>CM053582.1:397558057-397573958 GCA_028627135.1 Pseudochirops cupreus | reverse complement strand
GGAAATACTGGGATGGCTGCTTTGGGGTGGTGGGCGGGGGAAAGACGGGGAGAAAAGATGTAACTCAAAAAAATTTAATAAAGAATTTAATAAAAAAAAAATAAAAAAAATAAATTAGTTCTGAAAGTTGATTAGGAAAGATAACATTAATACTCTGCCATCTTTCTTATTCAAGTAATAGAGGAAAGGTATCAAGTCAAACTCTATAGAAGATGTTATCTATGATTAGGAGAGGGTTACTGTTTTGATTGCTCTCATATTCTTGGTCTTTAGATGGGAAAGATGAACCTAATATCTTTTTCCATGCCCCACTATTTCAGGGGAGAAAACAGTCCTTTTTATTGTTATAATCCAGATCTCAAAATCAAGTCACTCAGTCTGGGCAACTAGGATAGTCAATATCATCCTGTTCACAAGGACAGACATTAGGGACTACCATCCAGAGGACAATAATCTGGACTGCAATCACCAGCCCATATTTTCAATTCTGAAGCTAAGGATTAACAGGAAAAAAAAGTTGTATATGAAATTATGAGCTTCCCTTTTACAGTGCAATGTTAAATGGTATGTGGGGCATGCATTATTATAGGTCATTCTTTATTTCCGTACAAACAGATTAGACTTGATTTAATCTTGCTACTCTACTGGTTCTGAGAGAGATAACACAAATGGATGCAAAATTAAATCAAAGCTTTCCCTAGTTGCTGGAGCCCACAGTAAATAGAACATTGGCTAGGGAGGGCACACTGGAAATTGGTTTTTAAATTTGAATTCATTGGGGCTGAATGCAGATGAATTAGCCCAAATCAGTGCCAAATATTTCTTGCATCCCTCTTTTGTTGTACAAATAAGTGTCCCTGGCTCACTACCTCACTCTGGCATAACCTATATAATTAAGTAGATGGCATCACATTTAAAGTGGCATTTTGAAAGCACTGGGTCATGGAAATATTTTAAAGAAAAATATGTACTGAGCCCTGCTTTAACTGTCTGTTTGCCAATGTTTGTAGAAACAAAGCCTCCTGAAGGCTTGAAAAGAAAAAAAAATATTGCCTTCAATTTTCAGTTGGCACTCTGAGTCACATTCAGATTTGTCTTATTCCTTATTCTTACTGCGTATGAAATCAAAGATCACAGGATCATATATTCGGAGTTAGAAGTGACCTTGTAGATTATATACCCTAAATTCTACATTGGTTGAGGACATTGAGGCCCAGGCTAGTCAAATTGGTGAAAATTATTTTCTTCCCCTTGTAAGGTATTTATGAAGTTGCTTTTAGGTATGGTGCTATTTGTCCTCTGGGCTCTTTCTAGCATTCCAAAACTTCTTTTCTTCAGTGTGTTTAGTTCATTCCAAACTGCCAATTAAGGTATTTCTATCAATCAATGCTGTTTTAGGAATGTGCTAGAATTAGGACACCAATTCCTTCTAAATCCTCTGGTTCTCTAAGGTTCACAAGGTCCTTCTCCTGTTAAGGAGGGGAGGAGAGGAGATGCAGATCAGGGTGGGGTCTCTTCTACTCCTTAAAAAAAAAAAAGAATTCTTTCTCGAGAGCTTAACTTGAGGAACTGTTCTTGCTAGTAAATACTTAAATTCCAGCTTCTAAATTGGGTTGACTAAAAATTTATGTTCTGTAAGCTTAACAAGACCTTAATATTCATTTGCCAATTCTTTTACTCTTTTCTAACTGCCTCTCTGGGGTGTATGGCATGTTCAGAAAGACTAGCGCCTCTGGTGTGAGGGATTTCTGAGCCTTTTTCAGGACTGCTCATCCACCTTTGGTGTCCACCTGATTCACTCAACTCTCACCTGTGGCTCTAAGAAACTGGTATGTGCAGGAGCCACATACCAGTAAACTGTCTTGGCAAGACAGGTTAAACCAAAATGAGGGTAACCAATAGGCTTCAAACCTGTCAATGAGTTTGGACAGTGTGTACCCTGAGCATGTGAAAACTTTCCCCAGCAGTATGGGTAGATGAGAATAATTTGTTCCAAAGGACATGAAGATGGTTGGAACAGGCTCTGTGGAGCTCTTAGAACTTGATCAGAAAATCACCACTACTTTTGTTTTGCCAAAGGACTTCATTGACTCTGGAAGAGAAGGCAAGGCTGAAGGCTCTGTGCAACTCTACCTCACTTAAATCTAATTTATCCAAGTCAAGATATTACCGATTATTTCATTGGTCCTCTTTGGAAACAAAGAACAATTGTCTTTCTCTACACACATCCCCTCATAGAATCTATTCCAAATCTTTTCAATTGTCATCAAGTCATCTACATCATTTTCTTTCCCCTCCCTCTCATCTAGGAACCTTACTCTATACTTCATGAAGAAATTAAGGTTATAATAAAGCAGCAGTCATTAAAACTACTTGGTACTGGCTGAGGAATAGAGCAGTGGATCAGTGGAAAGGATTAGGTACACAATACACAGCAGTCAATGACTATAGTAATCTACTGTTTGATAAACCCAAAGACCTCTGTTTTTGGGATAAGAACTTTCTATTTGACAAAAATTGCTGGGAAAACTGGAATATAGTATGGCAGAAATAGAGCATAGACCAATATCTTACATTCCTATACCAAAATGAAGTTGAAATGGGTACCTGATTTAGGTATAAAGGCTGATACTGTAAGGAATCTGAGAGAGCAAGGAAAAGTTTACCTGTCAAATTTATGGAGAAGGGAAGATTTTGTAACCAAACAAGAGTTAGAGAGACTTATGAACTGCACAATAAATAATTTTGATTATATTAAATTGTAAAGTTTTTGTACAAATAAAGCCAATGTAGCCAAGATTAAGAGGGAAGTAGAAAATTGGGAAGGAATTTTTACAATGAGTGTCTCTGATAAAAGCCTCATTTCTAAAATATACAGAGAATTGAGTCAAGTCTATAAGAATACAAGTCATTCCCCAATTGATAAATGGTCAAAGGATATGAATAGGCAGTTTTCAAAGGAAGAAGTTAAAGATATCTACAAGCATATGAAAAATGCTTTAAATCACTATTGATTAGAGAAATGCAAATCATAACCACTCTGAGGTACCACATCTCACCAGCTGGATTGGCCAAGATGACAAAACAGAAAAATGATAAATGCTGGAGAGGGTGTGGAAAAATAAGAACACAATGCATTGTTGATGGAGTTGTGAACTGATTCAACCATTCTGGAGAGCAGTCTGGAACTATGCCCAAAGGGCTATAAATAAGTGCATACCCCTTGACCCAGCAATACCACTTCTAGGGTTGTATCCCAAAGAGATCAGAGAAGTGGGAAGAGGACCTATATGTACAAAAAAATATTTATAGCAGCTCTTTTTGTGGTGGCAAAGAATTGGAAATCAAGGGGATGCCCATCAATTGGAGAATAGCTAAACAAATTGTGGTATATAAGTGTAATGGAATACTATTGTGCTATAAGAAATGAGGAGAAGGATTTCATAATAACCTAGAGAGATTTATATAAACTGATGCTGAGTGAGAAGAGAAAAACCAGGAGAAATTTGTACACAATTAAGGACAACATATGTGTGGCAACTAACTTTGATAGACTGGTCTCCTCTCAGCAATGCAAGATTATAAGACAGCTCCAAAAGACTCATGATGGAAAGAGATATCCACATCCAGAGAAAGAACTATAGTCTGAATGCAGACTGAAGCAAACTACTTCCTCTTTCTCTCTTTTTTTTTCTTTTTTTCTCTTTCTCATTGTTCACTCCATTGGTTATAATCCTTATTTACATCTGACTAACATTTAACATGAAGGTATTTGTAGATCCTCTGTTTGATTGCATGCTGCCAGGGGTGTAGGGGGGAGGAGAGAGAGGGGGAGAAAGTTTGAAATTTAAGGGATTGTGGAACTGAATATTATAAACTAAAAGTAAAAAAACAAGAAATTAAGGCTGGTCATAAACCCTCTCTTCTCTCCAAATCTATATTTCAGTTCACCTGTCATCTCCTATTCTACCCTTATTATCATAGAATTTGAGATTTGAAAGAAAGCTCAACAACCATCTAACCCAATTCATATACAATAGGTGTCTCCACTATAAACTACCTCACCAGTAGTAGGGCATCCTGGAAGGGGATTTGTTCTAATTGTTTGGGAATTTTTCCTGAACATCAAATCTAAATTTTGACCTCTGCAACTTCCAATATTCTTGGTTCTGCCATGTAGGGCCAAGCAAAATTAACCTAATACTTCCTCAGTTTGATAGCCTTTCTAATACTTGAAGAAAACCATCACATAGATCCTTCCTTTGAATCTTCTCTTCCTTAGGCTAAACATGCCTAATTCTTTTAGGCAATCTTTATACAATATTGACTTAAGACCCTTTGTCATCCTCATTGCCCTCCTCTGGACACTCCAACTTATCAATATTCTTCTTCAACTATGACTTTCAGAATTGAACAATTACCCCAAATGAGATTAGACAAAGACAGGGTATAGTATGACTTTCATCTCCCTATTCTTATAAGCCATGCCTCTTCTAATAGAGTGCATGACCACATTACCTTTTCACCTGCTCCATCACATTGCTAACCTATAAGTTTGCAATCCACTAAGACCCAAAGATCTTTTTCAGAATTTTTTTTAACCATGTCTATTCCTAATTTGTTTCAGTCTCAGAGAAAGAGGAGGTCCTCCTCCCAATTAAAGCCAAACTCTGTTCTTGTGTCCTTAATCTATCCTCTCTTCCATATCTCTTTGATCATCCCCTTTTTCAGCTCCAGGAAACTTTTTTACTTTTAATTATTTACTTAAATTAATTATTTACTTGTAAAACATTTTGTGCTCATTTCTCTGTGTTCATGTTGTTTCCCTTCAATAGAATGTAAGCCCTTTAGGGTCAGGAATTTCTCTATTGTTATAGTTGCAGCTCTAGCATCTAAAACAGTGTCTGCCTCTCTGAAGTGGTTAAATTCTTATTCAAAATGTAGACAAGTCTAGGAAGGGAAAGCTATTTTGATATACACCAGCTACAGCAAGCCATCTGAAAGGTTTAAAGATGGAAATTCTATGAGGTCATGGGGGCCATTCTGTTTCAACATTAGATTTTCTGAAGAATTCCTAAAGGCTTTTTCTAGTCCAATTCTAAATGACCCTAACAGTAGGGTTCCCACCATTTTGCTTGAAAAATGACTACATCACCTAATAGATTTCCCTGTTATGAATTTTTCCTGACTTATTACATTTTTAATAATGTAAACATGCAAACAATATAGAGGCTTTATTGATCCATTTCATTTCCCAACTATTAATAGCAAATGTAGTTATAGTGAAATATTATAAATAATGGTATATTAACCTTAATAACAGCAATAAAATTGCGAAGCTTAATTAGCATAACATTGAAATTCATAATGGAACTTAGTGTTGTTTGTTCAAGACTTGAAATAAAACTATGCAACTGTTAACCTACAGCTGATATCTAAGAATTTCAAGTTTGTAGAAGAACATAAAAGCTTAGTACTGCAATTGATTTTAGTCCCTTCAAGGTATGCCTAGGCAAAACATAATTAAAGGATGATCTACCTATATTTGATCAAGTAGATAGGCACGTGGAATGAATGAGGCTCCCAAAGAAATGTATCTTTCACTGAAATACATACATATAAACCAAGTCATTTCTCTGAAAAACACTGCAGATGATATTAAAGGACTGGTCATTTCATTCACCAAGACACCAAGGAAAATAAAAGAAGAGTAGAACTGAAGCACTGTGGACTAAACTCTTGCTCCCTCCTATAGGGGGAATTGCTGTATTTTGCAGACTGGAATTGAGAGTGGAAAGAGTACTGGGAAGAAGTACTGGGAAGTGATTAAAAGTGGCACAAGGATGTGGGGGCAAAAGGAAATGGGAAATGCATGTGAATCAATTTCACAAGGGAACAGGAAAAATACATTGATTTCTATTGTGTTCCCTTAAGAAGGAATAGTCTGGGAGAATGGGAAAGACAACAGAAGGTTATTGAGTTTGAAAGGAATGAGTATCAACACAATGATGGGGAAGAGGGCCTGCAGAAGAACAAACACATGAGAGAAGAGATGCACAGTGTATATGAGGCAAGATGAAGATCAAATGATGAGTTTAATCTGGGAGGGGTCTTGTGAATTGGTGGGTTACCTTGTATGATGATGATATTCTTCTCTAGGCAACATTTTGGCCCAAGAGAAAGGATATGTGAGATCTTGGGGAAGGTAGCAAATGGAATGTTGGCCATAACATGGATACTGGCATGAGATAACATGGTCACTGAGAAGGAATAAGATCATGGCATAGAAAAGAACTGAATGAAATTCACAATTACTACCATGCAGAAGCATTCAATTGATTGATGGATTGAATCAACATGCATTTTAATGTTTTCTAAGAGTGAAGCACAGAGAAATAAAAGGATAATGGGGCAATAAATAGAAACTGACCAGAAGAGGCAACTCAGACCAAATACTTCAGAAAACTTAATGCCAATAAAGATCAAAGAGAGAATAAAAAAGGAATGAATAAGAACATGGGATTCAGAGAAATCAAGTTTCAGAAAAGAATGCAAGGGAAGAGAATTAAGAAAGAGAATGAAACAAAGAAAAACTTCTTTAAAAAGGTTTGGTAAATATGAAAAACTAGGAAACATAAAAAAGGGGCAACTAAATGGCTCAGCAGATAGAGTACTAGACCTGGAGTCAAGAAGGTACAAGTTTAAATGTGGCCTCAGATACTTACTAGCTATGTGACCTTGGGCACATCACTTAACCTCTGTTTGTCTTAATCTGCTGGAGAAGAAGATGGCAGACCACTCCAGTTTCTCTGCCTAGAAAACCCCATGAATAGTATGGTCCTTGAGATCATGAAGTGTTGAACATGACTGTACAACAACAAGCATAAGAAGTTGGAGGAGATGAGAGGTGCGGATATTTTGAATTAACCATTTAAATATCAGGGGAAAGAGAGGAGACTAAATAGAGGAAGGAATAGATAATTAAACAAAAGAAAAATAAATATTTCAAGTAAACCCCTAAATCAGAGAAAGGATAGACAAATAGAAATGAGAATGGAGTGGGAAACAGTTGCATCAAAGCAATTTAAACAACAAAACACAAGAACAATGTATTGATTTTTAAAAAGAAACGTTAAATAAATTTTAGAAGAAATGACTTAAGAAACAAATGAAAGAAAACAAAAGCCTAACTCATATTTTTTAATGTGAATGGATTCAAGAATTCTATGAAACATAAGAAAATGGCAGAATGATAAAAAAACAAAACCTCACAATCAGTTGTTTAGAATACATGCAACACATAGATGAATCTAAAGAAGCAAAGACCCACAGAGAATCAAAATGAGATGCTGAAACAAAACTTACTATCAAGTGAGTAAAATGAAAAAAAAAATCAGACATTGCAATAATACTTTTCATCAAAGCAAAAACAAAAATACATAATATTCATAGAGATAAATGAGGTTATTTTATTAAGCTGAAATGACATTTTAGATACATATGTGTGTGTGCATACACACATATTTATATATACATATATAATGTATATCCACCAAATGACATTTAAATTCACAAAACAATGTTAACTGAATTGCAAAAAGACACTAACATAAAAATAGTAGAAAACATTAATTTTCTTCTTTCAAAGATGGAACAAATTAAAAGATTAACAAAAAAAAAAGAGAACTGAGTCAGCTATTGGAAAGGAGCTAAAAGACATCATATTCTGGATAGGAACACCAAGAATATACATGTTTCTCATCATAACATAGGACATGTACAAAATAGCCTGTGTACAAAGGAACAAAGAAAATATAATTTTTAAACAGTATAAATATCAAACACCTTTTATAGACCATCATCCAATAAACACCATAATCAATACAGGAAACAGAAACAAAAGACTTGAACCTATAGAGAGACTTAAAAACAAAATTCTAAAATAGTGGGCCAAAGAACAAATTTTGGAAACCAAGAATAATTATGTGATATATTATGAAAATGATAAGATAAAATACCAATATTGTTGGGATAGATCTAAAGAAGTCCGGAGTAGAAAATCACATTCCTAAAAATACAATGCATTAAAAAATAAAGGTTCAGACGAAACCAAAAAGTATTTTAGAACTGATTAAAAAAAAAACCTAATACCTCATTCTTTGTAAAGACTAACAAAATTGACAAACTTTAAGCAACTTTGATCAATATCATTTAACATCTAAGCCAGAGAAGGATAAAACAAAGAGAGAACACTATAGACCAATGTCATTAATGAATACTGATCTAAATTTTTAAAATAAAATCCTGGCAAGGAGATTACAGTAATTTATCCAAAAATCATTTATTATCATCAAGTTAGATTTATATCAGGGTTACAAGGATTGTTCAACATAAGAAAAACAGTTCACATAATTAATCATATCAAAAGCAAAAGCGTTCTAAACCATATGATGTTATCAAGATATGCAGTAAAAACCTATGACAAAGAACAACAGTCTTTTGTGCAAGGGGAAAACCCCAATCCTATCAAGACTAGATATAAAAGGATGTTTTTAATATGATAAATTATCTAACATAAGAAGCTATGAAATGACTATTATATTTAATGGGAGGATTAGAAAATTTCCCACTAAATACTGGAAGAGAAAGGTGCCCCATTTCCTCACTCTTCTGTTATGGAATTGACTCAAGCCAGTCCCATGATTGTTTATGTCCAATATTGGAACAAAAAAAGATACTCATAAGTCACTCAGTATTTAACAAAAAGAGATTTACCTAGCCATAGCAGGAAGGTATTCAAAAAGTACAATCATTGAGAGCACCTCTAGTTGATTGAGCTGAGAGTAATTCCCTTGCCTGAGTTATCCATTGTGATCTATCCAATATTCAAATATAAGAGTATCTTTTTGTTGCTCAGGCTCAGGTGGTGAGAAAGTGAAATCAACATTCTGAGAATTTAGTCACCTGATCCACACAGGTGTTTAGGAAGGTCTCAATAGCTTTTAAGGAAAAAATTAGCTAACTTGTATAGGGGGGAGAGGTTAGGATAATGTTCCTACTAACCGTTATTTAACATAATTCTAGAAATGCTACTTATAGCAATTAGACAAGAGAAACTAATTAAATACTTAAATGTAGGTTAAAAGGCACCAGAATCACTTCTATTTGCTGATGATATAGTTAATTTTGAAAAGAAAATAATAAAGATGAGAACTATTGCAAAGTAGGAGGTTACAAAATAAGGTACAGGCACTAGACTTATGATTGCATTAATAGTGGAAATTCCAAAGTGAAGAAATCCTCCTACTAATTAGCATCAGAATCATCTCTAAAGCTTAAAATTTTAAAGAGTTGCATAGAACCCTGAGAAGTGAAGTGACTTGTCACTTAAGTCACAAAGCCAATATTTGTCAGAAACATGAGTTGAACAAAGGTTTTCCTGGCTTCGATATGGGCTCCCTATCTACTATATAAGCCATCTTTCTATCTGACAATAATATGTAAGTAGAAAAAAATTAAAAGTGTAATTCCAATCAAAATAGCTACAAAATACAGATGTCTCCTCCCTTAACCAACATATTGATATGGGGGGGGGGGTATTCTTTCTTTCCCCCTTCTCTATTCAAATTGTTTAACAATAATGAAAAACTCTGTCTTCACTTTTGAAAAGGTTATTTCAGTTTATTTTCATATGACTCCACTCACCATTCCTGTAACTTTGCAAACCAAAATATCCTTCCCTGGGCATAATTTCCTTATATGTGTTGATACCTCCATTGTAATATACATGGCTTTGAGGACAGTGGCTATCTTCACTATGTGTTTGTATCCTCAACAATTAGAACAGTGTTTGGTCCATCATAAACATTGAATAAATACTATTATATTCATTCATTTAGAAACTACAGTAAACTCAGAATAGATATACAACCTAAGGATAGGAGTTCATAATATAAAAACATTAGAAGAGAACCGGATCATGTGCCTTTCACAGCTTTGTCTAGAGTATGAATTTTTAACTAAACAAATCATGGAGATAATTGCAACAGATACAAAAGATAATTTCATTTATATGAAGTTGAAAACCTTTTTATGAACAAAAAAATGCAACTAGGACAAGAAGGGAAGTAGTTAAGGAATAGATATCTTTGTATTCAGCATCTCTGATAACTATCTGGCATCCAATACATACAAGTAAATCAGATAAACACATGACCAAAAGCTTTCCCCAGAAAATAAGTAGTCAAAGGATATGATGAAAGAGTTCTCAAAAGAATTGTCGACTATTAATAACCACATAAAAGATGCTCAAAATCACTAAAAATAAGAGAAGTACAAGTGAAAGTCTGCAGTTTTACCTTATAACTAGAAAATTGGCAAAGATAAAAAATTATGGAAATAGTCAATGTTGAAGAAGATTGGAAAAATGATCACATTAGTGTAGTAATGGTGGAGCTGTGAATTGGTCTACTTATTCTGGACAGTGATTTGGAAGAAAGAGATTTAAAATATCGATATGCTTTGGCTAAAAAATTCCACTTATAGACACAGAGCTAAAGAGGTGTATGAAAAAACAAAGAAAGGTCTTAAATAAATAAAAATAATTATATATGTATATATATATATAAATAATATAAATAAATGTATATACATATATGTATATAAAACAGCATTTTCTGTAGTAGCAAAGAACTTGAAACAAAGAAGATGTCCATCACTTATGGAGGCTAAGAGGTACATGGATGAAATGGAAAATTATAACCGTAAGAAACAATGAATATGGCAAATATAGAGAAACATAAAAAGATATATATAAACTGATGCTAAGGAAAGTAAATAAGTTACTATGGGCAATGACTAAAACAATGAAAATAGAAAAAAACAAAAGTCAAAAACTCAAAATTGAAATATGCAAAATTATAAGGCCCAAACTTGTTTCCAAAAAAGAGAATAGAGAGATAATACCCTCAATTCTTTGCAGAGTTTGGAGACTATGGGTACTAAACTTGGCATGTAATACCAGATTTTTTGATATGTTAATTAATTTTATTCCCTCATTATTTATTATAAGGGATGGCTATCTTGAAGAGGTAAAGAGAAATATAGATGATTTAAAAGCAAAAGATATCAATAAACATAATTTTAAAAGAAAGAGAGAGAGAGAGAGAGAGAGAGAGAGAGAGAGAGAGAGACTGCTTCCAGAACAAAGAAGAGATCACCTCTTTGTACACTTCCCTGATATGACCATATCTAAGCTCTACACCTGCTCCTTAGTTCTGTCTTCTTATGAGTTGATTATAGGCAACCTTGAATATCTTCCACATTCTCAACTTTGGCCAAATCTTACAATCAATTTCCCTTTTCCTCATCCCATAGCTTTCAAAAGGGATGGATCAAATTTTAACTAGGGGGTTCCTACCCTGTTAATAAACAGAAAATCTCTGCAATATAGTCAGCATGATTTAGGGTCAATTTATCTGAGATCCGACCTGTTGATTTGACTGAAGGCAAATTGGGAAGGAATGCTATTCTGTTTATTCTTCCTCTCCTCCAGCTCCATTACAGAGAGATAGAAGATAAATTTGTCATTTGTATGGAGTGTATGGGGTGTTCAGAGAGGACTAGCATCTCTGATGAAGGGCTTTCCAAGCCCTTTCCAGGACTGCTCACTCACCCTTGGTATATACCCATCACCCAACTCTGGCCTATGACTCCAAGAAGCTGATGCATGCACAATGGCCACACCCCAGTAAACCATCTCTGCACGTGGGCTAAACCAGATTTAGGGTAGCCAGTAGTCTTTAAACTAGTTGGTGAGTTAGGCAAGTGTCTTACCCAAGCACGTGAATAATTCTCCTGGAAGAATGGGCAGATAATAATTTGTTCCAGTGGCCATGAAGGCAGTTGAAACAAGGCATTGTAGAGTAATTAGAGCTTGTTAAGACATTGAAGATGCCAAGGTCATCCATTGGATTCTAGGCCATCTCCATTGCCTTGCCTTGCCACTGGACTTTGATGACTGTGCAAGTCAAGACATTGCTCATTCATGATGTCATTGGTCTTCAAAAACAAAGGACGAACAACAACAATCTATAATATTTTATTCAATTCTGGGTGCCACAGTTTATGAAAAATAACAGAGAGAGTCCAAAAGTTAGATAGCCAGAATGATGAAGGGCCTTGAATACATTCCATAGGAAAATGGGTTGAAGCAGTTGAGGGTGCTTTGCCTGGAGAATAAAATATATATGTATATGGGACATGGTACCTATCTGTAGATATTTGGAGGATAATTATATTGAAGAGGTACTAGATTTTTGGCTTTTTTTTTTATCTCCAGAAGGTAGAACCAAAAATAACAGATAAAGTTGCAGGGAGACAAGATTTGTCTATCAAGACATCAGTCAGGAGAACTTTCCTAGAAATTAGAAGTACTCTAAAATGAATTGCTTTGGTATGTTGTTGGTTCTCCTTCACTGGTGGTCATTAAGTAGAGGTCAGATGACCACTCATCAGGTATATTACAATGATTATGTCCTTTTCAGATTGACCATATGATTGTTCCCTTCCAACTCTAATATTTGGGGTCTCGCTATTTCCAAGGGTCTGCACTAGTACCATACAGCAAAAGTGAAAGGGCATATTTCTTCTCTCTGTTACAACTAGTGATCTATTTTGTGAGGAATGTACTTTAAATGGCAATTCATTAGGAAGTATCTTTTTTATAACTTATAATTTCATAGATGGAGAACTACAAGAGAACCTAGAAGGTATCCAATCAAACCCTTTTATTTCACAGTTGAAGAATGAAGTCTCAGAGTTTAAATGACTTGTCCAAGGTCACATAGGGGCTGAGTTGGAATTTGAACCTTTGTTCTTCTATTCTAAATTTCACGAAACAAAAGGTAGCATTAATTTCAAAAATTAAATTACGTAAACATAAGTAACAAAATGATTATTCGTATCATCTTTGAAAATAGTAATTATATCAACAGCTATTTGTCGAACAACTACAATGTGGTAAGTACCATATTATACTTTGTGGAGGACATGAATATCAATTAAATGTAGTCCTTGCCTATAAGGATTTTATAATTAAATACAGAAAACAAGATGTGTACACAAATAATTCTTTTAATAGGAATAGTGTATTAAGTACCATAATAAAGGGATGAGCTCAGAGGAAGGAGAGATTACTTCCAGAAATCAGGGAAGGCTTCATGGTGTAGTGCTGGAGTAGAGCCTTGAAAGAAAGAGGTGATCTAGGAGGTCATTGGCAACCTTTAGAAGAATATTTTTATTCTATGGTGGGGAAGGAAGTCAGATAGCAAAAAGTTGAAGAGTGATGATTAGTAAGGAAAAAGGGTCAGTGAGTATAGACTACTTTCTTGAAGTTTTGACAGCCAAAGGAAGTAGAAGGATATGACGTTAATTCAAATATGTAGCAAAGGTAAAAAAAAAAATGTTTTCATTTTTTAAAACAGGGAGAATAGGTTTATAGGATGGTATGAATGTTCTTGGGAAGATGGAAAGGACAAAAAGAAGAGAGAGGGCTTGAAGAAATAAGCAAAAAAAAGTAGATAATTTCTAGAGTAAGATCCCAGAAGAGGAAAGTGAGGGAGTAGAGATGATGGGATTTAAAATACAGACAACAGGAAGTGGTGCCTCATGTTTTTATTCCTTGCCAATAGGGACAAAGAGGGTTCAAGATCACGTGAGCGTTGGAGTTCTGAGTTGGATAAGTTAAATTTATTGGATGTCTACGCTAAGTCCAGAATTAATATGGAGACTCCTGTCAGGGGGGTAAGATGGGAAAAATTGGCCCAGATTAGAAACAATGAAGTTCAAAATTTTCATGTTCATCAGTATCCAGTCTGTGAGTAGCCACTGTACTTAATGCCTGGATGAGATAGGTAGATTAAAAAAATTTAAAACAACAACAACACTATTCAACTTAGAAAACAGGAGGCACAGAGAAAAGAAAGTGTGTGGAAGCAGCAAGACTATTATTGAAATGCCTGACCATGTGGAACAATCTGTCTAGAAAGGCAATTGAAGCCAGATTTGAGGGTGAGAGACTGGGAAAATAAGTTGGGATGGAGGCACTTGAGGACAACATTGGAGCAAAGAGCAGCCTCAGTAACAGTGAGGGAGTGGGAGGAGGGGGGGTGGAACAAAGAAAGCAATCATACTTCTGTTTGTCCTTATTTATTTTCTAAGTCGAAACTATCACAAGCCACAATATTTTCACATCCTTGTGAACATCAGTCATTTTTCAAAGATGTCAACTGATTAAATCAGAAGAACCTACACTTCTTGGAGGTTCACTTAAATCTTAATTTTTTTTATTCCCATTATTTCCCGTGTTCTCTAACTGCAGCTGATTATCAGCCCAAGAATGCACCCTTCAAGCAGCACAGGAGAAACAATACAAGGCATAATTAATGGAATTTACTGTTCTTTAACAATAGGAATATTTGACATTTAATTCTTTTGAATCCGTCCTTCATTACCATGGACATCCTGGCATACAGTGTATGCATGTTCTCCAGGCAGCCAAAAACCTCAATTCATAGAACGAAAAAAACCCAGTTTACCCTGCTGGTTTTCCTAAGAACTTGCATGTCAATGCTGAACCAGTCACATAATTTGGACCAACACCAGTGTCCTGGAAACATCCACTGTATGGTATTATGACTAGCTTCCAATGAAAACATTTGCTTTGCCAGAGAGCACTTACGAAAGCCTAGTAATGTCTATGTGAGGAGAATTAAGTATCCTAAAGCCTTCCTGTTCAGGAAAGGAATTTACATGGAACATATTTGGAGTTTCAGTTATCCTCCAGTACCTTTTCCCTTGACATTTAAAACTAGGTTTTCCTTTCCAATTCCATATATAGGTTGATCCATATATAGAATGATAGATTTAGAGCTAATATATGTATGCATATATAGACATATGTACATATGTATGCATATATAGAGATGTATGTACACATATATACTGTTATATAATTACATATAATTATTTACATATACTTACATATGTTCATACATAAAACTGTATAATAACAATATATACAGTATAATTAATGTATGTTTAAAAGAAAAGAAATAGGGGCAACTAGGTGGCACAGTGAATAGATCATGGGCCTTGAAGTCAAGAGGACCTGAGTTCAAATCCAGCTTCAGACACTTGATATTCAATAGCTGTGTGACCTTGGGCAAGTGACTTAACCCGGTTTGCCTTGCTTCCCTCCTCCAAAACAAACAAACAAAGAAATATGCATTATTCTAACCTAACCTTATTTCTAAATGTTTATGTTTACAGTATGGAGTTCTCTCTTCCCTGAATTTACATTTCCTTTGTAGTAATCTTCATTTCTTTCATCTTCAGTAATAATGATTTACCTTCAGGTAATGTTTTAAACTGCACATATTCCTTCACGTATTTTATACGAACAACAACTCTCTAATGTGGCCCGTTAAATAGGTGGAGAGACAATGTAATAGAGTGGATAGCATCCTGAAGTTTGAGTCAGAAAGGCCTACAATCAAATCTTCCCTGATTTTTTTTTTTTAAAGACTGGATCTTTCAACTCAATCCCAGTACTGATCAGCATGGAAGCTTTGACCTGCTCTATCTTGCACTTTGACTGGTTTGTCACTCCTTAAGCAGTTTGGTGCTGTCCCCCCACCGCCATCTTCCACCAAACTTAGTACAGATCACCAACTGGCTTTAGACTTATTACAGCTCAATCCACGCATCTCAAATTTCCATTGTAGCTGGATGAGTCACCAGACCCAGCACTCTTCCTTATTCTTCAGAATTATGAGATTGTGGGTAAGTCACTGAAGCTCTTTGAGTCTCACTTTCTTCATATGTAAAATTAATGTTGCCA
>CM053582.1:397512318-397557957 GCA_028627135.1 Pseudochirops cupreus | reverse complement strand
TATATATATATATATATATATATATATATATATATATACTAATTTAAACAATCTAAATGAGAGGAACAAAAAAAATTCAAAATAAAAACTGTATAATTGTAATAATCAAATTTGACTCTGGAGAAGATTTGAGAAAATGAACTTTCCTCTCTTCATTACAGAAGGAGGAGACCATGGATGTAGATTTTTGCTTATATTATCATAACTTCTAGCTTAATTCAAATTTCAGTGCCAATACCTATAAGATGCCTTTCCTGATTCTCTCAAATAAATACTCTTTCATCCCAACTAGATGTTGTTTCTTCTCAATAAAATGTAACCTCCTTGAGGTCAGGGACTGTTTTTTTTTAAATCCCTAGCACTGGTAGAACTAAGATGGCAGAGTACAGGCCAGGACCCAATTTAATTCTCTTAACATTAATTATCATTATTAAATTATTATAATTATTATATATTATATTACTATATATTATATTATGCATTATATATTATATTATATAATGATAATATAATATATATAATAATATATATATATAATTATAAAATTATTCTCCAAATAATTTTAAAGTAATACCCCAAATAAAATTTTCGAGCAGCAGTACCAACAAAAGGTCAGAGGGAGATTTTTTTAAAGCCTAAGACAACTTTGGAGGTGCACAGGAGAGATCTATAGCACTGGTTTGGGTATAGGCCCAAATACAGCAGAAGTACCAGTGGTGGGCCTTGGAGGTGACAGCAGCAGCTGTGGCTTTAGGAACTCTCCACTCAGAGAAGGTAAAGGGGTCAGACAAAAAGAAAAAAGATTACAGAGGACCTTGGCTTGCAATCCCATGGTGGAAAGGAGCATTTGTGATAAGAAATAAGTGAACAGTGGCCCTGGTCAAAGTTTCAATGTCAAGAGGAACACTAGTGCTTGAAACTGCAGGGGAGCCAGGGCCCTTCCTAAGTAAAGGCTAGAGTATAGACCAACAGAGTAGTGACCACATCTCTCCCTGGATCACACCACCTTGGAAGCACTGAAAATTTGCAGACCTCCAGAACTAGCTCTGAAAATAGAAACATGAAAAAGCATAAAGTTTAGCATAGTGCTGCTCCATCCTCAGGTGGGCAGAATCCAACTTTAACATAAAATTTAAAATGAAGAAATAGGCTGGGAAAATGAGCAAACAGCAACAATAGCACAGAACTTTACCATAAAAAGCTACTACAAGTGCAGGGAAGACCAAGACAAATCTAGAAGACAGAAATGTGAAAATAGTCATAAAGGAAGACTCAAAGAAAAATGTTAATTGAACCCAAGACCAGCAAGAATTTCTGGAAAAGTTAAAAAGAGAGCTAAGAGTGGTAGAGGAAAAATTAGGAAAAGACATGAATGATGTACTAGATGTGTATCCCAGAGAGATAAAAGGAAAAGGAAAAGGACCTATATGTACAAAAATATTTCTAGCAGTTCTTTGTATTGGCAAAGAATTAAAAATTGAGAGGATGCTCATCAATTGGGAATGGCTAAACAAGTTGACATATGATTGTCAAATTAACCAGTGGTTATCTATTTTTTTTTATAAACACATCTCCTAGTTTTATCTATTAGTTTTCATACTTTCAATTTCATTAATCTCTTCTTTGATTTCCAGTTTAGTTTTTAATTGAGGATTTTAAATTTGTTCTCTTTATCATTTTTTTAGTTGAATGTCCAGTTGATTGATCTATTTTTCTCGATTTTGTTGTTGTAACTGTTTAGAGATATAAAAGTTCTTCTAACTGGTGTTTTGGCCACATCACATAAATTTTGATATGCTGTCTCAGTGTTGTCATTCTCTTTGAAGAAATTAATTTTTGTTTCTATGAATTAGTCTTTGCCTCACTCATTCTTTAGGGTACTTTAGAATTAGATTATTTAGTTTCCAATTAATTTTCAATCTATGTTTCAATGGTCATTTATTGAGTGTTATTTTTATTACATTATGATCTGAAAAGAACGCATCAAATAAATCTGCTTTTCTGCACTTAATTGTGAGATTTTTTTATGCCCTAATACATGGTCCATCTTTGTGTAGGTGTCATGAATTGCTGAGAAAAAGGTATATCCCTTTCTATTCCCATTCCATTTTCTCCAAAGGTCTATCATATCTAAATTTTTTTAAATTCTATTCTTCTATTTTATTCTTGCTTTTTTTTCTTTTGGCTAAATTTATCTAGTTTGAGAGGAGAAAGTTGAGGTACCTCACTAGCATAGTTTTGTTGACCATTTTCTCCTGTAACTCATTTATTTTTTTTCTTTAAGAATTTGGATGACAAACCATTTGGTGTGTATATATATATATATATATATATATATATTTAGAACTGATATTACTTCATTGTCTATGGTATCTTTTAGCAAGAGGTAGTTTCCTTGCCTATTTCTTTTCACTAGATCTATTTTTGCTTTTGCTTTGACTGAGATCATGATTGCTACTTCTGTTTTTACTTTTTTTTACTTCAGCTGAAGCATAATAGATTCTGTTCTAGCCCCTGACTTTTACTTTGTGTGTGTCTCTCGGCTTCCAGTGCATTTCTTGTGCATGATATACTGTAGGATTGTGTTTTTTTAATCCACTCTGCTATACACTTCTATTTTATGAATGAATTCATCCCATTCACATTCACAGTTAGGATTCCTTACTGTGTATTTTGCTCCATCCTATTTTACCTTTACTTATCCTTCTTCCTCTCTCCTTTCACTCTATCTCTCCTCAAAAGTGTTTTGCATCTGACCACCACCAGCCCCAATTTGCCCTCTGTTCTATTATTGCCTTCCCCTCCTACTTCCCTGTAAGGTAAGATAGATTTCTATACCCAACTGAGTATGTATATTCCTTCTTTCAACCAATTCCAGTGAGAGTAAGGTTTAAACATTTATATCCCCTGTCTTTCCCTTTATTGTAAAAACTCTTTTGTACCTCTTTTATGTGAGAGAATCTACCCCCATTCTACTCTCCCTCCACCTGTCTCCCAATGCATCCCTCTTTCTGACCCCTTAACTTTTTCTTTATGTCATTCCATTATAATCAACTCACACTTATGCCCTCTGCCTATGCGTACTCCTTCTAATTGCCCTAATAATGATAAGATTCTCAGGAGTTACACATATCATCTGCCAATTAAGAATGTAAACATTTTAAATTTAATTGAATCTTTTATGATTTTTCTTTCACGTTTAACTTTTTTGTACTTCTCTTGAGTCTGATATTTGAAAATCAAATTTTCTCCTTGACCTGGGAACTCCAGAATTTGGCTATAATATTCCTGGGAGTTTTCATTTTAGGAACTCCTCTAGGACAGTATTGGTAGATTCTTTTGATTTCCATTTTACCTCTGCTTCTAAGATATCAAGCTAATTTCCCTTAGTAGTTTCTTGCAACATGATGTCTAGACTCTTTATTTTGGATCATGTCTTTCAGGTAGTCCAATAATTCTTAAATTACCTCTCCTTGGTCAATTTTCTAGGTCAGTTATGTTTCCAATCAGGCATTTCTCATTTTCTTCTATTTTTTCACTCTTGTGATTTTGTTTCATTGTTTCTTGATGTCTCATGGAATCATTAGCTTCGACTTGTCCAATTCTAATTTTTAAGGCATTTTCTTCAGCTTTCTAATTCTTTCCCATTTATGCAATTCTACTTTTAAGGAGTTGTTTTCTTTAGTGAATGTGTGTGTGTGTGTGTGTGTGTGTGTGTGTGTGTGTGCGTGCGCGCATGGGTACATATATATTTCCATTTGGCCAATTCTGCTTTTAAAAGGACTCTTCAGTGGATTTTGGTGCTTTTTCTGATGCTCACGGCTCATATAAATAGTCAAGCATTCTAGAAGAAACATTACTCATAATTGTTTCTGATATCTTATGCAGCACTGAAAACACTGGGCTACTGTTTGAACCTTTTCATCAAGTTGCGTTAGCTAAACTGATGGAATTATCTGGACTTTCTATACACACTTTTTTGTTAATGAAATCTAGATTGCTAAGGAATTCCTCACTCTTATCAATGGCTGCAGAGATTCTACTGCTGTGGGCTAAGGGAGGACAATTGACTTATGAGAGGCAGCTAGGTTTTGATTGTGTGACCGTGATTGAATTCATTTAACCTCTGCCTGTCTCAGTTTCCTCATCTTTAAAATGGAAATAATAATCAGACTTTCCTCCCAGAGTGGTTGTGAGAATAAAAGGAGTTAAGGACTTTGCAAACCTTAAAGTGCTACAAAAATGCTAGCTATTATAAATGTGCCCTTAGGGAGGAATGTGGGTAAAAATGAATAATTGCTTCTTTCAGGCCTAAGGTGCTTATCAGACATCTTCTGGATGAGAAAGGAAATAACCACTTGCTGAAAAATGTGTCACTTGCATTGATGGACAGATAAATAATCCTAATGATGGAGTCTCAAGCATTAAATTAATAAGCATCCTAGAAGTTTCATTTCTTGTGTAGCTCCTAGCTTCATAGGATTCTATGTAATTCTAGTAATAATAAACTACTATACAGATGAGGAAACTGAGGCCAGATAGATGTTGTGATTTGCCTAAGGTAGCAGGGTCAGGATTTGAACCCAGGTGCTTTGAATCTAAATCCTGTGCCCCCTCTATTCCTCCAAGGGGGGAAAAAAGCTAGAGTGATTTAGAAATAATGGGTCTTCATATTGCAACTCACAGTAAGTGTTAACTAAAAAGTAACTTAGAGTATTCTCCCAATTCAAGATCTTAAATATTTTTCAAGTGATTGACAAGATCATTGTTTCTTTTAGATTAATGCTGGCCAGAGCTTACATTGAGAATAAAATGCCAAGAAAGACAAGAATAGTGCATTTTTTTCCTCTTAGTTTCCCACAATGCTTCTAGATTCCTACCACTTTCTTCTCTCAGAATCCATTCTCATTCCTTGATTAGTGATTCTTATCTGGGGGGAAAAATAGAATTCATGGTCTAGGGATTGGTCTAGTATGAGAGAGGGAGAGAAAAAGAATGTAGTAGGTGTTTAATAAATGCATATTGACTAACTGATGGCCACCATTTTTACACTGTGAAAAATAAAAAGCAAAGAAATACCAGAATTAAGAATTAGGAAATCTAGGTTAAAGTCTCAGCTTTGCTATTAATAATGGGACCTTGGTCAAAAGTTTCGGTTAAATTTAATCACTGGCCCAGGCCAGTCTCTGGTTCCACATTTATATAATGAGGAGGATTGACTTAGATCACAGATTTAGATTTGGAATCGATAATGGAGGTCATCTGGTCCAATCCAGCGAGGTAAGGATGTTGAAACCAAGACAAGTTAAAGGCCTTGCTAAGGGTCATATGAGTAATAAGTGAGAGAGTCATAATTTGAACCCAGGTGCTTCTGCAATTCCATACTGACTTCTGAGGTGCCTTCCAGCTCAAAGCATCTATAAGGGAGAAATGACAAGATAGTATTCAGCTTCATCTATGACTCATTCTCATACTTACTTGGATCATTCCTAATAGGAGAGGAGCGAATATTATCTAGTTAGAGGGAGGTAGTACAATGGATAGAGCACTGGGCCAGGAGTCAGGACAACCTGAGTCCAAACCCAGTCATTTGTTAACTGTGTGACCCTGGGCAAGTCCCGTAAACTCTCTGTGGCTCAACTGTAAAACAGGGATAATAATAGTACCTATCTCACAGGTTTATGGTGAGGTGAAATGAGGTAATCTTTGTAAAGTGTTTAGCACAGTGCCTGACCCATAGTAGGTCCTATATAAGTGCTGATTCCTTGCCCATTTCCTATCCCTTATGCATATAAGTTATAGTAATGTAGGGATCACTCTCATATCTTTTCAGTTATTTAACTCTTTGACACCTTAATGCAATGGTAATAAGATCAGAGAATTAGAGATTTGGTGTTGAAAGGAATCTTTGAGGTCATTGAGTCCAACACCCTCTTTTTATAAAAATTAAATTTTTTGCTTTTTGGAGGGGGGAAGGCAGGGCAATTGGGGTTAAGTGACTTGCCCAAGGTCACATGGTTAGTGTTAAGTGTCTGAGCTGGGATTTAAACTCAGATCCTCCTGACTCCAGGGCTGGTGCTCTATTCACTGTTCCACGTAGCCACCCCCAACATCCTCTTTTATATATGAGGAAACTAAAGCCAAGAAAGCTTAAGTGAACTGATCAGGCTCACACAGTCAATAAACAAATGGCCAATAAATATTTATTAAGCACCGGCTACGTTTCAGGCACTGCGCTAAGTGCTGAGAGAAACAAAGAAAAATGAAAGGCTGGGGGTGGCTACGTGGTGCAGTGAATGGAGCACTGACCCTGGAGTCAGGAGAACCTGAGTTCAAACCCGACTTCAGACACTTAACACTAACTACCTGTGTGACCTTGGGCAAGTCACTTAACCCCAATTGCTCTCCAAAAAGCAAAAAAAAAAAAGACATCTGCAAGCTTACAAACTAGAGGGATAGACAACATGCAAAATAATTATGTAGAAACTATCAAACTATATTGAGAGAGAGAGAGAAAGAAAGAAAGAAAGAAAGAAAGAAAGAAAGAAAGAGAGAAGCGAGCCAGGGAAACTTTACAGAGTTGAGAGATGGAGTGTCTTGTGTGAGAGGTAATAAGAGAGCCAGTGTCACTGACTAATAGCTTGTGTGTGTGTGGTGTGGAGTAAGGAGAGGTGTAAAGTGTAAGAAGATTAATAAATGTCTGAGGCTGAATTCGAACTCTGGTCTTCCTGACTCCAAGTTCAGCATTATATCCACTAACCCATTTGTTTGACTTTAATAGAAAGGCAGCAAGGGAAAAAAAAATATTATTTTGTGGTAACAATTTACTTTCTGGCTAAAATTATTATTAGAATTTCTTCCTTTATCGCTAATTAGCTTTGTGATTTTGGACAAATCTTTGTTTACTTGTCTGTAAAACAAGGGGTTCAGATTAGATGATCTCTAAGTTTCTTTCCAGCTTAAATTCTCTACTAATGAGTAAATAAGCCCATTTTCATTATTGAGAAGCATCACTGCAAAGAGCAGAGTGCTGTGGTGTACCCTTATGTTTCTTATTTTCCTGATCAATCTGTTTTTACTAATTCTAATTTATAATCAGCACGACTGAAGCTCCCTAATCATATCAGGCATGCCAATCCTTTGAGAAACAAGTAGGATTTCACATCAAGGAGACTGGCTTTCATTCACAGAGGAGGAGACCCTCCAGGCTACTGCTCTCCAGAAGTAAGGCTAGTTGTTTCACACATTATCACAGTTAAGATTCAAACCAGATCCCCTCAAAGCCGTGAGCAAACTGGCCACAGGGAAAGCAAAGTCTTATCCTACCTGGTCAGTACAAGCAGGGAGAAAGTGGAATTTGACCTATTCAGCCTAGAAATCTTTGTTTGGGTTTGGTAGAGAACACCTGTGATGCAGTAGAATGAACAATGACTGGGGAACCCAAGGATGGGAGAGGGGAGGCAGTCAAAGATAGGCCAGTCACCACCTCCATTGGTCTTGGTTTCCTCATATGTAAGTGAGAAAGGTTGGAATAAATGGCCTCTGAGATTTCTTCTAGATATGTAATTCAATGGTTAGAATAAAATACATTTTGCTTTGAAACCGAATGGATATTGACCTAAGTATAGTAAAAGCCTTTTCCTAATCCTTCCAATTTGTTAACACTTCAACTCAATTAAATATTTACATGTAAATACATATACATATATAAATATATTTACATATCTAAATACATATCTATAAATACATATATAGTATAAACTTACCTATGTACATGTTGTTTTATCTCAGTATAATCTAAGTTCTTCAGGGCAGGTACTATTTCATTTGTGTATCCCCAGTGCCTAGTACGAAGTAGATACTTAATAAATGTGTATTGTTGAATTGAATGAATCAGGAAGTAGGGGGCAATCAGTCTCACCTTATCTCAATTCAGTTTTATGCTTTGTGTCATATCACAGTTTAACATAATAGACAAATGAGCCTAGTCCTACCTTGGGGGACGTGTCATGGTCCAGGAGGGCCCTTTGGTGGATATTTTTGGCTTGTAAAGCCAAGAGACAGGATGTGTTCTCCTTGCTTGCTGAAAGTGCCAGCTCGTGTCAGGCTTCACTAGGCACACAAGGCTCTGATTTTGTATCATTAAAGGCTCATTATCTCTTTTAACTTCTGTTGGAAGCATTCATCCATAGCCACAGCTACTCCTGAAACAATAGAGCCTCCAGAGCTTGGTAATAATTCCCATTTATATATTTATTTTATTTATCTATAATGGCTTGAAGAGCCTTTAAAGGATGGATTGGGTTTCACAATATAAAGACAAAAAAAAATCTTGTTCATGGAAAATCTGGAAGGTTATTTCTGTAAGCCGTTTCAATCTTACAATGTGGAGACAAATCAGCCCAGGCAAGTTTCTTAGAGCCATGGGTCTGAGTATACCTGAATGTTAAATTCCTGTTGAGGAAATATTGTATTTTTCCAAAGGAGAATAGTATGCTTTGCTTCTGCTTAGCCACAAAGAGAAAAATACTTTAATAAGAATGAAACAGGCTCAGCGTATTGATCTTGCCAATTTGTTGGGTATTAATATATATCTGACTCGTAGCTAAACTCTCCATTGAATTCAACAGTGGATTCTATGAACAGTAATTTCTACATTTGTGGGCTTTGTTTACACTTTCATTATACCTCTACTGCATTATCTGATGCCTTCGTATAGTTTTCAATCTTATAGCCACTTTAATCTCCTCCTGCACTCAGCATATCTGAGTGAGTTTGTTGGCATAAGGGAATTTTGAAGGTTATATTACAGTACATGAATCAACGGCAAATGAAATGCACTGGAGACACGATCAGCCAGTTTTAATTCATTGCAGAAAGTTATAGATACCAAAATGCATTTAATGTAATCTGATCTCTTTATTCAGTCCTGAATTTACGAGCAATTCACCAGGAGTCGAATGACAACTTTGTTTTAAAAATAGTAGTCTATATCGAATACCATTTTAATCTATCTCTGACATATTTACATTTAAAGAATGGGAGGGGGGAGTGGAATCTTTAGACATAAATTTCTCTTTTCACAGGGAAAAGCCTGGGAAATATGATACTTTTGTTCACTAGGACATGATCTGTCATTATAACATAGGTCAGCTTGGTGATAATAGTTAAATAAATCCAACTCATCAGTACAGCTGGTAAACAGATTAGGATATCCCAAAATGACTGAACATTTCATTTCAAGGAGGAGGCAAATTGTGTCATCATGCTCTATCGATAATTGACCATTTTGTGCCAACAGAAGTAGGATTGCTCTTTAGTCTAGAATGATTAAATGTTCTTGGTTCAGGCTGGTCAACAAGAAGGAATGACCAATGACTTTTGAGTCAGTTTCCTATAAGGGAATTCCTACAAATGCCAAACATCTGTCAACTGATGTGTGACTGTTGGCCTTTATCCCTCCCACTGGGGCCAAGGTCATGTTTCATAACATTGACCCTGTCATGACCATTAGGATGGCATGACCCACCTGGATTAAAATAAGACAACCTCCTTGCCTTCATATCGGAGAATTTTTCTTTATTCCCATAATGTACTTATTACGTCGAGACAGATATAGTCACGAGCAAAATGAAAATTGTATTAATTTCCATTAACCTTAGAAATCACAAGGTCCTAGAACCAAGAGCAAGAAAGAACAGCAATTACCTAGTCCACCCATCCCCCATTTTAAAGATGGGGAAACTGAGACACAGAGAGGATAAATAAGGTACCATGTATCACAAAGGCAGCAGAGCTGAGACTTCAATCCCAATTTTCTGATAGCAATTCTAGTACTATTTTTCAACATTGTGCTATGTGTTGTTTTTCTGAAAATTAAAGTGACTTCATGTTGAACAATTTAAAACAATTAAAACAATTTAAATATTTTTCAATAATTTATTTATTCTACTTATCTGTGACTCAGAAAAACAATACATTTTCGTCGACTCTAGGTGGTAGGAGAGACCTTTGAGCACATATCAACTGATGCTACAATTGAAAACCCCTCTATAACATTACCCCAAAATTACCATCCAGTTTATATTCGAAGGCTTCTGGTGACAGGGAACTTACTGTCTCTCAAGGCAGTCCATTCTCCCCTCCCCCCTTATATTTAGTAAAAATCTGCCTTTCAGCAACTTGATACTCATTTTTTTTTAGTTCTGTGTTCTGGAGACAAAGTAAATCTTTCATATCAACAAGTCAACAGAAATTTATGAGATGCCTACTAGGTGCCAATTAGGGGCAGCTAGGTGGTACAGTGGATAGTGCACTGGATCTGGAGTCAGGAAGATCTGAGTTCAAATCCAGCCTCATGTACATACTAGCTATGTGACCCTGGGCAAGTCACTTAACCACTCTTTGCCTCAATTCTTCATCTATGAAATGGAGACACACTAGAGAAGGAAGTGGCAAAGCACTCCAATATTTTTGCCAAGAAAATCCCATGAACAAGTTCATGGGGTCACAAACAGTCAGACACGACTGAATGCCTGAAGAACAACAACAATGTGCTAATTCCTTCAACTGATCCCCTATGGCATGATTTGGATTTCCTTCACCATCCTGTTGGCCCTGCTTTTCTGTGAAAAATACAATGATAGTTTGTCATCAGCGCCTTCCAAACTGTATGAAATAGAATCCACTGCTTAGTACAAATTTTATATAATGGCAAAAAATCACAGTAGGAGAAGTCTGAATAAAGGAAATTTAGTATAATGCAGTAGGTCATTTTGGGGTCTAGAATACTATACTATGTCATTTCAAAGTTACAACAGCCACAGACAAGATTATTTTCAAAATAGAACTGAAATTGCTAGCTCTTGCTTAATGGATGGTGTTCATTTCCATTCAAGGACTATTCCAAACCAAAAAAAAATGAGTTCCTTTAAAATACTTATATTTGATTTGTTGATTTTACTGTGGTAGAATTGTGAAATGAGACTAAACTTCTCATTCAATTATTCTTTTTATTCAATTACATCTCTTTTTTAAAGGCACATAGATTGGTTTGGATAGGCAGTTGATGGAGGATTAAAAAGTGGGATAGAGAGTAGTGGCAGAGAGAAACACTTATTTTCGGAATTAAGGACCAAATGCCCTAACCTATTCAGTTCACAGAAATCAAAAGAGAAAGCATTTTGTTAGAGCAGCCCACCTTCAGTCAGTTAATATAAACTTATATCTCTTACAAGGGTGCTTAACTCAATCAAGTTTAGATGATGCAAAGAAAGAAGCAGGGTGGGAAGTGGTTCTACTATTTCCCTTAAAAGAGAACTTATTTCAGAGTGAATGAAAACAAGAAACCAAAAGAAAAATGTTTCTTAGTATACTGCCCAATTTTTTCTTTGCTCAATTTCATTCAATTATTCCTAATTATTCACCCCCTGCTCTAGTTCCATTGTGTTTATGCCCTTCTAATTCTGGGTAACTTGTCATACCTCCCTCAGTTATCACCCAGCCAATCTGAACTGAATTATTCAAAGCTTCATTCATAGATTAGTCCCTCTAATCAACTTTCTTTCCTCCTCTCAGTCTGATTTTTTTCTTTTTTTTTTTTGCATCTATGGCTATTCCAAAAATCCCAGGTTAGAAATGGCATCAAACTGGTTCAAAACATCAATTGCCCAGTTCATGAACCTGAGATCTCTATCAGAGTAGGTCCAACCAATTGGTGATACTGAAATGTCCAAGAGGTTATTCTTCTCTCTTAACTCTTTGTTGTATATCTTCTGTTTGGAAAAGTAGTTTTGTTCTATTTAAACTTCCAGGAGCCAAGATGGCAGAGTAAGCAGTAAGTTACTCTTATCTTTCCTTATTGACCTTAAGAAACCCAAAGAATATCACCCCAGGAAAAACCCTGGAATAGTGGAGCCCAGCAGAAAGATGGGATATAGCAGTCTTTTAGGTCAGGAGGTTAGGGGGATTAACGGGAAAAGTCTCTCTTGCTGTTGCTGAAGGGGACCTGTACAGGATGGGAGGTGCCCCAGTAAGCCAGTGGCAAGCCCCACCTCCGTGGACCA
The DNA here is from genome assembly GCA_028627135.1 of Pseudochirops cupreus. Lineage (NCBI taxonomy): Eukaryota > Metazoa > Chordata > Mammalia > Diprotodontia > Pseudocheiridae > Pseudochirops > Pseudochirops cupreus. The sequence goes on along the minus strand of CM053582.1, from coordinate 397,545,892 downwards.
GTGGGAAATTCTGAGCCCCAGGGTGGAAGAGCAGGCAAGTGATAACACCAGGCACACACCAGCCAACACCACCAGCACTAGTCCAGCACCAGGTAAACGACCAGACCAGTACAACATCTAGCTGCCAGCACCTGAGGCCCCAGCACAGAAAACCAGTAACCAGGCCCCTAACCCTCAGCACAAGAAGTTTGGGATAGTGTTCTCTGGGCCCTAGAAGCAGAGATCAAATTTAAAAGCCAGAAAAGGCAAACAACATGAGCAAGATGAATCAAAGAAAAACAATGACCATAGAGAAATATCTTGGTGACAGGGAAGATCAAAATACAAATTCAGGAGAGGAAAACATGGTCAATATACCCATATCTGAAACCTCAAAACCTCACTACAACAAAATTATGTTACATAATCTCAGCTGGGCCCTCACTGCAGCAAGGCAACCCTTTTTAACCTATCTAATTGATTTGTTATATTGCTCACTATCAATCAATCAAAAGGCAGTCCCTGTCCTCAAGGAACTTACAATCCTTCTCAAGCCTCCCATGTACCTTCAAAAGGGTATGTTAATTGGTCTCAAGCCCCAAAAGTCTTTTTGGAAGAGTTCAAGAAGGATTTTAAAAGTCAAATAAGAGAGGTATAAGAAAAATTGAACAATTCCTTTAAAAATACAATTGACAAAATGGAAAAAAAAAAGTACACTGAAGAAAACAACTCCTTAAAAAGTAGAATTGGTCAAACAGAAAAGGATGTACAAAAGCTAACTGAAGAAAACAATTCGTTAAAAATTAGAATTGGGCAAGTGGAAGCTAATGACTCTATGAGACATCAAGAATCAGTCAAACAAAATCTAAAGAATGAAAAAATAGAAGAAAACATAAAACACTTCATTGGAAAAACAACTGACCTGGAAAATAGATCCAGGAGAGATAATTTTTAAATTCTTGGCTTATCTGAGAAGCATGATGGAAAAAAAAAAGATCCTGGAAAGGTAATTTTTCAAATTTTTTAAATTAAAAATAAACATTTTAATATTTCTGATGGATTTAACTCTTTTTTTTTTCACGTAGTGCACATCCTTGGATATGCCAAGATTGTTAAGTAAAACCAGAATTATTGTCATTTACTTTTGCTATTTTAGTTTTAATCATTTCACTACTTCCCTCCCACAATCATTACAAATGTTCAAAACTAGTTTCATTTTGTAAAATTATGCCTCACAAGCCAAAATACAGTGTCAATTGCAGATGAAAGCAGCAACACCATTCCCTAATACCTATCTTCACTTTTTTTTTATCGTGAACCTAACCATCATCAAAAACCACAAACAGTTCAAGATCTGAAGAAGGAAAAAAAAATATGTGCTTCTGTGAACTTTTATTCCATATAATTTGAAAGGTTTTATTAAATTTAACAAAGAAGAAACAAAACTACCTTTTTTCTTCTATTCCCTTCAGAACTTTCCCTCTCATTTCTATGTATTTTTTAAAATTCATTACTGCCCACTAATAATTTGCCCTCTTCACATTGAACATCACAGTTCAAATGAGATAAAGTGCTTAACACCATGTCTGGTACATAATAGGAACATAACAAACATCTGTTTCCCCCCCTCCTACTTTTAACAAAGAGATAAGCAGAGAAAATGAGCATATCTTTAAAAAAAGATATTTCATTCTGTATTTCTCACTCATTTACCTCCCTGCCAAGAGGCAGGATCTGTGCTTTATTATCAGTCTTTGAAAGTTATGATTGGTCAATGTATTGATCAGTGTTGCACAGTCTTAAATTGTTTGCCTTCAGATTGCTATAGTTATTATATAAATTTTCCTCTAGTTCTGTTCATTTTACTCTGCGTGAGTTCATAAAACTCTTCCCCAAATTCTCTTAATTCTCCACATTGTCGCCTCTTAGGATGTAGAACTATTCCATTATGTTCACATGCCACGATTTCTTCAGGCATTCTCCAAATGATGGGCACCATCTATATTCTTTTAAGAAAGAAAAAAAGATGAAACTGTGTTGGTTGGGTTCACTACAACAAAATTATGTTATATAATCTCAACTGAGCTCTCACTGCGGCAAGACAATCCTTTTTAACCTATCTAATTGATTTGTTATATTGCTCACTTTCAATCAATCAAAAGGCAGTTCCTGTCCTCAAGGACCTCACAATCCTTCTCAAGTCTCCCATGTAACTCCCTTACCCTACCCTCTCAGTAGAGGACATTGATTCATATTTCACCCAAAAATTGAGAACCATCATCAAGAACTCTCTATAATCCCCTCATTCTTTTCTCCTATCGCCCAAACATTTTCCCCTATCATCTCTACAGTATTCATGAAATGGTGTCCTTTTTTCCTTCCCAGACCAACCCTTCTATATGCACAAGGTGATCTAAATACTCTTTCATCTTCTCCAACAGTTTCCTACCCTTCCTCCAATCATCCCCACTCATTGTTACTTAATCTTTCCCTATCTACCAGTGCCTTTCCTACTGCCTATAAACATGCCCATTTTACTGCCATTCTTAAAAATAATTCTCATCTGATCTAACCAGTTCTGGTAACTATTGTCTCATATCTCTCCTCCACTTCTTGAACAAACTCTTTGAGAGAGCCTTCTACACTATATGCCTCCATTATCTGTCCTCTCACTCAGTTCTAAACCCTTTGTAACATGGCTTCTAATCTCAACTTCAACTGAAATCGCTATTTCCAAAATTACCTGTAACCTCTTTTTTGATTTGATTGTCAAATCACATGGCCTTTTCTCAAGCTTCATCCCTCTTGACCTATTTATAGCATTTGATAATCAATTGCTCCTCCAGGTCACTCTCTATAAATTTTCATGACATTGTTCAATCCCTATTCTGGTTGTTGTTGCTCAGTCCTGTCTGACCCTCTGTGACCTCATTTGGGGTTTTCGTGGCAAAGATGCTGGAGTAGTTTGCCATTTTATTCTCTAGCTCATTTTACAGATGAGGAACTGAGGCAAACCGGGGGTAAGTGACTTGCCCAGCCTCACACAACTAGTTACACAATGAATCTTTCTGACTCCAGGTTCAGCATTCTATCTACTACATTAGTTCTTAGTCTTGTTTTTTTTGAAGGGGGGGTGGAATGTTCATGCTGGTCAGGCCTAGTAACCATGCATACCTCCCAAAGTTCTGTCCTAGGTGCTCTTCTTTTCTCACTCTGTACTATTTTGTTTGGGACTTCATGAGTTCTAGTCAGTTCAACTATATGCACTGATCTATATATACTAATCTCTCTCATGAACTCTAATCCTACACTACCAATTGCCTTTTGGACATCTTAAATTGTTCTATAGGCATCTCAAACTCAATATGCCTCACACAGAAATCATCATCTTTCTCCCTACACCCTCCTTCCCCTCTTTTCAACATTCCTGGTTGTATCAAAGGATATCCTCCTAATGTCTCCTTGTAGGACTGGCTTTGCTCCTCCAAATGATTGAGAAGAATTCTCATGCTTTTGATGACCCATCATGGTGGTGATACCGCATTTGTTTTTTTTTTCTTAATTCTAAAATAAGTGAATAGTTCATGAAAGCATAGCCATTGGAAATATGAACACCACATAACATTAGCCTCCAGGCTACCAGGATGTCCATAATACATTTGTGGAACCCAGTGCTTCACAATTGATCAGCAATTATGTAAAGATCCTTGGGACAAAACTGGCTTTACATATTAAAAAGCTGTCATGTGGAAAAGTAATTAGACTTATTTTGTATGATTTAAGAGGACAGAGCCAGGAGTATGGGTGGAAGTTACTAGATAGTAGATAATTCTTGTCAGCATAAGAAAGAATTTTCTAGCAATTAAAGCAGGCCCAGTGATATGGGCTGTTTACTGAAGTACTAGATCTCATGTCAGTGGCCTAGTTCAGACAAAGGTTGGATGACTACCTGCCAAGGGTATCAGAGAGGAGATTCTTAAATGTGGGAAGGAAGTAGACCATGTGATATCTCAGGTCCCTTCCAACACTATGATTTTAAGAAGCAAACCAAAAAGCAGTTGTATCCAATTTGGAAGGCAGCATAATGTTGCAGAAAGCTCACTAGATTTGAATCAGAAAAATCGAAGTTCTAGTCCCAGTTTTCACATTTAATTAATCAGTCCTTCATTCAAAAAACAATGGCTACTTATTGATCACTTCCAAAACAGCACTGATCGTGTTTCCCTCCAAACACACATTCTTCCAAATTTCCCTATTTCTATTAAAGGCACAACTTATTTTCCAGTCTCTCAGGTTCTCTTTCTCAGTGTTAACCTCTATTTCCCATTCTCACTTACCCTGGATATTCATTCAAATAGTTGTTACATTTTGCTATTTCTCTTTCTACAAATATTCTTACATTGGTCTCATTCTCTTGTTGACGTACATACCACTCTACTTCAGACCCTCATCATACACATGTCTAATGTGGATGATGGCTTCCTGACCAGATTTTCTACCTCCAACTTCTCCCTGATCTGATCCATCCTCCAAATGACTTCCAAAGTAATTTTGCAAAAACTCGGGTCTAATCATACCCCATCTCTACTTAACAAATCCATTCTATTGTTTTTAAGATAAGATGGAAATTCTTATATTTGGCTTTTAGAGACCTTTACAATCTGGCCCAAACCTGTTTTTCTAGCCTCATTATACACTACTGTACTTCCTGAAGTCTATGGTCAGGTCAAATTCTCTATCCTTTTCTCTGTTCCTTCTCACTGTCACCTCATGTGATCTCTTACTTCTTTCTAGACTTGGCTCAAGCCTCATCTTCTACAATAAACATTTCCTGATCCCCCACCCCAAACTACTTGTGCCTTTCCACTATGGTCTACTTCAAATTTATTATACATTTATTCTGTATATATTCACACCCAGACATGAATACATATATACTTACATATCACTATTGTTTTCCCTGATAAAATGTAAACTCCTCCCAAGTAAAGACTTTTCATTTTTTTCTTTGTACCTCCAGCTTGTATTGAGACACAGAATAAATAATAACTGCTAATTAATTAATTGATCAGCATATGCCAGGTACTATGCTTGAGGTTTGGGGTACATATAACAGAAGCGCAGTAATCCCTGTCCACAAGGAGTTTCCATTCTATTTAACTAGTGGTGTGACTTGTGGGCAAATAGCTTAACTCAGTTTCCTATAAAGTGGGGATAACAGTCCTTGCACTAAATAACTTACAGGAGCTATAAGAAAAGTGTTTGAAAAGTGAAAGCCTTAATATTTATATGATGTTATTAATACTAACATTAAATATATAATCAATTATTTCAATACCAGTTAGACTTTTGATTTTGATTTCCATATAGGATATATATATGTATGTATCCATATATATCCCTCAGATTACATTGAAATGTAAAAGGAAGAAAAATGGTTAGCATGAAACAGAACTGTTGAAGAAGTCTGAACAGAACATAAAAATAAGCCTGAATGTGTTGGAGAGGACTGTGTCATAAAAGCTGTGATTTACAGTCATACACATTAATTCATATAGTGACTGTAATGCACTTGAGGTAGCAAAAAAAAAAAAACTTGATAAAAGTGAAATGACCAAATCCAATTATATGCATCAATTGTATCTTCTTGAACAATTATCATTCTTTCGTAAACTGCAATTTCGGCCACTCGTGTGTACCAACCCTTAATTGTGTATAATTCTTGGGTTCTCAGACAGTTGGTAATGAGACATTTAGCATACAACAGTACGGCTGCCAGCTATTTACATTGTGGAGTTGAACTCCCAAACAGACATCTAGAAATCATGGATGGCTGCCACTTGCAGCATTCTGATACGCCCATGCCTTTTAATTTGATTTCTGAAGTTGCTAACTTATTCTAAGAATTGGTCACTCCTCTATAGGAGTCTAGCTGAAGGCTATTATTTTTTCCCTATCCTTCTTGCAAATTACCCCATCTTATGATATCTATCCATGCCGTGTCCATCTGTTGAGTAAAAATGATGAGTTAATGCTTTACTACAAAGCACCAATGAATCATATTAAACTAAAAAAAAAACCATAATACTGCTTCTACTAGGTATTTAGATATTGAGGAATTCTCTATTTCTATCACTTTTTAAAAATTAAAACCAGAAGGGAAATAGGTCCTAATGTACACATCAAATTATGACTGCATACTTTAATTTCCCAAACAACCTTAGTCTAGAGAGCTACTTTTTGGCATGGAAGCAATGTAGTAATGTCACAGAAGTTCAGGAGCATTTTCTGCCCTGGTTTTTATACCTTGCTTAAGAATGGATTCTCCATTTTCCCTCCTCTCACATGCCACCCAACTTTTTACAAATAATATCTGAGGTAGTAAGTTGGCCTTTGAAAGAGATAGTGGGAAGAACAATGGTCTGATATGATTTTGGCATGAGTCACTTAAATTTTCTGCATCTCAGTTTCCTCATCAAAAATAAATATGTATTAGGTTTGGAGTAGATGAAGAGGCAATGTGGTGGAATGGCTAGAAGTTGATCTTGGAGACAAGAAGACCTGAGTCCAAGTCCTGCCTGTGACACATACCAGGTTTATAACCCCTAGATAAGACACTTAATCTTTAGTGCTCTGAGCATCTAAAATGATAAATTGTAAAGAATGCACCAACCTGAGTTGGTAGAGTCTGTTTTCTAATTAGGAATTGACCACATCAATGAAATCAGTCACAAGTCCGATCAATCACAAGTCTTTCTCCTTGGAACAGATTGTCTCCAAGGTAAACTCCACCTCTAAAATTCTAAAAATTTTTAAAATAGCCAATGATCTAGATATATTTAGGTATATTTGAAGGAGTTTCCCTTCCCCCCCCACCTCTGCCAATTTTCCACGCACCCAATTTTTCTTATCTGGTGATATCAGCATCATTTACCATTTATACTTGCATTCTTTACTTGTTTTTAAAAAAAGTATTAAAAAATAAAATTCAGAGACTAGCAACTTTTGTGTTCAAAGTGGTAAATTTTCTTCACATATTATTTGGCACAACTTTTGTCTGAGTATTTTTATAGCCCTTAATTAGAAATATTTTTGTTTGTTCTTCTCTTCATGGTTACTATCCCTCTCTCTAGGATTCTTATTCAGTTGACTACTCTAATTTATGTTCCCTGTTACCCACAGGTATTATGAGTTAGTTGCATGATCTTTCCAAACTTGAATGTCATTCATTCAACAAGAACCTATAGAGCACCTATTATCATCATTTCCCTGATGCCATGGTCCTCTTTGAAAATGAAGGACAAATACAACCTATGAGTAGACCAAGCTGCCTGAATGGGAATCCAGACTAGTTGGGTAACTCAGCTCATCCTCATCGTCTCCCTCTCCCTGTCCTTCTTCCTCTTCCTATGCCTCTCCCTCTCCCTCTCCTTCTTTTCCTTCTCCTCTCCAAAAGAACATAAATTTTGATGACCGGAAGTTGCCCGCTTAACTTGGTTTTTTTTTACTGGCTAGATTCCTTCCTCCCTCTCTCCCTTCCTTCCTTCCTCCCTCCTTCCCTCCTTCTCTCCCTTCTTCCCTCCCTCCCTTCCTCTCTTTCTTTCTTTCTTTCTTTCTTTCTTTCTTTCTTTCTTTCTTTCTTTCCTTTCACAAAATCTTAAACCCAGTTCACTCTGAAGCTCATAGATTGGGCCACAGTATGACCCTGCCCAAGCACCACTTAATGGCTGTATTTTGGGACCTAACAGTTGTTCTTTTGAACAGCAACTCTGAGGGTCTTCCCCTCCCAGCTTGATTAATTTTTCTTTTTTTCTAATTAAAGGGGCCATCCCTAGACTCACTTCTTAAAGAGGACTATTGGCTGAATGGGTGTTACCTGCTCTAAGTGAGTAGGTGAGAAGGCCTTAGCCTAAAGGCTAGGGTCTCCCATTGCATCCTAGGTCATCTCCAGTCATCCTGATAAATATCTGGTCACTGGATCCAGATGGCTCTGGAGGAGAAAGTGAGGCTGGTGACCTTACACAGCACCCCTCCCCGCCCCCAATCAAAGTCAATTGCAAGTCACATCATCATTTCCGTGATTCCATGGTCCTCTTTGAAAAATGAAGGACAAACATGATTGAGCACCTACTGCTGAGCACTATGCTAGGGGCCAAAGGAATATAAAAAGGACAAGACAAAACCCTGCCCTCAGGAACATACAGTCGACTTGCAGATAAGACACGAACATCAGCTACAACATTATATAAGTATATATACATGATGGACTTTGTAATTTGTGAGGGAACAAAATCTTACCAACAGAGAAGATGAGGGGAGGTTGCTTGCAGGAGGTGCCTGGCATTAATAAATGCTTACTGGTTCATTGATTGATTGAAGATTTGATTTAAATTTAAAAGATGGGTAGGAAATTTCAAGCAAAATAAGTGGGAGAGATGGGCATTCCAGGCATAATTAACCATGTCTGTCATAGACAACAAGGCAGGGTGAGTTCAAAGGACAGAAAGTTGTTCAGTTTTTCTGGTCCTTAGGAATTTGTGACATCATGGCTATGAGAAGAAAGGGTCAATAATAAAACTTTCTGAGTGATTTAGGTGTTTTGGTTCTTGTTTTATGGTTATTGCTTAAGTTTTCCTTCTTTGCCATTTTAGTCATCTGTTTTTGAAAGACACTGAGATTATTCTACTTGGTCTCAGAGGAATGAACTAAAAGCAGTGGTAGAGAGAATAGAGATTTAGATTTAATTTAAAAGATTAAGTTATGCAAAAAATAGTGGGCTACCATAGGAAGGAAAGGATTTCTCCTCAGTAGAGGTCTTCAGGAAGGTTAGATGACCACTTTTCAGGTAGTTTTACTTTTGTTCATGTGTTGTTGGGCCATATGGCTTTCTGAAGTTTTGTCAAAAGCTGAGATGCTAGGATTCTGTGATCTCATAACACCATGTACTTAGAGTCCATATATTTATGGATGAGAGATAGCCTAGTATAATGGATAGAGAACATGACTTGGAAGTGAAAAGACTCAGATTAAAGTCCTGCCTATGATACATACTTCCTGTGTGGACTTCGACAAATCACTTAACTTTTCAGTGTTCTAGGCAATTCTAGTAGACGGTAAGTTATAGAGGTATCCAAGTATACTGAAAAAGTGGTTTTGTTATCTGGAAGTTCCTTATGTCAATGAAATCATAGGCTCTCTACCTATATCTATAATGCCTTACTGTTTCAAAAGTATTGCAAGATGGGGTGGCTAGGTGGCACAGTGAATAGAGCACCAGCCCTGGAGTCAGGAGGACCTGAGTTCAAATCCATCCTCAGACACTTAACACTTAACTAGCCATGTGACCTTGGGCAAGTCACTTAACCCCAATTGCCCTGCCCTCCCCCCTCCAAAAAAGCAAAAAAAAAAAAAAAGAATACAAAAAAAAAGTATTCAAGCTTCCTAAAGGCAAGGAATATGTATCATTTATCTCTATGTATCCTCCTTCCCACTCCTCTAGCCTCCCCAGCATAGAGATCACAGATGTAGAACTGAAAGGGATCTCAGGGACCAAATACTTCCATTACTTCCCTCTCCTCCCATTTTAAAGATGAGGAAACTAAAGCCCAGAGAGGTTGAGACTCAAGGTCACACAGCTCATAAATGTTAGAGGTAGTATCAGCACATCGCTTTGTACATTTGTACATTTGTGTTTGTTTAATGAATGTTTGCTAAATAAATAAGTGAATTAGTGAATCTGACCTGCATTCTCTCTTCTGTCGACTGCCTTTAAACTAAAGCCTATCAGTGCTAATAAAGTCACTAGTTTGCTTCTTTTATACTACAGTACGGTGTTGTTATTAAATACTTTTTATTTGCAAAGCATTTTACAATCCTGTATTATATAACATAAAATGCTACCTTCCCTGGACAGTTGTTGCCACATTTCTCTGTCCTTTCAATAGCTAGCATTGAAGCTTGCAACATCTACCATATGTATTTGGTGTTTACTTTAATGTGCTTTACAGAAATCGACTCTCTTGAGACTGTATCCTTGTGAAACATGCTTCATTTCCCATTACAGGTCTTAAAACCAGCATTTGGGGATTCCTCTTTGACTTAGACTAGAGAAAAGACTGTCTGGGCCTAATCTCTGAGCATAGATTTGGAACAGGAAAGGACCTAGGCCTACCCTCTCGATTTACAGAGCCTGACCTTTACTTTATTGTTAAGGGCATAGCCATACTCCCAGGCACCCAAGTCTCATTGTCGACGCTTTACCATCTCTTTCACCATTACCTCCATATCCAAACCATTGAAAAATTCTGTCAATTTCACCTTCATGGCATTTCTTGTACATGATCCTTTCTCTTCTCTGGCGTTGCCATCATTTTGACATAGGTCCTCATCATCATCTTACACTTGGATGACTGCAATATTATGCTGGTAAGTCTTCCTGCTTTAAGTCTCTCTCCAATCCATCCCATCTTGTATCCAGCTGTCAAATCAATCTTCCTAAAGCACAGATCTGACCATATCACCCTCTCCCTTATTCAATATTCTCCAGTGGCTCTCTATCACCTTCAGGATTAAATAGGAAATCCGCTGTTTAGCATTCAAAGTCCTTCACAATCTTTCCCCTTTTCATTCTTCTTATACCTTAGTCTTCCATGTGTACTCTGTGATCCAGTGACACTGGCTTCCTTGCTGTCTTTGAAAAATACACTCTACTGCCAGATTCTATAAATCTTCACTGGCTGTCGTCATAACTTCGATGCTCTTTTTCCTAATGTTTGCTTCCTGGCTTCCTTAAAGTCTCAGCTACATTTCTACCTTCTAAAAGAAATCTTTCTTAATCTCTCCTAATTCCAGTGCAATTGCTCTATTATTCTGCCTGCTTCATTTTATTCGATTGTAAAATCAGGATCATAATAACATCTACCTTCTAGAATTGTTGTGAGGATCAAATGACATAATATTTGTAAAGCACTTAGTACAATGCCTTGCACATAGTAGGCACTTAGTAAATTCTTCCTTTTTTTTCTTCCTTCCTTTTTTTCTTTGCTTCCTTCCTTCCTTCTTTCCCTCTTTACTTCCTTCCTTTTTTTTCCTTCCTCCCCTTCCTTCTTTTCTTTTCTCTCCTTCCTTCCTTCTTTCCTTCTCTTTCCTTCCTACTTTCTTTCATAGGATTTTAGTGATGGAACCAGGATTAGATTCAGGCTTCCTGACTTCAGCTTTGGTAATCTTTCTAAGTACCATCAGGTTTTCAACACCATGCACATTGTACTCTTTAAAAAAAAGAAAATAAAAAAGAAAAATGCCTGAAATGCACAATATGACATTTTGTCTTCTCTTCCATCCCTTTATTCTTAATCCCAATCCCAATGCCTCTGTTACTTAATCTAACTTTTCTTCAACTAATATAATGTTATCAATAATTAGGCTTCAGTAGAACCTATAAACTTTCCTTATTGTTAATTTCCTTGTTGACCAACTTCATTCTTTGTTGGTCCTCCTCCTCATCCAGCCCCCTACTGTCATCTAAAACCCCATTTATCCCTAGTGGTAAATAGTTAGTTGAAACACTGATTTAAACAAAACAAAACAAAAAAACTTTTCTACTAGGTCATCTGTCACCCCCTTACCCACAAACCCCCATTTTATAACCTGATGTTTCCAAATTATCAGAGCATTCTCTTATATTACTCAAACACTTCCAACAAAAATTCACTGTTTTAGCCTTGTAAAGTTGCCTATAGAGATTCCACCAAATCTTGGATTTCTTCTGGAAAAGATTCTACTTTCTATTTCTTTCTTTATAGCTGCAAACCAATACTGCCATCCACTGTTGCTTTGGATAATATTTTTTTCCCCTCAGTGCTTTCCAAGATGGTCTGAAACAGAACTTGACAACAAAATTAAACCCTTTTAGACTATAAGGAATGTGTTGTTTCTCAGCAAGATCTTCACTATAGATTTCTCCTGAATTGAAACTGCCCAACTTTTTGTCTTTTCTTCAAACACTCAAGCTGAGAGAATACCCTTCGTTGCTATATTATTATTACAGAAGAGAAGAGGAGGGGGACGAAGCTCCCAAACTTAGCTTTCTTCTGTTTTCTATTTACTCTATTTAGAGGAAAAGTGGAGGCATCGTGTCCTGGTTTGGCCCCAGAGGTCCTGGGTTCAAATTCTACTTCAGGTACCTACTAGCTATGACCAAAGGCAATCTATTTAATCTTTTTTCAGCCCAGGCAAGTCTAAAACAAGTTGTCTAATTTATAGATAAGGAAGAAAGAGTTTCCTGTATGAATTACATACCTGATTCTTAAGTATAACCTCCATTCAGCTTCTGGTATTTCCAAAAGTTCTTTATGTTCTTTGAGAGAACAGAGGCTATGAAAATAAGATATGGACCACAGGAGTAGCATGGATAGGGATGGATAACAGATGGATAGGGATCTTACATCAAGGAGACCACAGATCTTCAACATATTGCCACCGTTCAACTCTTCAGACTGGATTGTCAGGATCTGAACAAATTTGTATCTTTCAAAATCCCAAACTATTTTTCCCACATAGGCCAGGATGATGGCTCTGCTCTTAACTGTACTGTTGGTATATTTTTCCAGATTCATCTAGATAAATATAACTATTCTTAATATTTAATCTCACAGGCTGCTGATTTCAGATTCCCTTTTCCATAGCATTTGTTTTCTCGGTGCTATCTCACTTTCGGCATGAACCTCCTTTCACTCTCTTTGTTTTTTCTTTTCAGTTCAGCTTTCCTGGTGATTGAAACCAGAACTATCTGCTATTTTCCACCTTCCACTAAATTAAAACCACCTTCCACTTACAGCAGATGGAATCATGGCACACAAAGGGAATTTAAGAGTAGTAGAACTATAGTGTATTTCCAACAATAGCCTATGAAAAAGAAGTGGAGGAAATATAAGATTTGAAAATGAGATTAGCCAACCACGTAGTCAGTGAGGTATAGCTGATGGTGACTCAGAGTATTGTGTTTATATCCATAATTTTCTTTTAATTAGAGCAGGAGTTCTTAAACTAGCATCTGTGAAGTGTTTTATTTTATTTTTTCATAACTGTATTTCAATATAATTGGGAATTTGGTGGGACAATAGATTCAATTTAGGACTTAGAGTCAGAAAGACTTGAGTGCGAATCCTGTGCCATAGACATTTATTAATTGTAGGACCCTGAGCAAGTCACTTAATCTCTGTTTGCCTCAGTTACCTCATCTATAAAATGGGGATGGTAAGAGTACTTACTCCATAGTGTTGTTATGAGGATCAAATAAGTTCATACATGTAAAAGCACTTTGAAAACCTTGCTCTATGAGTGCTAAGCTATTATTCTTTATTTCCTACATATTTTATTCTATCCACTTAAAACATTCTGAGAAGAGATTCAGAGGACTCCCTCACTATGGTGCCAAAGAGGTCCATGACTCATAAAAGAACCAAGAATCCTTGATGGAGGAAGGTCCCCCAGGGCATTTGGGAGAAGAGGTACAGGAAGAGAATAAGGATTCCTCCAGTGTATATGCTATGCACTTTCCAAATATTACCTCATCTGTTCCTCCCAACAGCCCTGGGAGGTAGATGCTATCATTATAAACATTTTATTGTTGAGAAAACTGAGGCAAATAGAAGTTAAGAGACCAGCTTGGGGTCCCATAGCTAGGACGGGTCTGTGGCCAGGTTTGAACTCATGTCTTCCTGACTCCAGGGTCAGCACTCTATCCACTGTAATACCTAGAAATACACCAGATGAGAAGACATAGAGAGTGCCGGTGGATACAATACTAGAATAGATTGCTGTTCAATCATGTCTGTTTGTGACCCCATGGACCATAGCATGCCAACACTGGCCATGGGGTTTTCTTGGCAAAGATACTGGAATAGTCTGTCATTTCCTTCTCCAGCAGATTGGGGCAAACAGAGTCTAACTGACTTTTACCCAGTTTCACATAGCCAGTAAGTCTCTGAGTTCAGATTTGAACTCAGGTCTTTCTGATTCCAGGAGCAGCACTCTATCCATTGAGCCACTTAACTGCCCCAGGAGCATGGATTACCTTTTTTTGCTTTTTGGAGGGAGGAAGGCAGGGCAATCAGGGTTAAGTGACTTGCCCAAGGTCACATGGCTAGTAAGTATTAAGTTTCTGAGGCCAGATTTGAACTCAGGTCCTCCTGATTCCAGGGCCAGTGCTCTATTCACTGCGCCACCTAGCCGCCCCAATGGATTACATTTTAACTACTCTTTATTCATCTTGTATATACCTAGCTATTTACGAATTATCTTCTATATTAGATTGCATGCTTTTTGTGGGATACAGACTACTTTTTGCCTTTTTTTTTTATTCTCAGGACTTAACACAATCCTTGGCACATAGTAAATGTTTAAGAAAATGATTGTTGCCTGATTCTTGATAGATAAGATCACAGACACATTGATATATGGAGCTAATAGGTACCTTACAGATAACAGAGTCCACCTCCTTCAATATGGAGATAAGGAAACTGAGATCTAGAGGAGTGAATTTAATCACCCAAGCTCAAAAAGTTTGTACAGCCAGAGCTAACACTAGAAGTCAGGGCATCTGCTTCCTGAGCTTTCCAAGATTCCTCCACAAGGAAGCATGCTCTATCTCCCTGCTTAGGCAGGTTGACAACTGAAACCAATGGATTTCAAGGTTGTACTCTACAAAACTCAATGGAGACCCCTTTATCCATATAATGTTTCCTTCTCTTCCCCTTCCCATCAACTTCTCCAGAAACAGTAGCAGGATGAAGGAATCTGGGATTGGAAAACTGAGATTGGATCCCCTCTCCCCTTCCACCACTTCCCAGCTATGTCTTCTTGAGCAATCCAATTTATCTCTGACCTTAATTTCCTCATAGAAAAGCAATGCATCTCTAAAATAAGCAGGCTGACCTACATATCCTCTAAAGTCAACTGAGTTCTCTTCTCCATGTGTCCTGGTACAGTCATGGGACTCTTTTATACTTCAGGCAACGTCTTTCTGCATCTTCTCACATTTATGATTCGTGTCTTCCAACAAATATTTTGAGAGCAAAAATAAGAAAAAGAAATCATATATTTCAGATCAAAAAGTTACCTCCACCTCTGGTGAAAAGTGGGTTTTTTTTTCATTCCATGATGACAAAATTATAACATGAAAATTTAGGTTGGCAGTGGGCAGGAAGATACTTTTGGTATATCCTTAAGGGAGCTCGGCAGTACAGTGGATTGAGTGCTTGAATCAAAAAAAGCTGAGTTCAAATTCTGCTTCACTTACTAGTTGTGTGGCACTGGGTTATGCTCTCTCAACCTTAATTTCCTTATCTGTGAAATAGGGATGACAACAATAGCATCGATTTCTCAGAGTTGTTTTGGGGATCAAATGAGATAGCATATGTAAAGCACTTAGAAAACCTTAAAACAACATAATTTCTTTTTCTTATTTTCACTCAGAAAAAGTTTAATGGATGAGATGCATCATAACTGAGAGAGATAGCTAAGAGTATACATGGAGAAATTGCCAGAGGTATAAAATAGTCCCATGAAAGTTCCAGGACAATGAAGAAGAGAACAAAATTGAATTAAAAAATGAGGGATAGTAATAGTTCGTTTTTACATAGTATATAATTTACAAGTACTTTCCTCACCAAAACCCAGAGACAGGGAATGTCTCAATTTTTTGTCTTTTTGGAGGGGGGAAGGCAGGGCAGTTGGGGTTAAGTGACTTGCCCAAGGTCACATGGCTAGTTAATGTTAAGTGTCTGAGGTCACATTTGAACTCAGGTCCTCCTGACTCCAGGGCTGGTGCTCTATTTAGTGCACCACCTAGCTGCCCCAAATGTCTCACTTTTGCACAAATAAAAAGTAGTTCACAGGTCAGAGAAGGAGCAAATTAGCCAGAGTTGGGCTGCTCAGAGGTATATTCACAGATTAGATAAAATTTAAGGCTTGAAGAATGAGCAAAGACAGGGAGTGAGGATTATCTTTTGCATAACAACCTTAAGTCTATAACTGGTTTAGGCTTAGGTCTCAGGGATGAACTGCCTAAAGTTCCCAAGACTTCAGTCCCTTGTGTCAGCGTACCTGGAGTGCAACATGAAGGTGTTTTGAGGATGAATGAGCCATCTGGGGCAATGTTACAAAAAAAGTTTGGACATGGCAGGCCTGCTTTCTGACTACTGAAAATAAAATAAGCTGTGAAGAGCTAAGAGTGTGAACGAGGATAGGGAGAGACAGAGACACCAACAGAGACAGAAATGGAGAGACAGAGAGATAGAAACAAAGACAGACAAAGTCAGAGAGAGAAGCAGAGAGACAAAGGCAGAGGCAAAGAGAAAAACAGAAAGAATTATGCTAGATCTATGGAAATTAATAGATGCTATATGAACAGATTTTTTTCTGTACAGTCTGTCCAGACATATGAAACATTTGGCATGCCCCAAGACAGGGTATGGGTCTCAGAGGAGGTTTTTTTCTTCCACTATTCACTTAGACATGAGACTCTAATCCCCTAGAGTATGTGAAATGAGTATTTTCCAATCCTCTTGCTACTTGTTTTAGTCCCAATTAAGCATCTTACTTTTAAAATGTATGTTTCTTATTTGGTTTGCTGATTTGATGCAACTTTGTTTAAATGACCTTAGAAGTTTCCAACGGAGCTGAGGTGAGTACTCAAGATGAGTGATACTTACCATCCAATATGGCCCACAGATTCAGGTTATAGTTAATATAGTGAGTAATGTACCCCTGTATATATTTATAAGTATATTTATGTGAAACAAAATAGACAAAGTATTTGACTATCCTGCTGAATGTTTCTTACCATATGCTGGTCTCAGTAATGTCTAGGTAGTTGTAACAGCAATCCATTTGGCAGATACTTAATCCTTAGTAACTTCGGCTAAGTATGGAAGGTGTGAACTCTGTCCCACTGTTGAGAGGGTATGAACTCCCCTGTTAACTGCAAGAAGGGGATTGGCTCAGAAAGGAGGCCAGTGTGTGTATATAAGCAAGAATTCTAGAGACAGAGAGAGACAGAATTGTAATGTTGCTCCTGGTGAAGAAAGAACTGTGGAGATTGACGCCAGCTGAGAAAGAGAGAGGGAGAGAGAGAGAGAGTTTCTCTCCCAGCATCTGGAAGCTGAGTGAGAACTGAGATGGAGTTTTCCTGAGACCAGAATCTGTTAAAGGCCACGTGGAAGGCTGAGAGGGCTTGCCCGGAAGGCTGATATTCCTTCTGGGTCCTAGGGCCAGCTAAACTGCTGGAGGACTGAAGAAGCATGACCAGGATAAGACTTTGTTTGTGGTCTGGCTGATCCTTGAGGCAAGAGAAGTGGTGAAGGGTTTGAGATGTGCTGGACCCTGTGTACTTCAGTGTGTGCCAGAGACCGCCCTGAGGATTGGATGAGGACCCGGGAGCTGTCTACCTCTGAATCCAGGTGACTGTTTGGTGGATTCAGGAGGGAGCTGGGACCATGCAAGGGTATCCAGAGAATCAGAGAGACCACCCTGAGTCAAGATGAAGAAAAGGCCTCCCCTTAGATGAAATTGAAGTTTGCTGGACACTGAGGGGTGAAGGGTTTGTGTGTTTTTCTAATGATTGTATTTAATGACTGATTGAGTTGATTTATGGTTGCTCCATGAGTGGAAGTTTGATTATTGTATTGTGAATTGATTGAATACTTTGCTCTAAATATTGTGGTCACTATAGTGAAAACTGTGTAGCCATTCTAATGTTGAGCTGTTATCAACACTATATTGTGATTTTCTGTGATAAGATGTAATGTTGTGAATATTGTGTTGTGATATATTGTGAATGTTTGCCTTGATTTGTAATGGAATAAATAGAGTGTTCACTATACTGTGTAATCCGAACCTTAAAAGCTTTTCACAGTAGCATTCTTTTGGGAATCTGCTGGTACATGGCATTACAGTAGTTAAAAAATTATATTCAAGAAGGTTCTCAAATTCTTATCATCCTGGCTCACCTCTCCCCTCATCCAAATTTTCTTTAATAAGATTCTATATAAAATTATTTTTAAAAAAATCAGGAGGACCTGAGTTCAAATCTAGCCTCAGACACTTAATACATATTAGCCATATGACCTTGGGCAAGTCACTTAACCCCAACTGCCCTGCCTTCCCATCCAAAAAGAAAAAAAAATTAAAAATAAGATTCTACATAGTTACAGGCCTAGAATTGAAACCAGGCATGCCTCTAGAGCAACCATTTGACATTCTGGTGAATTCTCAGTCCAAACTTGTATTGTGAGTCTGGTTTGGATATGCCCTAGAAAGCATGCACACTTGGGGCTGCTGAACAAGCAATCCCTTTTCCATAGAATCTGCATCTTTGTTCTCCAAGTGGGACACTGGCTCAGAGAACTATCCTTTTCTTTCTCCAAGGTGTACGCTACATCAGGAAATTCCCCTCTCTTTGGAATGTCTGGTGTCTGAACTCTCAACCTTAGAAAGTGCACTTGGAGATCACCCAGGAGGCAATCCCCAAGGCTGGTGCTACTCAGGAAATTTCCATTCTTTGACTAGAAGGTTTTCAAAGGCTGCAGAGAGGTTAAGGAGAATGAGGACTGAGAAAAGGTCATTGGATTTGACAACTAAGAGATCTTTAGTAATTTTGGAGAAAGCAGTTTTGGTGAAATGATAAGATTAGAATCCAGCTTATAAGGGGTTAAGAAGAGAGTGAGCAGAGAGAAAGTGGAGGCTTCAACTCTAGATGATCTTTTTGAGTAGTTTAGCTGCAAAGGGCAGAAAAGATACAGAATGATAGTGAGGATAGATCAAGTGAGGTTTGTTTGTTTTTTTCAGGATTGAAAGACATGGGCATGTTTGTAGGCAGTAGGGAATGAGCCAGTAGATGGAGAAAAATTGAAAATAATTGAAAGAGTGGGGATGACAGAGGGGGCAATCTATTGGAGGAGACAGGATACAATGGGATCACTTGAACAAGTAGCAGGGTTAGCTATGGTAAGGAATATGGCCACTTCATAATGTGAGATGGGGTGAAGAAAGAGATGGTGGGAGAAGGCATCTGAATGACAGGAGATAAGGAAGAGGTAGAGAAGAGGGAGCTCCCGGTGAAGCAACTCCTCTAATTGATTGGGTACTCCCTTGCTCACCTCCCACCCCACCACATTTATACCCAGAATGAATTTCAAGAAAGTTTGAAAATTTCAAGGATTTTACAGGCAGTGAAATACAGTCAATCCTCAACATTTGCGTGTTTAACTTTCACAACTTCAAATCAGTAATCTCATTTTCACTTTCATGTTGGCAACCCTGAACATTCACAGCTATGCAGAGTAGAGAAAAAAAGAGATGGTTGTGGAGCAGCTGGTATCCTACTAGGCGTTTCACTGGTCTTGTTCACCCCACCGTTATAAAGAAGAGCTCTCTGTGTATTCATTGCATATTTTCATGCTATGCCTTTAAAACTCAAGTTTCATGTTACAATTATATCTCCAAAGCATAGTGCAAGTCTCACGGGGTCCTCTGAACAAGCACATTATGTAACTATATCTCATTACATAGATAAATCATATATATAATAGAATCTTTATAAAAGAAGATTATGATACAGAAAAAAATATAAATAAATGTTTTAAGGCAGAAATTCTAAACATAATCTTTATAAATCATCCCACAATAAAATTATAATCAATACCGGGATCAAAAGAGTCTAAAACTTAGAAAATTTATTAAGCACTTAGTATACATCAGACACAGTGTTAAATGCTGGGAATACAAACACAAGCAAAAGGATGACATTTCCTGCCTTCAAGGAGCTTAAATTCTAATGAGAAAAAATAATACATAAAAGGAAGCTGGAAAGGGGTAAGGGGACGCTATCCACCTGGGATGCACAGCAGAAAATTAGTCTAGAGAGAAGGGGGCTAAGCTGGTTAAAAGTAATTATTGCAAGTACTTTCTCAAGTGGAAATTGCTACAGGAAGAACTCACCAATCAGAAGAGGAACCTGCAAGAATATATGCATTGCTAAGCAACAAAAAGATATCTTAATGAGGACTTAATAATGACAGCCAGAATATATTTGAAGTACTGTGCTCATTTAAGCTTTCTGACTCTGTTTTCTCATTTTTTTAATAAGAGTAATAATAGCACCTACCTAACCAGATTGTTAAAGAGATCACATGAGATAATATATGTAAAACATTTTACATACCTTAAAGCAAGATATAAATATTAGCTCTTATTCTTCTGAGTGCCACATTTTGGGAAGGACTTTGATAAGCAAAAAACACTAAGAGAATGACCAACAAAATAATGAAAGGCTTTTTTAGATCAGGTATTAGTGGATCAGGTAAAAGACAAGGGAGTATTTATCCTTGAGAAGAGTAGACTTAATGGGAACATTCTACTTTTGTTCAAATATTTGGAAGGCGATAACAATATTGCGTGACAATATAGAATTTTTTTCTGTTGAATCCTTAATGAAAAAAATGAGATGCAATGGGTCAAAATTAAAAAGAAGAAAATTTTGACAATGTTGGGGGGGAGGGAATACCTTATTAATTAGAGCTAAACCCAAATAAAGTGGAGGTCGGAGTTGGTGAATTGAATGACTGGACACTTGTTCAGAATTTATAGAGTATATTCATCTTTTGGTTATAGGTTGGTCACTCAGGTGCCACTGATTCCTTCCAATTTTGAAATTCCGATTCTACGGTACCTTTTAGTCCTACAAGTATATCAGGAAGCACTTTGGTATAAGAGATGACTGAATATACACTAGATAAATAAATCATTAGGTTACAATGGAGAGAGTACTGAATATGGAACCAGAGGTTTTTACAGAGTGGAAGGTGAGATTCAAATTTTCAAAATGTTTTAGTTTTAAGAATTTTATTTTCTGCACAGTATTTATGGTATTTCCTTCCTGGATCACTGCCTTGTCATGTGAGAAGGGTTTCTGTAGCTCAGTGAAACCATGAGCTATGTTCTGCAGGGTTACCCAAGATGAGCAGGTCATAAAGGAGAGCTCTGGCAAAAGGTGATCCACTAAAGAAGAAAACGACAAACCACTCCAATATCTTTGCCAAGAAGACACCATGGACAGTATTAAAATGCTAAAAGATATGACGTTGAAAGATGAGTTCCTCAAGTTGGAAGGGGCTAGTGTACTGTAGTCCACAGGGTCATGAAGAGTTGAACGTGACTGAATAACTGAACAACAGGAAATTTATGGTACAGTGGTTTTCAGGTGTTATGAAAAATAAATATTATATGAAATCAATGTTGTTATTGCTTTAATTTAAATGTTAGCACAAAAGGTCAAAGATTTCTAAGGAATTGCCAGTCAAGAAAATGTTTTGCACGTTACCAATTTTATTTTGTGTACTGAATTTTGTGAGTTTTTTTATAGTTACTATTTTAGGAAAAGTGAATATTATCAGAATCAATGTTTTTTTACACAAAATTATGTGCAAAAAAAGTGTATTTTCAGTGATATCTAGCAAAAGATTGCAGTTTTTGATGGTTGCTGGAGCCCCCTTATTTCCCATAGGTATCAATATGTGTGTTTTTTACTTTTGCACCATTTTCTAGGAATGTTAACCCCTGAACAAATTGAGGATTGATACTATAGCGATAGGGGTGCTTGATATGGAAGTCAGAGGACCTGAGCTAGAATCACAACTTTGCCACTTCTACTTTGCGACCTTGGGCAAATATCTGGGCCTTGGTACCAAATGATCATTAAGTTTGCTTCCAGATCAATGAGCTAGTGTTTGAACTCTCTAATCAAGATGACTTGACAAGTGTTTAAACAGCGCAGGACAGATACTTGTTCTCCTCTAGACCTTGGTAACAATAGCAGCTTTTATTAATGAGAACACTTTTTAAAAATTCGGCATTCATTCATTTCTTCTCAATTATTGTTATTGTTGTCGCTGTTGCTGTTGTTAATGATGATGATGTTGCTGCTGTTTGGGGGTTGAGGAGATGACATAGAACATGAACTGAAAATTCTTCTTGTGCAACCTCAGAAAACCTCTTAAGAAATAAAAGACAGAATTTAAAGTCCAACTAGAAACAAAGCTCCAAAGAAGTCTGAATGCATAGCACAGGACCTGGGACATAGCAGGCACTTAGTAAGAACATGATTGCTTGCTTGACTATGACGGGCATCCCTTCGCAATTAGTTTCCTCTCTGAGTTGTGCTTAGAGTTGTAGGAAGATAATCAAAGGATTTAAAGGGCGGGGGGGAGTGAAGTTTAAGATCCCATGTTCACTTGCATCAAGGCATTAATTGTCTTTTAGTTTTAGTCTCTGCAGTTGCGGCTGTGAGGGACCCTTTCCATTCATATCCAAGTTGCTTTGAGAGATCTCTTAAACTTCATGCTCCTTTTTTCCCCCCTTCTCTTGCTTCCTTCTTCCTGCCCAACTCCCAGAATGGCATAAAGTAAGACTATCCCTAAACAAAATTAAAAAATAGAAAGAGATTGTTTTTGGTACTACTTGCCTAATGATTCTTTGTCCTTTTTTGAGGTGTTCTCTCTTCAGCCCTTCATAATCGTATACCCCACACCCTTTACATCAAAACCTGGTTTCAAAAAGTGAATTGAATTCACTCAGGATAAAGTGTAAATCACTTATTTCAATACTGTGATGAACCTCATTCATGTGGACACTCCCTCCAATAAGAATGCAACCCATCCATTCCTTCTCATCTTAATTTTTATCCTTCCACAAACACCTCCATCTACAAATATGATGGCACTCTTCCACTAAGTCTTTTATTGTTTTGTATATAGCAGTGTAACATTTGTATTTTGGGGCATCTACAACTTTGATTCTTCCTAGTTCATAGAGTTACATGATTTATAACCATATGGGATTACTAGAAGAGTACAGATGTTCAAAAGATGTACTTCTAATTGTAATTGAACAAATCAAATTAGAATATAGGTTAAAATATGTTTTAAAGACCTCCATAACCTACCTTCCCAGTCATATCATATATTCTCCCCCTTCATATATTATATACTCTAGACAAATCAGCCTTTTTATTATTTCTTGCCTACAAGATTCCATCTCCTATCTTTGCATCTAGACTGATTATCCTTCATGCTTGGAATTCATTTCCTCTTCCTGTCCTCTTATTTTTTTTCAAAAAAATTGATATGTTTGTTTTTATGTTATCAAAATTTCTGCTGATATTCCCCTAGATTTGAGATTTCAAACATTAGATAACAATTAAAATTAGATCTAATTTTAGATTTAGAACTCAAAGGTTGACTTAGACTTTGACACTCAGATATTTAGGAGACAGCCCTGATAGAATCCACCCTTGGGTTTCCTATCTGACCCATCAGAAAAAGAGCCATATTGTTTATGGTACTTTGATTTCTGCAGTCAAACTAGGTAGCACAGCAGGGTGAGCACTGTACCCAGAGTCAGGAAATCAAGTTTAAATACAGTCTCAAATAATTATTAGCCATGTGATCCTGGGCAAGCCACTTACCCTTTTTCTGCTGTTTCTTTATTTGTAAAATAATCATAGCACCTACCTTCTGGGGTTGTTGTGAAGATAAAATGAGAAAATATTTGTCAAGTGCTTCGCAAGTTTTGATTACACGTTTGTCGTTCAGCATTGTCCAACTCTTCATGACCTCATGGACTACACTGTCCATGGAGTTTTCTTAGCAAATATACTGGAGCAATTTATCATTTCCTTCTCTAGTGGATCAAGGTCAACAGAGGTTAAGAGACTTGCCCAAGGTTACACAGTAAGTGTCTGAAGCTAGACTTGAGCTCAGATCTTCCTGACTCAAGGTCCAATGCTCTATTCAGTGAGCCATCTCACTGCCTCTATGTACATATTAGCTATTATTAAATTTATTAAGAGTTATAACAATTGAAGGTTGCATAGATTTGTCCTGGGACAGTTTTCAAAATGGAAAGGAAATGAACATCACAATTTGATCCAGCCTACTTGGAAAAGGAAAAGAAAAGAAATTAAGGCAACTAGGTTTACTAGTTAACCCAAACACTATTAATGAAAGTTGAATACAATGACAGAGTCTTACAGAATCTCAAAGCAGCTCATTTCTTTAGAAAGCTAGCAGAAGATAATAAAACACTTTCCCATATGCATGTTTATAGTACTGAAATCTCCTGCCTATTGTGGAATTCACAAGTCACCCCAAACTGCCCAGGACTTTGACTTCACATCTGCAGTACAGCCCCACAGTACTCAGGTTACGTCTTTTGCAGTGTAGCCAAGAAGTCACGTCAGAAGAGATGTATACTGAGCACAGCACTGATGAAGAACTGTGACAGATACAAAAGGAAGTGAGTGGCTACAGTCCTCAAGGAGTTCCTAAGGCTTTTTATACACACAGAGCAATGAAATAATAGCTCTAGTGTGAATACAACCAAAGGCTAAAATTGTATGAGGTGATCTATGGAAGACTGGAAGAAGGAGAGCTCAGTATGGGCTAGGGTGGTTGGAAAAGGATTCATGGTAGTAAGACTTGAGCTGGGCCTTGAAGAATGGGTTGGATTGGGAAAGGCAGTTACTTGCCAAAGTTCCAGGGAGCTCTAATTAACACATGTTGTGTTGGACAGCTGCAGATTACCTGTTCTATAATAGTATGAATTGATATCATAAATGGCTCTGATGCCATTATGATGTATCATGTGTGAATAATTCATGGATAGACTAATGGAGCCATACAATGGAACTGCAGGGGTGTTACAAATTAGAATTTATGTTCATTGACAAAGTGGTGGGTAGAAGCTGGTTCAGTGCTTACTTCCCTTTCTATGCCTAACCCTTACCAGAGCTAGTATTTTAATGATCATTGTGGGAACAAAACCCCAGCTATGCTGGGGATTCATAGTCATCTTTCTCAAGCCCATTTGTAAAAGCCTGCTTGTCAAATTAGAACCAAAAGACAAACAGGGGGAAAAAAAGGAGAAACCTTCCCAAACTGAATTACCCCTATTCCCTCACCCCTGCAATCTAGTTGCTCCCTCGTGTCTTCATTTCCCTATCACTGATGCTCAGAGTTTCTGATTATGTCTGTGTCAGGGAGAGCTGACCTGTCTAATGGCTCAGAATGGAAAAAAGAAAGAAATACAGGGGGAAAAAAGAAAGACAAGGTAACGTTTGCAATAACTCTGGAAATTCATCGTTAAATTCCCTTTTATTTGGGATTTTAGTGGAAGACACAAATTGATGAAAATATGTTAAAAGACCATCACATCGTATCTGTGCCTTCATTTTCTTAAGGAAATCATGCTGAAAAATGTGATGCTGGATTTGTATATTTTTGTCTTTGATGTCTTTATAACTAATTATTTTCTAGTATTTAGGAAGTTATTCAGTGGTTTCATTAGTATTTGACTCTTTGTGACCTCATTGGGGGTTTTCTTGGCAAAGATACTAGAGTTGTTTACAATTTTCTTCTCGTTTGTTTGACAGATGAAGAAACTGAGGTAAATAAGGTTAAATGCTTACCTAGGGTCACACAGCCAGTAAGTGTCTGAAGTTGGATTTGAACTTTGGACTCAACCTCCTATCTGCTTCCCACATGAAGGGGGAAAAGCACAATTTGAAGGACATATTGGACTGAATTATGTGCTCAATAAAATAAATGTTGGAGAAAAAATGAATTTAAAACAATTTTTAAATTGGCAGTAGCTAGGTGTTGTGGGAGATAGACAATTATGCCTAGAGTCTGAGAGACCTGCATTCAAGTCTAGCCTCAGACACTTATTAGCTATGTGACCTTGGGAAAATCACTTAACTTCCATGTAGGTAAGTTTCCTAATCTACAAAATGTGAATCATAATAGCCCCCATATCTCAGTTTGCTGAGAGTATAAAATGAGATAATATTTGTAAAGCACTTTATAAACTTGAGCGTCTTGTATAAATAATAGTTATTATTATTAAAATTATTTTAAGGATGTCTATGTTATCATGGGTCAAGTCACCAGAATCATAGAATCTTACAGTTGGAAGGGATCTTAAAGAATATTTAATCCAACTCCTTATTAAGGAAGACTATGGTATTAGTTTCCTCACATATAAAGTGAAGGTTTGGGTTAAGTTATATCTATGACTCATACCTTTTCTAAATTCTATGACAGCATTATTTTTAGAATTCCTCCCAATATTAACATTCTGTGTCTCAAGTGAAAGTGAACCACTGCTATGACATACTAAGTACACTGAAAGAGGGACCCACACCATATCCAGAGAGTAACTTCTTCACTCTAAAGCAGCAGTTCTCAACCTGTGGGTCACGACCCCTTTGGGGGTTGAACAGGGTCACCTAAGACCATTAGAAAACACATATTTCCGATAGTCTTAGGAACCAAAACATTACTCCTCTATCCGTCTCCAGTGGGTCCACCCACATGCAGATAAGCCCACATACGAATATTAAAGGGTTGCCACATTAAGAAGGTTGAGAACCACTGTTCTAAAGGATCTAGCTCAGGCAGAGCCAAGACGGCAGAATAGAGGCAGCAATCCAGCCAAACTCTCCCAACATTCCCTTCCAAACAATGCTGAAATAATGCCTCAAATTGAATTTTGGAGTGGTAGAGACAACAAAAGTTCAGGGTGAGACATTTTTTCAGCCTAAAACAACTTAGGAGACTGGTAGGACAGGTTTGTGACACTGAGATGGGGTCCAGCCTTAGCACATACAGTGACAGTATCGCTGATGGGCCTTTGAGGAAACTCCACCAGCAGGTTGAGGAGCTCTCAGCTGAGAGATTATAAGATAGTCAGAAAACTGGTCAGAAAGAGATTGCAGGGGACTCTTTGTTGGTACTGGGTACACTTGACATTGAGTGGAACTTCTGTTGCTCCTAGGTAGTTCTGGGCTGGAGTTCCAGGGTAAACAGGAGTGCTATGGTCAGTCAAAAGGGAGCAAGGGTCCTGGTCACAATTCCAGGGCTGAAAGGAGCCCTAGTACTTGCAGCTGCAGGGAAGCAGGGATCCTTCTTTGGTAAAGATCAGTGCACAAAGAAAGCAGTGACCATACTTCTCCCTGGATCAAACTACCTTGGAAGCACTCAAACTTGCAGACCCCCAGAACTAACTCTGAAAACAACAGCATGCTAAAGCCTGAAGCTCAGAACACTGCCTCTTTACTCTCAGTTGAGCAGAGACCAAATTTAACATAAAGTTGAAAGTCAAGAAATAGGCTGGAAAAAAGAGCAAACAAGCAAAAAAAGAACTTGAGCAGAAAAAAGTGACTATAGAGGAAGGGAAAACTAAGATACTAACTTAGAAGGAGACAATAATGTGAAAAGAATCACAAGCAAAAGCTCAAAGAGAAGTGCTAATTAGAAAACAAGTCCAATAAAAATTTCTGGAAAAGTTAAGCAAGATGACTAGTAGAGGGAAATTGGGGGGTGGGGGAAGGAAATGAGTGATGCAAGAAAATTATAAAAAGAGAATTAACAGTTTGGTAAAAAGAGGCACAAAAATACTGAAGAAAGTAACACCTTAAAAAAAAACACAGAGAATTGGCCTAATGGCAAGAGAGGCACAAAAATTCACTGAAGAAAATAACCCCTTATATACAATAATTAGGCAAATGGAAGCTAATGACTCCATGAGACTTCAAGAAACAATAAAACAAAGGCAAAAAAAATGAAAAAAAAATAGAAGAAAATGGGAAATATCTCATTGAAAAAATAATTTACCTCAAAAACAGGTTGAGGAGAGATAATAAATATTATTGAATTACCTGAAAGCTATGATCAAAAAAGACCCTAGACATCATTTTCAAGAAATTATAAATGAAGATTTCCCTGATATTTTAGATCCAAAAGGTAAAATGGACATTTAAAGAATCTTCTGATCACCTCCTAAGGAAGATCCCAAATTGAAAATTGCCAAAAAGGGAAATAGGAGGAGAATGGGATAAGAGAAAGGAAAGATGGTAGAGGACAAATTAAGGGAGGCACTGATCAGAAGCAAAACAGCCTTTTGGGATAAAGAAAAAGAAAGAAAGATAAACAGAAGTTAATAGTATGGAAGGAAATATACAATCAGACACATATACAGAATTCAAATAAAGGGCAGGAGCAGATCTATTATGCTTCAGCTGAAGTAAAAGAAAAAAAGGCAAGGGTAGTGACCCTGATCTCAGACAAAGCAAAAGCAAAAAAAGACCTAATTAAAAGACATAATCAAGGAAACTATATTTTGCTAAAAGGTATCATAGACAATGAAGTAACATAAAAAAAAATTATAGCAAATTTCTCTAAGAGAGCCCTCATTTCTCAAATATATAGGGAATGGAATCAAATTTATAAAAATAAGAGCCATTCTTCAACTGATAAATGGTCAAAGGATATGAATAGGCAGTTTCTAGGAGGAGAAATCAAAACTATAGACATATGAAAAAATGCTCTAGATCACTATTGACTGGAGAAATGCAAATTAAAACAAGTCTGAGGTACCACCTTACATAAATGATAAATGCTGGAGGGGATGAGGGAAAATCGTTACACTAATGAACTATCGATGTAGTTGAGCACAGGTCCAACCATTTTGAAGAACAATTTGGAACTATGCCCAAAGAGTGTTAAAGCTGTGCATACCCTTTAATCCAGCAACACCTCTACTAGGTCCATATCCCAAAGAGACCAAAGAAAAAGCAAAAAGGAACTACAAGTACAAACATATTTATGGTAGCTCTTTTTTTTGTGACAGCAAAGAATTGGAAATTGAGTGGATATCACTCAGTTGGATAATGGTTGAACTAGCTGCAGCATATGATTCTGATGGAGTACTATTGTGTTATAAGAAATGAGGAGAGAAAGGGTTTCAGAAAAACATGGGAAGACCTATCTGAACTGATGCAAAGTAAAATGAGCAGAGTCAGGAGATCATTGTACATAGTAACAACAATATTATAATCATGATCAGCTGTGAAAGACTTAGCTACTCTGATTAATATAATGATTCAAGACAATTCCAAAGGATCCATGATGAAAAATGTTATATACCTCCAGAGAGAAAATTGATGATTCTTAGTGAAAATTCAAGTATAATTTTCTTACTCTATTTTTCTTGCTTTTTGTGACATGGCTAATATGGAAATATGTCTTACATGGTTTTACATGTAGTTTGTTTTCTCAGTGGGTACAGAAGGTTCAGTAGGGAGGGAGAGAATTTGGAACTCAAAAAAATTTTAAATGTTAAAAATAAATAAATAAGCACAAATTTTTAAAAAGTACCTGCCTCAGTGTTCTCATTTACCAAAGTAGGTAAGTATGCCTTAGAGGTAGTTTGGGGAATGCTATGAAAGATCAACTAAAAATGTATTCATGTGTAATATTATCTCTACCTATGGGAATCGTAACCTCAAAGATCAGGGTTGTTCATTAGCAGAACTAAGGTCATTTAATTGGTGGAAAATCCCTTAGAAGATCTTTAGGACCTTGCTGTCAGGGGTGATCAGAGGAACAACATTTAACCCTTTTAGTCCTGGCTAGCTTTTTCCTAAAAGATATTGAAACCATAGTCAATAAAAGGCAAAAACACTGTATCCAAATGAATCAGCGCTTTGTCTTTGTAGAATATCCTTTCCATGATATGGCTAAGTAAATATGCTTCAGTTGCTTATTAGATGGACTTCCAGTGCCTCATTTCAGGTCAATTCCAGACCTGTGTCGCCAGAATGGCCTACGTCAGTTCTGAACTATAATAAAGTGTGTTTTAATTTCTTCCAATCCTGAGTCTGAATAACTAGATTGCTCTGAGTCAGACCTGGCCCAGGACACTAGATGACATTTTGAAGTGGGGCAAAAATGGCTTTGGGTTTCCCAATTACCTAATTCTGTATCCTTTCTCCACTTTGTAGTCTACTTGGTTATTTACTATTAGGCTCTTCCCCTATCAAAATAAGAAAGAATCAATAGCTAAAATATAACTGTCTAATAGTATAAAGTATAGTCTTCACTCTTCCAGAGAGATTTGCTTTCTGACAGTGATTAAAGCTTTAAGTTAATGAGTCTTCTCTTGTAGAAATGCAAGATAACATAGTAGAAAGAGAAATGGCAGTTCTGTCATTAACTAGCCATTTGACTTTGAGGAAAATCTCTTCCTATTCCTGGTCCTACAAATCTAAAAAATGAGGGAAGAGGGCTTTAGATTAGATAATTACTAAGATCCTTTCTACCTCTGAAATTCTGTGATTTGTGACTTTTGAGTATCAAGGAATGACAGAGACAAGGTGAACTTTTTGATACACCTAGAATCACAACAAACACACCACTGCTTACTCTGCATATACCTGAGGCCATCCTTGTTGATAGGGAATAATGAATAACACTGATCTCATTGGAAATTTACTATTTTCTTAGAAAGAGAAGGCTTCTTTATGATAGAGTTAAAAAATAAGATGCTATAGTGTTAAGAAGCTGTGGATGAGGCCAGCTCATGTACATTGGCAGAAAATCTCATGGCTGACATTGAACCTTCGTATAGAATGATAAAGCACTTGGGAAAGACAGGGGAAAGAGAGAGAAGGGAAGGGAAGAAAAAGAAGAAAGGAGGTAGCTGATAGCTCAGTGGATAGAACACTAGACCTGGAGTCTGAAAGTCCTGAGTTCAACTCCAGTATCATATTCTTAGCTGTGAGACTCTGGATAAATCTCTAAATGTCTGTTTACATCAGTTTCTTCATCTGCAAAATGGGGATAATAAGAGCATCTACCTCCCAGGGCTGTGAGGATAAAATAAGATAATAATTGGAAAAGGCACTTAGGCTTGACACAAAGTAAATAATTAATACATGCTTATTCCCTTCCATTCTCAAACAAGGAAAAACCAGGACATCCTCAGTTTTGCTCTGCAGAGATCAGTGAAAATATGCATTTAAACACTGATTAAAGGGATTCAAAAAATCACCAGGGACAAAAATGGAGACTGACTTCCTTCCCCAGAATGCTGATGGAAGGGACCTCAGGAGTCATCTCATCTGACCCATATACAAAAGGTTGTACCCAATAGCCTCTGCTTCAATACCTCCAAAGAGGAAGAACCTGTTCCCTTTCAGGGGAGAGCTAAAACACATGTTTTTAGAGAAAAAAAAATACACGCTTTAAAAAATAAAAGCTGAGCCACTGTTGAATCAACTATCTAAATATCATAGCTTGGAATCATGAGTTTCTGTCCACTTACTACTTGTATAGCCTTGGCAAAGTCATCTTTCTCTGGACCTCAGTTTCCTCATTGGCAAAATGAAGGGGCTGGGCAAATCATCCCTTCTGGTTCCAAGTCTTTGAAGCTATAAAATACATATTAATAGAACCTTTCAAACACCCACAGCTATCTAGAAACAGCTACAGAGTAATTGGGGTAATGGATAGGCTGAATAGCATAGGACCAGGCAAGCCCAGTCTATTAAGCCTCTAGAGTCCCTCTGCAAATTTTAGCAATCAATGTAACATCTATTTAATTTAGACGTCATTGTTTTTAAAGTTTCATTTTCCTCTTAAAAAATTCTATACTGTCAATCGTCATGACTAGCTAGTTTTAGGTCCTGAAAATGCAAGCATTTAAAGCCTTGTAAAACTATATCTGTACCACTTTCTTTACCTGTTTTTCAGGCAGAGGTCCCTAACCTTTGAACTAAATCAAATCAACTTCCCTGAAGGGTCCTGAAAGCTACTCTGTGCAAAGTGTTTCTATATTGATTTAAAAAATGCCTTAATCAATAGTGCACACAGTTCATACCTAATCTCAAAGCGTTTTGCTTCTAACCGCTTTCTCCCTCTCAGGGTCTCTCCAAAGAACTTACCTTTAAAGTTTCCAATTTTTTTTTTCTATTCTCACCTACAGAAACGCTTTTGACTGCTCCGATCACAGTATATTTAACTGTAAACATTTGAAGGCAATCAATGAGTCCATCCTATAATCAAAAAATGTGCTATTCTGACAGGCAGGGAGTTATCCAGGGTGGTTGTATAGTTTGTGGGTATTATATTGCCTGATGTTTTATAGGAACAGGTATTCTGAAGGGAGATGATAGAAAGCCAACATACTTCCAAAGTAAATTCATCCCATTACTATATCCCTGTGAAGAAGTCAGATTTGAGGTTGTTTTAGTACAGACTCATGAGGATAGGGAACTCTCTGTGCCTGAACCCCAACCAGCAATTCTGATGGACAACTTGGATGTAACATGGCATTAGAAAACTATGGTGGATCACTTTATGGCCACAAGGCTAGTATGTATCTGAAATGGTATTTGAACTTAGTATCCCTGACCCCAAGACAAGACCTCTATCTAAGATATCACAAAACTTCATGTCTTTTCTATATTGTCTTCCCTTGTGATTCCATAAGTGTAGGGAATTCCAAATAAAGAAACTCTCCCCGCCCATAAAGATGGTGCCCATTCTGCAACTTAGAGTATCCCCAAATTGCAAAGTACTAGATAGGGTGGGGATAGGAAGTGAGCCATGGATTTCATTGATATAGGGAACTACTAGATGAGGATTCTATCATCAGCGCAGAATGGCTGGCATCTGATAGTAGTAAAACATTGAGAACCTGCGGAATATTCCTATTTTGGCATATTGTGGCTTAAATTATATTCACATTTCAATATTTTAGGGATCTTTAGTGATTTCAGCTGTGAGGCAGCTAAGTGGTGTCCTCTTGCCTCCAGGATCAAATGCAAAATTCTCTGTTTAGTGATCAAAACCTTTTACAACCTAATGCCATCCTACCTTTCTAATCTTTTTAAGGTATAGTCCCTGACACGTACTCTTCGATCAAGTAATACTGGCTTCCTGGCTATTCCATGAACAAGACACTCCATCTCTTAACTCTGGACATTTTCACTGACTGTCTTCCATATATGAAATGTTCTCCTTCCTCTGCTCTGACTACTGATCTCCCTGGCTTTTTTTTTAATCCCAACTAAAATCCCACCTTTGACGGGAAGCCTTCCCCAACACCTCCTAATTCCAATCCCTTCCCTCTCTTAATTATTTCCTATTCGCACTGTATATACCTTATTTGTATATATTTATTTTCATGTTGTCTCCTCTGTTGGATTATAAATTCCTTGTTGACAGGAACTCTATTTTGTCTCTTTTTGTATTCCCAGTGATAAGCACAACGTTTAGAAAAAATATACAGGGAATTAAGTAAAATCTACAAGAATACAAGTCATTCCCCAATTAATAAATGGTCAAAAATGGCAATTTTCAGAGGTAGAAATTAAAGATATCTATAAGCATATGAAAAAATGCTCTAAATCACTATTGATTCAAAAAATGCAAATCAAAACAATTTTGAGGTACCACATGTCACCAGCCAGATTGGCTAAGATGACAAAACAGGAAAATGACAAATGCTGGAGAAGATGTGGAAAAATTGGAATAGTAATGCATTGTTGATGGAGCTGTGAACTGATACAACCATTCTGGAGAGCAATCTGGAACTATGCTCAAAGGGCTATAAATAATTGCATACCTTTTGACACAGTAATACCACTTCTGGGGTTGTATCCCAAAGAGATCATAGAAGTGGGAGGAAGACTCATATA
>CM053582.1:397484985-397511818 GCA_028627135.1 Pseudochirops cupreus | reverse complement strand
TATGTTTTGTTTGACTGACTCTTGCTGCATCATAGAGTCCTTGGCTTCAATTTGACTGATTCTAATTTTTACTGAATTATTTTCCTCAATTAGTTTTTGGAGATCCTTTTCCATATGTTCAGTTTTCATTTTTAGGCTGATATTTTCTCCAGTTAGATTTTGGACCTCCTGTCCTAATTCTCCAATTTTACTTTTTAAAGCTTTGTTTTTTTCAGTGAGATTTTTTTTTCCAATTTTATCACTGTAGATTTAAATTTATCTCCTACCTTTCTAATTTCATTTTTAAAATCCCTCTTGAGATCCTCCAAGTATGCTCTTTGGGCTTGAGACCAATTCACATTTCCTTCTGTGGTCTCCAGTGTGCGTATAGAGTCCATGTTGTCTTCTGAGTTTGGTTGTTCTTCCTCACTATAAAAGGATTTGATGGTCCTGGCCTTTGCAGTTTCCTTCTTCCCCATTGTGGTTGCCTGTGTCCTGGATTTTTAGAGTGGCTATCTGCTTCTGGGGTGCAGAAGTTTTGAAGTTTCTTGGGCTGGGAGGTAGGGGTTTGGTTGTTAACTTTGTGAGGTGTAGCCTCTGAGTGTGTAGACTGAGGCCAAGGCCCAGACTCTCAATGTTTCCCCTGAGTTACCCTGAGGCTTACAGAGTAACCTATGGGGATAGGGTGGTCTAGCTCCTTCAGGTTTCCACCACTGTGAATCTGGGCTACAACTCAGGCTCACTGTAGCAGAAAGCCAGCAGAAGAGCAGGGCAGGGCCACAGTTTGCTGATTGTCCAGGTAGTGCTAAAGCACACTGGGCTTTTGTTATTAGTGTTTGCTGGCTCCAACATCCTGGGCTTAGACTCCCTACTGTCTCTCTTCCCCTTTCCTCAGTGACACCCAAGCCTGAGGCTGTTTCCACTAATTCAAGATTTTACTCTGGGTGGGGCATTTAATTCCGGAATTTTCTTTGTCAGCGATGGGGGATCAGAACAACTAAATTTTACTCCTCCATCTTGACTTCTGGAAGTTTGGGTACGTAATTTTAAACATCCAGGCTACAGGCTGTTACCCCCAGGAAAAGCTGCTGACCCTATTGTGGGCCCCGAGTTTTTTCCTACCTAGTTCCGATGATCTTCTGTTCTGTGGTGAGACGTCTGCAAACCCCTCGGGCTGGGTGAGTCTGTTGGCTGGCTGGGGCTTCTTCTCAGTCTGCCGTACTCTGCTCTCAGATCTGCGCTGGTGCAGCTCTTGCGTGCTCTGCGTTTTCCCTGCCCTGACCTGAGTAGGCACTTTCCTGGGCTGGGAATCTGCCACGCTCAACCTCCCAATGAGTTCTATCACTCTTAAATCCATTCAAATTCACTTTTTAGCTTTTAGCAACAGAATTCTTGGAGGAGCTTGGATAGGCTACTGTTTCCTTTCTGCCATCTTAGCTGTGCCTCTACTTCCTCTTTCTTCAACCAGATTATAAATTATTTGAGAAAAAGGACCTGAGGGGCAGCTAGGTGGCTCAGTGAATAAACCACTGGCCCTGGAATCAGAAGGACCTGAGTTCAAATGCAGCCTCAGACACTTACTAGCTGTGTGACCTTGGGCAAGTCATTTTACCCCAATTGCCTTGCCTTCCTTCCTCCAAAAAAGCAAAAGTAAAAATAAAAAAATAAATTTCTCATCATTTAAAAAAAAAGAAAAAGAAAAAAGAAGTGGTTTTGTAATTCATCATTTTGAAAATTATTGTTATATGTTGTTTTAAGTCACCTTGATTTCCTACTGTAACCCTCCTATATATAGAAAGTTATTACTTATAACAACAACAAAAAAATGGAAAAAAAACAATTCAACAAACCCAACAAATAAATCAACCATATCCAAGTATAAGTAATAATCCCCATCCATAATCACCCACCTCTGCAAAGAAGGAACAGAGTCTAATTTTCAAATCTTTTCTTCATTTTAAGCCCTTCACAACCTGACTCCTCCTATCTTTCCAATCTCCTTACGCTCTATTCCTCCTCGTGAACACTACTGTCCAGCAACATTGGTCTATTTGCTATTGCTTGCAGAGGATATTCAATCTCCTGTCTCCATGATTTTGTGTTGGCTATGCCCCATGCCTGGAATTCTCTTTCTCCTTATTCATCCTACTTATTATCCTTAACTTCCTGCAAGACTTAGTTCAAATCATGGTTTCTTTATTTGCTTATTCCTTTGTCTCTAAGGTTGCCTTCCATCTATTCCTTATCTATCTTGAGCACACCTATCTATGTTCATGTTATCTCCACCATTAGAATGTAAGATCCTGAGACAAGCAGAGTTTCTACTTTTTCTTTGTATCTCCAGCACTTAGCATGGTGCTGGCATATAGCAAGAACTTACTAAATGCTTGTTGATTGATAAGGTTTTCTCATCATAATTATACAACAGTACATTTTCAATCTTTTTTTTTCATTCTTTTCATTGGCATCATTGTAGTCCAGTTTATTGTTTTCTTGGTTCTGCTTATATCACTTCACATCAGTTCATAGAAGTCTTTCAAAGTCTTACACTTCTTTGTATTCTCTTTAGCACTTAGCAACCAGTGTTTTGCACTTTCTAGGCTCTTGAAAATTGTCAGTTCATTGGTTTGATTGGCATAGGGAAAAGGTCTGGAGGTAGTATTCTATTGGGAATCAAAAGACCATGTGTGGAATTTAGTTGCTTCAGGCAATAAGAACAACACAAGGTCTTAGGAGGTCAAGAAGGAAAGCAAAAAAAACAAGGAAAGCTTACCAAGGATAGTACAATGGAGGAATGCCAAAAAAAAAAAAAGCCTTCATCCTCTTTGCACTTCTGCCTACAGCCAGCCCTAATAACCGCTGAACATTTTACAGTTGGGTTACATCAGTTTTCTCCTCTCCCACTGGTTCCTTAAATGTGTTTTTTTTTCATTCACCAGGGGAGTTGCATTTTCACTTCACCCTCCAATTGGAGCTTTGGACTGAAAGGGCAGATAATAAAAGCAATCCCACATTCAAGGTTAGGACTTGATTAGGGCAGGTCAGTTTCCCCCTAACATTTGAGAGCAATAGAACCATTGGCTTGGCAGAGCAAGTATTTGTGAAGTCCAACAGATCCTGGGGGCTGGGGAGTGGAGGGGTGGGGGAGGCCATGGAAGACATCTGGCTGACATTCAGAGCCTGGCAACATTTCACTCCTCCAGGAAACACAAGCTGAATGTGAGGTTCAACTTCATCAACAATTTTAACTGTTGCTTTGGAACTGAAAATAATCGGAATGTTTAGGATGCAGGGGTACCCTTTGTAAATCGAGAAGCAAAGCACTTTGGGTTCTTGCTGAGCAGTATTCAGTTGCGTTGGTAAAGGATGATTGCAAGAACGCTGAATCAGCATGCTGGCCAGTAAAGTACAAAACATGAACCTTTCTGCTTGCATTCACATGAGTTTTTAGTTTACTTGGAGCTGGTAGAAAAATTCAAGTCTGCTATTGACTCTGGCAATGAATACTAGAACATCTTCAGAAACTTTTGGATGTTGGCTCCAAAATGAAATCGAAACACTTTTTAAATGGTATCTGTTCTTCCCTCCACTTACCCTCCCAAAATTGGTTTTTCTGGGCTTATTGATTTGTTTGTCATGTTAACAGATGAGAGAGAGGAAAATCAACAATAAATCAGACCTTCATACAGATTTCTATTCCTCTTTCATTCCAATTGTCTCTAATTTATGCAGTTGACTTTGTTGATCTGAGAAGCTTCATTCCCATTTTTCCTTTTATTTTTCTTTTCATATAACACTTTTCTTTATCAAGCAATTGCGTAAAAACCCTAGAACTTACACCTGATGTCATGAGGGTAGGGGAACAGAGCCCCAAACCCTAACTGTCTGAAGAATTCTGATGGCCCATATTTTCTGCCTTCTTTTTGTTCTATATGGTTAGACTGGATCTATACTCACTGACCAGTCTCATTTTACTTCATGTTGCTGGCTAAGTTAGTCCAAGAATTAGTCCAATCACTTTCTGAGGTCAAGTCAGTTAAACAGCTGGTGTAAACATTCATGTGTGCTTACTAACAAAATGAAAAGGTTTATTTTAAACTGTTAAAAGACAGGGCGACTACTGTTTTTAAACTGTCCTTGAACTTGTCTCTGACCTTTGACCTCTGCAAGTTTTTTTGTGAGGTCAGATTCATAGGCAGATATTTTTGAGCGATGAAATACGGAGTTAAGTATGTCCCCCTGACTTGGCACAAAGAGATCTCTTCTAAGTGACTAAGTATTTTAATTGTGAGGGTTGACTTCAGTTGGTCAAGGGTAGAGTGTGTATAAAAAGCACACTGTGGACAGAGACCAAAGGCATAATAGAAACAGAGGGATTTAAGCTCTGAAGGAGAGACATGAAAAAAACAACAACACCCAGGCAAAGAATACATGAACAGAAAATATGAACTGTCCAAAAAGTCTTAGCATAGTTTAAAGCCATTAGAGCTTAAATACAAACAAGTAAGTATAAAACTTGCCATGGGCCACTGGAGTACTCAGTTGTCTAATACTAGCTATATCGTTGGACACTAACTGGTTTTGTTGTAGATATTATATCTCATATATTGTACACACCTTATGGAGTTTAGAGGCACCAGTTGGACTTGGATGGAGCACAGTTGAAATAATGTGATGCTTTGATTGAATACATGTAATGTCTTATTACATAAAGAACCATGTCCATTTTATCTTCTAAAAATCTAAAAAAAATTCAAGAAATTTCTTTGAATGCCCAATCTACAAATAGGGCCCTTGCATATTTATGGTTTGTAATAATAATTCCTACTCCTGGTCAAAGAGATACCTAAAAGCATAAATTCTTGGTGTTCCATAGAGAGGATACTAAGTTGACCTAGGAATAGTTGACACTCAAGCAGAGCTACAATTAGGAATGTAGAGGTATAGAGTAAGAAACCCTCAGATGATCTGGGAGAGGTGGTAAGCTTGAAGTGGAACATCATCCTATCATGGAGACACAGAGCAACTGGGACATCACAGTGAGGCTGCCTCTAGAACAGCTACTATGAAATGAGGGCAGGGGAGGTATGGCAAAGTTTAGGCAAGATGCTATACCAGTTACTGAAAGACTTCAAATGTTTTCAAGGCCTTCTAAGTTATATGCCTATTGCCTAAGATTTATTCATTTTGGATAATTGTAGTTCTACTTTTAAGTTAATTTTTCATGTGAATTATACACACACACACATTTTTTGTTTTGTTTTGTTTTTACATTACTTTCAGGAGTTATATCCAAAAAGGCTATTTGATTTGAGGAATAGACCAGCTCCTGCATCCTTATTCTAGCAAAGATACAAAAATAGCACCGGATGAAATAATGATAAATAAATCCAATGAATTATTGTACTTGATTTCTTTCACCGTAAAACTACCTAAGGAGTCAGTGAGAAGCCCCCAGCCAAAAGGAAAAAGGTGCCAGCACAGGAAGAGAGAGTGCAAGCAAATGAGACAGAATACTCCTGATGTACTAGAGAACAGTCAGAGACATGTGTAGCCTGCAAGACTCAATGTTAAGAGGCAGTGAGAGCAAAGGGCTTGAAGGATAAAGCCTGAGAGTCATAAGAAATGCATGGCAAGGACCTTAAAAGCCATAGGGAGCTGCAATAGTATTTAACCCTTAGCCTCTGACATCTCTAGACCTCTGTCTTATGACAGATCCCTTGTAAAGGGCCCTGAAGACCCAGAATTCTGGCTCTCTAAGACTTTAGTAGCATTGGGGCATTAAGCCAGGATGTGGAGGTTAGCATAGGAATGCAGGTGGCCAAGGCTGAGACCAAGCAAAGGCAACCGTCTGACCCAAAAGCACAGTAGGAATGGAGAATTCTCCCATAAGAAAGTCTCAATTCAGAAAATAAGGCTAGAGAGGTGAGTAAACAAAAGAAGACAATGACCAGTAGAAGATAATTGTAGGTCCAAAGATAATTAAAATTCTAAGCTAGAAAGACAGAGTAACTCTCTAAGAACTGAAAGCAAAGACTTAAAGAGAAAAATGGATTATCCCCCCCATGGATTACATGAATGTCTAGAAAAAAGTAAAGCAAGAACTTTTTTTTAATGAAATAAAAGATCTGGAGGAAATAATTGGAAGACAAATAATACTTTTTGAAAGAAACTGGTAAAATTTATCCAATAATGGACTCTTTGAAAATTAAAATATATCAAATAAATCAATGAGACTATGAGAGAGGAAGTAAAAAACAGTATAAAGTCAAAAGTTTTGAAAAAAAGAATGAAATGTAAGGTATTTTCTGTAAAAAACAAATGACCTGTACCCGAGGTCAAGGAGAAAGAAGCTAAGAATCACTGTTCCCAGAATGTGATATTAAAAAATATATATATCAAAGCTGTACATTTTAAGAAGGCATAAATGAAAATTGTTTGTAACTGTTAGAACCTGAGGGCAAAATGATGGTAGAAATAATCTACTGAAATCATGAAGTAACATAGTATAGAGCAAAAATAGAAGTGGGTCCAGGTCAGATTCTTTTGGGACACTCATAAGGAGTGAGCATGATGTGAATGAAGAACCAGGAAAAGAAGCTAAAGAGTATTTGGACAGTTAGCAGAAAATCTAGGAGAGAATAATGTCAAGAAAACCTAGAGGGGAAACAGTATACAGAAGGAGGTGGTCAACAGTATCAAGTACTGTAGAAATGTCAAGAAAGA
Source organism: Pseudochirops cupreus (assembly GCA_028627135.1). Taxonomy (NCBI): domain Eukaryota; kingdom Metazoa; phylum Chordata; class Mammalia; order Diprotodontia; family Pseudocheiridae; genus Pseudochirops; species Pseudochirops cupreus. The sequence goes on along the minus strand of CM053582.1, from coordinate 397,505,113 downwards.
TGAAGATTTAGAAAGGGCCAACAGATTTTGAAGTTAAATCATCAATAACTTTGGAGAGAGCAGTTTCCACTGAATGATGAGTCAGAATCAGGGTTGCAGAAGTTTGCATCATCTTTATTACTTTTTAAAAATTAATTAATTCATTAAATTTAGTTTTCACCATGAATTCCATAAGATTTTGAATTCCAAATTTCTCCCCATCCTGCCCCTCCTCCCACCCCAAGACCTTATGCAATCTGATACAGACTCTACATATATATTCATATTAAACATATTTTCACATTAGTTATGTTGTAAAAAAGGGATAAGAACCAATGGGAAAAACAACAAAAAAAGAAGAAACAAAAAAAGAGAAAGAGAACAACTAGTATGCTTTGATCTGCATTCAGACTCCATAGTTCTTTTTCTGGTTGTGTATGGCATTTTCCATCATGATTCATTTGGAGTTGCCTTAGTTCCTTGCATTGCTGATAAGAGCTAAGTCTATCAAAGTTAGTCACTGCACAGTGTCGCTGTTACTGTGTGCAAAGTTCTCCTGGTTCTGCTCACTTCACTCAGCATCAGTTCATGCAAGTCTTTCCAGGTTTTTCTGAAGTTCACCTGTTCATCATTTCTTATGGAACAATAGTATTCCATTGCATTCATATACCATAACTTGTTCAGTCATTCCCTGATTGATGGGCATCCCCTCATTTTCCCATTTTTGACCACTACAGAAAGAGCTGCTATAAGTATTTTTGTACATGTGGGTTCTTTTCCCATTTTTATAATCTCTTTGGGATACAGACCTAGAAGTGGTATTGCTGGGTCAAAGGTTATGCATGGTTTTATAGCCCTTTGGGCATAGTTCCAAATTGCTCTCCAGAATGGTTGGATCAGTTCACAACTCCACCCAAATTGCATTAGTGTTCTGATTTTCCCACATCTTCTCCAAGATTTATCATGCTCCTATTTTGTCATGTTAGCTAATCTGATAGTTGTGATGTGGCACCTTAAAGTTGTTTTTATTTGAATTTTTGTAATTAATAGTGATTTAGAGCATTTTTTCATACGACTAGAGATAATTTTAATTTCTTCAACTGAAAACTGTCTGGTCATATACTTTGACCATTTATCAATCATCACCTTTATTTCGGAATATAACCCTCCTCTTTTTCCTCTTCCCCCTTTCTTCATTCCCCTCAGATAGATATTGTTTTTAATAAGATTTTTAGAGCAGTTTAGCAAAACCAACCAATATATCAACAAACTTCGATGATACCATCATCATATGTACAATATATAATGCCCCCAGTGCCTCATCTTTGCGAGGATCAGAGTTAGACTATTTTTCTTAATTCTTTTCGAAAACCAAGTTTCTTGATCATTATAACTAGTATTTGATTTCATGGTTTTTTTTTCCTTTCTAGTTATGTACTATAGTCATGTATACTGTTCTTCTGCTCCTGCTTATTTCACTTTGAATTGGTTCATATCTTCCCGCATATCACAGTATTTTTCATCTGGCAAATTCAACTTTTTAAGGCATTCTTCTCCTCATTGGCTTTTTGGGCCTCTTTTGCCATTTGAGTTCATCTATTTTTAAGGTATTATTTTCTTCAGTCAGGTTGTTCACTTTCTTTTCATGATTTTCTTGCATCATTCTCATTTCTCTTCCCAATTTTTCCTCCACTTCTCTTATTTGGTTTTCAAAAATCCTTCTTAAGCTGATCTATGGCTTTTAGGCAGTCTTCATGTTGCTTGGAAGCTTTTGGTGCAGGAGTTCTGACTGTGTTGTCTTCCTCCTGTTCCATACTTTGATCCTTTTTGTCCCCAAAAAAGGATTCTAGAGTTTGGTTGCTGTTCTTACTTTGCTTCCTTTGCCTGCTCATGTTGCCAATGAAAGTACTTGATTTTTAGCTCTGTGGAACTCTGCTTGGGGGGGTGGGGGGAGAAAGCTCTGTCCCAAAACACTGGGGTTTTCACAGCTGCCGGAGTTATTGGGAGGCTGATGCAGCCCCCACCAGTTTGGCTTACTGAAAACACATCCCAGGACCACCACCCAAGACCATGATCTGGATCCAGGCTGCTCAACATGAGAGCACTTGGCCTCTGAATGATTGCTTGGCCCCCCTGCAGTCTGCAGACCAGGAGTCTGAAGCAGCCACATGGAGGCGGCTGCAGGGCTTCAGCTTCTGCTGCTTCATTGCCCTGGAGGCAGTTCGGCCAGACTGCTTTTCTCCCCCAAATTTAGCCAAGTTCCATTGACTTTTCACTTAGTCCTTATTTCTTATGGCTTGATAATTCTGGAAACTGCCACAGCTGCTGCTGATCCACTCTCCTGAAGCTCCAGCTGTGGCTCATCCTGGCCACCCCTGGGGCCATGCCACAGTTTCAGGCTGGGCTGGTTTTGGCTTCCAGAGTACTGTGCTGAGCCCTTTGTGCCAAGCTGCCTTCAACAGGAGATGTGTTTTTCTGTATTTTTGTGTGAGTTTTGTAGCCCTAAAATTTGTTTAGAGTCATATTTTATGGGTATTTGAAGTGGCTATGTGGGAGCTGAGGAACCTTGCTGCTTCTATGTCGCCATCTTGGCTCTGCCCCCCCCCCCCCCCAGTATTTTTCAAATGCACCATTTCTTGGAGATGGAGAATTGTTTTAGTCATGTCTGACTCTTCATGAGCCCACTTAGGATTTTCTTGGCAAAGACACTAGAGATTTTTTTTATTTCCTTCTATATCCTCCAGATGAGGAAATAAGGCAAAAAGGGTTTAAATGACTCACCCAGGCCATACAGTTACTAAGTGACTGAGGCTGGATTTGAACTCAGAGAGATGAGACTTCCTAACTTCAGGATCAGCACCCTATTCACTATGCCTCCTATCTGCCCAATTTCTTCACCATTTCTTACATTCTATTACATTAATGTAGCACAATTTTTTTTGGTATTTCCCAATCAACAGAAAATTTACTTTGTTTCCAATTGTCTTGTTTCTTCAAAGAGTGCCGCTATGAATATGTATATATGTCTATACACATTATATATATATATGTGTGTGTGTGTGTGTGTGTGTGTGTGTGTGTGTGTGTGTGTGTGTGTGTGTGTAAACAGAGAGAGAGAGTATATAAAGAACTTTTCTTTCTTTTGCATTCTTGGTATATATGCTTGGAATAAGACTGTTGGTTCAAGGGGTATGAATATTTTAGTAACTTTAATTCCAAATTGCTTTCTCAAATTGGTTAGACTAATTCCCTGTGAACTTTCTCAAGTATATCTCCACCAAAAAGAGACAAATACTATATTTTCTCCTAAAATCCTTGCAGCAAGTTTTACACTGTATTTTGTGTGGCTATTGTAAGGGCAGAGTAGGGGTGGAAAATGGTGTGTTTCCTCACACAAAAAGAAGGCTTATGTTTGAAAATAGGAATCTTATAACTAAAAATTGGTTGAAAATTTTAAAAAAGTTTATTCCAAATACATAAGGCTTCTTGCTATTAGTAAGAGAATTAATACATTCTAGAAGATAACTTTCAATTGCTGCTTTACTCCAAACATTTTAGAGTCCTTTAAATAGCTTTTGACCTGAGATGCAGGGATAAGCCAAACACTGGAAAGTAGTTCATCCTTTATCACAAGCTTGCCCATTTGATCAATTTCTATATTTTCTCATTTCTCTTTATGAAGTTAATTGCATAGTAGGTACTCAGTAAATGCTTATTAAATTGATTTTAATAACTCTCTTGGTGTCCTATTAGCTGTTCTTTCAATCTTTTTAAAAATTCAGCCTTTATCCACACTTCTGCCATTGTTATACAGTAATGTCACTTTGTTTTTCTTGCATGCTCAGAATTTTAAAAGGGATATTTAAAAAGAATGGATACATTTTTTAAAAAGACTTAGAAAAGAAAGACTTAGTGTAGATTTTCAGATGCCAAAAGCTGGAAGGAATCTTAGTGGGACATCTAATATAATTCCCCTTACTCTAGGCTAGACTAAATTTAAAGATTTTTTAAAATTTTTTTATCTTGTTTCCTAAGATCTCTGATATCTCTCAAAAGTGTTTTTTATCTAGGGTATACAGCAACAAAAAATTGGGCAAGTGGTCAGTTCAGAGAGCTTTTTCCCCCATCTAACCTAAATTTCTCTTGCTCACAGGCAAGTGAATTTCCTATTCTCTATGGAGATAAGGGATAACTAATCATATTCATAATAAAACCACTTTGGCAGTGATGTAGACAATGGTTTCTAGTAGAGATATAGTTAAGGCAGCGAGGCTAATTAGGGGGCTGCTGTCATAGACCAGAAGGAGGTGATGAAGGCCTGAACTAGGATTGTGGTTATGTCAGAAGAGAATGGGGGGATGAATGTGGCAGATGCTGGGAAAGTAAAATCAAAAGAGTTTGCTTATTAATTGCCTACATCAAATACAGGAAAGGGAGGCATAAAGAGCAACACCAAGCCTTCTAGACTGGGTGGTTAGAAGGAGGTTAATATGCTTAATCAAAATTGGGCAGTACAGGAAAGGAGTGGAAAGTTTGGGAGAGAGAAAGAAGGACAGGTTCTGTTTGGAATATATTGAATTTAAGATTTCTGTGGGATATCCAGGTTTGAAATGTCTAATAGACAATTACTAGATCTCAGAAGAGACAAGTGTGTTAGCTTTTTAGCTTTCAGAATCATGTTTTAGGAATTTGATTGTGAAAGTGAGTAAAGACATAAGAAAAATAGCTTAAGGTTATGGTAGAATCTAGAGCAGGTTTTTAAGGATGGTGTAAATTTGGTTTTATTTATAGGCAACAGGAGAAGAATCAATAGATAAATATTGAAGATAGATTATATGATTAGGAGGTAATATTCTGGAGAAGATGGGAAGAATGGGATCAAGAGTAAACATGGAGAGGCTGGCTATCGTGAGAAGGATTACCTCTTCACATTAGAGATTGCTATAAGAAGGAAAAAGTAGAGGATGTCACAGGGGTTTGAGATGGAGAGGAGAAAAGAGGGTGCCCAGGTATCCATTTTGTCTATTTTCTCAATAAAGGTGAGGTTATCCATAAACTAATTGACGAAGGTTGTATTGGCCCAAGGACTGAACTCAATCCTTTCTTGTAACTGCCAAGAACCCACTCTCAAAGCTGCACCCAATGACCAAGACTTGATAATTTTTTTTGTTCTTGTTGTTTATGGTGCAAGTATAAAAATGGAAGAAAATGTTGTATCTTGAATAAAACCAGTCTCTCTACTTGAATCATCAACCCTTTGATTTAGAATCCATGGCATATTTAACCAACCATAAGGTTAAAGTGGAAGAGATTTCTCTGGAAGAAATTTTAAAGTAAGTTTTAGGCCACTATAAAAATCAGTTGAGACGATTCATGGGGACTCCATTAAGAAAGGTTTGCCAGATGGCTCAAACCTTACTGAGTTCAACAAACAAATGGATGATTCTTTCTTCCCTTGACACATTATCACCTATTAAAATTAATGAGGCAGGTACCTTGAGAGGAGACTGTAAGAGTCTCCCAAAGTCTGGAGACTTTCCATTCCTCCCCACCTAACCACATCCTATTCAAGTCTCACCATGTAGCTTTTCCTGACAACGTCATCTTATATTGCCTTCTCCCTTTTCTGACCTCCTGTAGTAATTATTGACTATCATACATTTAGGCACATATGCACATGCCTGGAAAATTATTTCCCGTATGAGTGTTTGTGTATTTTGTCTCTTTAATGAAGGTGTAAATTTTTTATAATCAAGACTATGATTCAGACTCCTTTTGTACCCCCCCCTCCACCCCTACCCATCCGCCACACACAGTGATAATCAAAAAATACCTTAAAAAAATTATTGAATTAAAATTGTATGGTGTTTTATTGATCTCCATCTATGGACTTCTTTATATTCCCTCAAAACCAAGTACGATGCTTTGCTTGGTTTGTGTTTTTAGTTTTAGTGCTTTCTTTCTATGTTATTTAGGTTTTTTGTTTTGTTTTGTATAGGACATGTAATGTCATTGGTATAGAGAACTCCTAAGGAGAAAACTCCCTCTACCAAAGCATATTTAAAACAATCCTATAACATTCTTAGTTGGTTGGTGTACTGAAATACTATGTGACTTAAACCTTGGGACACAGGCAGTGAGTGTAACAGTGGGACTTGAATTCAGGGCCTTCCTGTCTACCAGGTGGGTTCTTTATCCACTACAACTGGTTGGCTGACTCCTTTGCACACAGCAAGTACTTAGTAAATGTTTATTGCATTGAATTTTACCTCACTCAAAGTGGATGTTCAATGAATTTTTTTTAAAACCTTCAAAAATCCAAAAGAACCAAGATGTTCCTCCCTTTAACTGAGTGATAAGCATTAGATGCCATCAAAGTAAATCGTATCTCAGCTGCTTCTCCTTCTGAATAATCCTTCCCTTTATTATAATTGGTATAAGTCTAGGCTAGTTTTAAGAAACAGACTGGAAAAATTCTCATGAAGTAATCATGAAAGGAAGAAACTTTTCAGAGCTGACAGGCCCTCTTCTTCCTTTCACCTTACCTCCTAGTAAGAGTGAGGATACCCCTCAAGTTGTGCTATGGGATAGCTCAATAAATGGAAAGAACAGAGAGCATAAAAGAACAGAATCATGGGAAGACGAGAATAGATGACATATATTGGTAGAAATAGGTTGGGTCATGAAAGGTGAACTCCAATGTACACTTAGCAACAGAATGCTATGAGTCACACCAGGGAATTGAGGGAACCTGTGGTTGACTATGCCATGATACAGCCTCAAATAAGACTTTGTAAAAATCCAAGAAATAAAAAGCCCGTAACTGATAATCCTGTTGAAATATTAGCAATGTGTTTATGAAAAGAGTTTGAGAGAGCTGAATGACCTTTGTAAAGCATTAAGCCTTAGGACATCTCAACAAATTCCTTCATTAAAAGGATTTTCCACAGAAAACACTAGCAAATTGACCTACTGACCTACTCTCACTTTGTGCCTCTTAAAAAAAAAAGCCCACTAACTGAAAATCTTTTTTTCAAGGCACTGAGTGATAAAATCTCAGTAGTAGGGAAGTCTCTGGATGCTTGGATTATAACTTGAGCAACCCAAAGGTCTGCCAACTTCCAATTTCTCCACCAGTGACTTGGCTAAAATACCTATGACTAGAGTTATTCTTTTGGATTAGGGCATTGGCAATTGAATCCATGTGTTTATTGAGGGCCTACTAAGGATAAGGTAGGATACTAGACACCGTAGTGCTATGTAGAGACAACCATGTGGAAAATATTTTGGAATCACTAGACCAATGTGGAAGCTGAGGCTTGTAGAACAGGTGTCATGGTCTTTAATGCAAAAAAAGTAGTGATTGGCATCATCACTTAGTGACAATACCACTAACCTTTGGGCTGCATAATCTAAATAGAAGGGGAGTATACTTGATCTCATTAACAATATCTGGTAGCCTAAATGTCCTAAGAGTATGTCATCTGATATAAGAAAAACTAGCTTAGGACATGACATGTGGATCTTTTCACCAACTTGTAGTGGCAAAAAATAGGATAGTTAACAGGTGCATGGGGAGAGGGAGGCAAGTTTAGTATGAAGAAAGACATCAGTGGCTCATAAGCATAATTCCTTCATTGAAATCTGTACTGTGCAAATTCTTGAATGGGAAAACTGTTGCTATCACATAGCATCATAAAACATGGGAGATAATAACAGTGAAAGCTAATCTTAGGGCTAATTGAAATTGGCATAGCCTTTGCCAATGGAGTTGATATGAAAGTAGGAGTCACGTCACTTATACAGAACTGGAGTGGTGAGGATATTGGACTTGGGGTCAGACAGATCTGGGTTCACATTCTGTTTATTAATTTTTTTTAATTTTTTTTGCTTTTTGGAGGGCAATTGGGGTTAAGTGACCTGCCCAAAGTCACATGGCTAGAAAGTGTGTCGAGTGTCTGAGGGTGGACCTGAACTCAGGTCCTCCTGACTCCAGGGCCGGTTCTCTATTCACTGCACCACCTAGCTGCCGCTCACATTCTGTTTCTAATATTTAACTATGTTGTCATGTCACCTAACTGCAGTGAGCATCTGCAAAATGGGGACAATAACACACACCTACCTCAGGGGGTTGTTACGAAGATCAAGTGAAATAAAGTACTTAGTAAACCTTCAAATGCTACCCAAATGTTAGTGGATGCAATACTAAAAGGAACTTTGAAAAACATTAAGTCCAGACTTCTCATCTTGTAGGTGAGGAAACCGAGGCAAAAAGTTAAATGACTCATCCAGGGCCATTCAGTGTCAGTGTCTGAAGTGGAACTGGAACCTAAACTCAAATTTAATATTCTTTCTATGACATTTCTGTGAAATAATCTAGTGCCCTATCCACTTCAACATGCTATACCTTTATAAACCTACCTTTGTCTTTCTCCCCTTCCTGCTTCTCCTCTTCCTTCTCTTTCCCCTTCTCTCCTTTCCCTTCCTCTTCATATTCCTCTTGGTACTCCTCCTTCTTCTTCCTTCTCCTAGTCCTTCTCCTCTTCCTCTTCATTTTAAAAATTATGAGCTGATTCTGATTGCCAAAATGCCCAGGCTTGTGTGTCAGGAACACATTTGAAATTAAGATTCTTCTAAGCATTTAAAATGACAAGATTTCAACCCTAGGCCATGATGTTCCTTTTTGCTCCTCCCTTCCCACACACAGCAACCTAATAGCACTCTTCTTTCTTAAGAGAGAAATAAAAAACAAATGGTAGTCTGGGAAGAAATGACAAAGAAAGTAACCTGGAAAGAGGGATAAATGAGGCTCTTCAGCTTTATTTCTAATTGTAGACACACTTGCTCTAAAAGTTATATTCATTTGGCTGCAATTCTTGGTGGTTGTTTGCTTTGGACTATTTCTTGGGCTTCTTTTCTTCCAGAACTCATATGTTTATGAAGCTATTGTGACCCAGTTAATCTTGTTAAGAAAAGAAAAGTCTGGGAAAGTCAGCCTTTTTCAAGGTTTCTCAACCTCTCCATTGTCATTAGAGTTATTGTCATGAAAATTCTTTTTCCCCTCTGCCTAGGGTGTATGTGAAGGCTGCTCCAACCTCCTGTAGGCAAGGGAAACTTTCCCAACCAGCAGCTGGATGGCTAATTAAAAGCAGAGTGAAAGGAAACTATGTGTGAGTTTCTACAGTATTTCCCAGCTTTTCTCAGCTCCTTGCTGCCCTCAGCTCTCTCAAAATTGAAGCTTTTATTGCTGTCCCCAACTCACCCAGAAGCTGTTTCATGGTTTCTGATATCACACTCATAAGGGCAGAGTGGAATCAGTCGGTGATGGCCAGGCCTTCCATTTTGTTAATCTGAGTTATCACTTTTAGGGCTAATGTATTCACCCGAACAGGTCCTGCCACATGGTACCTATAGTGGAGATGTTTACAGGATCATTCCGAGTAACCCCTCTTGGGATCTTTATTTATTTATTTGTTTGTTTTGTATCCAGATAAGTTGGAGCTCATATCAGCTAGAGCTCTATCTGGCATGAGCTCTCATTTCAAGCTCCAGATATGGTTGACAGGTCATAGAAGGTAAGGACTAACACTTCTTGATATCTCTACTGCATTTAACGATGTTTGCTACCTTCTCTCTTGTGTTTTCAATATTGGCAAGTCTGCCCCTCCTTAGATTACTTGATTTTCTCCCCCCATAGCCTTATTATACTGATGCCAAACTTTATACACACCTACAACACATCAGCATCGCCCACTGTGGCTCACAACTCCAGAGCTCATGATATCTACCAGTTTCAGACTCTTGGGTATCTGGGATTAAAAGTATGAGTCACTCTAGGCTTTCCTTGGGTTTTCTTGACCCTTTATGGCAGGTGGTGGCACAGTGGACAGGGTATTAGACTTGCAGTCAAGAAGCCCTGAATTCAAATCCAGTCTTAGATATTTACTAGATATATGACTTTGGGCAAATCACTTAACTGCTGTCTGCCTCAGTTTCCTCATTTGTAAAATGGAGATAATAATAGCCCTTATCTCCCAAATAGGAACAGTTGCAAGGCCCAAATGAGATGATACTTGTAATTTATTTTGTATTACTCTTTCCTGGTTTATCATCTACTTACCTGTTCTCTTCTTCTCCTTCTCCTTTACTGGGTTATCTATTTTATGCCTTCAAATTGTGATTCCTAAGTTTCTGTCACAAACCCTCTTCTGTTCTCCCTCTTTATGCTCTCCCTTGGTAAGCTAATCATGTTCCATGGCTTTGACTATCATGTCTATGCAAATGATGCTAAAATCCAGGAATCGAGTCCAAGTCTTTCTCCTGAGTTTTAAAAATCCAATTTGTTCCTATTGGATATTTCAAACTGGATGTCTCAGAGACATCTTCAATTCAACATGTTTAAAATGGAACTCATTATCTTTTCCCAATAGCCCTCCCACCTTCCCAATGTCTATATTTCTGTCAAAGGAACTATCATCTTTCTAGTCTCCCAGATTTCAATCCTGATAATATTCTGGATCATTTCCTCTCCCTCACCACACATGACTAATCATTTGCCAATTCTTGCATTTGTACTTTCACAATGTCTCTTGTACCTGACCCCTTATTCCCACTCTGAAAGCAACCACCTGAGTTAAGGCCCTAATTGCTTCTTGCCTAGGATATTGCAACAACCTCCTAATTGGTCTCCTTGACTCAAATCTCTTTCCATTCCAGTCCTTCCTGCACACTGCTGCCAAAGCAATTCTCTTTCAGTCAATTCTAACCCCCATACTAAACCAATTCCAGTGTCTTCCAATTGCCTCATGAGTAAAATATAAACTCCCCTGTTTAGCTTTCAAAGCTCTATTCAACCTGACCTCAATTCTACCTTCCATCTTCAGTATATTAGCCCCTCTCTCACATTCTATGATTCAGTCAAACTGGTCTTTTCTGTTTCTCACAAACAACACATCATCTCTGATCTCTATGCCTTTGCAGTGGTAGCTCCCCATGCCTGCAACACATAATTCTGCCTCTTTGAGTTTTTCTCTTCTTTAAGATGCATCTCAGACATTGTCTTTGGCATGAAATCTTTCCAGTGTTTAAGTGCCCTCCCTCCCAAAATATGTGCTATTTAACTACTTTGCATATATTTAAATTTAAAATTATGTTGTATATCTTCTTAGATATATACATTTCTCCCACTAGAATTGAAGCTCATTGTAAGCAGGGGTTGTTTCATTATTAGTACTTATAGCCCAAGTGCCTAACACAATGACTGACACAAAGTAGGTGCTTATTAATATGAACTGATTGATTGCTAGGGCTTTCTAGTTCACAAGGGGGTCCATATTCACCTTTTCTTCATTTATTCTCCTAATGTAGCTTTTGAAAATCCAGAGTAATCTACCTGTTAGAAAATGAAACTGAAATAGAACTTTATGGAGGAAAGCAACCTAGATGTAAAAAAGAAATTACACAGAGTGATTTGCCTTGGGCCAACTCACTTAAGTGTTGGCCTAGAAAGAGATTTTGTACTATTCACTAACCACAGTACTTTTTTTTTTTACTAAATTCTTATACTCAGCCAAGAATGTTTCTGGGCCCCATAAATATCATAGTTTGGTTGCCAAAAATATTAGATAAAATGAACTGACTTAGGAGGAGAAAGCCGACTGTCTGTCACCTTTGAAAATATCAACAGATTATTCTTGGGAGTATGTTTTGTATCTTTTATAAACTCTAGTGAACTAATTCCAAAGATTAAGTCAATTAAAGTAGGATCATCGTGTTCACTTGCCCTGGGCATATATAGTACCAGGACTAACAAAATGTTGGATTGCCTCTGTGTTTGTTCATACAAGAGCTATGTGGAGTTTGAGAGCAACACCCTAAAATACAGTGACTAATACAGTAAATTTCTATGTTAAGGACGTATGAAATAGTTCTGTCTCATGGATATAGCCATTAAGATGAATTATATCCTTGATCTCTCATTTGAGATAAGCAAAATAAATGCATCTCTGCCCAAGCTGAAATTAGGGGTTTTATTGTTTGTTTTTGTTTTGTTTTTTTGTTTGGCTTGGCTTTTGCCTCTCATAATTATCAACATTCTGAAAGCTATCTCTCATAATTATCTTCTAGTGGGTACATTATATTGTTCATCTGGGATATCATAAGTCAAAGATAACCTGACTTTCTGGATTATTGATAATCCTCTTTCACAGTATCTTGACATTTCATTTGGTTTTGAATAATTCCAAATAGCTCTAGAATCTTTGGTTCTAGCCCAAGCTGTCTAGTTGTAGATTCTATAAGCTTAGCTCTTTGTCATTGGGAATGTTTCTATATAAGCAGTCATATCTATGAATTTCAGAACTTTAGAGTTGGAAGGGACCATAGGAGTCTAATCCCCTCATCTCACAAATGAGGAAATTAAAGCTCATAGTAATTCATGGATCTTCCTAAATTCACAAAACAGTCAAGTGGCTCAGTTGATTCTCAAACTCCAAACACACATACAACTGGAAGGAATAGCTGGCATACAGGGTCAGAATTCAAAGAAACCTTAAGAGTCTAGTAACAGAGGGCAAGTGGCATACTTGTATGTCTGTGACAAATATAATTGTCTGACTTGTGATATTTAAGTGGTTGTACTCCATATCTATACCTCACCCCAAGATCTCAAAATAATAAAAAGTTCATGCCATCATAGACTATATTAAGAGAGGTTACAGTACCATGGACTAGGGAAATGATATTCCTACTATTTTCTGCTCAGAACACATACGAAGAACAGTGTTCAATTGTTAAGGATATCATTTTAAGAAGGACATAGATAAGCTGAAAAGCATTCAGAGGGAGGCAACTTGGATTAAGAAAGGCCTCAAGATAATTCCATAGGAGCTTCAGTTGAAGACCTATCACATGCAAGAGGTATTAGACTTATTCTGCACAACTAGGAGCAATGGGTAGAATTTGCAGAACCTTTAGCTTAACTTAAAAAAAAAAACACTAAAAACTAGAATTGTAAATGAAGTCATTTGCTTTTTCTTTACTGATTGAAAATCATATTTAGTTTGAAATTACAGGGGCAACTAGGTTGCACAGTGTATACACCAAATAACCCTGGAATCAGTAGGACCTAAGTTCAAATCTGGCCTCAGACATTTACTAGCTATGTGACCCTGGGAAAGTCACTTAACCCTGAGAAAGGAAGAAAAGAAGGAAGAAAGGAAGGAAGGAAGGAAGGAAGGAAGGAAGGAAGGAAGGAAGGAAGGAAGGAAAGATTAGAAGATCTGAATTCATTCCTGACTCTGGAATTTGATGTTTGTTTGCTCTGAGATAGGAGAGTCATATGGTCTCTCTGAACCCTTCTGGGAGGGAGGGTGAAAGTGGGACAAGATGTCATCTAAAGTTCCTTCTATGGAAGGGTGCTAGCAAGTTATAGTGGTACCCCATTGTTGACGCTGACTGGTGGGATATGCATAGGCTAATAATGATAGGAGTTTTCAGAATGAACATGAGAGAATTTGGGGCAAAGAGGAAGTTTCTATTGGGTAGAAGCTCAATTAATTAGAGAACCTAAACCTAAGCCTTTCTAAACTTCTCAGGTAGTCTAACCCTTTATTATAGTTAAACCTTTTGCCCCTTTGTTTATGATTTTTTTTCCCCTATAAATACAGTAGAGCTCCTTTGAATTGTAATTTCACTGAGGGTAGGAAGGAAAGGATTCACTTTTGAATTCACCAGAGCCTAACAAAAAAAATAATCTACAATAGTTGTGCATCCATAAATGTTCTACTTCTGATATTGAACTAGTTTTGTGACCTAGGGAAGGTCACAAACTCTCTGAGCTTCAGTTTTTTATTTAAAAAATGAGATGGACTCCAAAGTCCTTTCAAGCTCTAAAAATTGTTGACAAACCAATCATTTTCACTAAGGTGTTAATGAAAACATTATTTATCCATGGAGTGTTTATTTATACTTTAAAAGAAAATGGAGGCGCGGCTAGGTGGCACAATGAATAGAGCACCAGCCCTGGGGTCAGGAGGACCTGAGTTCAATTCCAGCTTCAGACACTTAATGCTTACTAGCTGTGTGACCTTGGGCAAATCACTTTGCCCCAATTGCCCTGCCTTCCCCCCTCCAACAAGCAGCAAAAAAAGAGAAGAAAAAGACAATGGAAAGAAGGAAAAAAATCCCCACAATACAATTCTTCTGAAGTAATAATATTCAAACACTGTTTGGGAGAGAGGATTTTTTTTGTGCAGGTAAACTTTCTTAACATCCCTTAAATAAAGAGTCAGTGGAAACTAGTCATTCTCTGTAAACACATGGTCTTCTCTAATAAGAATGTCTTAATGTCCTCTGATAATTTTTTTAAATTTTTGTTAATATCTTTTGTTTTTTCATCATTTTAATTACTGAATATGCCCGTTTGTCTTCCTTTCCAAAACCTAGTGAGACATCCCTTGTGACAGAAAAATTTTAAAGGGTAAGGGTGTAAAGAAACATAGTAAAAGTTACCAATGTGTCGATCAAGGCTGGTAGTATATGCAATGTTCCGCACCTACAGTACTCACATTTTTAAAGGAGAGGAGGTGCATTTTGCCATCTCTTATCATCATATTAATTATATTATATTAATTATTAATTATAATTAATTATATTATATGTGATTAATATATATAATAATGTATTAATATATAATATAATTAATAATAAAACTAATAATTAATATATATTAGTTAAGGCACATTAACAGTTAGGATAATAACCATCATAACGATCATTATAACCAAGAAAGTTAAAAATAAGTTTAAAAAGTGGATATCTCCTACCCTCTTCTCAGGTTAGGATTCAAATGTGGTAACCTACTCGTGATGAACTTTTTCCTTTATCCACTAAAAGCCACAGATTCTTGGCCTTCATTTCCTTAGCTATAAAATGAAGACAAGGATAGGGGTTCTTAACCTGGGCTGTATCATGCATTCCTTTGGCCGTCTGGTGAAATCTTTAGACCCGTTCTCAGAAAAATATTTTTAAATAATTGAAGGAAATGTTCACTTTCAGTTAGAGGTTAGCAAAAACAGAGATATGGGCTTTTTTTTTTCTGTGTTCATGTTTCCCCAAAAATCTATACAATCCCTGGAGAATCCATGGACCCTAGTTAAAACCCTCTGAACAAGATAATCTTTAAGTTTTCTTCAATTTCTAAAATTTTGTAATTCCAATATATGTCATTCGCCAGGTAAAAGCATTTAAAGAGAATCTGAAGAAGCTTTCTGTCTTTTGAATTCCAATTTTCCTAAAACATGTTCCAAATATAGGGGAAATGGGCTTCCTTTGCTAGACATGTGTTTAACAAAAAAAGTTTCCAGTATCCCTGGCACCTTGAAGGGAACAGTCTTGGAGAACCAAGCGTCCTGAACTGCAGCAAAATTAGTGGAGACTTGGAATCTACAAAATGGTAAAGGAGGCCCAGTTGATTCTGGAGTTAAATGATTATGCATATGTGCCCTTGAAGAGTCTCTCTCTCTCTCTCTCTCTCTCTCTCTCTCTCTCTCTCTCTTTCCCTCTTTCTCTCTCTCTCTCTCTCTTTTTCTCTCCCTCCCCCTCTTTCTCTGTGTGTGTGTGTGTATGTGTGTGTGTGTGTGTATGTATGTATATGCATATGCATATGTAGATGTAGACGAATATATGTGATATATTTATTTTTAGTTTTCAACATTCATTTCCATAAGATTTTGAGTTTTGAATTTTTGCCCCCATCCTCTCCTCCCCCCCTCCCCAAGATGGCGTGAAATTTAATATAGGTTCTACTTATACATCCATATTAAACATATTTTCACATTAGTCATGATGTAAAGAAGTCAAGGGGTCTCTCAAGGGAAAATGGGGAGGAAAGGAACTTAGCTTCAATGTGATGCAGGTCCAGATCATTATGTCAATAGAGGAATATCATTCTTGTGATGATTATGGCTGTGGTTTAAGAACATTCTGGAATTGGGTCCAAATGGAAACAAATGTAAAAATGATAACACAGAACCCCATAAAAATACTGCCTTCTGAACTCACGCTCTGAAGTTAGATCAGGCAAAGAATATCACAAAGATGCTTCAGTTTTATAATTCAACCATTTCTTAGGAGTACATCATGCTTATCAGAGTGGACGGGGAATTTGTCAGATGTGAAGGTAGAATGCATTCCTCTCTGGAGTGTTCTCACCCGCCCTTTACCACCCCCACCTCCAGTGCTGATATGTGTGTACATTTATGCTGATAAGAGTGGTGACAGAAACAGGAAACCCCCTACTGGCTCAAGTGAATGATAAGGGGTTGGGGAAAATAGATACTTCTATTCTCTTTCCCCTCCCCACCTTGCTTTCCTCTACCATAGATAGCACATCTAAAGGGGGAAAGGGTTGTTCTTTTCTTAGTCCCTTTATCCAACCAGAGAGACTACCCTTTCAGCCACTCAGGCATCCCAGAAGTGTCCCATCATAAAGACAGATAGCCTTTCCCAGCAGAGAATCTCCATCTTCATCAGTATCCAACCCCTCCTCCCTCTGCTTTTATTTTGCTGCTCTTGGAGATTAGAGATTTTAATTGTAAGACCTGTGAAATGCAGTTTTTCCTCCAACAGCTGTGTTTATGGTATATAACTTATTAGCTGCTTATAAGCCAACATTTAAAAGCATTCTGATGGATATTACTCAGCAAGGGATTAATCTTCTCCAACATCACATTCTTGACCTGCAAATGTACATTAGCAGGGGGTATAATGTCTGCTTTGACATTTGTTTGCAATGCATCCAAACACATTCTGGGATGCACATTCAGGTTTCCTGGCATAGAGACAGACAGGCGGGTCAGCTTTAAGACATATATTCCCCATATGCCAGGGTTAAAGGTACTAGAGCTTGCTGAGGTTTCCATTTGAGCCTTGCATTGTGCACTTTCTTAGTGCAAACTTTCATCAATTGATCTTTTGCTGAAGCAAAGAATGTATGGAACTGGAAGAGACCTCACAGAAATCATCTAGTTCAACATATGTCTTAAGAAGAATGACCTCTCCCACATACCTGATGAGTGGTCATCTAGTTTTTACTTAGGAACCTCCAGTGAAGGAGAGCCTACTATTTCTTATTCTACTTTTGAATAGCTCTCCTGGTAAGGAAGTTTTCACTTTATTGAGCTGGTAAATCTGTTTCTCTGTAACTTAACCCCTTCACTCTAAATCAGGACCTCTGGGGACATGCAGAACAAATGTAATCCCATGTGACTACACTTCAAAAACTAAACTAAAACTAAAACAAAAAACACTGGTCAGTGTGATACATAGAAGGTACCAGATTTATAATTGCCAATTTACATTCCACAGTCTACCTTCCCCTTAATCTAATCTATTCAGTTGTAAAGCCATTGTTGAAAGGACAACCTATTTCTAATAATGCCCAAAAGTTGAATGTGGCCTAATGAGGTATTGCCTTATTTTACAATTGCATCAATCATTGAAAACTAGTTAAATTGTCTCTCCTAAGTTTTCTAGAATAGTAGCTATTTCTGCTCATGGCCCATTCTTGGATATTTTCTAAGATATTCAATACCTGGTACTCACTTCAGGCAAACTCTAGCGTGCAGTAATGCTCAAAGGAATCTTTGCATTCATTGATTTTAGAGTTCCCCATAGTGATGTCGATCAGAAGCCATCAATACCTGCCCACCCTCTGTGACTCGTTCAGTTCATCTCCAAAGTTTGCTATGGGGAAGTACACACAACATAGTGGGAGCCTTCCTTGTTTTCTTCTAACATTGTAAGGGTATCAGTGGAATACTCTGGGTGTCTGACCATTGTCTATCATTCATGCCACATAACCAGGTTTCTTCTCTTTCTATCACAAAATTTCTCAATAATGTTTTTTTTAAATTCCTGTCCTTCTTTTGAGTTCTTTTTTTCCATTTGAGCTCTTTATTGGCTATATGTTACAATCTGATCACACCCCACATGCATCTCTCAATCAGTCAATCAGTCAACATTCAGTATGCAACTACTATGTGCCAGGAACTATGAATACTCCTCTACAGCTTGTGTTACTAAGTTTTAGTTCCATTTTTAATCCCATGTGTTGTTTTTATGTTTGTTTTCTTCTTCCTTTGGGTTTTTGTTTTTGGTATATAGCAACACTAGAAGAATGTTAGTATTAAAAAGATTGTGGTGACTAGGTGGCATTGTGAATACAGCACTGGTCCCGAAGTCAAGAGGACCTGAATTCAAATCCCACCTCAGACAATTAACATTTACTAGCTGTGTGACCTTGGGCAAATCACTTAATCCCAATTGCCCTCCCTTCTCCAAAAAAAAAAGGCAAAAAAATTAAAAATAAAAGGATGGATATTACTTCTGTAGGTAGGTTTAAGAGTAGGGAACTGCACAGTTAATAATGAAACTTAGCAATTTCCTGAAAGTAATCCAATATGTCCATTCTGGGCCCAACTTGTCCATCTGGAATTGTCTGTTTAACGTGGTGTTAGACGAACTATAATTTGTCTATCAAAATGTTGAAATTTGGACCAAGGACATTCTTCATCCACTTGGTCTTTCCTATGTGGATGGACAGGACAAATTACCTTGCGTGATTATGGAATTTTTTTTTTCTAGGAGGTACTGCAGTATTCTGATGCTTGCTAGCCAACACAAACAAGGCTTCTGGATGATTTCAACATCCACAGGGAATCCCTCTTCAGTCTTGACTCTGCACTCAATCTCCTCCATCACAACATGTCTTTGGTGAGCGTATATCCCCCTTTTTATGCCTCAGGACCTGATGTTTATTATCAGAGGGTCATTTAATGGGGTTATTTCTGTTGTTATATCTTCCAAGGAATCTTGAATGATTTTGATATATGGGTGGACATGCTTTGTTGTAAATGGGGTGGTAAAGTGTTATTTTCTTCTACTGAACCAAATGATCATTCACTTTTTTTGTTAATCAACAAATAATAAGCATAATGGGGCCCTTTATTTTTTCATCTTTCAATTAATTGTGAAAAAATAAAATAAAAAATGTGTTCTATGGGTAATATCATTTGTTAAAGCCTGACTCTTCCATACTAACAACCTCATTAATGAAGTCCTAAATTTCTGTATAGATGATTTTCAAAGTGGGAGCAAAGTACAAGAACCACGGTCAGCAACAGATTCTGTTCTGACAGTTTGGGGGAGAAAAAAAAAACTAAAATAAAACTAACACAAAAAACACTGGTCAGTGTGATAGATAGAAGGCACCAAATTTATAGTTGCCAATTTACATTCCACTTCCCCTTAATCTAATCTATTCAGTTGTAAAGCCATTGTTGAAAGGACAACCTGTTTCTAATAATGCCTAAAAGTTGAATGTGACCTAATGAGGTATTGCCTTATTTTAGAATTGCATCAATCATGCAAACTGTGGAAGACATAAAGGATGCTATTCTATAACCAAGGTTAAATTATGTCCCTTCCATGATGTGTCACTAGATATTTCAAGACTTTACACACATTTGTGTGATTGTAATAAGTATAAGTCTCAAAGAGCAAGAAGTTACCTCATTAGGTCATTTTGAGTTCCTACCCCCTGCCTCCAGGCTGGAGTGTACCTAAACCACTTTGTACATATGGTTGTCTCTCCTTGTCTTAAAAATAACCAGAGAATGAGATTGCATTGGGTAATGCATTCCAGCTGCCTCATTGAAAGCTTTGTGCCTGTATAACCAAAAACCATCAGAAAGAGCGAGTTGCTTTAATTTATTTTACTATCTGTTTAATGCAAGTTGTATTGCATGGAGAGAGGGTGGGCTGGCACAGAGTTTGGAAGAGTCTCTATACAAAACAACTCTCAGATTTACACTGCTTTGCACATGCCTTCAGCAAAACAAAACTGTAACTATGGAAAGTACTCTAGACCAGAAGTTGAGATCTCAGTTCTAATCCAAGCTCTCTTGATCTTCGGAATATCATATTCCAGTCCCTTCGATCCCGTAATGTAGAAGCTGCTAGATGCTGGGTTATCCTAATTGTGTTTCCACAATATTCAAATTGTTTCTTCCTGGCAGCTTGCAATACCTTCTCCTTGATATGGGGATTCCGGAACCTGGCTATAACATTTCTAGGAGTTTTCTTTTGG
>CM053582.1:397461479-397484485 GCA_028627135.1 Pseudochirops cupreus | reverse complement strand
CTTACTTTGCTTCTTATGCTTATTCTTACTCATGGTTCTTCAGACCGTGATTTTTTTTTTAAATCTCTGTGGGGCTCTGCTTCCAGATGGGAAAGCTCTGTCCCAAATCACTGGGGTCCTCCCGGCTGCCGTAGCTCTCAGGAAGATGCTGGGAGTCTTCCTAAATACTTCTGGCAGACTGGATAATAAAGACTCTAAGATGGAGGCCCAAGACGGCGATCCGGATCCAGGCCACTCAATGCGAGACCACTGGCCTGAGAACAATCGCTAAGTCCCCCTGCTGTCTGCAGGCCATGGGAGGGAAGCTACAACGCTGAGGTGGTAGCAAAACCTCTGCCTTTCGGTTTTCCACTCTGGAGGCCTTTCGCCGGACTGCTTATCTCCCCCTTTCACAATCCCCACTCGCAGCTGCTGCTAATCTGCTCACCTGAGAGGCTCCTCCACTCCTCCCATCCAGCCGCCCCCGGGGCATAGCCACGGCTTCAGGCCAGGCTGGTTTCGGTTTGCTGTGCTAATATGGTTCCTTGTAGCCAAGATGACTTTAGTGGGAAGTATCTTTGTGTGCGTTTTGGAGTTCCAGGATTGGTTTAGAGTCCTGTTTTATGGGTATTTTGGGGTGGCTATGTGAGAGCTGCGATATGTTGCTGCTGCTAGGCCGCCATCTTGGCTCCACCTCCCGAGATCTCAGTTCTAATCTCTGCTCTAGCTGGGGGATCTTGGGCAAAGCATTTGACCTCCCTTTGCATCAGTTTCCTCATCATAGCATCATAGATTCAAAGCTGGATGGAACCTTAGAAATCATCTGGTCTACTGTTCATTTTATAAATGAGGGAACTAAGGTCTAGAAAGGTTAAATGACTTGAATGAGGCCACATAGCTTAGTAAATGGAAAAGCTAGAATTTGCATTCAAGTTTTCTGACATTAAATCCACCATACTTTTCTTTACTTCCTTTAGAGAATAGTTATAAGGATGAAAGGGGTAATCAAGTGCCACAGGAGATAGAGCACTAAGCCTCAAGTCAACAAGACCTGAGTTTAAATCCAGTGTCAGACACTTACTAGCATGTGACTCTGGGCAAGTCACTTAATCCCATTTGCCTCAGTTTCCTCATTTGTAAAAAAAATAAGTTTGAGGAGGAAACGGCAAACCACTCTAATATTTTTTTGCCAAGAAAACTCCAAATGAGGTTATAAACAGCCAGACATGACTGAAACAACTCAAGAATAGCAAAAATAAACAAGGATAAAATGACCTGATAGAAATAAATCATAATTTTATCATGAAATGAGGTTAATGAAAGAAAGCAAAGTGAACATCTTGAGCATCTCCTGTTTAGGCAGAATAGACCCAATCTGATTGAGAACTTGAGTGCTTGAAGTTATCCTCCAGATGCGAGTTCTAATCATAATGGTATTTAATCTTTGTCATGAAACACTTCACACCCATAGAGACAGTGAGGTGGCACAATGGATGGAGTGCTAGAGGATTTGAATTTGAATGCTGCAGCAGATACCTACTAGCTGTATGACCTTGAACAAATCACTTAAACACTCTAAACTTCAGTTTCCTCATCAGAAAAATGGGAATAGTAATAGTACCTTCCTAACAGGGTTTTTTTGAGGATCAAATGAAATGAGATCTATAAAACACTTCTCAAACCTCAAAGCACTACTTAAATGTTATTAAGCTACCTGATTCAACTCTAGCCATGAATCAAATGCTTAACATGGTACCAGTGTGCTGAAGTTAGCACAAATTTTCAGGATAAGCTTTATGGTTGTCATTCAGTTCAATCTTTGTCAGTTGTGTCAGGTTCTCCATGACCCCACTTGGGCTCTTCTTGGCAAAGATCCTGGAGAAGCTTTGTCATTTCCTTTTCCAGCTCAATTTACAGAAGAGGAAACTGAGGCAAACAGGACTAAGTGGTTTGCCCAAGGTTACATAGCTAGTGAGTGTCTGTGGTCAGATTTGAATTGGGGAATGTAAGCCTTCCTGGCTCCAGGTCCAGAACTCGATCTACTGTAACACCTATCTGCCCTTGGATGAGCATTGACCTCTCAGAAATCAGTGTTATAAATCAAGGTTTGATATTGGTTGTTGTTATTGTTGGTTATCTAGGCTTAAAAAAGTGATGGAGAAAACAATAATAATGCAGATTAAACAGCAAAGTGTTTTGTACATACATCTTTTTTTTTCAGGGAGCTGGCTGTTAAATATCTTTTTCAGGGAGCCGGCTGTTAAATATCTATCAGCACACCCCTGAATGGTCCATCACTTGTACTTAGATCCTGATGACTTTGAAAAGCTGCTTCTAGCAGAAAAGACTGCCCACCCCTCAGAGGAACCTCAAAAGACAATCTTTCCATATTTTTTTCCCTTCCTACACTTGTTTCCCTGTCTGCATAACAACTACAAAGATGTCTCCCATTTGACCAGGCTTCAAAGTCTGAGGTCTTCAAGAGGAGACTTTGTCTTCATCTATCTGTGTCCATGTTTTCATTCCTTGCATTTCTGTGCACTTGCCTGGGGCATAATTACAAGATGGTGCGGGGAGTGGGTGAGAGGCACCCAAAGAAGGTCACATTTGTCCAGAGAGGGAAGTGAGTGGAGGAAATGAGACAAAATGAAACTTTCCATCTGGAACAACAAATTGGGCTGAGAGTGACAAATTTAGTGTGAAGAGCAGGTTAGCAGTGACATGACATCAACACACATATTGGAGCAATGCATGCTTTTATTTAACATGCTAATATATCACTATTATGTCCTCATTACTGGCTGTAGCATCACACTGAACAAGAGATCATTATTTACTTGAGGGCCATGGCAGTGACTGATGAGGATCATATAACAGCAACCACCCTTGCCTTTTTTATCCACGTTGACAAGGAAATGGATTGTTCTTTCATGCCTTTGTGTAAGTAAGATTCGAACTATGGTAAAGCATGGTAGAATGGCCAGCCCTCCAATTCAATTTCAAAGACTTTCACTTTTTGAATGGGTAAAAACCCTATAGAAAGTGGACATTGTTCTTTCTTCTCATGGTCTTTTTTCTACCTCTGATTCCATCTTTCTTGACCCTTCTTTCTCTCCCTTCTTTCTACTCTATTCCTTCTTCCTCTATACCATGGTATGACAGAGCAATAGGCTGTTTCTGGAGTGAGGGAACCATGGTTCAGAACAAGGTTAGTACCTATGACCTCTGGCCAAGTTGCTTAACCACTCTGGGCCTCAGATTTCTTATCTGTTAAATGAGGTAGTTGGTCTCAATCTCCTTCTAGCTCTAAATCCATGATCCTCTGCTCTGTCTGTCTGTCTGTCTCTCTCTCTCTCTCTCTACCTCTCTCTCTCTCTCACTCACACACACACACACACACACACACACACACACACACACTATAAAAATACAGTTCACACTTTCTCAGCTTTAAGGGTTCACAAAGTACCTTCTTCACTATAGCTCTGTAAAGCACATGAATATTATTACACCCATTTTACAGATGAGAAAAACAAGACCAAGAGAAGTTAAATGACCTGTCTAAAATCGTAGGGTAAACAAGAGGCAAAACCACAATGCAGAACTAAGTCTGATTCTAAACCCACTCATCTCTGCTTTCTCTATGTTTGCAAGCAAGCAAGCAAAATATGTGCACGCCCCCGTGCACATGCGTGTATGTGTGTGTGTGTGTGTGTGTGTGTGTGTGTGTGTGTGTAGTGCTCAGAACTCATAGTTTGGGGAGCATAGGTAGGAATGGTACAGGTATTATTTCTTATTTCTAGCATATTGATCATGGTAACTAATGGGCGGTTTGGTGTCTTCCAAGTCATTTGCATACCCTATCTTTGGGACAGAAGAAGGTAATAAAAGAAAGAATAATAGGGTTACAATGCAAAGGCTGAAAGGAACTTCAGGGATCCTCTAATCTCATCATTTGACACATAAACAAACTAAAGCCCTGACAGTGGAAGATCATAATATTTAGACCTCAAAGGGACCTTAGAAATGATTTGGTCTAGCCCATTCACTTTTCATGTGAAGGGACTGAAGGCCAGGGAGGAGAAGTGATTTTTCTAAGGTCATGTGGGTACTAAGGAATAATGTGCATTCAAACCTATGTTTCCTAATTACACATCCAGCGGCCTTAGTGGACCCTTACTAGCTTTGTTACGTTGGACCATAGACATTTTTTTAATGTTATTTTGTTGTTCTTTTTTAAATACTACACAGTGGACAAGAAGAAGATAGGATTATTTTTGAGTCTACAAACCTATCACCACAGCTTTGTATAAGATCTGTTCACCTTTCCCCCCCCCTCTAGTTAGCCAAGAGAAACACAGCATGAACCAAAGGAAGACACTGAATTCTACTACAAAAAGGTGACAAAAAGGTTAAGCAAAATCATTCTTGAGTCAAAGGTCAAAATCAAACTACAGGGAGTTCCTTAGATACCTAATAGCATGGAACTTCAGCCAGGTCAAGTCAGTTGGGACTTGGCAGGAAGAAGCTCATGTTGAAAATCCAAGTCAGGATGTTCAGATTCAATAGCTCAGACCTGAGCAACATACAACTGTTTTTGGCCCACCAAAGGATTCTGGGTTGCCTATGAAAAGTGGAGGGTTGCTGCTAGGCATGCCTTGTGTTTTGTGGCAACCAACCTTTGTCAGGCTGTGTCTTGTCTAACCTGTCTGCAACTGGAAGAAGTTTAGCCTATTTTAATTTTGGCCCCTACTTACTGCCACGTTGGGCAGGTCTGTCGTAGCTCCATGTGGACAAAGCCAGCCTTTCAATTTGAGATCTCAACTGACTTTGCCATTTTTGTTCTGTCCCCAGGTAGAATTTCACTGAATACCCCTCATGTGTTAACATTGGCCTGTGACCAATGGAATGCCGTTTTCTTTCCCAAGGCTCGGTGCTCATACCCTACCTATGGTGAGATTTTCCCACCATGGCTACAATCTAAATGTTAAGTAATATAACTGCTGTCAAATCTGAATAGAAAATGTTTGATGGTTTTATCTGGGAAAGCAGTGTGTCAGGATGCATTCATGATCAACATCTTCATGAGGAGATTAAAGAAATCAATTGTTTGTTTGAAAAAAATGTGAGCCTTCACACATGCTGTAATCCTAATTTGTCTTGCCTTGGATTTACAGACAAAGCTAGCTTTTTTCTTTTAAAAGTTGTGGTGGAGAAGATTAAAAACTCTCTTGATAGCTCAGGAGTTTGGGAAAAATTTTAGCTAGATAGGTGCTGAGATGGAAGAAACAGAGTTTTTTCAAGGTAATTTTTTTTTCTCCTCCAGGAATTACTAGGACACATTTGTTAATTTATTCAGTGATATATGTCCACAATTAGGATAAAACAGACTGTGAAACTTGCTTGTAAGAAAGCTTGTAGTGTGGTAAGTTAGATGAAAGGTAAACACCTGCTCCCTACTTCTGCTGTTGAGTCTCTGCCAAATAGCCCTATCTGATAGATTACCTAAATTGCTAATTATTGGGGTTTGGGGGGGTGGTAAGAGGGTAGAGGCAGGAGAATGAATAGGAGTGAAGTGTCTATGGGCCCTGTTTGTTGTCTGGACTTGTCTCATGTTTCCAATGATCTCTCCACCCCCACCCTTTTGGTTGCGGCTAAACCCAAAACACATTTTGCCAATGGAACTTTGTGTTCATTTCTTTCACTTGTATTTTAAAGGAAACGTAATCCATATGTTTCATCTTCATTTACGCTTAAATCATCCAAATAGTATTTTGTAAGCACAAGTGAAATGTCCAAGAATCCTTTTGAGTCCTCTTTCTCCAACAAAGGAAACCACCTTTTGCCAGAAATAAATCTCTTTGGGTTCAACTTTAGTTCCAAACACTCAAATCATCAGGATTCAAGAGCTCCCAAACATGGAGAACTCTTTGTTGTCATCTGTTCACCTGAAGCGGCACCCAGTCAACAGGATGTTCTGTCAGATGTAAAGCATTAAACATTATTAGCAGAAAAAAATTAATGTGACAAAAATATGTTTTCTTTGTCCTTTCAAAATAAGTTCCAGAGTTCTTGTTCAAATATCTTAGCGTCTCTTCCTTCAAGTGGCTGCCTATGGGAGGAGAATTCTACTTTTTTTGTTGATGGATATCACAGATATTCAGTCTTGGAAGGAGTTTTAGAGATCATTTCATCCAAGCTCCCGCCCCCTGCCAACTCCCTTCCAGAATTTGCCTGGCACGATCACACAATCTCTGCTTAAACACTTCTACTGATAGGAAGTTCATTACCTTGCTCAGTGTAGTTCATTCTGTAGTTAGACAGCCATGACTATTAGAAAAGTTTCTCTCATGTGTACTTACCAAAAAGGGCTAAAACTTTTGGAGAACTTTTTAGTGTTTGAAAAGTGCTTTTTACAGATTTTCTCATTTGAGTCTTATAACATTAATGACAGCAACAATAGCATTTATGTGGCATTTTAAAGTTTAAAAACGTTTCACAACAAAACCTGTGCCAGGCAAGTCAAACCATCACCAGCACCCTGATCACAAATCTCCCCTTAGGCTCTGATTGACATAGCCTAAGACCCTAAACCAAAGAGCGTTGGAACTAACAGTGCTTCCAGGCCAATGCCCTCAGCCTTCCCTCCTGCGAAGTATGACTGGTAGTGATGCACCTCGGACTCTGCTTCTGTAAATGCTATAGCCATAGTTACTGATGAATCTGAAAGGAAAGTTCTTGCTGCTAAAAATCCTTGATAATATCAAATAGCTCAACATCAGAGAATGATATGGTTTTATCAGGGGAAATGACATTAAATAAGCATTAATATCTGTTTTGCTGCTAAATCCAATGGACCGTGGGACTTTCCATCTAACTTGCTGTAGCTGAAACCTTCCATATGCATACAATTGTTCAATTTTGGGGATGGCTGGAGGAACATATGAATCTAAAAATACTTTTAACTTGAAAAAAAATTTTTAAACAATTATTTAAAAGAGATATAGTTTTCCTTAAAGGGGGATGGGCCAAGCCTGGATTTTTTAGATCTGATTGGTGCCTCTCACATAGAGGTGATCATCTGTTACTATGTTCTCACTTTCCTTGATGATTCAATATTTCTCCTTTCTAGAACACACACCTTTTTGTAGTCATATATGTTGCTTAGTTTGTAGACAGAAATAAGTTATATTTCACTTGAAGATCCTATCTCCTCTCCTCACCTTATACAACAACAAAAACAACAACAGTTCCTTGGATTGTCTAACTTCAGTTTTTAAAAAATTGCTACAGGTATAATTTATTTACGATTATAATTCATAACATACCAAATGTTTTAATATCCACCCCACTTGAGTTTCTAATCTCTCGTACAACTTTGTTTGATCATTCATTTGCACGTGGATTAAATGGACACTTGTACTACAAGGAAAATGAAATTGACAATGACACCTTTAAAATTCTCATGCTGTAACTTGCATAGTTAGTCTACCTTCCAGTAAGGTATAGGGTTTGGGGGACTTGAAGCGTAGGATAGGGTTTGGGGGACTTGAAGCATAAGCAAAGAGTATTATATATGCATAATCCCCAACAAAACATGGTGCTCCACAACCTTACAAAGTTCCTTTTTTTTTTTTGTCAAGACAGTGGCACCAACACTTTTTTGTTTGTTTTGTTTTATTTTTTTTTTGGAGGGAGAATGTTTGACACTAATTTTTTAGCAAATAATAAACATCACCTGAGAGCCCTAAGGAGGTAGTTGGGTGGCAGGTTCTTCTTTAATCAAAATGCTTAATTTTTTCCTTAGCTTTCTAAGAGAATTCTGCTAAAAATGCTTTATCTTGATAGTAAAAGAAATCTTCTATACTTTTAAAAAATCACATGCATAACACACTTTTACACACACACACACACACACACACACACACACACACACACACACACACACACACATACACAATATCATGCCTAAAAATAATTTGGGGATTATATAATACTACCTCTTCTTTATTTTTATTTTTTTTCACAATTGGGAAAATTGGTGTGGGCAGAAGTCACTAATTCAAAGGAATTAGTAACAGGACAAAATAGAAAAATATCTCCTGCCTCCTACACTATTGATCTTTTGAACAGGGTGTATTATGAAGAGAGAGGGAGAAAGTCAGGAGAAGGAAGAGGAGAAGAGAGGTAAACTTTGAGGATGAGAGAAAAGATGGGGAAGAGGAGGAATTTTAGGCATATAAAATAAGATTGCCTTTTTGAGTAGCTAAGCACTTTGGTTGAAAAATAATTTCTTTTTTAGAAAATATATTTATTTGTAGATACATGTCTCTAATTAGGAATGCATTACTCATGTGAAAAGTTCTAGAATATCAAGCTGGAAGGGACCCTACAACACCATTTCCTTCTAGTGCATCATTATACAGTGGAAGAAACTAAGGTAGATGATCAGGTTAGGTTAACTAAAATGCATGGGAAAACCTCCAGATGAAGTTTTAACTGATAACCTCAAACTTGTACTGGCCCCAAACCTCTAACCAGAGTTGCTAACACAGAAGGATTAAATGGCCCTCACTTCTCTTTGTAGGGGAGGTGCTGGGTAGAGACAAGCAAAGAGGTTGAATAATTCATAGATTTGATTGGGGGGCTAGTTATTGGCAGGCACACACACACGTGTGTGTATTGAGTGTATGTGTGTATTCACATATAGATATTGCTAGAGGAAAAAGCAATAGATTATTAACTCTTAGAAATAGCTAGAAAAATGTAAAGTGCCATATGTTCCTAAAATGCCTCTTTTCCTGATTACCCAGTTGAGAGATTTGGTTCTTTAGAACCCACAGAATTTCTTGTATTAATGGAAATTCCAATTAGAGACTAGAAGGAAAAAAAAGATAAATAACACATTCAATTTTAGGGGAAATTTTGTAGAAAATGTAAAATTTGGTTTTTTTAGGACCCACATATTGTCTTGTAACCAAATGAACAGAAATTTCACTTGGACGCTAGAAAAGATCAACAATACATGCAACTTTGAAGGAAAATCATACAATTTTAGAGACAAAAAGAACTTTGGAAATGATCCAAACATAAATAATAAATTCTGACTTATGGCAAAAAAAGAAAAAAAATGACCAATCTCCCTCCATCATATTACAAGTGAATGATCCATATTACTCCCAGCTGGATCATGGCAGAACCAAAAATAAAACCTAGGCTTTCATCTTAGTAGTCTCGGGCTCTTTCCCATATATTGTTTTTTGGAGGATTTAAAGGTTGTAAGAAGTGACAGGCAAAGATGAGCACACAAACGTGGAAGACAGTCATTCTAGGATGGAGAAACAGCAGCTATATCAGCCTCATTTAGAAATGTAAATTTGTGTATGTTTTCTATGTGTCTGCATATAGGTATCTATACAAACACACAGGTTACATATATTTTATAGACATACATTTTTGTATATAGCACACGTGTTATATGTGGCTGTATACATGCCTATGCCTATTGTACATGCATTCTTTCAGTGGTTCTCAACCTTCCTAATGCTGCCACCCTTTAATACAGTTCCTCATGTTGTGGTGACCCCCAACCATAAAATTATTTTCGTTGCTACCTCATAACTGTAATTTTGCTACTGTTATGAATTGTAATGTAAATATCTGATATGCAGGAAGTATTTTCATTCTTACAAATTGAACATAACCCACAGGTTGAGAAATGCTGCATTATATGCATCTGTGCCATGTCTGTAAACATGCATGTACATATGTATGTCTGTGTGTGAATACACGTATATTTTAAATACACACACACATATATATATGTGTATATATATATCTATATATCTATATACACACACACACCCACACCCACACCCACACCCACACACACACACATACACACACACACACACACACACACACACACACTTTAGGAGCTCCCTGTGTCTGTCCCTTATAAATTGCTTAGTGATCTTAGGCATATTATATAATAAAAGTCTGAGGCAGTAATACTTCCACATCACAAAACTAGGGACACCTATATCTTTGCAAATGCTTCCTCCATCTCTTGGACGTAACAATATCATCTGTCTCAGGCCCTTGAGCCCTTACAGAAAGAATCCTTGTTGAGAAGAATAGTTTTGCCATGCAAAGCATCTTGACCTAAAACTTGAAGATAGGTGGGTTATTAACAGAGGGAGAAGTAGGCAAATTTGCTAAGTAATTGAAAGGATGGATGAGACAGAAAGAGACAACATAAGAAGTAGTTCAGGCCAGTTCGATGAAGGCCTTGACAGAAAAAAGGATCACAGACTTAGTTTGTAGAGACATCCTTTTGTAAATGGCTACACAATCCAAAAGAAAGTCCAACCTAGCTTTCATAAGCTAACATTTCCATAGAGCACAAGTTTCATTCAGGAATAAGACCCTAATTCACCTTTTCTTCCGTAAACATAGCCAACAGAAAGTATTTAACTTCATAAATTATACAATAACAAGAAACTTTGGCATTGGTTGTGGACAGACTCCCACAATGGGTTCAAAAGTTGAGAATCAGCTAATACTGAAATTTATCTTATCTAGAAAGGTGGTACTGCTGGTATTTTCTTTTTTTCAGATTCTTAAATTATTTAGGATAAATATCAACAAGCAAGAAGGGGATGCTCCTGAGCATGATGCTGTTTTTTCTGTTTTGTTTTTTTTTTCAGATATCTCCCAGAGCAAAAAAAAAAAAATCTAACTAAATAACAGCTCACCTTTGTTTAGTGCTTTATGGTTCACCAAGTATTGTCTTTATAACGATCACGTGAGGCAGAAAGGATGCCTTTCCCAAATTACAACTCTATGTTACAGGTGGAGAAAATGAATCTCAGGGAGCAAACGTTTTTTACCAGAGTTACATTACCAGAACTCTAACCTATGTCTTTTACTTTAAGCCCAATGCTAGTTCCTTTAGTAAGAACTACCATTATAGATCTTTAAGATTTACAATGATTTACATGTGTTATCTTTTTTAATCCTCAGAATACCCCTATTAGGTACGTATTTAGGGAATTTTTAATTCCCATTTTATAGGTAAAGAAACTGAGACTCAGAGAGCTTAAATGGTGACACTTCAGTGCTAGATGTGGGATTTGAACGCAGGTCTCTTCTGACTGGAAGTCTACTGACTTTTCCACTATATTGCACTCACTGTATGAGGATAATGTGGATAGAAATCCTGACTGGCATTAGATGGGAAGAGTTCTCTCTCCATCTCTCTTCCCTTCTGTCTATCTGTCTCTCTGTTTCTGTCTCTTGCTCAGTACTTACATGTCTCTTCCTTCCTTCCTT
Source organism: Pseudochirops cupreus (assembly GCA_028627135.1). Taxonomy (NCBI): domain Eukaryota; kingdom Metazoa; phylum Chordata; class Mammalia; order Diprotodontia; family Pseudocheiridae; genus Pseudochirops; species Pseudochirops cupreus. The sequence continues at coordinate 397,473,172 of CM053582.1, read as the reverse complement.
CCTTCTTTCCTTCCTTCCTTCCTTCCTTCCTTCCTTCCTTCCTTCCTTCCTTCCTTCCTTCCTTCCTTCCTTCCTTCTTTCCTCTTCCTGTCTAGCTAACTGCCTATCTATCTATCTCTCTATTTGTCTGTCTGTCTGTCTGTCTATCTATCATCTATTTTTATTTCTCAAGACCTGTGATTACATTGCTATAGGGAGTATGAGGCAAAGAAATTCCCTCTGCCAAAGCAGATCTGTAGCTTATAGTTTTAGAGAATTATATGGGACACTGGAAGCCCAAGTTCACATCACTAGCATGTTTTAGAGGACATGACTTGGTCCTGACTCTGAGGCTTCTTGATATCCACTATACCATATTATCTCTCATATATATGTATATGTATAAACATAAACCCAGGTATACAAATATATTAAAGTGAGGAAAGGATTTGGTACACCCCCACCCAAGCTCATATCACGTAGTCACAGGATATAACAGGTGACAAGGTATTGATGTGTTAACAAAGTGTTAACCTCATGCTGTGCCTTTGTGAGGGATGACCACCTCTTTCTTTCTGAGTTGGAAGAGAGCAAAGCTTTTGGACAAATAGTACCACTTGCTGATCTCTAATAATATACTGCCAGGATTTGAAAGCTGAGGCAGTTCTGGCTAGAGCTACTGACCAAGGAAGAATTTGACCCCTGAGAAGAAATGCTCCTAAGAGCCAAAAAGGGTTTCTCCTTCTTCCTTCCCTGGTCCCATCATCATAACACCTAGAAGTAGAGCTATTCACCTAATATGAGACATCCCATCCAACATTTGGAGACTTTAAGGCACCAATGAAGAAGCAAAGATAAAGACTGAAATGGATGAAGAGAAGCAAAGTTTAAGTAACTCCAAAGAATGGGACCTCTGACAGCAAAGAAGAATATTGTAGATGTTGCTCAATTGTATCTGACTCTTATGACCTCATTTGGGGTTTTCTTGGCAAAGATATTGGAGTGGCTTGCCATTTCCTTCTCCAGTTCATTTTACAGATGAAGAAACTGAGGCAAATAGGGTTAAGTGACTTGTCCAAGATCACACAGCCTGGGGGGGGACAGAGACAGAGAAACAGAGATAGACACAGAGGGACAGATGGACAGAGGTAGAGACCCATTCTGAGAATATTCATTCTTTCTCAAACGCCATGTATGTTTGTTGACAAGTGTGTAATAGGTTTACGAGGGAAATATTCTATAAATGCTCTTCTTAATATGCTATATTAAATGTCTTTGCTTTGATTTTATTTCTTGATTGTTAAAGAGGAAGCACATTGTTGGGAATGTGTGACCTAGAATAGTAATAGAAGCCCAGAACGACAGACTGCCCCGAGGATCTAGATGTACTAGCCACTTTCCAGGGATCTAGCCCCCAACTGTGAGTACCAAGCGTGGAAGGTAACCCAGAGGGAGCGATATATTATTTATTCATTTACTTGAGAGGAAGTGTAGAGTACAAACACACACACACACACACACACACACACACACACACACACACACACACACACACACACACACACACAGAGTTTTATATGTATGCACATCTGATGCTGATTCTCCCGAAGCTTTAAATAGGAAGAAACAATGCTCACTCCCATGTGGTTGCCTTTGCTCATTATACTATTCTCCTTACCTGGAAAGCTCCTCCTATCTCTTTTTTCCCAAATACCATTATAAGAAATAAAGTCCTTGGTAAAACTTAAAATCCTATACAAATCTGAGTGATCAGTATTACTGTAATTATTATTATCTATCTTTTAAGTCCAACTTCCTTTATGAACATTTCTCTAACTTCTAATAAAATTTACTCTTCTTCTTACTCTCTGTCACCATGGATATCAGAAGACTATTCAGCATTTAATCAAATTTCTCCTTTTATTATTTGGTGTTGCTAAATTCAATTCAGCATTTATTAAGTGGTTGTTATGTGAAAGGCATTGTACCAGGCACAGGGGATGCAAAGGTAAAAAGTTCTATATATGGTATCTTTCCTCACAGTGCTTGGGGGGAAGGAAGGATATTACAATGTGTGTGTGTGTGTGTGTGTGTGTGTGTGTGTGTGTACACACACATACACACATATATACATACATATATACATATATGTATATATGTGTATATATATACACACATATACATACACCTATACCTACACATACATATATATATGAAAATTTGAACATGAAAATGTTACTTTCAGCTGATTTTCCAGATATTAATTTTGTCTCTATATCTAGATCATAAGGTCTTCAAGAACCAGGAACATGAATTAAATTTCTCCTACCTCCCCCTATGGTATCAAGAGAGAAGAACAAAGAACCAAGGGTTCAGCTTGGAAAGATGTCCACCTTAGGAGACTAGAAAAGGAGAAGAAACCACTGAAAGAGAAAAGGTAGTCACCAAAGAATTAATAAAATAAGGAGAACGGTGAATGAAACAAAAATCTGCAGAGAGGTCAAGAAATACAAGGATTGAAATAACAGAAATGAAAACACCATTGTATTTGATCAGCCAGAGATCTCTGTTATTAATCAGCAATAAAAAGTGGGTTTGGGGGTAGAAATGGAAGTCAACTCATGGAGAAATGAAAAGGTTATAGCTGGTGAGGAAAAGGAGATTACCCATGTGAGTACTTTGGCACTGAAACCAAATTGGGAAGTAGGATGATAACTATAGAAGGGGTAGCATGGCCAATAAAATATATAATATATATAATATATGATATATAATTATAATATATAATATTTTATGTATATATAATTCATAGGTATGATTATATATACTATATTTGACATATGCCAAATGTGTAAATAATAATTCCTTTCCCCTCTAAATCTTTAAAGGACGTATATACACATAACATATATGTCATATATACCCATACATACAGATACGTGACATATACCAAACCTTTACAGTTTATATGTATGTGTATGTGTGTGTGTGTGTGTGTGTGTGTGTGTGTGTGTGTGTGTGTGTATATATATGCATTTTACATATATACATATACATGCATATATATAATCTGTAAAAATTTAGAGTGGAAATAGTTCTAGATTTTTCAGGGCAGGTATGGTAAGTATTTTTTTTTCCTGCATCTCTGGAAAATCAGAGGGGAAAGAATGTAGGCCCCTTTCCTGGTCACTGGAAAAATAACTGATTGCTCTCACTACACTTGCCCAACATAGGAACTTTCCATATGTCCATCCCTAATTCTGGCTGGTAAATAGGTCTATCCCTTTGATTAGGAACTGCCCAAGAACAAGACTCGCACCTAGAAGATCTTGACCAAATATAATTGCTTTTCCCTTTCATCAGCATTCAATTTGCCTAAATAAAGTCAAATGAAAAGTCACTTCCTTGAATGTCCTCCCCTTGCCTCCATCCCATTTCATTTTTTGACATCCCTCTGGGGGTGATTAGGTTTACATTTGTAACTCCCAGTTCACCAAGCCTAATACACAAATCTTTTTTTTTAATTGCCTGGGCATCCTATGGGCATCACAGAAACAGAAAGCAGGTAGTCAACTTGTGACTAGAAACCTGATTCCCAGCATCTGAAGGAATTACCCACTATATCCATCTTTATTGCATTTCACGTCTCCCCTTTCTCGCTGTCGTTCACCAGACAGTAATGTTCTCAGATCAAATATTCTCTATAAATTGAGAGAACATTTAGCTGATTTATGGGGCTTTTAGCTATTATATACTTACCTATTGAATAAAAGTAAGTACTTACATCACATGACACATATGCTACCTCCACGAGACAGGATCCTTTCTTAAAGGGATTCAAGCATCAACTTGTAATGAGATTTTCTTGTAGCTAAAGCATCACTTAAGGGCAAACTAACATTCTAAATCAATTTTTTTTCTCTCTCTTCATTAACAGGATGGGGGGGGAAGGGAAACTGCTGCAATCTCCATAAGCTTCTTAAGATTATTTTTTTTAAAGTGAAGGAAAACATTGTTTACAATGGTAATAAGAAAAAGAAAGGTTGGTCCATAGTGTTAGTACAGGGGGTAAAAAAAATGGTATCTCAGTCAATATTCCAAAAGTATACCCCAAAAGCAAATGCATGAGGGGCTCCCTTTGGAGTATGTGGGAGGAACCGCCTTCCAGGTGAAAGCAATTTATAATGAAGTCTTTTAGGTATGCCAAATACATTAAAAAACAACAACAGCTGTCATGTGTTAGGTCTAAAAATACAACAATAAAAGTAATCGATGAACAAACATTAATTACTTATTCACTATGTGGCAGACACTGTCCAAGGCATTGGGAATACAGAGATAGAAAGAAGAAACAGTCCTTGCCCTCAAGAAGATTATGTTCTTAGAAGAGATGACTATCCACTTGTATTTGCAAACTGAACAACTTAATTTCAGTGGTCTCTGCCTTCCAGGAAATTACTGTTTAATTTGGGGGGGGGGGCGTTGTATGGCATATAAACAGTAAGATATGGTGGAGGAAAAGGAGATATTCTGTTAGAATGCTATAAATGAAAGAAATTGTCAATTGAGTGGGATCAAGGAAGACTTCATCAGGAAGGTGGCTTTCAAGGAAGAGCTGTCCAACAAAGATATGGATAGAGTACCCGTAGGCAGTAGATGTCATCTGAGCAAATGATTAGATGTGGGATATGGAAGAATGAGATAGGGGAACAGGCTAGAATTCCTCTTGAATAGAACTTTTAGCTAGAATGTTGAACTCATGGAGGAAAGTGAAGTGAAATAAAATTGGCAATCATTAATTCATAAGTATTTGAGGACCTATCATATAGTAGGCTCAAAGGAGGATAGAAAGATGAGTAGAAGACAAATGTTTTCGTATAAAGAGCTTGCAATGTAGTTAAATCACTTTAAATGGGAGGTCAAGATAAATAACCAATAGTGATTTATTGCCCACTGTGAATACCGTCTTGAAATTTTAAGCCGTTTTTGTAGCAAGAGTAGTGGCTGGGTGGTTGAAATCCTGCTTTCTTTACAGCAAATGCCTCTCAATTTCATGACATTTATTAAACAGTCATTGTTGTAAGATATCATATGCTCAATTTATACTGAATACTAAGTATTAAACATGGGCTGGTCAGGAGGGAATAACTGAGGTGAATAAGATTGTTCCTGCCTTCAAGGAGCTTACAATCCAGTAGAGAAAAGTCACGTGATAATATCTTGCATTTATATTATTTCATTATAAATGTAAAAAAGCTTTATATGCATTATCTCAGTTGATCATCAAAACAAACCTGTAAAGGGGAAGAAGAGAAGAGAATGATTTATGTAAAGCCTACTATGTGCCAGGCACTGTGCTAAGTGTTTTACAAGTATCTCATTTGATCCTCACAATCCTTCAACATGAGTGCTGCTATTATCTCCATTTTATCATTGAGGAAACTGAGGCAGAGGTTTAATGACTTGCCCAGGATCACACAGCTAGCATATATCTGAGACTATATTTGAACGCAAGTCTTTCTGACTTTAAGCACAGCACTTTATCCACTATACCACCTACCTCCTTCTGTGCCATAAGTAGTATAATTGGAAGCACCATGGCATAGAGGACTTCTAGACTTAAAATGTGTCAAGCAGGATTCGAACCCAAGTCGTCATCATTTTTAGTAGACAGAGTGATGAACTTGGGTTAGAAAAACTGGTGCTAAAATTCCTTCTCTGAAACTTACTAGCTTTGTGATCACAGATGTCATTTACTCTCTGTGTTTCTCAGTTTTCTCTTCCGCAAAGTGGGTTGAATAATAACTCTACTACCTGTCTCAAAAGACTATTTTTAGGATGCAATGAGATAATCTACAGCAAAACATTTTGTGAATTTTAAAGCTCTCCATTTCAGTTATTATTGTTGTTGTTGTCATTGTTATCAATGTTTTACAGAAAAGGCAACTGAGACTCACAGAGATTACGTAAATTAGCCCAGCTCCTCACTTAGTAAATGACCCAGAACCCAGAACAAAAGTGGTGTTTTGGTGCTGAGGTTAGTGTCCATTTTGCCATGCTATAACGCCTCAACAAACACACATCTGAGATTTGCTTCAGCTCTTCATTGCTCTCACTAGACAATGAGAACATTATATCACCATGAAAGGTAATGAATAAGTCATCTTAAGTACTTTGAGATATCATAGAAAGTGGTTTTCAGTGAGTTCAAACCTTCTATTTTGATGTGGAAATGTACAACTTTGATTGACTATAAGCAAAATTTCAAGATGGGAAAACTTTGTTTCTCACCCAGATTTTCAACATCATTCTTTCCTATGGTAAATTTAATTCAACAAGAAAATGTTAAGCACCTCCTACATCCAAGGCATTATACTAGGCATTTGGGATACAAATATTACCAAAAAAAGGAAGGAAGGAAAAGAAAAAGAAAGTCTTCAATGATGTAATTTACATTCTATTGAGGAATTCTTACTCCTTTACTCTCAATTGTTCAATTCCTTCAACTATCACAAGAAATAGGCACTTCCGGGAAACACACAGACCTGAACAACAATCCATATTCCAAACATTTCCTAATTCAAATATTTTTTTCTTGATAACTTGCCTTTCCTGTGACTTATTCTCTCAGGATCTTGATTTGTGATTAGTGATGGCTAGCTAATATGATTTTATCAATTAAGTCTTCCTTTAAATTTTTTTTGTTTACTACCAGCTGCTCTTCTTACTGTTGATTTACATTCCCTCTGTCCTCCATGCCACCTCCCTGCCCCCCACTTTGCAGTTTCCTTTTATATATTATCTTCTTAATATATATAATATAATTATATATTATATATTACCTTCTTCCATTTTAGTATAAACTCCTGGAATGTAAAATAGTCTGCCTTTCTCTTATTTGTATCCCTAGCCCTTAGTATAGTGCCTGGAAAATAGTACTCCCTCAACAGTATTTACCATATCTTTTCATACCTTACCACCCTGGCTGGAAATGCTCTTTCTTTTCTCAAATTCTATAGTGTTTCCTATATGTGTGTGTATACACACACACACACACACACACACACACACACACACACACACACATATATATAAATATATATAAACATGGTTTTCCTATATTTCCAAATTTCTCAAATTCTGTATCACTGACTTAACCCTTAATGGTTAATGTCCAGTCATCTTAGTCTTTTTTTTTCCATTATGCATTAACTGGTAAACTTCTCAGGGGAAGGGATGGTATCGTGTTAATCAGCACCTAGCACAGTGTCTTCCACGTAGTAGGTACTTAATAAATGTTTGTTGAATTAAATCAAATTTGAAAAGAGAGCTAATATTGGGACAGAGTCACCAAGAGAGGTAAGGGCAGCCTCAGCTAACTGGTGGGAGTATGAACTGATACAGAAGAAAGTGAGCAAAATCAGAAGCATAATTCAACAATAATATGAATACTATAAAAATAAAAAAAATATTCTGCAGGAATTGACATGAAGAGTCAAAGAGGGGTTATGATCTCCATGGATGGAGGGAATACTTTGATTGATTGTATCACATCCATTGCCAATGTGTCTTGGCAATATTTTTGCCTCTTATAATCTCACAGAGCAGAACTTTTCTCTCCTTCTAGAATAAGAGAGAATCTGACTCAATCATTTTGGCGGCTTTTTTGGGGGGGGAGGGGAAGGTAGGGCAATTGGGGTTAAGTGACTTGCCCAAGGTTACACAGCTATTGTGCGTGTGTTAAGTGTCTGAGGTCGGATTTGAACTCAGGTCCTCCTGGCTCTAAGGCCAGTGCTCTATTCACTTCACCACTCACTGCCCCTCAATCATTTTTTTAACTGGACATATAAGCACATATATCAATTCCATCACCATCATCATCATCATCATCATCACTGTCGTCATCATTATCACCATCGTTATTGTACAAGTAAGTACCTTGCACAGGGCCTGACACATAGTAGGTGCTTAATCATTGTTGTTAATTGATAGATTGACTGGTGCAAAGAAAAGAGGTTTAATGAGGGTGTCCTTTAGAAGCACGGCCACCTTTGGAAATTCAGGGATGGCTTTTGAATCTGAACACCAGGAAAGAATTGAGCAAAGGAAAAGATTTTTTTCTCACCATTCAAAAAAAACCTTTGGAGGGAGATATTAAAATCTAAGAAATGGAACTTCAAAGGTTGGATTTTCTAGGCTAGGTGCAACCTTGGAATTGCTGTTTAACTGACTGATTTCTTTCCCACCTGCTCTTCTTTTAAAAAAAGAAAGAAAGAAAGAAAAACAGAAAATCAGTGGGTGGACATTTCACAGAAGTCATCAAGAGCTGTACAACTTTTGTTATTTAAATGCAAATATTTTTCAAGGGAAATTTAGTTTAAGGAAATTGCCCTGGGTACACAGAAACCTGCATAGTGTAAACAGTCAATGGGATTCTTGTCCCTTTCCTCCAAAGTAATAAAAAGAAAAAAAATGTTCAAATAATGTCAACATTGGGAGAGGTGGCAGACTCCATGCCAATGCAAATACTGTACCAATGCAATGAAAGCATAGCCCAAGCCAGACAGCTTGGCAAAAACATTCACATAAAGGCGTACCGAAGCCCCGTGCCAGCACAACCTACAACAAAGCCAGGGTCAACAGTACCAAAACACGCCCTCCCTGTAATCCTTGCTCTTGGGTTACTTCTCTGCCAAGACCTGGGAAGTCTAGGAAGGGAAGCAACATTCTGGGGGAAAAGTTTTCTTGAGTGACAACCTGTTCTGTGGGAGAACGAAATTTGGTTGAATGATGCAATTACCACTTAGAAAGGCCCCTCTTTCTGCCATGTTTTTTTCCTCAAGGGGAGAGTCAGAAAATCCAGAAGAGTCACCACTACCAATCAATTTTTTCTCTTCGTACAAAGGTAGGCTTCGAATGGTGCTAAGACATGCCAAGGTCAATGACGTTAAAACAAAATCAACAAATTTGGTGTATCTGTCAGTCAGTCAAAGCAATGGGTTGACATTAGGCCACACAAACTAAAATGCAAACAACTAGTTTTGGTTTTGCTTTAAATAGGTTCTCTAGTATGGTATAGATATAGCAGTAAGTCAAAGGTCTCAACAATCACCAAGGAGAAAAGATAACAGCAAGGGCATGGAAAGGGGAGCAAGGAAGGAATAAAAAAAGAGAGAAAAAGAAAAAGAAAGAGAGAGAGAGCAACGAGGAGAAGAGAGGAGAGGAAGGAAGAGAAAAGAGGACAGAAGAGGAGAGGAGAAGAGAGGGGAGGAGAGAGGAGAGGAGGGGAGGGGGAAAAAGGAGGAGAGAAGAAAGAGAAGTAGAAATGAATTTTCTTAAGTTCACTATGCTTAGCAATGGATCAATCAAGCAGCACTTATCCTTAAGTGCCTACTGTGCTGCAGACTCTAGACTAGGTTTTTAGGATACAAGTATAAAGAAATGAAACAAACCTCACTTGCAACGAGTTTACAATCTAACAGGAAAGACAAGGGCATATATAGGCAGCTGCACAGGAGAGTGTGTAAGGGCTAGACCTGTGTTCAAATCTAGCCTCAGATACTTACTAGCTATTTGACCTTGGACAAGTCACTTAACTTTAGTCTGCCTCAGTCTCCTCATCTGTAAAGTGGGGATAATAAACTACCTTCCAAGATTATTGTGAGGATAAAATAAGATCATATTTGTGCTTTGCAAACCTTAAAGTGTTATATTAATGCTACTACTATTAATTATAAAATATATACAGCATAAATATATATATAAATATATATTTATATAAATAAATATATACAAATATATATTTATATAAATATATATTTATATAAATAAATATATATGACATATATACACATACATATGTATATACACACAAATATTTAAATATGTTAGGTTGGGAGGAAAGACACTAGTATTTAGTGGGATTAGAGAAGACTTCAAGCAGAAGAAGTTACATGAGCTGCATTTTTTTCTCTGTGGAGCAGAAGTTAAAAGGGAATACATTCTAAGAAAGGGGGCCTGCCATTGCCAATATACAAACATAAGAGAATGTCACAAGAGAGGATCAGAAAGAAAGTCAGTTTACGGAAGGGTCAGTAAGGTCCAATGAGTCTAGGAAGATAGGTGTGGGTCAGGTAACAAAGGGCATTAAAAATTAAACAAAATATTTTATATTTTATTCTAGAGCAAATAGGAAGCCACTAAGGATACTCAGCAACTTAGCAAGACAGTTTCAGTGCTCAAGAAGCTCACGCTCTAGTGGGGTAAGAGAACACATAAAGCGAAATTGCAAAGGGGTGAGCGGTACAAGCCTGGAGTCATGGTTTGGAGAGTGGTAGGGAGACCCGGTTCTGAATAAGGCTAAGGGTCATCTACCAGGCCAGTGGTACAGGGGTGGGGCATTTTGGTAATAGTTGACCTGTAGGTATCAGGTAGAACTTGTTTCTCTAAGAAATGCCTTTGGAGAGACAGAACAGTTTGCATGAGCTGCTCTACCTATATTTCTAGTCTTCATAGCACCTATGATCTCCTAAAGGCTTTCTGTGATGGTCACCCAAAGGCTTCAGACACATATCTGAACTTTGCCTAGGATTTTCTCAATAGCACAATTACTCGTTATTGGTTTAAGCTATTTGTGGAGATGTGGAAGTATCTCAGAAAACACTTTTTTCTCATGATAAGGAGCTAATCATTGAGCAGGCACTTATGAGAATCAGATTCACCTTTATCTTCCTTTACCATCAAAATATTCTGGCATCTTCCCTTTGTTCTCTACCAAATTCTTTCCCATCAGCACATGATGAGGCCTAATATTTTTTTTAAAAAGAGGCATGAGGGAAGTCGGGAAATTGGGAGTGAGGGCAGTACTGGTAGGATAAATCAGTCAATGAATATTTTACATGCCTACTATGTGCCAAGGTACTAGGCTAAGCACTGGAATCAGAGAATGGACCCAGAATAAGTGTAATAGAGCACAGTTTTGGAACATCGATAAGAAACTGAGACTAGGTAGCTTCCTAACATTCTCTTCTATTCAATGCAAGTTGGTTTGAGTGAATAAAGCCAGGGAAAGGTTAAATTTAATCAAAGGATGTTTTGGAAGCAGTCTACTAGATACCAAATAATTAGCAATATTTTAGTTCGTAAGGGGTATGCTAGAGCCTGGTCAAACTAGCTGCAACATTTTCAGTGTGAGCATTTATACCTCAGAAATTTGCAAACACTAAAAATCAGGGTTTGATTTTTGTTTTGTTCCTTGTCTAGACTTAAGAAAGGGATGAGGAAATTGTTAAAAAAAATGCACATTAAACTTAAAAGTATGCCCTATGTATTTTATTTATTTATTTATTCATTCATTCCTTAGTGTTTGTGCTTGATAAATGCAAAGATCCAGACTTCTGAGACAAGAACTCATTATTTGACAAAAACAGTTGGGAAAACTGGAAGGTAGTTTGACAGAAACTAGGTATAGACTAATGCCTCCCACCATATACCAAGATAAGATAAAAAGGGGTACATGATTTTTTTAGACATAAAGGGTGATAACATAAGCAAATTAGGGGAGTGTAGAATAGTTTACCTATCAAATCTATGGATAAGGTAAGCCTTTATTACCAAAAAAGAAATAGAGACTTTTATAGGATATAAAATAGATAATTTTGATTACATTAATTTAAAAATGTTTCACACAAACAAAACCAATGCATCTATTATTA
>CM053582.1:397430175-397460979 GCA_028627135.1 Pseudochirops cupreus | reverse complement strand
TTTATAATAAACGAGTCATTCTCTAATTGATCAATGGTCAAAGGATATGAACAGGCAGTTTTCAGAATAAGAATTATTAAATAATATAATGTTATTAATAATAACATAATTATATATTATATATAAATAAATTATAAATAGAAATAATAATATGAATAATAAATATAAATAAATTAAAGTCATATGAAAAAGTATTCTAGATCACTATTGATTAGAGAAATTCAAATTAAAAAAAACTCTGAGGTACTAATTCACATTTATCAGATTGACTAATTTGACAGAAAAAGAAAATGACACGTTATAGAGGATATGGGAAAATTGGGTCACTAACGCACTGTTGGTAGAGTTGTGAACTGATCCAACCATTCTGAAGAGCCATAGGGATCTGTGTCCAAATGACCATAAAGCTGTGTATATCCTTTGACCTAGCAATACTATTACTAGGTCTGTATCACAAAGAGATTTTTTTTTAAATGAAAAGGACATATATGTACAAAAATATTTGAAGCAACTCTTTTTGTGGTGGCAAAGATTTTGAAATTAAGGGGATGCCCATCAATTGAGAAATGACTAAACAAGTTGTTGTATATAATTTTGATGGAATACTATTGTGTTATAAAAAATGATGAATAGGATGCTTTGAGAAAAACCTGGAAAGACTTACATGGACTGATGCAAACTAAAGTGAGTACAGCCAGGAGAACATTGTACAACAATCAACTGTGAATGACAGCTAATCTCAGCAACACAAAGACCCATAACAATCCCAAAGGATTCATGATGAAAAATTCTATCCATTTACAGAGATAGAACTAATGAAATCTGAACGCAGAACAAAGCATATTGCTTTTTTAAAAAATTTCTTTATTTTTCTTTTTTAGTCTGTTTTCTTTTACAACATGACTAATATGGAAATATGTTTTGCATGACTGCACATATATAACGTATATCAAATTGCTTGCCTTCTCAATGAGGGGAAAGAGGAGGGAGAGTGGGAGAGAATTCGGAACTCAAAATTGTAAAAATTGCTTTTATATGTAATTTGTAAAACAAAAAATATTAAAATTTTAAAAACTAAAAGAATGAGCAGGTTGCATAATTTCTAATTATATCTGTAAAGTATATTATGATTATGGCAGTGGAAAATGTACTAGATTTGGAGTCAGAGGAAATGAAGTCTAATCCTATAATATTCTTCCACTTTTTAACCTGTATGACCTCAGACTTAACCACTCTGGGTCTCAATTCCTCAGCTACAAAATAAAAGGGTTGCATTAGGTAGCTTCTGAGGTCCTAGTTCTAAATGCATAATCCTATGATCACAGTAAGACAAAAGTACATAATACGGTTTTAGTGTTATAATTATTATATTAATTTTGTTAATACGTCTAAATATGTATAAATATATAATATGTATCTAAAGAGCTCTCCTGAGATTCTGGAAGACCTGGGGTCAAGTCTCTTCTCTGGCCCAGGGACCATGATCAAGTTATAGAACCTCTCAGTACCCTAGTCTCGACAACTCTCTAAGACTAAGTTGTCAAACAATTAGTTGATCATCTGCAGTGGTAAGAGAGAGCTTCCTCACAGGCAACTTTTATATCACTAAAAATCACTGCCCCAGCCCCTCCCCCCCATCTAGTTTTGGCCTTCTGAGTTCATAAGAATATGGGGAACTTGGAGCTGATTACGAGGAATGCCACAAAGAACAGGAAAGCAGTAACTATGATAAAAATGCAAAAAATAGGGAAATATGTAGCTTGAAGCAGGCAAGGAAATTGCTAACCATTGTCAGGAATAGGAAAGATCTTTCTTCTTTTCCTCCCTCCTGGAGGAAAGGGAAAAGTTCATAATGTCATAGCATTAGAATTGGTATAATCGCTAGAGGCCTTCTGGAAGAAACTGAGGCCTGGAGTTGTTGATTGACATGCCTAGGGTCATGCAGCTAGTAAACAAGAAGAGGAGGTTTTGAAAACTTGCCCTCTGACTCCATATCAATCTCTGTCTCCTTTGAACCACACACTGTTTCACCACAGGAAAGCGGATTTACATTGACTTGAGTGGGATTCTGAGGAAGAACTCCCCAAGAGTAAACGTTGTTGAACATACAAAGATCAACATCTTTCTGGAAGCCAACAGGCCACACTAAATAAAACAATCTCCCTTTCCATTATGCTTCAAGGTTTAAAAAACCCTTGTAACACAACCACGCTGGGAATTAGCTAACGTAAGGCTTATTTCTCCCACTTTACAGATGAGAAAAATTGAGATTCAGCTACTGAATATCAGAACTAGGAATTGAACACAGGTCTTGTTGACTCTAAATGCAATCAGTTCTCCACTCTACCTCTTACACTGCTTTTTAGTATTAAGGATGCACTTACTCAAGGATTCTGGGGTGGGATGGACAATCTTACAAGTTTCCTTGATTTTATGACTTTTTGAATCTGCTAAACAGAAACTGTCCTGAGTCCTATGCACTGACAGCAGATGTTTGCCTCTTAGCTTAGGGAAAAGTTGGCTTCTCTGATAGCCACCAATACCTAAAAAAAAATTACATTTTTAAAACTTAAAAGGCAGAAATCACAGTACGAGGTCTATGTCAGTAGTGTGGTGAAATAGAACAAAATGAAAGAAAACAAAAAACATTTGGATTCAGAGGATGAGGACCCAGTTCCTGAATACTGTACTGCACGCAGGAAAAAATCCTGGATTTATTGTCAACAAAGCCATGTAAACAAGCATCGATTGAGTGTTTACTACAGCCTTTTCACTATGTTAAGTTCTGGGAATATAAATAGAAGCAAAGACAGTCTCTACCCTCAAGGTAAGTACATTCTAAGGAGAGAAGATGACACATAAAAGAGAACTGAGAAGTTGTGGAGGGATACTTGGGGGTGGTGATTAAGAGGGGTATTTGGGATAAAGGTCCTTGTGATGGCATAGTAAAGAGCAGAGTAGAGACAAACAACCTCAGCTAATTTGTTAAAGGAGCACTCCTTCAAAATCAAAGGAGAGAGCCCCAGGGGCAGAGAGATCTTCAGAGTATGTCAAAAGAAATAGGTCGTTAACCCCTCTGTGCCTCAGTTTCTTCTTCTGTAAAGTGAGGCTGATAGACAAGTTCATCTCTATGGTCTCTTGCAGTTCAAAGTCCTAGGACTGACATCAGAGTAGGCAAGGAACAGAAAGTAAGACGTGGGTTATTACTGAGTTTGGCATCTCTCACCAATGGCATTACAGGCAAGTCCCCAGTTGACAGGCGGATTGTGTTCCAAAAGTTCATTACTAAATTTGTTGTCTGTTACTTGGAATGAGATTTCCTCTAGAAACAATGTTATAAATGAGGGTTAGGTTCCCAGGCCAAGTCTGCAAAAGTGTCTAGCAGAAATAGGATTATTTGGACTACAGTGTTACTTGCATTACAATTCTGCTCAATTATGGTTAGTGATTTCTGAAAAGTAAGAAGTGTCTTGCAGAGCTGGGTGATTACTAGGTTACATTGCAAACCCACAAGCCTATACATACAAAAAATAATAAAAGTATTTCTTGCCTAGATTATAAACCCTGTGCAGTAGCATAACTAATTACCATGTTATGTGCTCAAATATGAGCCTGTCTCATTCTAATCCTCTGCTCTATGTATCTCCCTCCCAAACAATAAATCTCTTTTGTGCTTAACATCTGTAGGAGAGGTTGCTTTCCCCACCAGCTGTGTGCTTGCTTAAGTAGAGCCTACTACTGGAAAGATTTTAATAACCTAAATTACAGTGAATTATTAAGGGCAATTTTAAAATGGGAAAGTGTGTATTTTCCAGGCACCTGTTTCTCTAAGTGTTTCTGGTGGGACTAAATTGTTTGGATGAGCTCATTTGCATAAGAAAAGATTTGTTTTTCATCTTAGGGGGTGGTAATCATTGAGGAGACTGGCAGATTCAGACTTTTTTTTTCCTTCTGTCTTCTACAGTGGGAATATTGTTACATTTACCCCTTTCTTTTGATCTCTATACAATCTTTCCTTTTTTTTTCTTTATTAGTGCATAGGGGTGAGGTGCGCCTGCCTCCTTTTTCCCACTTTGTTAGGAAAAGAGTGAATATAAGTTTGACCAATTGCAACTTAGAGTGAAAGTTCACAACTGCCAATGCAAGTAGGAAAGCATCTGATGAGGGAAGCTACTGAGCGTGACAGCATCTCCACCATGGTATTTAGGATTCTTAAGTCATAGGCAGGGAGCTGGTGTGTGAGTATTTAGGGAGATATAGACATAAGCCATTATTTGAGGATGTAGAATGGATGAAGCAAAGAATGGGTTAGTTGGGATAGAGTAGAATATTTAGTGAGAATTAAAGGCTTTGATGAGTCAATGAAAAGAACACTAGACTCATAAATAGATAACTTGGTTTGAGTCTCAGGTAAATGAGGGTGTTAGATTTGATGATGTCTTAAATCCCTTCCAGTCCTAAATCTATGATTCTATGTCTTATCACCTGGGTCTATGTCTTATCACCTTCTCTGATCCCTTACTTTAAACTCCATGTAATACCTGTCCAGTGCCTGTAGCTTAGCTAAACTCTGTTTCTGTTCTTTCCTGGTTTTCTTTGTTTTATTGGCACCTTCATTCTAGCATGACAATAAGCCTGGATGGGTGTCTCTTACTGCCTTTTAAGGATCACTTACTCCAATGGATTATCAAGACCCCTCACCTTTGATAACTACAATGTGGAAATATCTTAGTCTACCTCCAGCTAACTCCCAAGGAGTACTTAGGTGAAGATTCAAACCATGTACCTAAAATCTATTGAGATCTTTGGGAAAAGATGCTATATAAAGTTAAATGTTACTAAAATATTTCTAATCTGTCCTATAGTTCTTAGATTTTCTTGAGAAAAATAACACAAGAAGAATAAAATGCCTACCTCCATTTCAATATAGCCTTGCACATATGTATAATCTATAGTACTTTCATGGCTCCATGATTTTATCAACGTAAGTACTATTTCCACTGATATAAATCCCAATCACACTTTCTCATCTCCTGTGACTCTTGTCTTTGCACATCCATATTTTCTAGAGGGGATCTCTCCAACACACTGGAAGTCTTTCTCTTTTTCTGGTTATTTTAATATTTTATGGATGACGCTCTAACACTTGAGTCATTCACATATTATCCCTTTCCCTTGAAACATAAAAATCCAAACTTTTTGAGGTTGACTGGTTATGCATGGCTGTACCTCTCTGTTCTCCATCATCCTTATTTCTCTCTCTCTCTTTCTCTCTCTCTCTCTCTCTTCTTTATTCTCATATATCTATCTACCTATCTATTCCTTAATCATTACAGCCATACTTAAAAAGAAATCACCTTTCTGGCGATAAATATGTCTAAAATATTTAAGTACTAGTTATCTCAAGAGAAGTATCAGGATTACAATCCACTTTTTCAAGTTTGGTTAACATTTTCTCTTGTTCTCCATATAATTTCTTATGAGTCTGGGCATCCAGGCCTAAGGTAATTAGTATGATTTAGATTAATGTTCTCACGAGACTCAAAAGGAAAACCACCATTACTATCCCAAACCACTGTGGATTTTCCATGATGCTACCAAAGCTTTTTCTGGGCACCATTGAAATGATTCTGTCTTTTATTCAAAAAGGAACCAAAATTCCAAATGGCCATCAAGGATATCAGATACAGTATTTATCTTTTTTATTTTTTTTCCACTTTCAAGTAATTACTAAGCTTTATGCCTCTGCCAGCTGGGCTAGAACCAAGCTCCTCTTACACAGAGTCAGTCAAAACTAATCAATCTTCCCCATTGGAAAGGGTTATAGATTATCCCCAACCACTTCTCATTCAGAAGGAAAACAAATTTGGAGAAGCCTTTTTCAAAGGACCACCATCAGTTAGGAAGAGCTGGCTCCTCTCAAAGACCACTCTTCTTAAACACAGCCATCTAGCATGAATCTCAGCAAAGAAGGGCCAATTTTTTTGGTTCCGTTGTCAACAAACTAAAATAGGGCCACTGAAAACATGAAAAAGAAAGAGGATTAGTCATTTGCTTACTAGTTTGTGAAAGAAATCACTGGAGAGCAAAGCAAAGCAAAAAGCACTGAGAACATTAAATCAGTGACGTGGAATGTGTTGACTGTTGTTGGAAACAAATAAAAACAGCTAAAAACAAAAGTCTCCATGGAACCTCCTGAGCACACTCAGGCTTTTTACATAATTTTATTATCTCAAAAGCTCTCAGAAGGAAAAGCAAATGCCTAACACACAAAGTTTTCCAGGAGAGCAGGTGAGATTTTTTTTCCCCCCAACAGTTGGTTTGGGAAAATCACAAGTGAAAAAAAAGATAACTTGGGTTCTAGTTCTATCCCCATTAATTCTAGTTTATGCAAGTCCTTAACTCACAATGTTAGAGCTAGACGGAACCATAGAGATAAGCTACTCTAAGCCTTTCTCTCTTTACAGATGAAGAAACTGATATTCAAAGCATTGAAGTGATGCCCAAAACAAGAAGGAGAGAGACTAGACCTGTGATTTAACTGATTTAAAGAATTCCCTCTAACAATTCAAGTTGGCATCTTCTTTGCGACTTAAAATCTTAAAGAGTACTTAGAGGTTAAATGACTTGCCCAGAGTCACACAGTATATATTAAAGCTAGAATTTGAACCTAGATCTTTCTGATGCCTGGGGTAGGCCCACTCAGCTATATAATGCTTCCTAAAGTAATACTGCTTATAAATGTCAGATCCAGAAATTGAGTCAGGTTTTTCTGATTTCAAAATTAGTTCTTTACCTGCAATGCTTCACCTTCCCCATCCATAAAAATGTGAAAGATGATAATACTTTTCTATTTTAAAAGGTTGTTATGGAGACTAAATGCAAAAATGTTTACAAATGGGCTTTGGAAATTATACGCCACTAAATAGTGGAACATACATTTTGTGGGTTCTACCATACTGGTAAGGCTCTCAATAGTCTTGGTTACAGACTGAACTTATTGTCCAATGACCAGTCTAGCTAAAGACAGAAAGGTTCATAATTAGTAGGCTGACTACTGTGTGATGAATCCCTTTGCCACTGGAGCTCACAAATCAAAGAAACATAAGGTGTTACTGTCATTCTGTTATTCAGGCCCAAAGAATCCCCCAATATAGCCTCACTGAATTTTTACCCTGTTCAGTCCTAACTCTCCTTTTCCTTCTCTCAGTGGAAGTTTACCTAGATCTTTCATTTAGACGTTTCTTTGTTCTTGCCTTACAGAAATCCCCTCCCACAATGGTCCAATCACCCTTTAACCAGGAATGTCTCTTCACTTTAATGATATAGTAGCCTAATAAAAGATGAACAGGGAAGACTCCAGAAGTGAAAAATATTGATAACCAAAAATGTTTAATTCTCTTTGCACAATGTCCTCCTGGAACAAAAACCTACCGTTTCTTTTTTTTTTCCTTTAATTTTGAATTCAACAAACATCAAACACAGACATTTTAAGATACAAAGAATAAAGAACTACAAACTTCTCCATTCTACAACATTTTTAAATGTACAGGGTGTCCCAAAAGTCTTAGTGAGTTTTTAAGTTTTAATAACTATTAAAGTATGTATGTGTGTGTCCCAAAAGTCTTGGTGCAGTTTTAAACTTTAAAAACTTAAAACTGCACCAAGACTTTTGGGATACTCTATATGTACGCATATACACACATGCACATACACCCACAGACACATGTGTATGTATGTATGTATGTATGTATACATATACATAACTTAACAAGCTCGTAGCACATTCCTCTATTTCTATCTCCCTTCTATATTTCCTCACTTCCCTCTATTAAAATGCTTTATCAAAGATTTTTTTTTCACTTCTCACTATCCACCAACCCACCTCAAGTGGAAACAACTATGTGTAGTTAAATAAAATGAACACAATTATAGACCATATCTGAAAACGTATCTCTGGCTCTTTAGTCTATCACTTCTCTGCCAAAAGGTAGAAAGCATGTTGTCAGTCTTTCCAAATCATGACTGATCCATTTTTTCATCGGAGTTCAGAGGTCTTATGTCTTTCATACTTGTTTCCCCTCAAAATATCACTGTGTAAATTACTCTCCTCATTCTGTCCCATATCACCTTCATCAATATTCCTCTATCTCCTATGTCACTTTCTGTTTTCTTATTCTTATGTCATTCTATTTTCCCCATGTTCTTGTGGATTTTCTTTCCATGATGGACTGATCACCCAGTTAACCAGGAACATTTGGAATAATCAAGGACATAATGAACTAATAAAGATGATCAGGGAAGGGACATCTAATAAAAAACATGCCATTTCATTTGAAGTCCATTCGGGTGATGGTACAGTTTGATCTGAGCACTATGATGGCCAAAACCAAATAAAAATTTTGCAGCTGCCATTTTGATTTGATGAGCTGGGAGCACATTCAATCATACCACAATATTGACCTCAGTACTCAGACCATGGCAATAGCAGGAGTAACAGGGCAGCCGCTTGGGGAGTTCTTAAATCTAGTCAACTGATTCCATTTCCTTCCTTCCATTTTCTTATAGAGTCTAATAAAATATTTTAAATTCTTATGTCAGAAATAAAAAAGGGCAAAGATGATACAGAATCTTATTTCTTCTTCAAAATCCTCCATCTCTAAATGGAAGAATGTTGGTGTGTATAACCCCTTTTAAATCTTCTACATTCACTGAGTATAGGTTGACTTTCAGTTCTTCTAATATATTTTTATACCTCTCTTTCCATCAAGAAATGTCCCGTCACCAGATAGTGGCCACTTTCTACCCTTCACCCTGTTTGGCCATTAGACAGATGGAGAAAAGGCATTTCAGGAAGACAGTCACCAGATCAGCCCAATCTTAACACCTACCCACACTTTAGTCATAGCCAGAAAGGCCCTTCAGAGAGAGCTCAATCAAATAAAATCAATCAGAAGACGAAATCAGACACACCAACAACAGAGGGCTGTTTAGTATAACTTATAACTTCCCCTAGCTACACCAACTAACTGTTAATAGGATTCGATTCTTGGGCTGCTGTAAAATTATACATCAATTTTTAAAAGATAACTCCAGACAAGTGGGAAAACACACTGGCAGCATGTCATTGAAATAATTTATTTTTTAAAAGTTATTTTCCTGGTTGCAAATGAGGTGTTCCCCCCCCCCCCATCAAAAATTAATATAAATTAATACGAAGAGAGGGAGAAAAGGGGGCAGGCAGAGCCACGAGGACTGAAAAGCAACGTGACTGACAAATATTTGAGTGAGGTTGTCACTTGTTTTGGGGCAATTCACCTTTCTAAAGTGACCATATGTTCTACTCCCCACTCGTTGACAATAAGCAGACTACTGTGCTGCTCCAGGCTTGCTTGGCTAGTCCCCTTTTCCTTGTAGTTTCTTTCAATGTAGAGGCATCATTTACTGAACAGCTGTAATCCTGCTATTAAAAGCAGTACATATATTTTAAAAACAAAACAGCAGACATATGTGCCTACTGTCATTGTCGGCTCGTCTAGCTAAATGTCATGCTGAGAGCTGCAGAGGCTGGAAAACAAAGCTGCTTTTAGCCATTAAGATTTCTAAAGACAAACTTCACATACGTGGCCTATGGCGTGTTATGCTGGTGCAGAGATAGTTTAAGTCTTGAGGGTAAGGTAGGGGGAGGGAAGGAATCAAGGATAGGATGGATAAAAGTAGCTCATATTAGCTTGAACCCCAGTTCTGCTATTTACTGCCTGTGTAACCTTGGGCAACCTCAGGATATCAGTTTCCTTGTCTATAACATGAGGAGGTTGGACTAGATGATCTCAAAAGCTTTCCAATTCTCCATTCTACAATCCCACCACTCTAAAATCCAAATGTAAGAAATTCTCACAGAAGTTGTATTCTTCCCTTTGTATGTCAAAGCAATTATTCCTAGAAAGGCTAATGATAACTGCAGTACAATGAAAAGAACACTGACTCTGGGATCAGAAAATATGGGCTCAAATCCCACTGTAGATGTTTATTACCTCTGTGACCTTGGGAAAGTCAATTAATCTCCCTGGGCCTCATTTGCTTTTCTATACAATGAAGGTGTTGGACCAAATGACCTCGGAATTCCCTTCCACCATCGGATCTATGATCCTATGAATTTACATTTAATTTCTTCCTTGCTTTATGGTTTACAAATCTTTATTTTTCCTTGCAAAATCCTTTATTAGGTACTTTGAGGCAATTAGTGCCAAGTTCTTTCCATGTTGTAGATAAATATTCTGAAGATCTGAAAGGATGAGTGATTTGAATAAAAGTCTGTAAACTCCAACTCTTTGGATCTTTGGAGTAGAAGCTACGACATCTAGCCAGATCATGCTTCCTTCATTTGCCACAAGTGACTCACTGGATTTCTCCTCTTCTTTAGTTGGTTCATTTATCTGACCATTTCTTCTCTCTCTCTCTCTCTCTCTCTCTCTCTCTCTCTCTCTCTCTGTCTTTCTCTCTCTCTCTCTCATTTAGGTAAAAGTCCTCTTCTCTCCCCTCCCTCCCACAACAGTAAATTAACTCAGCATGTCTTAATTGAACACACCAGGCAAATTGAAAGATCCAAGCACATACTAGGGAAAATCTGAGGAATATGAACTTCATTAAAGGCTGAGTTGGCAGCTCTCAATCAGAGTGAAAGCCAATAGGAAAAAGGGTGGAAAGAATATTTTCACAGCTCCACCCCACTCACACACATGTGGACTGTGAACACAGCTGGAATAAGAGTATGATTGAATTTTTTGGCAACAACTGACATATTTTCACTCCCTATGAGGTTTCTCTTTATCAGAGTAATAGAATAAGCATATATGTTATATAAATATGAATATATATGTAATATTTGTATAATAGAATAGTATAATAATAGATTAATTCATTAGGCCATGATAACCATTTGTCCCTGACTCCTCTTTTCTTTAACTGATTTATATTTCTATATCTATCTCATACAAAATTGTCGAGTTCCTGAAGGGCAGAGATAGTACTTGTCTCTATATGGCATAGTGCCTGGGATGATGCTGATACATTAGTAAACATTTAAAAAATGCATATTGAACTTAACTAAATTGAAGTGAATTGTTCCCAAAGATCTAAGACCCTTAGAATGCCAGAAGTAGAGGAGGCATATGATCATATCTTTAGAGGTAGAAGGGACCCTAGAGGTCATGAATATAGTCACAGAATCACAGAGTATCAGATTTGGAAGAGAACTCAGTGGATACCAATCCAACCTATACCTGAATGTTCTCTTCTCCAGTCCCTTCCTTCTTAAGATGAGGAAACAGGCCAAAAGATGTGAATTGATTCTCCCATGAACACACAACTAGCTAGTAATACAGCTGGGACTTCACCTATTGTCAAATATAGTTTTATTAGAATCATTACAAGCCCACATCACGGACAAGCCAAAAGGCCAGGAATATCACAAAATAGAACGCTGCCTTCCAAAATACAGTTCTTCATTAGCATGTGGTACTTGGAATTCAGAGTTCTTACTGTCCTAGACTAGCAAAATTGGTATGCTTATCATTTATTTCTATATTAACCAAGTTTTGCTATTGATACCCTTGGCCCCCACCTACAATAACAGTAACAAATCTTCATTTATACAGCATTTTACAGTTTATAAACTACATTCCCTCAGATAATCTCATTCCTCACCACAAACCTAAATAAGCCTAACATAAACCCCATTTTATGGATGAGAAAATTGAGACACAGAAAGGTGAAATGACTTTTCCAAGGTTTCACAGCAATTTGCTAAAAGAAATGTAATTTGAAAACAGGTCTTTTGCCTCCCAATTCAAGGCTCTTTTTACTTATGATACCACATTGCAATGCAGACAACTGAGAGAATAACTATTGGCATAATTTTGATCTGGAAACTCTTTAACTAGGGGGTATTCTAAACGGGTTCGTCCTGGACTCCGTATAATTCATGACAGCTATCTGAGGCTTAGATTGAAGCCTCCTGTGGGGCCAAGACCGTATCTATTTCATGGGCTTTGTGCTATGCCCGACAGAGAGCTATGCAGAAATGGGCACTTAATAAATTATTTTGATGATGGTGACAATGAATTACATTATGAAGAGTGTGCTTATTAAATTTGTGTGTGAAATCAATGTAAGTGGGAGAGCAAACACCATAGGGGACAAGAAAAGAATGTAAAATTGCCTTTACAAGTTGGAAAAGTGTCAGGAAACCAAACCAAAAAAAAAAAAAAAAAGAAATTTAGCCCAGAGGAGAGAAGGAGGGGGAAAGTTAACTGTGGGGAGGGAGGGCGACAGGGAACAAGGCTGCTTGGAGATAATGTGTGGAATGACTGGTTAGGTGCAACAGGAAACAGTAGGAAATCATAATTAAATGAGTTTTTATTAAATGCCTACTATGTGCCACACACTGGGTTAGGCACTGGGGCTACAAGCACTAAAAAATGAAATGATGCCAACTCACAGTGAATCTATAGTCAGAAAAAACAGTAAAGCTGCTGAGAGAGAGACAGAGAGAGACAGAGAGACAGAGACAGAGACAGAGAGACAGAGAGAGAGGGAGAGAGGGAGAGAAAGGAAGAAAGAGAGAGAGAAAGACAGAGAGACAAAGAGAGAGAGACAGAGAGAGAGAGAGAGAGAGAGAGAGAGAGAGAGAGAGAGAGAGAGAAATGGAGACAGAGTCAGAGGGGACTATTCTGTAATTGAATAATAGGACAGCTAGTATATACATGGTACTTTAAACATAGCAAAGCACCTGATATCCACTTGCTCTCCTAATCAACACAGCAGTCCTATGAGGTATATGCTCTAGGCATTATTATCCCCATTTTACAGATGGGAAAACTAAAAAGTTAGGTGACTTACTCAGGATCACACAACTAGGTTTTAGAATTGCATGTGCTTCTATGAACTTACTAGGTTATTCCTCAAAAACAGTCACACAATCTGCCACTTCATCCGTATTTTCAGCCTTTCCATCTACTTCGCAGGGCTCATAATTTCCTTGAGAGAACCCACAGTCACCTTCATGCAACACTGAGGTATCAGACGATGATTGTAGAGGAAGAAGCCTTTAGAGAAAGGCAAATGTGGCTCCTTGTGAATAGCTGGTTAAAGACTAGGACCTAGGGAATGTCTGGAGGAAAATAATAATAAAGGTGGTTTAAAAAAAACAACAAGGTCTTATGATGCAAACTTTTAGCAATCACAGGAACAAAAAGAACCTACTCTCACCTCTCCTTTGATGTCTTTCTGCATGTTCGTCCTTGCTATGTCATTGCTCCTGCCTGGATGAAGTATCTCCTACTAGTCTTGTCTCTCTGATAAAGAATCAATGAGGAATGGGGAAAAGAGAGAGAAATTCCTCCCTGGAAGAGTAATTCCCTTTCAAGGTCTTAATTCCAACTATGGAACCAAAATCCTCAGCTAATAAACTTTGAACCATGTTCTGCTAGACTGGTCCACTGTTTGACGGGTTCACTAATTAAATTCCTCTGGCTACTTCAAGCCTTGACATGTTTATCTGATTTGGTTAGCCAATCTGTTGTTCCCAGTTTGACATAATCAAAAAGCTTCATACCTCAAAGAAATTGGGGTGTAAACCATCTGGTTGACACATTTAAAATTTTATGATGCCCTTACACAGATCATGAGTGAAAGGGGTGCTATGGAACTTCTCTCTCTTACACTCAAGACACTCAAGATGTCCTCCCACTATCTCCTCATCCCCATCTCTAACTGTTGCTTACCTACCTAACTTTTAAGTCAAACCAACATCTCCTCTAGGAAGTCTTTCCTACCAGGAAGAGATTTCTTCTTTGTCTGACCTCATAAAATTTTACATTTCTCTTACATGCTTATGTTATCATTGTTTTATCCTATGTGTATGCCTTATCTGCTTTATATGATCATAATCTTGAGAGCAGGAGTCATTTTTGTTTTTGTATCTGTCTCAAAACATAGCAAAGTAAATAACCTATAGTGGGGACTTAAGATGCTTTTTTTTTTATTAATGAGAAAGTTAACAAATTGGAAGGTAACCAAAAATATTTTTGATGCAATTATTAAATATAATGTGGTAAATTACTGTTTTCTAACTCTTCAAAAGATATAGAGGAAGAAATGGTTTTAGATCAGGGCAAGAAGAATCCAAAGGAAGCAATGAGATCTTCTTCCTTGGAAAATCTGAAGAATAAAGCGGTTACCCAAGGTGTGTTTGTGGGGGGAGGGGGTCAGGAGACAGAGAGAGGAGAGAGACAGAGACAGAAGCAGAGAGAGAGAGAGACAGAGACAGAGACAGAGACAGAGACAGAGACAGAGAAAGACAAAGACAGGCAGACAGAGACAGAGAGACAGAGACAGAGACAGACAGACAGAGACAGAGAGGCAGAGACAGAGATTCAGAAACAGAAAGGAGACAGACAGACAGAGTTGAAGGAATGAGTCATAATATTAAATTACTTCTGGGACTTCCTTCTAACACTATTCTTATAATTCTTTCCTCTCTAAAGTTTGGGGAAGAACTAGTAAAGGTAATATAAAATTATAAAAATTCTTATTTAGTGTTTTTTAGTTTCAAAGTACTCTAATTATGGAATATCATGATACCCTCCTGCAAGGTGGATAGGCAGATGTTATTCCCCCCAATTTTTCAACCAAAAAAACTGAGGCTCAGTGAGATTCAGTGACTTTCCCAAGGTCACAGAGCAAATAAATGGAAATGGGAGTGGCTGGGGTGGTCTATTCTCTCTACCCTGAAATGATGGCATCAGGAAGCTGGAACAACTTGACCACGTCCCTGATAGATTCTAACTTAAATGTTAGAGGAGTGATTCTTAACTAAATATTCCTCCTCTGAGGTAACAAAGGAGCTCATTGGTATCTGTCCTATGTCACATTGCTGTAATTCAAGTCAGTTTCTTAAAAAAGAAAGAGAAAAAGAAAGAAAGAGAGAGAAAGGAAGAAAGAAAGGAAGAGGGAAAGAAAGGAAGAGAGAAGGAAGGAAGGAAGGAAGGAAGGAAGGAAGGAAGGAAGGAAGGAAGGAAAGAAAGAAAGCAAAAAAGAAAGAAAGAAAGAAAGAAAGAAAGAAAGAAAGAAAAAGAAAACCATGGTGATCTTGTCTTGCTATCTGGATGTTTGCAAAGGCCATTCTTCCATTTTTCTAACTTCTGTTAAGTAGCATTTATTATCATTTTTCCCTCTCTTGTATATGTCACAATCATTAGGTCTCCTCTTGGGTATAAATCTGGTGTATCAGGCCACAATTTGCACTGTCAGCTCCTATGAGTGAAATCTATTACACTTGCCTGGCTTTCCTGCTTTTGCCTTTGTAGCAACTTTGAGACCACAATAACCATCATCAGTTTAAAGCAGGCAGATCCATTACATTTCCTCTGTTCCTACAGCCCCACATTAAGCTAATATTATCTATTTCCCCAGTGAAAAGAGTCCTTCCAGTCCTATCAATTATTAATTCCTTGCTTGCAGCTAATGTTTTGTTTGAATTATTTAAATGCATCTTCATTTATCAATAAACATAAAATGTTAAACAAAGAATACTGATGAAGGGCATTACTTAAGCTATAACATTTTATGAGATTATTTCAAGCGCCTTTTCTGATTTATTAGCACAATATACTTTATAATTATTTTTCCATTTCTAGAAAAAAAAGGGGGTCCATGTTCTGGGTATCATATAGAGGTTTGGTGATCTGGTGAGTGCTTTCAGCAACTTGTTATGATTTTGTCAAGTTTCTTTTTAAAAATACTCAGGTACATATATGTACATTTGTCACACGTATACAAATACAGAATAGACAGATGTGTATATAGATAGAGACGGATTAGAGAGATAGATAGATAGACAGACAGATAGACAGAGATGATAGAAAAATAGATAGATGATAAATATATAGATAGATGGACATAGATGATAGATAATAGATACATAGATGGATAGACAGATAGACAGACAAACAGAGATGATAGAAAAATAGATGATAAATATATAGATAGATGGACATTGATGATAGATAATAGATACATAGATACATAGATAGATAGATACATAGATAGATAGATACATAGATGTTAGATTTATGCGAATGAGAGTGAGCATTGTGTATGTATATCGACATATGCATAATCCCAATGGCCCCTGAAAAATTGAAGACATCATTGTCAGAAAATTTCCATTGTGAAGACCACAACACATGAGTTTAGAATTATTTATAGTTCAAAGTCTAATTTATTTTCAGATATTAGGAGGTATTATATATTAGGAACAGGCAAAGAACAGCAGTCTTCATTGTTTAATGACATCAGTTTACAATGAAGTGAATGAACAATGAGGTTCCTTTGGGTGCTGACTTTGGCTTTTGAATGTCTCAGCAATGCAGGATAGCAGCAGACATGGCAAGAATGCCAAGCAAACCTGTTAAAATAGCACAACAACTCTTCAGCCTCTTTGGCTCCCAGTTTTGCCCCATCTATTCAATCAAATATGGCCCCATAAGAAGTTTGATGGTGAATGAGCAGGCCAATTCATGTACTTAGGATTCTAAACTAGGGTACTAAACTTAGGACATTAAACTATGAGATTAAAGATTTCTGAATACTCCTCTAGGGTAATTAGGAGGCCCTGGAGTCAGGAAGACATACTCATGAGTTCAGATCTGGCCTTAGACATTTACTAGCTGCATGACCTTGGGCAAGTCATGTAAGCCTGTTTGCCTCAGTTTCTTCATCTGTTAAATGAGCTGGAGAAGAAAATGGCAAACCACTCCAGTATCTTTGCCAAGAAAAATGGAGTCACGAAGAGTTAGACACAACTGAAAAATGACTTAAGTACTCAACTATGAGTATTCCAGTTACATCAGAGTAAAAATAATGATGGATAAGAATAAGAAGAAATAATGAATAATAACATTTTCCAAGTAGTAGAGACAAACCTTCAGATTGCAATAGAACATTAACATGGCTCCTTTCAATGACTTTGAAGGCATATCACTCTTTAGTTGTCATTGAGTTGAGAAAGGTTAGTGGAAGGAGACATTTCTTTCTGCATTTGGAAAGTCCTGACATCTATGGTGATGAAGTGAATTATTCTTGAAACTCTTTCATATCTCTTCCATAATTAATGTTGCTTTAGTGTTATACGACAAGATACAGATGTATAGTTGGCTAATGATTATGATATGTATTGCTAAGTAAATTATGTAATTATGGTAGAAATAAACGGCAGTGTGGATTAGTGAATAGAGGGCTGACCGCAGGGAAAAAAACCTGGATTCAAGTCTCACCTTTGACATACCCATTTGGTGTGACTCTGGACAAGTGGCTCAACCTTTCCATGCTCTGGGTTTGGGTTTTTTTGTGTTTTTTTTTTTGCAATTATAAGTGGAAGAGAAAGTGTAAACCAAATCTATATTGGGAGAGAGAGTTTTCTTATCTCAGAGTTCCCTATAGCAATATAATCACAGGTCTATTCATTCTCCCTAAATATGGTAGAGAGAATTCTGGATTTGGAGACAGAGAATGCTAAATCTGCTTGTTATTATCTGTGTGGCCTTGGACAGGGCATAATACCTCTATCAGCCTCAATTTCCTCATCTGTAAAATGAGGGAGTTAGACTAAATGATCTCTAAGGTTTCTTCCAGCTGTAAATCTATGACTCTGATACTATCAAAAGAATACTTAAAACCCCCAAGAAATATCACCCTTTTTTCTTTCACAAAATTTTTAAAAAAACATTTGGATGGTTACTAAATCATACAAAATTCCAAGGAGAAAAGAGATTGAAGATACCCTAGAGATTACAATCTCCTGATGAAGAAATGGAGGTCAAGGGAAGCTATGACACTAACTAAAATTATGATTAGTGATAGAGGGCATTATTGAAATACAGAGATACACATTTGGAATTTTTGTTATATCTATTTTTAGAAGAGGAAAACAAAGTCTAGTAAAATCCTCTTATCTCATCTCCTGGCCCTCTTAGTTCCTTTTTGTAGCACTCGGGTGTTATGGCCACTGAAGACAGAAACACAGGTAGATTCATAGATAGATAGATAGATAATAGATACATACATACATAGATATATAGATACATACATAGATATAAATTTAGATGTAGATGTAGATAGATATAGATATAGATAGATACAGATTTATTATGATACAAGTCATCAACTATATTTTCATATCTATAGACTTTTCAGGTCTATAGGCTATGTCAGCTATTATCTATACATCTACTAGTTGGGAGGAGGGTACATAGGGTAGAAGAAAATTCAAGGCAACAGAAAAGCTGAAATTTACCTTATCCAAGGCAAAATTGTTAAGAGATAAAAACTTATGGTGTCAACTCATCCCTACATTCAATCAGCTATCATTAAATCCACTATAAGACATTGAATAGATCATGGACATAGAGCTGAAAATGACTTCTGACTTCATTAGTCTGACCTCTTTACTTTATAGATGAGAAAATTGAGACCTACAAATGTTAAATGACTCGGTCATATTCATGTCAATGATGTCAGGGATGGGATTCCAACCCAAGTAGCCTCACTCCAGAGCCAGTGCTCATTCCACTGCATTATATTGCTAGCAATTTATGGACTACCCCTTCTAAAGACATTTTCATTTTACTTGGAAATCCTTGAAAAGAAAAGTCTTTAAGACAAAGAAGAATGAATGAATAAGGGGAGATTTTCAGGTATAAGATAGTGGATGGGATTTATTTTTGAATAGTGCTCCTTCCTGGCATCCCTTAAGTCACAATATAATGGCAACTACATACTTTGCAGACACTTTCGTTTGTTAATTTACTCACGGTAAATAAATATTTTTGGAGTAACTACTTGCATAAGGTACTGGGGTAGATGCTATGGAGGATTAATAGAGATAAAGCATTTGTGCTCAAGGATCTTATAATATCCCAAGAGTAGTTTAGGTACTGCCACTGGAATCCTATTCCAATAACTTACCAAAGTAGAGAAGTCACCCTAGTTTCTTAAAGTATATATGAGTAAAGTATAAACTATGGCAAAGTCTACCAAATTGCAAAGGCTTCAACTAATGACTCTATGACTTTTGTCTGTAGATTAACCTAAGTATAATGAGGCTTGTCACCAGAAATCTAATCACTAACTAATGGTTGGAACAGGATACAATAATTGATGAAGAATGACTCGATCATAGAATGGGTACAAGTTGCATTAGTAGCTATATAATATAAAAGCACAGACCCTTTGAAGCATTACAACATCACAGAATTTCAGAGATGGGAAGGAACCTTGTGCAACATCTAGAACAGCTCACACTTGAAAAAAGAATTATGTTTTTAACATTTCCCCAAAGTGGTCATCTAGTCTTTGCTTGAAGATGTCAAATGAAAGAATAAATGATAGTCTTCAAACATAGGCGAACTGACTACTTTGTGGGAATGTTAAAAAGATATATCTTAGTCTAAATTCAATGTTCTTTCTACTATGCCATACTTCTAAGATTTCTCCAAACTGAAAGCTTAGTGAGATTTGAACTCATGACTCCTAGTTTGCCACACCAGGACTCTAACCACACACATCACACACACACACACACACACACACACACACACACACTATTGAAGTACAAAGAAAAAAAGACTCTCAATCAAACTCTAATGTTCACAAAGACACAGTAATTGACATACTTCTTTGTTTACAAGACTTGAAACTTCCAATTCTCACATCTGAAATCACAACAATCAATAAACATGTCCTTTATATTTAGTGGCCAGGCAAGGTTCATTCCTTCTAGGGGCTGATCCATTGACATAATTCAGAAATCTTGGAAGCAGCAGAATACAGTAGAATCATAACCTTGTTCTGTATGGTGAATTGAGGTCTCCACAAAGATAGCCTTAAACAATATAATGTAGATATTGACTACTGTGAATTCTTAATACTATATCTCAGCAGATTAAACAATCTCAGTATTGTCACTCCTTCCTCATCCTTATAAATTCATAGATGTAATTCTAGAAGGGATCTTACAGATTATCAAGTCCAATCTCTTTATTTTACAGGTGAGAAAATTGAAGCCTTCAGGATGGCTAGGTGCCACAGTGAATAGAGCACCTGCTCTGGACTCAGGAGGCCCTGAGTTCAAATCTGACCTCAGAGACTTAACACTTACTAGCCGTGAGACCTTGGGCAAGTCACTTAACCCCAATTGTCCTGCCTTCCCCCCTCCAAAAACCAAAAAAAAAAAAAGAAGAAAGGAAGGAAGGAAGGAAGGAAGAAAGGAAGAAAGAAAGAAAGAAAGAAAGAAAGAAAGAAAGAAAGAGAGAAGGAAAGAAAGAAAACCGAGGCCTTGAGAGGATAGGTGACTTGTCCAAGGTCATATGGGCAGAATATTGCAGATCTGAGATTTGAACCCATCACCTGTCTCCAATTTCCATGCCCATTCCACAGTAGCATACAGCCTCTCAGACTCCAATCAGCTTTATGGTGTTTCTAAACAATAAATGACCTAAACATACTGATTTTTAGTCCAAAGAGAAGATCTGATTCAACCTCCATCATCTAGAAATAAGGTTCTCTGCAGAGCTAACGCTATCCTTTACCAAAGCAGTCTTAAATCTCTTAACATGGTTTAGGAATCATGTAACTCAAATAAGTAGACCTCTGGCTTGCTCTTTTCCCTAGTTCCACAGGTCACAATCAAATCTCTAGGACAGAGTTGGTCAAAGGTTGAAAAGTATGAAGGCATATTCACAGAAAGATAAATGTTATAGAATCAAAGATGTAGAGCTGGAAGGGACCTTGGAAACTGTCTAATTTTAACACCACTTCGTTGTATAGATAAGGAAGTGAAGCCCAGAGCCATTACATGACTTGCCAGTAGTCATCCAAGTAATGTGTCAGATAGAACCCAATTTGTTATTTGAACCAAGGTCTTCTGGCTCCAGGGACAGGGTTCAATCCTCATACTAATTCCTTACTCTAAATTTTGGATGGAATATAGGGAATTAGTGAGAAATAAAATTTGAAAGCTATTGTAACCAGACTATGGAGTGCTAAATCCCAAAGGAATTTGAACTTTATCCAGAAAAGCAGTGGATAACCATTGGGTGAAGAGAGGGATGAGTAGATCAAAGAGGCTTTTTGAGAAAGATTAATTTGAATGGATTAGAGGGAAACAAGACAAGTAAATTACTCAAGAAACTGCTTCAGTAATCCAGTTATATAGTCAAGGAGCTTGAACTATAGTTATTGTAGAGGGAATAAACAGTAGTATGTTAGTATGTTTAACAACTAACTCTCCAGAGAGGAAACAGTGTCCCCACAAGAAATTTTTAAGTGTAATCTGAATCATTAACATTTTCTGCATCAATCACTCTCTTATGTATAATCAACAAAATGATATATCAAGCTTTCATTTTTGGTGTTTGCTGGTTTTCAGGGAGAAAATATTCATGTTGAAAATTTAACAATCAGATTTTTCATCTGGCTCTAATAGATCACCTGGACTGTTAAATAAAAAGTTGTAAAAGAAAAAGAAATGAACTAGAAGAGTCGCTAGAGATGACCTAGATCAAAGTCTTACACTTTATAAAGGAAGAAACTGAGGCCTAAGGGGAATGTGGTAAGGTCACACAACAAAGTTAGCAGAGCCAAGGTTCATATCTACATTCTTAGGTTCATACCAAGGATGGTATTCTTTCGACTACACCATGAGGATGACTGGGTGTGGGCTCAAGTGAACGAAAAGTAAAAGTTAAATATAACACAGAAACTTGGATCCTGCTTAGAAAGAT
Source organism: Pseudochirops cupreus (assembly GCA_028627135.1). Lineage (NCBI taxonomy): Eukaryota > Metazoa > Chordata > Mammalia > Diprotodontia > Pseudocheiridae > Pseudochirops > Pseudochirops cupreus. The sequence continues at coordinate 397,439,137 of CM053582.1, read as the reverse complement.
GATACCATTAACTAGGGGGTGGGTAGGAATCAGAAGTAGAAGCTCTTGCGGGGAGTGTGGAGGAGGGGTGTCAGAAATAATGAATTTGGCCTTAGTTAGACACATTGAGGTTCGCGTTTGGGTAGGATATTTAAGTATAAATAAGTGTATATCTGACAGCTAGAAATCCAGGATGTGAGCGCCGGAGATGAGTTAGGGTTGGATATATTGGCTAGAAAATGATTTCCATGGAGGTGAGAGCTGAAACCGTGAGAATGTGTCAGCTTTCAGAGTGGGTGAGAGTAAAGAACAAAGAGCAGAGTTAGGCATTGTAGAAAGAAAGTTACATAAGACAATCCTTGACCATTAGGCGCTTGTTAGCCACTGCAGAAAGCGCAGAAAGGGACATGCACAATTCAAAGAAAACACAGGAAATAGATGGGTTCAAATAAAACATTAATGATGTGTGAATGGACAAGGAGATCTTCACATAAAATGCAAAGCAAACAACCATGTGTTTTACCATTATTAACAGTCGTTACCATCATCATGGCACTTCTATAATGCTTTTAAGGTTTGCAAAGTGGCTGACAGGTATTATTAGATCCTCAAAAGAACCCTGTAAGGTAGGTGGTTTTATCCCTATTTTATAGATGAAGAAATTGAGGCAGACAGTGGTTGAATGACATTCCCAAGGTCATGTAGCTAGGAAGTGTCTGGGAGTTTATATCTTTTTGCCTCTAGAGCCAATGCCCTACCTTCTGTGCCACCTAGCTTCCCCATAGTGTACCTGACGAAAGACTGCTTGAGAATTTACAGGAAAAGAAATGTTTTTTCACTGCCCAGCTTTTTATATCACATTTTTTTTTTAAATTTCGTTTGGGCCAACTTTGGGTATGCTATATTTAAAATTAATGTTCTGCATTATTTCTCTTTGTTTGTCTTTAGTGTTCTAAATTCTGAGGAATCCTTCTAAAACATATTTTTTTAAAAAACAGCCCCAAAGAATGAATTTAATCCAGTAAAGAAAAAAAGTTTCTTTTTCTCCACTTGTTTCAAAACACTGCAGTATCTAGCCAAAAAATATGACTGGGAGTCTTGTTCAGGCCCCAGACTTTGCCAGTTAGTTCTCCCTCTTTCATAAAGCCCCTTCCCTAAATATCTGCAGCTCAGTGAACACAATAGAGTGAAGCTAAGATCTTTTTAGGGTCAAGAAAAAGAGTCAGCATGACCCTGATGTAAAAGCTTCTGATGATGTGAGACTATGCTCTAGGTGAGCCCTAAGACCCATAGGTGGAGAAATTCTAGATAGGGCCCTGGACCTATGATTTCACTGGTTTGAGGATCTCCCATGTGAGGAAACTTCTTCTATCAATAGAGGGCTCCACTTCCACTGCAAGGGACATCATCTTGGAGAGTTCCCTAGAGCAACTGACTTGCCCAAGATGACACAGCCAGCAGGCAGGACTTGACCTCAGTTTCTTCCTGGGTTTGAGGCCAACTCTGTAGTCATTCTGCCATGTGGACTCTCATGTCAGCATGCAGGTATGTAGCTATACATATATATACACAGGTACCCACATATGTGTATAAAGAACTGCTGCTGATCCCAAGGGGCTGGGAGGCATTATGTTCTCTCTTTTCTTCACAGAGGGACTCTTCTGCTGTGAATCCACTGTTTGTGTCCAGATTGGGCTAAATCCTAGAGAAATCAAATCGAAGGGAGATTGTGAGGAGGCTCTCCTTGTCAAACTCTTTGGATTGTTAACACTTACCATGGCACCCCAAAGACAAATCATTTAAAGCTTAGATTATGACCTATGTACTATATGTTGATAAGTTAGAGTCCATATAAGGGAGAACCTTCAGGACAGTGAGATAATTTGAAGCTATGCAACAAAAGGATTTGTTGAAGTTAATGGAGGATTCAAACTAGACCATTGGGGTGTTCAAAAATGTGCCATTTTGACTCATTGGGTTAAGAAAGTAGTTCCCATCTGTTTGGTTGAGGTCATACATGGAGGAAAAGGGAATGGGGCATAGTATTCTAGAGTGCAGAAATAGAATTTAGGTTTAATTCTCCCATTTTCCATTCTGGCAGATACCATCATAGTTTGAATTTTACTTCCAGAAGCCTTCCTGCAGTGGCCAACCTCCCCCCACACAACCATCCCCACATTCCCCAACCCCATCTGTCTCACCCCATCCTCAGCAGTGTCTGTTTCCTGGAATGACATTGTACTGCTCAAGATGCTGACTGCTTTTCAAAAGTGACTTGGGCTAAACAGGAAATTCTATAGCATGCTCCCCCATTAAAAATTCCCTTCTGGCCCCATTTTAGCATGTAGAATGGGGTTCCCAAGTTAAAATGTTCCATTCTTCTCTTAAAACCCAAAGGAAGCCACTTGTCAGGTTATTAACTTTTAAAAAAACACATAGTAAATTCCCATACTACAGAGAAATTCCTATGGAAGGCTACATTATGGCCACATTAATATCCCATTAGCTCATCATGATTAATGTTATTGCAATGAATGAATTAATAATGATTGGCCACTTCACTAAGGGTTTTTCCCCCTACTTTGACATGAAGAGGATCCATGGCATTGATTATCACAAATATAATGGATTGATTCATCATTTATGGGAAAAGAGCTTCTCTTCCCATAAAGCTAATTCTTTTTTTTTTTTTCCCTAGCAGATGTATTGTTTTTGGCAGGAACTCAAAACCATCTATAGATCATTCACGAAAGCCAACGATTAGAATCAAGGATGGTGATTTGAGTACTACTGACACTGGGCGAATGAATGAATGAAGCTTACTCAAATTAATTGTCATCCATGAAAGGTATCAAGGAGGGAAGGTCAAAACTCCCATTCCCATTCTCAAACAATAGGAATTGGAGGATAACGTGGCCAGCTTTCTGAGAGGCAAGATCAGATACTACTGTAGCTTAATCATGGGGAAAATACTACTGATTGAAATCTCTAAAGCAGAATGAGTTGGAGATATCTTCATACCCGTATGATTGAGACTACTCACTCCTGGGGTATTTCCTGTGGCTTTAGTAGTACACATCCCTATTGAGAAGACCTACAATTATGTTCTGCAGATAGAAAAACATTCCCCCAGCACAGTTCATTGTGATTAAAAGCATAACCCTTCCATTTACTCTTCTGCCAGGACTCAGGTCCTTTTACAGACAGAGACTGGATTGAAAGTTATGCCATTATCTAACATTAGCTTGCTACCGCTATATCATGCAATCAATTATGTTCGTTTTATTGCTATTTTTGGTGAGCGTGAGTAGTTCCTTCCCATTGACATTCTAACCGTATGCGATAAAATGCTTCTAACATTAGTGCTCATAGAGGGAATTGACCTCTGATATTCTACACCTAAACTGTACATTAAGAAGACAACATCTCTTTAATGCCACATTTCACATGGTGTTGTTGGACTGTAAGTGTCCCTTAGTCTACTAATGACTACTTGTGGTTTCCTAATGAAATGGCACATATTTCTCTCAGAAAAGCTGTGGGCAGATGGGCTATGAAAGTTCTGAGCTTTATATATACCCACTTCTTGAGTGTATGTGAAACAGAGCACAAATTTCTGCTTCTAAATACGGTTTATGACTGAATGGAAGGTAATTGAGAGGGCAAAATGGTGTGGTGAGTATCATGGTAGACTTGAAGTAAGGAAGACCTCAGTTCAAATCCTACATCTAATAACAGTTATAATTAACATTTATAAAGTACCTACTCTGTGTCAGGCGTTATGTAAAGTGCTTTACAACTATTATTCTGTTTAGTCCTCACAACAACCCTGCAAAGGAAGCGTTATCATTCCCATTTGACAGATAAGGAAGGTGAGGCAAATTGAGGTCAAGTGACTTGCCAAGTATCATGTAACTAATAAGTGTCTGAGGCTGATTTTGAACTCAGATCCTCTTAACTCAAGTCCCAGTGCTCTATCCACTGAACCACCTAGATGCCACATTTGATACTAGTTACTGAACAATGAGCTAATTGTTTAGCCTCAGACTCCTTGGGAGGCAGAGGGTCACAGTGGAAAGACCTCAGGATCTGGATTTGCATCCCATCTCTGTTACTACTTGTGTGTCCTTGTGCTAGTCACTTTTCCTCTCTGGGCCTTAGTTTTCTTTTTCCTTTTTTTGTTTTTTGGAGGGAAGTTGGGGGTTAAGTGACTTGCCCAAGGTCACATTGCTAGTTTTTGTGTTAAGTGTCTGAGGCTAGATTTGAACTCAGATCCTCCTGACTCCAGGGCCAGTGCTCTATTCACTGTGCCACCTAGCCACCCCTCCCTTAGTTTTCTTATCTGTAAAATGAAGTGGTTGAGCTATATGATCTCCAAGGTCCCTTCCAGCTCTAAATTAATGATAATATTTATTTTTTTAAATCCATACTGGGGTAAATATAATAGATATGGGTCAACCATCAAATGGTAGGGGGTAATGTTAGTGAATAGTTCATAGGGAGCTTTTTCCTCTGGGTATACCTTTAAAACCTTGATGATTTTTTTTAAGTCCTCCTTTAGTTACTATGTGGCCCCATGGGAAGAAAAAAATCTAGATGCATCCTTAGAGGCCTCTATGGTATCCAAAACTTAAAAAAGTTAAATAAAATATAACTAAAGAAAGTTTGGGTTTCCATAACAAGAAAGGCAAAACTCATGTGCCTGACCATAATCTAAATAAGAACCATTCTAGTAAGAGGAGTTGAGAAAGGGCATTGCCAACTTGGACTGTGCCTTTTGTAATTTATTGATGACCTGTACATTAAAGATTAAAACAAAATATGTGAATTTACTTTGAAGAACTAGCTTATGATCAAGCTGAGGGGGAGAGTTTGTTTGTAATTATACACCATGTCACAGGAGAATTACTACTTATGTCATCTGGCTTCTATAACCCAGTTAGATGCATGATTCTGATTTTTTGTTTATAAACTTATTTTTAGAATCACCAATATAAAATGATATATTGTTCCACATGATGTTTTTAAAGAGCTGATGGAAAATCTTATTCAGTGGTTCATGGAACATACAGAGTATAAGGGTTTAATGTTCTAAGTTTTTTTAAATGTAAAAATAACTCACATTCATAAGCCCATAGGTTGTTTGTTGGAAAGTGAGTAAGTGATATTCATTATTGGAATAAATTCCCTGTGGCCCAAAAGAAGAAAAAGGAATTTTGGTTTTAGAAGGAGAATAGATTCAACTGAAAAGTGCCTTGGATGCTGCTTGAACAAAGGTCTTGAGGTGGACAGACTCTCTTCTTGCTCTGCCCACCCTCACCCCCATCCTATCTGCTTATCACTTATTTTTCACTGTCCAGTGATGGTGTACTTCAGATAAGTCTAAAGAAACATAAACGTCGATATGATGTCTTCCCTAAAGATTTCAATATGAGATAGACAGAGGACTTCAGATCTGAAGTGTGTCACCTAAGTATAAATCAATCAATTCAATACTTACTATGTGTATGAAACTGTACTTAAATATGGAACTATGAAGGCAAAAGTGAAATCAGACCTGTTCTTGAGGAGCTTGCCTTCAAATAGGAGAGATAACATGTAAACATATGAGTACAAATGGAATCTATACAAAATGAACACATTTAATTTTGCGAATGGATGATCTAGCAGCTAGGAGCAGGAAAGGCTTCATTGAGGAAGTAGTATTGGAGTCTTGAAGGACATGGTGAATACCAAGATGGAGAAGTGAAATAGTAGGGTATTTCAGGCATCAAAGATAATCATTGCAAAGGCACAGAGCTGGGAGATAGAATTTCCTATGCAGGAACAGTGTGGAAGCTAACATATCTGGAATTGAGTGCAAGAAGAGGATTAAGATTTTAAAAAACTGAAAAGATAGGAATAGATTGTGAAGAGTTTTAAATGACAAGTAGAGTTTATATTTCATCCCAGAGGCAATATGAAATCTCTGGAATTTTTTGAAGGAAGAGTGGTGGGGAGAGGGTGACATGAATAGAGCTATATTACTTGAAAAGCATTTTTACAGCAAATATAATTCCAAAAAAGCAATCTGAATTGCTTTCCTTGCTTAAGTCTGTTTTTTTTTTCTCTTGACTGGAAAGAAATTAATTCTGCTAATGAAAGAAAGGAGAGAACAATAATATGAATAAATCATGGAAATAATAATAATTCAAGGAGAAAATAGTAATAATGAGGAGAAGAAGATGAAGAATTAGAGGAAGAAGAAGAGGAAGAAGAAGAAGAGAAGGAGGAAGAAAAATAAGAAGAGGAGAGAAGAAAAGGAGAAAAGAAGAAAAGATGAAGGAGAAGGAAAAGAAGAAGAAGAAGAGGAGGAGGAGGAAAAGGAAGAGGGTGAGGAGAGAAGAAAAAGAAGAAGAGGAGGAGGAGAAAGAAGAGGAAGAGGAGAAGAAAGATGGAGAGAAGGAAGATGTGGTGGTGATAGGTGATGATGATGAAGATGGAGGAGGAGCAGAGCAGGATTCAGCAACTGAATTTTTTAAGACTAACTAGCATCCTGATATCAAAGCTGAATGGGAAGGACATGTTTAAAGCAACTAAAACCTATGCATTACCAATTTTAATGTATACCTTCACGATAGTAAAATGGATCATAACAGATTTGGAAAATGTTGTAACAAAAAACCATACACTATTAACAAAATACACGGTCTATCACCCTAGGACGAAATGTTGATACTTCCTCACCAAAAGGGAGAAATGATTGGTAAACTTTCTTAGAATACATAATACACACAAAATACACAGAAACCTAGAGAAAAATTTTGGAACGATCAGGCACCACTTCATCAAGCAATACTAAAGACAGATAACAGGTACACAGCATTGGATTTGTAGAATGCAATCGAAAGTGGTTTATTTCCAGATGGAACCTATGAAGTGGCTAAGATCCAAGAGCAAAACAACTTAGCCAATAGCTTCAAAAAAAAGAATACTCAAACAATGGCTGAGTCATGCAGATTTGTTCCTAAAATTAGAAGGATTTTATGATGGCAATTCAAAACTGGATCACTGACACCTGGAATTACAGAAGTTACCTGTAAGGATATTTAATGATCAATGCAGATTATGCAAGGAAATTGCAGAAATTGTGATAGACATCATTGCTAACTACAAAAATTTACTGCCTACTAAATCCTTAGCATGACATTACCTCCTGGTTAGAATTATCCATCAGAAGCTTGCTATTTTAAAATAGGTTTCTTCATACCCAAAACTCCTCATCTTCCAAACTATATGAAAATAAATGTTTTCCAAATACAAAAATCAAGCAGAAATTAAAATTGTGAAGGATAGGATGAGAAACATATCACTCCTATTGTTCTATTTGCTACTCAAATGGTATCAAAGATGCTTGAGGTAGGCCTGGAGAATGAGCTTACATACTAACACGTCAGTACATTTAGATTAAGATTAAATATGAAGTATTAATAGTAGAATAGTCACTGGTTCTAGGACCATTTATACCTGAACCTCAAAAAACAAAAAAGGTGAGAAATCATCACACCATGTGATAATTTCTTCTTCTTCTCTTCTTTTCACCTCACCATCATCCTGCAGCCACCATCATGGTCCACTTTTTGCTAGGATTTACACTTGGCAATGTAAATGGGCTGTATCCTATTCAGAATTACAAAATTCTGAACTTGGTCAAAATGCTTGAATATGTTTAAAAAAAAAGATGTGGATGACAAAAAGAAATTCTGTAGTCCTTTGCCAATTCTGCTCAAGTCTTCTGGATGCTTTGATCCTAACCTTGACAGAACATATTTTCTTCTTTGAATTAAAAACTTCTAATCTCTTCTCAAGAACCGAGTTATTTTCTTCACTCTGAGGTATACTGAGCTGAATAAGAATACCACTTATAATTATTATATAAGTATTACAAAAAATACAATAACATTATGCATTGTATGATAATATTGTACAATTACATATATTATATGAGATGCATTTTTTGCAAGGAAGTAGTAGAGCTTATGAAACAAGAACCATAACCCCACAACAGCTATAGGAAGATTAACGCATCCTCATCAAAATGGAGGAAAAATATTGATAGACATTGGGACAAACATTAAAAACTTGAAGAAATACTTTGGAACAAGCAGATATCATTTTACCAAGTAATAGTAAAGGCTCACAACTGGTATTTGGAGTTGGGTTATTGAATGTAACCCAAAGTGGTTTACCTCCAGAAAGAGCCCATGAAATGACTAAGATCCAAGAGGGGAACCAAATTGTCCTGCATAGATAACATTTACGTCAACTGAACCAACAACATGTTATCAAAAAAGCAAAAAAAGAAATCGTTGAGTCGTGTGGATTTCTTTAAAGAAACAAAGGAGTTTATGATGGCTATTGAAGATTAGGTCATCATTTCCAGAAATTCAGAAGGGTTATTCTTAAGGAGCCCAGATTTATTAACCAATGCAGATTCTTTAAGGAAACTATAGAAACTGGGCAACATATCATGGTGGATTGCAAAAATTTAGCCACTCCTTACCAAGATGCTCCTTAATGATTTGAATTACACATTAAAAAAGCTCACTATCTTTATGGACTGGCAAATGACAATACATCATGTGACAAATAAATATATCAAAATATCCTTGAGAATTCAGTAAATAAATTGTACTGGAAGTAGATCATGATCACAGACAGAGCTGTAGCCCTCAATCACCCTGGTACAACCCCTAATTTCCAGGTTATATGCAATAAAATACTCTCAGAATATAGATACCTTTCAAAAGGAAACAAAATAATTTGGGAACAGAATAGTATATGTATCATCTTAATCACCTTACGTACTAAGTTTACCTTCTCAAAATTTTTATACAATTACAAGAATGAGATATTTATTCATCTGTGCAATAGTTTACAGAACTTTTAATGGAAAATAATTATAGAAGCATGGCAACTTCTAGAACTACTCCTATTGGTTTGG
>CM053582.1:397409961-397429675 GCA_028627135.1 Pseudochirops cupreus | reverse complement strand
GGGTGGGTGGTGAGGGAGGAGGAGAAAGAATCTGGAATCTGGAGTTCCATAATCAAATGTTATGAATGTGTATCTATCTATCTATCTATGCAATTATTATTATTATTATTGACTACATCCAACTGGAACTTGTGATACACAGGCACTGCAGTTGGGAGATCCATTCTGCCCTACCAAAAAGTGACATAGGAGAGAATAGACTGGGGGAGGGGGGAAACACTGAGATGGTTGTTTCGGGATGGTGGGCGGGGGAAAGACAGGGAGAAAATATGTAACTCAAAAAATTTAATAAATAAATAAATAAACAAATAAATAAATAAATAAAAAACAAAGTAACAATAATCAAAATCATCCAGTATTCTTGGGGTATTGTTTGTTTGTTTTTTTAATAGAGAGACTGAACGACAGAACAAGATAGATAAGGGAAGGTTCAAAAACAATTGAACTAAATAACCCAATGTTTGATAAAGTGGAAAACATATGTTTCACAGAGGAAAAATAAAATTCTCATTTTAGTAAAAACTACAAGGAAAACTTTCAAAAAACAGCCTGTTAGAAATTAGGTATAGACCAACAACTTATACACAGTACATTCTAAATGTGACCTTAATTTTAAACATCATGCTATTTTTTAAAATGGAAGGGAAATAGATTATTTATCTCTTATAGCTATGAGTAAGAGATTTATTCTTAAGGCAATTTCAAAAGAAAAAATAGATTACTTTGATTATTTAAAACGACATTTTTACATCTAAGATAAGAAGGGAAATGGTTTAATGAGGAGAAAACTCTTCATGTCAAATTTATCTGATAGGGGTTTGGTATCCTATATATAATCCATTAATAATGCATAAAACTATTAGTCATTTCTTTTTTTTATTTTTATTTTTTGTAATTAACTTTTGTTTATTTTTAGTTTACATCAGTCATTTCCACAAGATTTTGAGTTACAAATTTTCTCCCCATCTTTTCCCTACCCACCACCCCAAGACAGTGATCCCACTGTATACCTCCTCCTCCCCCAATCTGCTCTCTCCTTTATCCTCTCCCATCACCCCACTGACTTTCCAGTAGGGCAAGATGGATCTCCTTATCCCAGTGCCTGTATATCTTAATTCCCAGTTGCATGTAAATAATGATGATAATAATAAGAATAATAATATAGACACACACACACATATACATATTTTAACATTTGGTTATAGAACTTTAAATTCCAGATTCTTTCCCATCCTACCTCGTCACCCACCCCCACTGGAAAGACAAGCAATTCAATGCAGGCTGTACATGTGTAGTTATGCAGAACATCTCCACAGTGGACATATTGTGAAAGACTGACTATATTTCCCTCCTTCCTATCCCACCCTGCCCTTGTTCTATTCTCCATTTTGTCCCTGTCCCTTTACAGAAGCACATGCTTCTAACAACCCTCCCCCTGACCTTGCCCCATCCCCTGTACTCTCCTGTAGTGCAAAATACTCAATTTAGAGTGTATATCATTCCTTCCCTAAGCCAAATTCAATGAGAGTAAGGTTGACCCATTCCCTTTTGCCTTCCTGTTCTTCTCCTCCATTGTAACAATTATCCCTTGCCTCTTCTATATGCGATGATTAACCCCATTCTGTCTCTCCCTGTCTCCTCTCATTCTATTTCTCTCCCACCTTTCAATTTCACCTATTAAAATATCATCCCTTCCTATTAAATTGATCCTGTGACCTCTGTCTATGTATACTTATATACACACACTCAGATATGTATTCATATTCATATATATACCCTTAGTCATTTCTTAATACATAAATGGTCAAAGGATTTGAACAAACAGTTCTCAAAGGAATTGCAAAGTATTTACAACTACATGAAAAAAAATTCTCTAAATCTCTAATAATTAGAGAACTACAAATCAAAACAACTCTGCGGTTTTAGCCTTAAAATTGTCAAAGAAAAAAAATATCAGCTGTCATTGTTGGATGGGTGTTGGAAAATAGGCACATTAATATATTGTTGGTTTAGATATGAAATGGCTCAACTATTTTGGAAAGCTATTTGGAATTATGAAAATAAAGTAACTAAAATGTCCTTACCCTTTCAAACAGAGATTCTATTACTGGACTCATACACCAAAGACATCAACAAGAAAAAAGTCCCCATGTACACCAAAATACTTTTAGCAGCAATTTGTCATAGCTAAGAGTTGGAAACAAAGTGGATGCCCATCAATTAAGAAATGGCTAAACATATTATGATACATGAATGTAATGGAATACTACTGTGTGTGACAGATATAGAGAAGCAAGAAAAGATCTATACAAATTTATGTAGAGTGATGTGAGCAAAGCCAAGAGATCAATATACACCATAATTAAAATAATTTAAATGGAAAGAATTACATACCAAAAAAGCAAAAGTAAATACAACGAAAGTATAAAGTGGCACTGAGCAAAGAAATATGAGAAGACACTCAACCTACCCCTTAACGGAGGTGGAAGGCCCATGGGTGTTACAAATTGGACATGTTTTCAGATTTTGTCAATGTATCAATAAGTTGTGATGACTTTTTTCCTCTCCAAAAACCAAAATGCTATTCTTGACATTGGCATGGTTTTCAGAGGGAAAGGGAGAAATACACAGGAAAGTAAAGTGATATGAGAAACAGAAAACATCATTTTTTAAAAGACCTTATACTAGTCATTGTAGGAGATGCAAAAGAAGCATAAAATCTAATCTCTACCCTCAAGATACTTAACATGAAATTGAATGAATTTAGCATCTTGTTAGTTAAAAATGTGATTTGGGATTACCTATGTGGGGTGGAGCCAAGATGGTGGAGTAGAAGCACAAACTTGGTGTCAGCTCCCACTCCAATCACTTCCAATACATGAAAAAAAGTGACTCTAAATAATCTTTAGAGCTACATAACCCACAAAGTGACAGAGAGAAAAAAATCTCCCACTCAAGGCAGCCTGGCAGGAGACAGGAAGGGTCCATCACAGCACACTGGGAGCCTCGTGCAGTCCCACAGGAGATGCAAGGTTCCAGCCGTAGGACGGCTCTTCCCAGCAGCAGCCAGAGCAGACTTCAGGAGAGTAAATAACAAGGAGCTGTGGTCATTTCCAGATTTCTCAACCCATAAACACCAAAGAAAAAGTAACAGATCAGTGTGGAACTCTGTTGGAACAGAGGGTAGGAGAAGATGGAAGAGCATGGTCCAGTCCCTGGCCTGGGGTGAAAAGCAGCAGAAGCACAGAGGAGCTCCTGGCCTGCAGATTCTAGGGGGACCAAGTAACTATTCAGAGCAATCACTGAATTGTTTTTCTTTGACCTGCTTGGATCTGGATCATGGTCTGGGGTTGTGGTGCTGGGGTGTGTGACCAGTGAGCCAGAGCTTATGGGGGCTTTAGAGAGGGCACCCTTCTAATAGCTCTGGCAGATGCAAAAACCCCAGTGATTTGGGACAAAGCTCTCTCCATTCAGGAAGCAGAATTCTACTGTGGCAAAGAGCTCAAAAGTCAAGTAATTAGCTGACAATATGAGCAAGCAACAGAAGCACAAACATAGAATCCTTTTTGGGAGACAAAAAGGATCAAGGCATGGAGCAGGATGAAGACAGTGAAGTCAAAACTCCTGCCTCAAAAGCTTCCAAGAAAAATATGAACTGGTTACAGGCCATGGAGGATCTCAAGAAGGAATTTGAAAATCAAGTAAGAGAAGTGAAGGAAAAATTGGGAAGAGAAATGAGAATGATGCAAAAAAATCATGAAGAGTGAGGCAACAGTCTGCTAAAGGAGACCCAAAAATACACTGAAAAAATAACACCTTAAAAAATAGAATAACTCAAATTGCAAAAGAGGCTCAAAAAGCCAATGAGGAGAAGAATAGCTTAATTCCTTCAAAATTTTCTTGGAACAATTGGAAGCTAATGACTTAATGAGAAATTAAGATACTATAAAACAGATCCAAACAAATGAAAAAATAGAAGGCAATATGAAATATCTCATTGGAAAAACCACTGACCTAGAAAATAGATACAGAAGAGATAATTTAAAAATTATTGGACTACCTGAAAGCCATGATCAAAAAAAAAGCCTACATACCATCTTTCAAGAAATTATCAAGCAAAATTGCCCTGATATTCTAGAACCAGAGGGCAAAATAGAAATGGAAAGAATTCACCAATCATCCCTTGAAAAAGATCCCAAAAAGAAAACTTCCAGGAATATTATAGTCAAATTCCAGAGTTCCCAGGCCAAGGGAGAAAGTATTACAAGTAGCCAAGAAGAAACTATTTGAATATTGTGAAAACACAATCAGGACAACACAAGATCTAGCAGCTTCTACACTAAGGGATCGCAGGGCTTGGAATATGATATTGGTGGAGGTCAAAGGAGATAGGACTAAAACCAAGAATCACCTACCCAGCAAGACTGAGTATAATGCTACAGAGAAAAATATGATCATTCAATGAAATAGAGGGTTTTCAAGCATTCTTGATGAAAAAACAAGGCTGAACAGAAAATTTGACTTTCAAATACAAGAAATAAGAGAAGCATGAGAAGGTAAACAGGAAAAAGAAATCATAAGGAACTTATCAAAGTTGAACTATTTACATTCTTACATGGGTTTACCTATGTATTGACTTTCCATTCATACTTTTCTCAAATGAATAAAGGCTAAGAATGATGGATTGGATGAAGTATTTATTAAGTACAAACTATGTATAAAATACTGTGCAAACATTGGGGATAGAAATAGAAGACTAAGGCAGTCTCTAGTCTCAGTGAGCTATTGATAATTTGGTCATTATTATAGTTTAGTTTTCCTCTGAATCTGATTTCAATGATATTGTAAACTCCTGGTGAGGAAACATCTTCTAACCATGTAGGCAGCACTCACTGTGCAATTTATAGTCTTAGAGGATTGCGTAGGGGCATTGAGAATTTGTGACATTTTTGGTCAGCCTTCCTTGACTGTGGTCTTCCTGATTTTGAGATCAGCTTCCTCTTCACTTGCTATGCCACCCAGAATATAATTGCTTCATCCGGAAAGGGAATTGGCATGCATTGGTGAGGTTCAAGAGGAAAATCTTAGGGAATTCCCAGAATTAGAGTTTAAACAGAAAATATTCCCTTCTCCATATTCTTTTGAAGGAAAAAAAATGGAAAGAATGCATGATAGCAGCTTCACAATATGTGGCTACTACTCTTCAGTAACTACTATTGAATTTCAAAATGAGTTTTATCATTTAGCTTTGACAAATGAGGAGCCAGTTATTGATTTTCTCGTGTGTCTATCATGGGACCTATTTAAAAAATAGAGAATGGTAAATTCTAGAAAGAGATTATGCTAATTTCACCAGTCCTAGTTCTTGGTCAAGCAACAAAGAGAAACAAAGGGAGGGCCATGAAGAAATAGACAATATTTATTTCACTTTCTTCAATCAATTCTGCAAGCAATTTCTAACACACAAAAAAATCAAATGTGTCTGTCTTCTCTCAGCAAGCCAAGGAGATATTGATAAATCACTGCAGACAATGTTAACCAACAGCTTGAGAAGTTCACGAGGAAGGACATTGACAGGAGCGATAGTATTACTAATTTATTTGTCTTTTTTATGGTTCAGTTAGGAATATCTTAGGTAGTCTGGTGTGCGGCAGCTCTGTCAAACTTCCCACCGTCGCTGTCAGAGTTTTGACTGACGTACAAGCTCTGCCGGCTCCTGTTTGCCCTTCCTTTCAGTGGAGTGCACACAGGTAAGACAGCTTGTTGGTAATTTCTATTTAATGCTTTCAGTATCTGTGGCTGCTCTTTTATTGAAAGTTCTGACAATAAAATTCCACTCCCTGAATTTTCCAAGGTTTCTGCTGCCAGCACTTTACCACTTAGGCAAGGTTTTCCTTTGGGATTAGAACACTCTTTAGATTTCTTTCTGATGTCTTGTGATCTCTGAGACAGCTGTTTAGTTTGTTCAATTTTTTTTCTTCCTTACCTCCTCTGGAAAAGCTTGTGATGAACAGATAAAAGAAAAGGCATTAATGGTACAAATGGCATGGCAGGGCTCCAGGGAGAGCCATAGTTGCTCGGAGTGAAGTATGCCATTTTCCTCCCCTGGCATGACACTTTTTTTTTTAAACCTTTTCACCGTCTTTATTCCCTAACCCCCACTTAACCCATTGGAGAACTCTACTGTTGTTGAACTATTGCTCATTTCTAATTTTCTAACTGGTCATTTTGGAAATTCCCTTTCCCTGTAAAAAACACCTCTAAGACACTTCAAGGATTTTTGCCTTCTGGGGTTTAATCAGAAGTTATTATTAAATATTAAGTTATTAAGTATTAGAATCAGTGGAGTTATCTTGGCTCTGTTTAACAAGACGAGTGGAAATTTGAAGAGCAAATGTAGATGTTTCCCAAGCTATGGAATGATCTCCCTTTCTAGACTCATTTATATATTAGTCCCTTTGCTACACTCTGAGGGTTAGTCAAACACACCTTCTTGATGCACACAATACTCTAATGCTCCATCTCCCGTTTCTGTGTCTTTACATTGGCCATTTATCATTGCCTAGAATGCTCTCTCTCTCTTCACTTCTATTTCATAAAATCCCTCTCTTCCTTAAAAATACAACTCAAGCACAACCTCTTATATATATAACCTTCTCCAATCCCCTTTCCTGCTAGTCCACCCCACCAACCAAATTACTTTGTATGTTGTATGTACTTATACAGATGTCCCCAAGGTCTTAGTGTAGTTGTAAAATTAAACTTTAAAAAGTTTTTTTTTAATTTTTAAAAGTTTATTTTTAAACTTTTTGTAATTCCAAGCTTAAAACTTTTTTAAAGTTTTTTTTTCAAGTTTTAAGCCTAAGCTGACATTAAAACTTTTGCGACATTCGATATAAGTTTATACAAATACAAAGTAGTTCTAGTGGTTCAGTTTCAATCTATTAGAGTTAATAAGACTCTTTGCAATAAGACCTTTTCAGACATCCTACACGTGTATAAGTCCTCTCTATCTGATGGAATACAAGCTCCTTGAGGTCTGAGACTGTTTCCTTTGTGCCCAGTGCCTGACTTAGAACAGAAACCTAATAAATTCTAGATGATTATTTGACTGAGAGCAATCAACACAGTATCAACTGTAAACATTATCAGCTAAAGCAAGTCAGCATTTATAGGAAATCTCTGTTTTAGACGGATATCCATCCTTCATGAGAGAGGCAAACATATGTTTTCTTGTTTTATTAATCATGTAACATTAGTAACAAGAGGATCAAACAGAATTATTTCTATTTACATCTCTCGATGAATCTTCTACAATTTACATTAATAATTGCTTGCATTTATATCTAGCTTAATGGTTGGCAAAGTATTTCACAAACATTATCTCATTTTATCTTCACAGCCCTGGGAGGTAGATTCTATTATTATCATCCCCATTTTACAGATGGGGAAATTGAGGAGGTCAAAGGTCAAGTGACACGTCCAAGGTAACCCCACTAGTAAATATAAGAGGCTAGATTTGAACTCAGGTCTTCCTGACTTGTACTCCAGCACCTTATCCACTCTGCCACCTAGCTACATCTAACAGTTTCCTGGCATCGTCTTTTTGTATACAGATCTTTAATGCTTCATTTTAAATTTTTATCAACAAACAATAAGCAAAGTGGAATCATGCATTCTCATCAACTTTCAGTCAATTTTATGCTTGTGAGGATGTTTTCTATTCTCAAATACTATATTTGAAAGCCTCTTAAGCCATATCTTTATTACGTTACCTCAATCCAGATGCACATTATTTTCACAAAGTTTTGCAGAAATGGATAATGGGGGGCAACTAGGTGGCACAGTGAATAGAGTACTGATCCTGGAGTCAGGAGGACCTGAGTTCAAATCTAGCCTCAGACACTTAAAACTTACTAGCTGTATGTCCTTGGGCAAGTCACTTAACCTCAATTGCCTTGCCTTCCTCCCTCCAAAAAGAAAAAAAAAATATTGGTACACTAACTAATCCAGTCAATAAGCATTTACTAAATACCTACAATGAGTCAGACATTATGCTAAGTATTGGGGGTACAAAGAAAGGCAAAAACAGTACCTGCCTTCAAGGAATTCAGCCTAAAGGGGAGCGATATAAATAAGTGAAGTCTCCCATTCTCTGTCACATCTTTATCAAGAATAACCTCAACGTATGTGGACGTTATTTTCATAAAGGTTTTGAAGAGATGTGAGATTTATTAATCGATTTTAATTAATTAATTGTTAATTAATTAATATTTATTGATATTTTATTAATCACTTTTTTTGGTAATAATAAAATACAAAGTTTTTGCCTAAGCCTCTCTCCCCACCCAATCTTTTCTTCCTTCAGGTGTGTCAAGAGTTAATTCCCTACTACATTCAAAATTCTGTGACTTCAATTTTTTTTTCAGTTTCTTTTTTGTTATTTTATTTTTTGTATTCCAAAATTTATTTTATTTTCTATTCACAGAACAAAACAAGCATTTCCGTAACACAATACAATAAAAAAGATGAAACTGCAAATCTACCATGTACAACTTGCTATTCCCTCCAAACATACAACAAAGTTATCATGTAAATTTCTTTTTTCCTCCTTTTTTAAATTTCCCTAACAACCCCCCTCCCAGCCTGGAACCTTACACTCTTCCGGGTTGAGCTGTTTCAATTTCATCATGCAATACTCTGAGTACTATGATATCAGAGTCTTAATGAAGTAGTCCCACTGTAAGTGATGGAGAATACAGTTTATCACAGCATAAAAATCTGACAGATTTTTTCCCATTTTTCATCTGTGTGTTGCCCTCTTTCCAGTGTCATCCTTGAATGCTTTCCTGATGAACTAGTTTAATTGGGCCTCTTGCGAAGCTTTCTATACATTTGTTTGTACTTTCATTATAAGAAATTTCAGATACTTGAAGTATTGATAGGATCATAGGATCACACATCTAGGACTGAAAGGAACTTCACTCATAGGCCGTCCACATAGGCCATCATAGGCCTAATTTCACAACAAAGTATTTTTGAGACATGGGCTAATGTTACTTATAACAATAAATGGAGGCATCTCAATATGCTTCTGAGGTTCCATCTATATTCAGTCAGGTTTAACTAGGTTTACTTAGGTTTCATCTTTTTGTCATTTCACCAAATTCTCATTGTGTCTGTCTCTGAGTTCATGGCAGTTCTATGAGGTTCAGTAAGGAGTTTTATTTCCCCAATTCCCTTAACTATACACAAAGTAAATATTCCATGCTGCATCAAAACAGCATGTGTTTAAAAGCTTCATTGGTGGTGAACTAAAGTTCATGCCACTTTCTCAGAGAACCATTTTATTCTGCAGAAAAGTCATTCCGTTATATTTCTTTGAGGAATTTTAGTAACCATGTAGTTTCTGTGAGCTCCTGATGTGTTCAGGATGTTATCACCTGCAAAAAAAACTATATATTTGCAATTATTTAAGTCCTTAGGGGAGTTTTGGATGTAAATAAATTGGTGTCTCTGAGTTCTAAATTGGACTAATAATTGAAATAGAGACAGTCAAGTACTGAGTTTGTATAATTCTCCTTAAAAATGATTGTAGTCACTATTTTGGTTGATGATCAATTTAACTAGGATATCTTTTTTTTAGACTTGTCTCTTAAACATTGTCACTCAGCAAAAATCACAGCCAAAGCTTTCTGAATATGTGATGTTGTTAAAATGAATAACAGTAATATTGTTTGAGTCCTGCCTACAGTCAGAGGCATGATGTAGGTGGCTCTCAGTCATTCCCCATTCCACCCTTCACTTCCACACCCCCAGATCTATGTTATCTAATCTAAAGTGGGTTGTCAATGCAGGAAATCAATCTTTTCATTCCTTCTTAACTGATTCTCTACCTCATTCTCTTTACGAGCTATCCAAAACCTTTTTTTCTTTCCAAGCTTTCCACACTTGACACAATCCATTCAACTCCATAGTGAAAGATGACAGCTTTGACCACTTGCCATCAACTCTTCTCACTTTTCCTTCTTCTCATATCCTCTTGACGTAACCCTCAACTCTCTGCTGCCTTTCTTCAGGCAGGCTCTGATAATAAGGTGACTTTCTCCTTTTCTAGACCATTCTTTCTGCAAATGGCCTTGATCTCCTCCTTCCTATCTTCTCCAGCAAATTGTCACTTCAATAATCCCTCCCCTCTAATTTTCAACTTCTTTCTATCAATTAGTTTCTTCCTTACACACTTAAGTCTCATTCATTCTCTAAAAAAAAAAAAAACCAAAAATTAATCCTTCACTATACCCTATGATCCATTATTCTATATTTCTCCTCTCTTTCTTAGTCATACTCTTGGGCCGGAGGGGGGGGGGGGAAGAAAGGCTGTCTACACTCATCGTCTCCCATTTTTTTCTTCTTTCATTTCTCAGCCCTTTGCAATGCAACTTCTAACTTGATTATTCAACTGAAACTTGTTTCCTCCAAAGTTACCAATAATCCTTTAACTGTCAGATCTGATGGAACTTTTTTTGTAGTCTTCTTCCTTGCTGACCTCTCTACTGCACTGGACATAAATAATCCTACCCTCATCCTCTCCTCTCTGGGTTTTCATGACACTAATCTCTCCTGCTTTTCCTTTTACCTGATTGTTTCCTTTTGGTCTCTTGGGCTGGCTTATCATCCATATCGCCCCTGTTAATTGTGAGTTTTCCCCAAGGTTCTGTTCCAGTTCCCCTTCTCTCCATATATGCTCTCACTTTTCTTGGTGATCTTATCAGCTCTTATGTATTTCATTGGTATCTCTATGCTCATGACATCCAGTTGCTGATTGGGCATTTCAAACTTAAAAGTGTGCAAAACCAAACTTACTATCATCCCACCTAAATGAATCCCTATTCCAAACTTTCCTATTCCTGTTATTAAAGGAACCACACTATTCTTCCAGACTACATATTTGAAACCTTGGCATTCATTGATAGTGCCTCACCCTCCCTTACACCACATATACTATCAGTTGCCAAATCGTATCATTTCTACCTCCACAACATTTCTCACAACCAACACCTTTTCCCTACTCATAGTTACCGGTTTCCTCTAGTTCCTTATTATCTAGAACTTTGATTATTGCAAGAGAGCCCAATTAGCTTCCCTGTTTCAAGTCTCTCCCCACTTTAATCCATCCTCCTCTCAGATATCTAGGTGATTTCCTATAAGCATGGATATAATCATGGCACTGTCCTACTCAATACACCCTGGTGGCTCCCTATTGTATCTAGGATCAAAACTAAACTTCTCTGTTTAGTTTTTAAAACCTTCATAACCTGTCCCTGATCTATCTTTCCAACCTTGTTTTATACATTAAATCCTTTCCTATATTTTATAATCTAGCCAAACTAACACTTTCTTTTCACAAACAGTATTCCATATTCTAGGGCCATTCCTTTGCACCAACCATCCTTCCTGCCTGGAATGCACTTTCTCTTTACCTCTACATTTCAAGAACCATCTTCTACATCAGTCATTCTCAACCTTCCTAATGCCATGACCCTTTAATACTCCTATGTGGGCATATCTAAGATAGAAATGAAAGAAGAAGAAATGGAAGATGATGAGTGTAGACAGCCTTTCCCCCCAAGAGTATGACTAAGAAAGAGAGGAGAAATATGTGTTTTCTGATGGTCTTAGGCGACCCCTGTGACCCCTGTGAAAGGGTCATTCAACCCCCAAAGGGGTTGCGACCCACAGGTTGAGAACTGCTGTTCTACATGAAACCTTACGTGATCCAGTCAATTTCCAGAGCCCCACCCTCCATAATTACCTTGAATTTATTTTGTCTTTTTACGTACTTTGTGTTTGAATATTATATATGTATGTATATGTGTGTATGTATAAATATATACGTGTTGTCACACCCAATAGGATTTAAGCTCCTTGAAAGTAGAAATTCTTCATATTGATATACATAGTTTCTAACATGGAGTCTAGTCTGGCATAATATTGATAATAAATGTTTGTTGATTCATTGACTTTGTTTGAAATTATCTATTGAGATAAGATAATGTTTCTAAAACACAACACAATAACTGGCACATAATAAGTATCATATAAATGCTTATTCCCTTCCCTTTCCCTATTCTGTATGATTTCCTCAATCCTTTGACTAAGAATTCTCCCTGTAGCTATCCCATTGATAAGCGCCCTTGTATATGTACATATAGATATATAAACATATAATATGGGTATGCATTCATATAAACATGTGTGTGCACACAGACATGTGCATACATACATATATCTGTCATGTATGTGCACGCAGAATGTGGCTACTTCTTGTCATCTCACATATCTATATTGTTTTTTTTATGGTTTAAGATATAAGGTGTGAATTTATGCCTAATTTCTGTTAAACTGTTTTCCATTTTTTTCATCAGCTCTTAAAAAAAAGAGGCATTATGCCTCAAATTTATGTTCTTATGGGTTTATTAACATAAGGCAATAATTTTTAATTGTTTATGTTTCTTATGTATTTAGTCTGTTATACTTAACTACTTTTCTGTTTCCTTGACAAGTATGAAGTAGTTTTAGTGATTACAGTTTTATCACACAGTCATATCTTTCCCATCATCAAAGATTTATTAAGTACTTACTATGTGCAAAATAGTGTGTGAAAACCTAGGGATACAAAGCAAGGTAAAAATGCTCCCTGTCTTCAAGGTGCTTATATTCTAATGAGAGAGACAATATGTAAATAAATATTTAATGCTTATTTTTCACATACGTTTCCTCATGGGGCTAAAACTTCTGAAATATTAAGTATGGGCTCCCACTTCCCACAATAACGATGTTATTGCTTTTACAGATCTTTCCCTATACACCCCTTCCCGTTACTTTTTCTGCTGTATTTCACTTTTAGAAATATCAATTTGTGAGGTAACTAATATTGGACAGAAAAGCACAACATGGTAGAAATTATCCTGTGTCTCCAACTAAGTAATTCAATTCTACTACCTTCCCAGTTTCTCATGATCATTCTTTCCAATGACTGTGTCATCTCTTGGGACATACATGTTCCAACCCTTCTAGCTACCAGTTTCCCCTAGATGTTCAATTATCCCTTTTCCTGGACCAATGCACATGGCTACTGAGAGCTTGGATGTCTTCCTCTGAAAACTGATAGCCAAATTTCCATATTGAAACCTTGGTATAATCACAATTCTTTACCATTTATCAGTCCACAGATCCAGCCAGTTGCCAAATCTTTTTTTGTTTTTAATCTCCACAATATCAGTTGAATTCTACTCCTTGTAATTGTTCAGTGGTTACCTTATGAGAACTTATAAACTCTTATCCAGACTATCATCATAGCCTCATACTTTGTCTCTCTACCTGAAGGCTCTTTCTTCTTTCCTCCATCCTCCTCATAGCAGCAAAATGATTTATGTCCCTTAAACACTGATCTGACCATATCACTCTCCTACTCAATAAATTCCAGTGGTTCCCTATTACCTCTACGATAATCTCTTCCACTTGGTTTTTAAAGACAACCTGACCTCAGCCTACCTTGCCAGTCTCATTATACATGACTTTCCTTCCTAAAAATCTATGGCCCAACCAAACTGGTCTTCTTGCTTTTCCTCATATGGAACCCTCCATTTCCTATTTTCACTCTAGATGTTCCCCATGCCTGGAAAGTATTTAAGCTCCTTCAGGATAGGGACTATTATATTTTGTACTTGTACCCCTAGTACCTGGCCAGGACATGGCACACAGTAGGAATTTAATAAATCCTCATTGATCAATTAATCAATTCTAATCACCTCTTACAACTCCTTTTTTACCCTACATTTTATGGATGGTAAAAGCCTAAATTGTTTTCTACAAAAGGCAGTTCAAATATTTATTCCTTCTCTCAACAAACATTTATTAAATAGCACAGTGGAGTACCTAACTGAATAATTCTCAAGCCCTCCCTTAAGGGGTTTATAATTTGATAAAATTAAATAGGTGGGTAAGGCATATGCGCAAATAATCATAATACAAGGCAGAATAGTTTGACTTAGTGGAAAGAGCACTGGATTTAGCACCTTGAGACCTAGCTTTAAATCCCATCTCTGACCCTTAAAACTTATGCCAAGTCTTGTGTCCACCTGGGGCCCATAGAATAAGTACTTAGAAAGTGCTAAACAAAAGAATCTTAGCCAAGTAAGTGAAAAGCAACTGATGAGACCCTGTAGTGTCTGTCACCTTTGCACATGTTGGGTAACATGCCATCTTTCCTTAGAGAAATGAATGTGAAACCTTTTTTAATTTCTCTCTCTCCAAACCACACAGAAGGCTCTTCAGATGGGACAATTTTTTTTTCAGGCAAGTCAAATGGGAGAATCTGCAGAATACATTTTCCATTTATGAATTTCCCGCCTCCTCTAGCTGACAAACATCTGCAGTTTTCACATCTGGGGAGGCATCTGCTTTGCGTTGTCAGGGGGACCAAAGGAGAAAATTGGGGAGAAATACTACGGTCACAATAGTATACAATATGCAAAGCAGTCATTGCTGACCAAGAGTCCAAGGGATGGTGTCAAGGCCCAAGCTGTGATGCTCAGCCTTTCAGGAAAGCCTGGGAATCACCTTTTTTTTAAGCTGCCACAGCAGAAAATGCCATGCTCCCTGCCTGGGAATCCCAGGCTTTTGCATAGTAACACAGGGGCCCATAAATAAGAAACTCATTAAGCTACCTGTACCAGGCCCCTGCCCCAAGCCAAGCTGGCAAGGGGAACTTAATGAGGTGATAATGAGGAGAAAATGGTTTAGCTCCTTTTTTTGGCCTGGTTCATTGGGGGAGTGAGGGAAAGCCAGTGTTCAGCTCCATGGCTACCACAAGGCCCAATTCCTCATTCAGGGTGGGTCTATACCAGGGCAGCAATTTGCTTTCTAGGCCCCCAAGTTATCTGGCTCTGCTGTCTATAGAGACAAAAGGAGCTATTCATGAGCATTTGAAGGGGTCTATTCCGAATAACACCAGACAAGGGTGTTAAAGTAGCTCTTCATTAGCATTTGAAGGGAATGTCCAAATCAGACCTACAAAGAGCATTAAACACATCCATATCATCCACTCGGGCTGGGGCAAGGGAGTGATTCTACTTGAGATTAATGTCAGCATTATTTTCTTATTCTGCTCCCAGCCTCTGCAATTGAATTTTCATATTCATCTACTGTTACATCTGGCCTCCTTGGCCAACTCCGCCTCTTTTTTAAATCAATAATGAGCCCAATAATGAACATTGAACCCAAGATGAGATCTTAACACAGCATGAATTGGGGGTGCAGAGCCCCTGGTGGCTCTAGTTTATTGTTCAGTCTCACAGGCCACCACTCTCTGAGATCCACAACTTGTATAAACACCTTTAATTTTCCAAGGTAAAAACCTGATGGCCCCTGAGAAGTGAAGAGATTTCCCTGGGGGATCATGGCAAGAATAATAACTAATATTTCCATAGTTGACTATCAGGCACTGTGCTTGGTGATTTACAATTATTATGTCATTTGAACCTCACAAAAACCCTATAAGGTAGCTGCTATTATTATCCCCATTTTACAGATGAAAAAACTGAAAAATACAGAGGTCAAGTGACTTCTCTAAGGTCACATAGCTAGTAAGTATCTGAGCCTGGATTTAAACTTAGGTCTTCCTGACTCCACACCCAAGCTCTATCCACTGTGCCACCTAGTTAATGCTAATTTTGGGATTCAAACCCACATCTTCTGATTCTAAGTCTGATGTATTTATTTTCCTTTTTACTGAGGAAGTCTTTTAACCTCTTAACCCCTTTGGCAGCCTGGTGAAGCCTATGAAGTCTTTTTTCTAAAACAGGTTTTTAAATGAATTTTATTTTAAATTTTAAATAAAATACATAGGTCCACAAAGGAAGTCAATGAAATGGAAATAAAATTACTACCAAAAAATAAAGTAGTAGATACTATTTCAAGAACTACTCTTTGATACCAAGCCACCTTTTAAAATAGCTATTTGTGTACATGCCTTATCTCTCCACAACTCTATCTTTCCCACCCTGTCCCCCACTCCTTGTTATGCCCTGGCTGGCAGAAGTTGAGAAGTATTAACCCCTGTATCTCTTGCAGTGTCTAGCCCATAGTAGGTGCTATGTCTGAGGACTGATTTAATGAATCAATGAATAAATGAATATAGATGAAGACTGGCAGAACTGTCTTAAAGAAAACAAACTCAGATGAAATCTTTGTGACACTGTTAAGAACTGAGAAATTCAGAGTTTTAAAGGCCATCAGACATCACCAGAACCACATTCACATTTCTTTAGACTCCAACTTCTCTCTTTTGTCCCCACCCCTAGATCCTCCAACACTACATGTTCAAGTCTCTTTTTTTTAGTCGTGTCTGATACTTTGTGGTCCTATTTAGGGTTTTATCAGCAAAGATACTGGAGTGGTTGTAATGGCAACCATATTGTCATACACAGGATGGCTGCCTTACTAGGAAAGATAGCTGTTTAAGGGGTCAACAATCTTTTTAAAATTACATTCAGCGCCCTGAACTTCAGAGAAAATCTAAACAAAGTAAATAAAGAGAAAATACAAGCAGAGAAATAAAGACCAACAGACAGGTCTTCTAACTGTCTAAGAAATTAGCACAAATCAACAGACAGATCCAACTTGCTGACCAAAGCAATACATACATAGTTACCAGAAAAAGAAGCACCAACATCTGGGTTTTTCAAAGCTGGGGGGCTCCTTAAAATCTACACAGAGTCTCATCTGGTAAAATCATAAGAACATTCTTCCAATGAGTGAGCCCCAAAGCAAAATGCTCACAAGTATAAATACCATTTCTAGAGCCAGAAGGCTCTACAATTCTCATGACTCATTGTCTAATTAGAAATTAACAAAAGGTGTGAAAGCCTGCCAACAAGCAAGCCTTCCCAAAGCTAGGTTCCCTTAATGGGTTCCACCTGAGGCCTTATTAATAGGCTGGGAAGATCTCAAATCCCATCATCATTACAGTGGTTTGCCAGTTCCTTTTCCAGTTCATTTTGCAGATGAAGAAACTGAAGCAAATAGGGTCAAGTGACTTGTCTAGGGTCACACAGCTAATAAATATCTGAATTCAAATTTGAACTAAGGGAGATGAGTCTTCCTGACTCCAGACCTGGCACTCTATCCACTGTGCCATGTCTTATTTTATAGATGAGAAAACTGAAACTCAGAAATGTTAAGTGATTTACCCTAGGTCAGACAGTTAGCCTCAGGGATGGGATTAGAATCCAGACATCTTGGCTATTGGGTCTGTATTTTTTTCACTATAACACTTCTTCTACATTTAAACACCAATGTTAATGTCACCTTCTCTATTCTACCTTCTTCAAAAATCTTTTCCAGTCTTCCTAATCCTATTGCCTTCCCTTTGTGGATCATCTTTCAATTTAGTATTTTTGTACATAAGTGTTTGCATAGTGTCTCCCCTTCCCTCCCTTAGACTGTGAGCTCCTTGAGAGTGAGATTTTTTTTTTGAGGGGGTTAGGCTTTCTTTGTATCCTGAGAGTTTAGCAAAGTGGCAGCCACATGGTATGTGCTTAAAAAATTCTAATTGACCTAATACAGTGCCAGTCACATAACAGACATTTAATAAGTGATCTTTAAACTGAATTGAATTAACCCTCTCATCTAGGACAAAAGTCCTTTCTCCAACTCTCTCAGATATAGGATCATCCAGGAGTAAAAGAGACAAACAATTTACTTTTTGTTATTGTTCTTGTTTTTACAGTGGATTTTTAGATTTCTTGTGTATATGGATCTTCTGGGAAGGAGTTCCATTTGCCTATACAGATCTCCCCTTAAAATTTTAGAGGGTTACTGAATATTTAGGTGACTTGCCCAGGTCATACAGCAAGTGTGGATGAAGGCCAGGATCTGAACCAAGGTCTTCCTGATTATGAGAACAGTTCTTTCTCCCCCATGCCCTGCGCATCTGGTAGGGTGCTAATGATGGACCCCTAAAAGGCCCTGGACTTTCCCAATGGGCCCAGGTCACTTGGGGTACCCTGCCCTTCCTAGTTAATAATCTTTTAAACTGCCCTTTCATTGTGGCCCTCATTGTCTGCTCCTGGCCCCACCCTAGCCTGCCACTCCTTAATTTTATCTAGATCACTTCTCTGTTACTTCCCAGTCACCCCAAACTACTTGGCCACTCCTAGATCACATCTAGATCTTCCCACAGTCTTCCTGAAAAAAAGGTCCATCTTGCCTCCATTAAATTGCTCAGATTCCTTAAGAGTTTAGCCAATGGCTCAGACTCCTTAAGAGTCTGGTCCACTTGTCAATACAAGTGTCACAATAGGGCTGGTTCTTAAAAGTCCTACCTGCTTCTATTGGCAAAACAATAAACCTTGTCTCTGACTAAAAGAAAGCTTGAGTCAAATTCTTTCTAGGCAGAACCTGAGTCTTTTGCCCTTGAATTTTGGGGTTCTCAGCACCCCTGGACCTCATCACTTCTCTTCAACCTAACCCTACATTCTTTTCTAGTTGGCTTTGACAGGTTAAAGTTAAGAAGGTCTACTCTCTTACCATCTCTCCTGAGACCTAGGGAACACATAGTCAGACTTCAGTTAGCATCACATAGAGCTAGCTTTGTAAATTCACCTAGAGAAAGCAAAATGACCTTGATCTGGTAAACTAATAGAGATAGTGTGATACAGTGAAGAGAAAGGTACCATTGAAGCCAGGAGAACCTGGCTTTGAATCCTCCCTCAGTGTGAACATTTATCTAGGCCTCAGTTTCATCATCTGTAAAATGGAAAGAATAATAGTACCTATTTCACAGGGTCATTGTGAGCATCACACGGGATCATACACATGCTACTGATCTTATCTGTATTTATTCATTGTCTATTTCTGTCATATTCATTTTTGTATGCACCTGTTGTCTCCTTCAACTAACACAAAGTTTTTGTGAATAGGGCTAATTTCATCCTTTATACTTTTGTTCCTAATATTTAACATGGTCCCTAGCCCACTTACTAATGTTATGGGAGAAATATTTCCCTTACATTAAATGCTTATTAATGGATTGAATTAATTGATTGATTGAATTTATTAGTGAATACATAAATATTAGCTATTGTTATGATTACCTCTTATAGCTCTAAAATTTGAATGCTATGATACCTTCAAGTGGTAACAGACTGAGAGAAATTTACAAGCCCAAGGTAAAGTGACCAAGCAGTGACTTCGCCAAGTGAGCTCCTGCTGGTGGGCCTGGTTCCAATGTTTGTCTGATAATCACTAGTGGGTAGAAAGGTGTAACAGAGACAGTCCTCTGCAGATATTTTCAGTGTTACGGCAGCCCTTTGTGCCATCTAATTGTGAAAGTAACTTTCTGAATTAGCATGTAATTCAACAAAGAATGTATTAAAAATTTTACTAAGCTATTAGGCACTACTAGGATGGGGAAGGAGAGTGAAAAAAAAGGGAGATAAAACTCTGAATAAGAGTTCTTTGCCTCAAGTAATTTATAATCTACTAGGAAAGATAAGAAATACATACTGCGGGGCGGAGCCAAGATGGCGGCGTAGAAGCAGCAACATATCGCAGCTCTCACATAGCCACCCCAAAATACCCATAAAATAGGACTCTAAACCAATCCTGGAACTCCAAAACGCACACGAAGATACTTCCCACTAAAGTCAGC
>CM053582.1:397391969-397409461 GCA_028627135.1 Pseudochirops cupreus | reverse complement strand
ATACTGCAAATTCCATAATAGGACAGACTGTAAGTGCATAAGAAAAGTTCCAATGGGGATACTATAAGAGGTCATAGAGATCCCTTCCAGCTTTTTATGGAGAGGAAGAAAAGAAAGAAGAAGCTTTCAAGAAGTCTTGATGTAGATGGTGATATTTATACTGGTCTTTAAATATAGAGGAAGTGTTCAAGTGGAAAGAATACTGACCCAATAGCCAAAGATCTGGATTCTAATCTCATCTCTAAGGCTAACTAGTTGTCAGACCTAGGGCTGACTACTGTCCCTGGACATTTCTGAGTTTCACTTTCCTCAGATTTAAAGTGAGATCAGATATATCCAGCTCTAAATTCTGTCATCTATTCTTTGAAGGAGTAGGGGTTTTAGCAGGAAGTGATGAGAAAAGCCCATGGTTTAAGATTTTTACTTTGTTCAGTAAACAGGAGAGAACCACGGAAAGCTCAGTGGAAAGACAAAGTTATTACTGTGCTTTAGGAAGATTAATTTAATGGAATGTCTGATGGATTGGAAGGACTTAGGTTTTTAAAAAACTCTATAGTCTATACCTTGAAGCCATAGGCAACATTTAGAACAGAGGATTTAGAGCTGAAAGGCATTTCAGAGGCCCCCAAGTTCAGTCACCTCACTTTACAGATGAGGAAATTGAGTCATAGAGAAAGTAACTTTCCTGAAGTAAAGGAAATTTTCTGGCAGGTCCAGAAATTGAACTCTGATCTTCTTATTTCTAATTGTGTATACTTCAAAATGATCCCTGGCCTTAAGAAAATGCATCTTCCATCTCAGATGATTTGCATTAATGCAGCATGGGAAAGTGAGGGAAACAGGTACCTATACCATGATTATGCCCCACTGGATTCGGAATCAGAGGTCATGAGTTATTCTATGTGTCTATATGTTATAGTGCACTATATGTGTCACTTTAACCTCTCTGAGCTTCAGTTTCCTCACATGTAAAATGAACAGGTTGAATTGGATATTTTCTAAGGCTCCATCTAGTTCAAAGCCTTAAAATCCTCTCAATCTTCTCCCCATCTTTTCCCACCTCTCTCTATCTCATATCCTACATTGTCATTAGAAATATAGCCTTTCATGTAATACCTTTGTCAGTCTTGGAAGATTTTATACATGCACACACACACACACACATGCTTATTTACTATACATTTATATACATACATGCATACACACATGTGTGCACACACATGTGCACACATGGTTATGACTACGTGTGTGTACACATGTATATGAATATGTATGTGTTTATATATTATATACATACATATAGACACACATATATGGGGAGAGGGGGGACTTGGAACTATAGCTCAAAAGCCAGTAAACTGTCAATATTCTATGCCTTATTGATGCCAGTACTAGACATATGCTCCAAAGAGGAGAAAGGCAGAGGGAAAGAACTCATATGTAAAAATATTGATACCAACACTTTGGATGATAGCTAAGAACTGGAAACCAAATGGGTACTAATCAACTGGAAAACAGCCAAACAAACTGTCATATATGAATGTAGGGATAGAGACTAGATCTATGTCATTGGTAAAAGAAACTCTGAAATGAGGAAATTGTGTCTATCAATGCTGGTGGGTACTTTGTCTGCAATTTATAGTCTCAGAGAGTTTCTTAGAGCATTGAGATGTTAAGTGACTTGCCTGGAATCAAAGGAGGGACTTGGATGCAGCAGGTCTTCCTGACACTGAGCCCAACTTCCTAGGTCATTCTGCCTCTTTGAATGTAATGGCTGTTATTTTGCTGTAAGAAATGACAAATGTTATGGATTCAGAAGATTTGAACGAACTCATGAAATGAGAATAAGGAAGACAACTAATAGAATGGCCACAGTAATGTAAAGAAAAATTATTTTGAAAGATTTCAATACTCTAATCAAAGCAATGACCAATCACGACTTCAGATGACTGTTGACATTGCATACGTCCCGCCTCTCCTCAGAGAGGTGATGGACTAGAGTCGTAGAATGAGACAGGAGTTTTTGGATAAGAGCGCTATGTTGATTTATTTTGTTTGCTTGACTGAACTTGCGTGTTATAAGAGAAGACTTCTATTTTTTAAAAAGTGAGTTAGAGGGAAATGATAGAGAAGAGGAAGAAAGAGAAGGAAGGAAGGAAGGAAAGAAAGAAAGAAAAAGAAAGAGAAGGAAGGAAGGAAGGAAGGAAAGAAAGAAAAAGAAAGAGAAAGAAAGAAAGAAGAATCAATAAAACATTGCAACTCCCAAAAATGGAAGAAAAAAGAGTGTGCATGTGCTTGTAGCTAATAGGATGCTTCAGACTTCTGGAAAATGCATAACTTTGTAAAGCAAAGTGATTGGGACTTGCTTAAGGGGAAACAGAGGGAATATTAAACAAAAAAGTTTGTGTTTTTACATAAAAACAGGTTGAATAAATGTGTTTAAACAGAATCCTTTGAAGTCCTCCTAAGGCTTCTGTTACAAACATTTGGCAATGAGTCTATGCCCCGTTGCACACTCACTTTGTGATAGAATTGTTTAAGACACATTTTTCACTTATTATGACTAGCCCTGCTGGGCTTCATCAAATCAAATCAATCACTATTTTATTGACCACGTACCACACACAGTAAGAATCAAAGAATCAACCATGAGCAAATAGAAATATTACAATGAAGGGTCAGGCCCCATTTTCCTATTCTAATTCCAGCAACATTGCTTGGAAAATTGGGGGGGAAACATTAGAGATACAAGAGGAAACAAAGATGTCTGGATATTTATGTGATTTCCTGTACTACTCCAATTGTCTCTGATGGTTTTTTTTTCCCCTTCCAGAATGTTGGGAGCCTTACTTCAATCAAATCATAGGAATTCCATTCTCCAATTATACTTTAGTTCTCCAAAAAAAAAAAAAACTGTATTAGACTGAATCCCGATGAAGAACTTCCTGAATTTAATAAGGATTACAAGATGTTGGAATGTGGTTTTTGAAGGAGCATGATAAAATCTCCTTCCCACTGAGGCTTTTAAAGATTGGGATGGATGCCCATCTGCTTGGAATGCCCTAAGTACCATTTCACCTGGGGGACAGATTAGAAATGTTCTAGAGTCTGAGTTATTCCCTGGGGAGGGAGGATGCTGGTGTCTGGAAGTTGAGAATTATTTGTTCAGGCTGTGAATTCCTTTGCAAACATGGTTCCTGTGTTCTTCTGCATCTGAAAAAAAATGAAATTTTCATAATGGTTTTAAGGTATTCTGAGGTCCTTAGAGAATGATAGCTTAGGAGCTGACATTTATAGAGTGTTTTGCAAAATGGATTCACATAACTTCATTTTATTAAATCCTTAATACAATACTTTGAGATAGGTCAATAAGGTTTTATTTTCTCCATTTTACAATTGAGAAAACAGACACTTAGAAAAGTTAGATATCAAATTGAGGTCACGCAATTATTAAATCATGAAGCTAGGATTTGAATTGAGATCTTTAAATCCCAGGCCCTTTGGGGACTATATAAGAATTTATATAAGTATAGCCCACTTTCAATCATTGATGCTAATAGAAATGGATTAAACTAACAGCAGGAAGTTCAAAAATTGTTGACATTATACTTGTATTATTTGCACATAAATTTTTGGTGTTCTAGCAGTTCTCAAAATGTTGAATTAAATATTACGTCAAATTGTGAAAGCTATTTAGAGTAGTTAAAAAATTATGTGCACCTACCTTTTCCATTATCTCATTCTACTCAAAACTCCCCAAGCTTCCCATTTCACTCTAAGTATTGAGTATATCACCTTAATACAAAGCATCAATCTGAATAAACCTGCCCACTGTAAACCTGCTGTATTTCTGGCTCACATCCTTCTTGAAGGATGTAGTCAAGACTATTTGTTTGTTTTCACCAAATGAAATGTTTCCTTTCTAGATCTTAATAATCATCTGTGGAAATAATAAATATCATAGATGGATTACATTGCCCATAACTCAGGCTTCCATCCTTCTAATGAAACTTCTCTCTTTAGGTCTCTGATTACCTCTTCACTGCCATACTCAAATGCCCTTTCTCCATTTTCACCTTCTTGGTCTTTCTGTAGAATTTGACACTATTAATAACTTCTTGGTACTTTCTTATCACTAAGTCAATACATCATTTTCTCTACTGTTTCTTTTCTTATATGTTTTTTTTTTGAGGTCTTCTTCCTTGATTCATCTTTCTTTTCCCAAAATGTGGGTGGCCTTAAGACATTGTTCTTGGTCCTCTCTGCTCTATCTCTCTGTCTCTACCTTTATCTGTCACTCTCTTGATCTCTCCTTACATTCTCTATCTCTGTCGCTCTGTCTCTATTTCTCCATCTCTTTGTTTCTTTGTATGTTTCTATACTGTCTTTGTCTATCTCTGTCTGTCTCTGTGTCTGTGTATTTCTTTCTGCCTCTTTGTCTGTCTGTCTTTTTCTGAGTCTGTCTCTGTCTCTCTCTCCAATTTAATTTTCTTCTATGGCTTCAGAAGCCTTTCAGCTTAATATTTCCAGCTCTGAACTCTGCCAGATTGTCTCACCTCTTCCTGGCATTCAATAAAGTTTAGTGTAAAATTAAAATATTTTTCTCTTTAAAAAATGAATAAAACAAAATTAAAACTAACTAAATTAGGTTTTAATTACCTTATCTGTAAAAATGACACAATTGCACTACATGATAGCACTTTTTGTTAACTGTGAATGCTTTATTTCATCTTCAAAAAAAAAAAAGAAGCTGACTTGGATAACTTTATTTCATATTTAAAAGCAATAGCAAGTTGTATATAATAGATTCACAGTTTCATGTGCAATCATCTTTTTTATTATACTATGTTATGGAAATATTTGTTTTATTCCAGAAATTAAAAATAAAATAAATAAATTTTGAAAAGAAAGAGAAAACAGAATAAGGGAATAAAATCACATGTGTAATCCTAATTTTAAAAGTAATTATATCACCATGATTATCTTTTTTTTATTGATAGGGTATTCACACTTCTATTCCCTGCCCCACACTCCCCAAGTGGGGCAGGAAGGAAGAGAAGAGTCAGCCTCTCACACTGATCTGGTGTCTTATCTTCCTGATGTCATGGTCCTCTTCAAGAACAATGGACAAACCACAACCCCTAAATAATTCATCTTTGTTGTTGAATTTGCTCATTCATTTGTGAATTGTAGCTTACCTACTTTGGTAAATTTAGATTAAAGTTCATCCCTAAACTCTAAGTTCTTTATCCAGGTCGTTAGAGACAAAAAGAATCCATTTTTACACTATGCCAAGGAGTAGTTTTCAGAAAGAACAGATTGAATTAAGACAGATTTAACTCAACGTTATTTATGAAGCCAGAAAATAGGAAAAGATTGGGGCAGGTAGGTTGTGCAGTGAATAGAGCACCAGTCCTGGAGTCAGGAGGATCTGAGGTCAAATCCAGCCTCAGACACAACACAAAATTAGCCATGTGGTCTTGGGCAAGTCACTTAACCCCAATTGCCCTACCTTCCCCCCTCCAAAAAGAAAAATAATAAGAAAGTAGGAAAAGAAAATGGAAATGGTATGCTCTGAAAAAATACAAAGACCGCGTAACATTTAAAAAGCTTAAGAGACATAAATTCTGGGTAACTAGTAATTTTTATTAATAGTGCTAGCATTTCATTTTTAAAAGAGATCAGTGGCACTCTCAAATACTAAAGACCCCTCATGGTGGCAAGCTGACAGCTTGTATGTTCTTGGAGGAGTGGGTGTTCTGAGGATAGCAATGAATCCAGATTGGTTAACAATTAATGAGAGAATGAATATTATAATGAGAGGTGGGTTATATTCCAATGAGGGTCTTATGAGCATGAGCATCTAAATCTTTTGTCAAATAAACTTATCAATATAGATATCAAAGAGGGAATCCACTTTTACCCCAGAACTGTCTAACCAAACACAATAATGAGGAATTCACCAATTCTCCTAAACTTAGAATTTCTTTTACTGTCTTTAATTAGATCTTAACCTGCATAAGTCTTTGACCAAAATTTCCCACACTGGTGGATTCTCGATGAGGAAGCAGAAAAGGAGGAAAAACTTGGTCCCAATACAATAATTAGTTATTAAATGCAAGAGATAAATAACCAATTCTCTCAACTAGTTTTGAGGCTGAATACACCTCAACAGACACTTGTAAACCTGTAGCTCCAAATTAAAACTTTTGGTTTCCATGGACTGAGTTCAATCTTGAGAACTCTCTCTGATCTCTTTTTGGCTCATGCTCCAATGCTTCAGTGCCCCAATTTCCCCTAAGAACATCAGAATTTGGCTAAAATCTTGATCCTCA
This sequence comes from Pseudochirops cupreus, assembly GCA_028627135.1. NCBI lineage: Eukaryota > Metazoa > Chordata > Mammalia > Diprotodontia > Pseudocheiridae > Pseudochirops > Pseudochirops cupreus. Next base: position 397,403,126 of record CM053582.1, on the reverse strand, counting down.
AACTAAAGGAAAAAGATCTTTAGCTCCCATTCAAACACTTAGGCCAATAAAATGTTGGCTAAAACATAGGCTTTATTTAACCCTGCATAAAACAGAGGATTTTCCTTGAGTCTATTAAAAATTCAAGGTCATTTCTCTTCTATGAGTTTTGACCTTTAAAGGATCTTTAGAGCTCCTGAGAACCTGTAGAATTATGCTGTATTTCCCCCTGCTTTCCAATAAGCTGGAAAAGTTCTTAAGTTTTTTACTGGAGTGATGGGGTGCTTATGCTCAATCCCATATCCTAAGATATTGTTTTGTTGCAAAGTTCTGGTGATATCTGTTGCCCCACCAGTTTCCCCTAAACTCTCATTAATCTATGTATGAAATGTATTGTAAATGTATTTTTGCTCTGTAAGGGACATGAAAGATCTTAGGGCCAAATATAATGGTAATGGAAATGTGAAGATCTTCCCTGCCCCTTAATAAGCCTAAGGGAATTTGAAGATCTTCCCTGCTTTGAAGATCTACCCTGCCCCCTAATAGGTTGAATATAATCACATGAAGACTATGGCGAGAGGAGTTTGCTGAAGGGTGGAGCAGAGCCCACAGGAAGCTGGGAGTCAGAGCAGTTAGAGATGAATGAAAGAGAGAACACACCAGAAGGAGGCAGGCTTGTGAGTAAATATTGGTTTGTGGGAAGGCTAAAGGATGGTGTGGCTCTCTGTGGCACTATGGCTTATTAACTTCTTAGATACTATGATGGAATCAGCTTTCTGGTTTTAGGATTTGGCTTTCAGGTGTTCAAATAAATGTTTTTGCTTCTGTTTTCTATATGGAGAGTCTGTTACATTTTGCATTTGAGCACTATGCCTGCATATTTATAGTTGCCATTGGCACTGTGAATATTGTGTTGGTGCTACAAGCCTCTCACTCCTAAAATGAGACCAAGTCTTTTACAGACCTATACAGTCCTCTAGACATACAATGTTTCACTGGGTAAAGGACTTGAAACAAGGAGAAAGCAAAAGGGAATTCTTTTCAACCTGACAGGCACAGTCCATATAACTCAAAATATCAGTTAATAGCCAAGTCCAAGTATGCTCTTCTACATTAAGGCTCTGTCTGCCCCCTCATTGTTCTTCAGCTCCAAATCCTTGATCTAGGGACTTCTTTACAACTAGTTCTCTTTAATTGGATCCAATACCTCAACAGTCATGAGTCCTCTTAAGTATATGGTTTCCTTATGTCCAAAATTCTCTGAAACATATGATTCCATGGAATAGATGTTTCTTTGGAGGAGCCCTGAAGTTAAATATACTTCCCTTCATGGAAGTGAGTCTAGTAATGCCTCAAAAGCTTCTGTCTGACCTCCAAAATCTTCTCATCTCTCCTTCTTAGGCTCTATCTGTATTATTTTATCAAGGCCAAACCAAAGGATGTAGCTTAATGTATGCACTGTTTGTGACTCTTTATCAATGAGGTATAAATGAGATAACAGAGTCAAAGCAAGGAATTCATTCAAGTTTAGGCATTAACCTTGCCAATGGAGTTTTTTAACTTGTTAAGGAGACAACATCAGTGCCAAAACAAAGTGCTCACTAGTGAGAAGCAATGTGAATTCCAGTCTTTATATAGAGAGGGAATTCATTAATATTAGAATGAAGGCCTCATTACTAGCACAAGAAATAAAGATCCCGAACTCTTTAGGAGCACCCACCAAATTATGTGCTGTGCTAATTACCAGAAATGAAAAGATGAAAAAGAATACACTCCCAGTCCTGAGGGAGTTTATACTCTAGGAATGAAAGTTTATGGTATCTAGAAACACACTGCTTCCCTCCTTGGCTAGAAAAGGACCTCATGAACTTCAAAGGACCATACAATTTCAGCTTTTTATAGGTGCCCTGGTAGCATCCCCAGGACAGCAGCAGTGAGTAGCAGTGACTTCATGGGGAGCCATAATGAGGAAAGAATTGATGAGGAAAGAAAAGTAGGTTCAAGACTCTATGAAGTACCTAGCGGAGAAACCATAATGTACTTAACCATAATTTCATCCATACTCAACAAAGGGGAGGGAAGGATTTCCAGCAACCAGGAACTACAGAAAGCCATGAATCCTGGAGATGCAGAAAGTTCCTAAATGAAATAACCTTACAGGTGTCTACACAGGTAGCACTCTTGCCTCTCCTAGACTTTCTCTACAACACCCAGAAACCTCTTCACCCTAGAAACTCACTCCTTCTCTGGACTTCACACACTGGAAGTACCCTTGGTCCATGTCACCTCTACCACCGAATAGCTGGTTCCTTCCAGAACTTCTTTTATGAAGAGCATGCCCAAGTCAGCCCTGGCTTCACTTCTCTCTAGGCTGTACTTCTGACTCTCCCAAATTTTCTCCATAATTCCCCCATGGCAGTTGCCTTCATCTTTTCCCTTCCCGGGCCCCCACCTCCACTTTTGAGTTTCATTTTGTGTGTTGCCTTTCTCTATTAGAATGTAAGCTCCTTGGTGGCAGGACTCTCTTACTTTCTGTTTGTATTTTTATTCTGAACACTTAGCACAGTGTCTCACACATAATAAGCACTTGTTGACTGACTTAGTTGAATAGAAAAGAGCCAAAAAGAATGGGGAGGCACCAACTGTAGGTACAAACTGGAAGATGTGATGAGGAGACATTTGATAATTTCATCATGATGTGAGTTACAAGTAAAATTTAGTCCCATAATTATGGGCTCGTGGAGTAATTGATTTTTATCATCTGAATGATGTGATGAAAAAGAAAGCACAAGTAACAAAACCTATGAGCTTTCAAGAACAGCCTTACTACTTTATTCAAGGGTCAAGTCCATGTTCATGAGAATAACATTTCTGCTTTGAATAATTTTAAACATAAAAGAAGTATATGAAAAAAAAAAGAGTGGGTCTGTAGTAACCTAAACTGATGAACATTGAAAGATCTTGGAGAGAAAAAACCTACAAAGGAAAATTATATTAAAGAAGATTTGCATGTTTGAGCTCAAATACAGAGACATATTGCTTATGGCATCAATTCTCACTTAATAATAACTTTCATTTCCATAGTGTTTTGAAATAACAAAACACTTTTATAACTTGGTATTATAGAAAAAAAGAGCACTGGGTTTGGAGTTAAATAACCTGGCTTTAAATCACAATTATATCCTCTCTTTCTCTGTGACATGGGGCAAGTCTTTTCACCTTAAACCTCAGTTTCCTAAGCTGTAAAATGAGATTAGACTAAATCAGTTATCCCCAAACTATTTTAGTAGACCTATGAGCTAAGAAAGGTTTTTTTTAATATTTTTTTTAAGTAAAAATCTTATTGGATTAAAAATGTAAAAAATAATTTATGGCAATTAAAAAAAGAGTATGGCTGGATTAGGCCTTTGGGCTATAGTAGTTTGCTAAATCCTGGACTCAAGGTTCCCTTTAAATCCTATCAATCTTGAATGAGCATCAATCATCTCATTTGATTACAAACTATTATATTCTTATTTTGACAAAGAAGCATTTGAGACTCAGAGAAGGCAATTGGCCCAAGATAAGTTAGCACCTGCCAGGGCAAGACTCAAAACCAACCTCTACCTCAAAGCTTCACTCTCCCACTGTTCTACCATGCTGCCTATTAATTTTACCCATTCTTGTAATTTGAGTTGGGGGTGGGGCTTGTTATATGTGAGTGAATAAATAAATGAACCAATGAGAAAGTACTCAATAAACACTTAATTTGTGCCAGTTACTAACCTAAGTGCCTTCACTTCATGGAATTTAAAAACAGGATTCGAGACAGATGTCCTTGGACAATCTGTGTCATTGTAATGCACAAGAAAGAAATCCAAAATGACAGCTTCAAAGATATGTTTTGAGTTATGGAATAAGAGAGTGAGGCACTATTTGATAGGGTAAGACAAACACTGAACTGAGAGTCAGAAGGCCTGGTTCTAGGCTCAGTTTTGTCATTTATTAGTCATGCCACCCAAGGCAAATCACTTCACCTGGTCATAACTCAATGGATTCTTCTGAAAATTAGAAGTTTGACCTAGATTCTAGGATCCCTTCTAGTCCCATCACTTCTGTGACAACATATAGATACTTTTATGAATTTAAGGAAATCATGAAAGCAGTATCCACCTCTGCTATCCACTACCTTTTTAAAAAAAAGTCAAAGATCCAGATGCCATTTTTCCATATTCAACACTTGCATTCAGAATTTGATCTAATCATAACTTTCACTGAAGTAATAAGTAGAACTGAACAACAGGGTCTTTGTCCTAGAACCCTAACATTTAGAAGTGGGACATTTTTCACCACATGGACTTCCTACCCTGCCTTCAGCTTAGGCCTATAAAATCATAAATTTTGAACTGAACAGAAACTTAAAGGTCATCTAGTCTAACCTCCTCATTTTATAAATGAGAAAACTATGGTCCCTAGAGCTTAGGTGACTTGTTCAAAGTCATATAAGCAATAAGTGACAAAGTCAGAATCTTAAACTAGGTGCTGCGACTCTAAATCTGGCATGCATTCCACTGCACTACTCTCTTCTGGTTACTGGAGTGTCATCACCGTGAGATGAATGTCTCAGAAGCTCTTTCTCCCCATATACTAGTGTTGGTGCTTCTCCTAACACAGCTGTGTTATTTTTCTCAAAGGCTAGTCTATGCTTCTTGACTTAGGTGCAAAAATCACTACTTATGACTCTAGCTTAGCTGCAACTTTGAGAAACCTAAGAGTTGAATAAGAGTGTGGCAAAATCCCTTTGGCAATCGATCGTATGGCAATACCGGGTAAGCCTGAAGCCTTTGTACCATCTATTTTAGAAAGTAGCACATCAAAAGACAGATTAAAATTTTGACCCAGGAAGCTTCTGGATGGATGCTCCTTGTGTATCAATTTCCTTATGGGAAGTAAGTCTAGTAATAGAGGCATTCTTTATCAATGTCCTCCTGTGATTGTTAGCAATGCATTCTTGCACATATTGTTTCAGACAAAAAATTAGTATTTTGCATTAGAAGAGGATAATTAGGCAATAAGATACAAAAGAGAGTATGGTTATCATGAGATAAACACACACATGGGGTGTTATGAGGCACAGCCAAGTGTCTATAATCCCTCTAGGGTATGATTATCTCGTGATAACCACACACCCTGGAGTTGCCTTATTGCTATTATAAAATATCTTTATTATAGGAAGAAATGTGCATTTTTGTGCTGAAAGAAGACGGAGCTGGCAATTTAGAATGCTGAGCAGCAGTTTCGGCTGAGCTATGTGGTTTACATAGATTAATCTATCCCATTGGAATGTTTCCCCAGCCAAAAAAATGTTCCCTAAATCCAAGCAGTCATAATCTGTAGTGATGTGCAGTTATTTGGAATATTTGAGAAATTCCCTGCCTGCTTCTTAGACTGTTGGTTGGAAGACTACATGGTATGCATGCCTAGATGAGAAAGGCGAGAGAGGGCACTACCCAGTCTAAACACCCTGAAACCTTTATTCTATTTCTTATTCGAGCAACTGGCAAGGTGATACCTTGAAATATGGTCAAATTTGACTTGACTTTCTGCACTGAGTAGACATTTTAAAGTGTTTTATGGATCTGCAAAAATAATGAGAATACTAAAATTGAAAGGGAAAGGGTAGGATGGCTTCAGTAAGGTGTAGGCAGCATGTGGCTTTTGATGAAAGTCAGAGCTGTTGAGTCCCATGGATAAGAAACATATGGGAAAAACTGGAGTGAATTTGGGGAAGGGCAACAGGGATGATGAGAGGTCTTGGAGTCATGAATTAAAAGGAATAGTTCAAGAAATTGTGGATGTTTAACACGAAGGAAAATGAAGACTTAGGGGTCCATTCTAGTGGCCTTCAAAAACTGGAAGCATTGTCATGTGGAAGAGCAGATGTTCTGTGTAGCTCCAGATGAAACAACGGAAAATCATCCCATCTCAATGTATGACAAATATCCTGACAATGAGAGTTACCAAGAGAACTATTGGAAACATTTAAGCACAAGCCATATATAAGGGCTTTTATAAAGTCAGTACTTGAGAGTAGGTGAACATTTGCCTCTAAGTCTTTGCTTTGCCATTAGACTGCGCAACATTGGCCAAGTCATTTTGTTCTAGCCCCTGGTGTCCTAGTCTGTATAAACTTGATGATATATATGAAGGGAGAAGCAATATTAGAACGTGGAAAGAACACAGGATTTGGAGTCAGGGGACCTAATAATAATAATAATAATAATAAACAACTAACATTTATATAGTGCTTATTTGTGCTAATAACAATTATCATCTCATTTAATCCTCACAACAACCCCAGGAGGTAGGTGATATTATTATTATTATTATTATTATCACCTCCATTTTACAGATGAGGAAACTGAGGCAAACAGAGGTTAGGTGACTTGCCCAGGGTCACACAGCTAACAACTCAAGTCTTTCTGACTCCAGGCCCAGCATTCCATCTACTATGCCACCTAATCACCCCCTCTATTACTTCCTACCTGAGTGACCATGGTTGTCATTTAATTTCTTTAACCCACAGTTTCATTTTCTATAAAATAAGGAAATTGAACGAGGTGGTTTCTAAGGTCTCTCCACGCTCTAAATCTAGAGTCCTATGATGATTTCACCTGTAAAGTCATTTGCTTCAATGAATTTCTTTGTTGAGTGTGAAGCTAAATGAGCTTAGCTCTGTGATGCAATGAAGAGAATACTAGAGAGTCAGAAATTCCAGGTTCAAATCCTAGGTCCATCCAGAATTCACAGTCTTACCTTGGGCAAGTCATTTTCCCTTTTGAGACTTCATTTTCCTCATCTATAAGATAAAACTGATATATAATATAATAATAATATTCTATATTATAGAGTAATAAAATATTTTAGAACAGGGGGTCTTAACATAAGGTCCATGAATGTGATATCTGCAGATATATCCACACACATACATGTGCATACACATATACACATATGCATATATCTATATTCATTTAGATAGTTGTATTTCAATACAATTGGCTATCCTTGGAATTCTGTGTATTTTGTTTTATTCATTTAAGAGCATTATTCCAAAAAGGAGTTCGCAAGCTTCACCAGATTTCCAAAGAAGTGCATGATATACACAAAAATAGCTAAGAATCTCTGGACTAAATGATTTCTTTCTCACCTTATTATTCTGTGATACTAACTCTTCTGATTCTCTAATAAACATAGTAGATAAGCCATAAATCAAGAGCAGGAACAGTTGTTCTTGTTCTTGTTATATTTTGCCTTTCTTTGCATCCCTAGTACTTAACACAATGCCCAGCACACAGTAAGCACTTAATAAAAGTCACTTGAGTGACTATCTGAGAAGATTGTGACATCCAGACTGGTTATCTACTAAGGAACTTTGAAAGAAATTATAGCTGGCAAAGCCAAGATGGCAGAGTAAAAGCAGGAACTTGCTTCAGCTCTGGCTCTAACCACCTCCAATACCTGAACAAATTTTAGAGCTACAGAACCCACAAAGTGTCAGGGAGAAACAAATCTCCTGCTGAAGGCAGCCTGGCAGGCTGATAGGAAGGGTCTATTGCACCAGGACTGGGAGCCCAGCACAGTCCTGCATGAACTACACGCCATGTAAATGTATAATTTACATTCCTACATGGAAAAATGATCATTGCAACTCATGAGACTTTTCTCAGTATAAAAATAGATGAAGGAAATATATATGTACATATATATGTATGCATGCATATATATATGTATGTTTAGAAGGGTGTATATGTGTATAAATATATACGTGTGTGTGTGTGTGTGTGTGAGTGTGTGTGTATGTGTGTACATGTATACATAATACAGAGGGCACAGGATGAGTTAAATATGAAGGGATGATATCAAAAAAATTAAAATTAAATTAAATTAAGAGAAAGAAATCATAAATCAGGAACATTCCTTGTATTCCCAGGAACATTCCCCAGTGGAAATCAAAATGAATATTAATTATATTCATGGTGGGTTCTAAAAGGCTCTCAATGCACTGAAACCCAAATCTGAGCTATGCTGAGAAATTACTGAAATCTTCAATGCTATACGTCATGGAATAGTTGCATAAATTCTGCTTTGTTGAAAACTTGAATTCTCTTTTTTGATGAATCTGAACTACTACTCATCAAACATCATACTGCTGTGATGAAATAAGGAGCTGTGGCCAACATTTTATTTCAATAAATTTCCATTGTTATTAAACAAATCTTGGGATGGCATCAGTATTGGAACAGCCTGTAAATTGTGTGTTAAAATAAAAATCAATATTTGTACTCATTTTTGGGCAGCCAAATCTATGATGCAAGAATCAAAGAATTTACTCCTGCTTAGACACTTGTACAGTGGCCTTCAAAATGTGTCAACTTTAATATAAGGTTAGTGTTTAATACGGAACATGAAGATCAATGGAATTGACTTGATTGAATTTTTTCAAAACCTTGCAAGAATCTATGGCATGCATTTTTAAATGCAGCAAACCCAATAATTGGTTTAAATGTAAAAATAAATTGTGTCTAGAGATATCCAAACTCAGCCATGGGTGATGCTTTCTTATTTTCTATGCTTCACTCGTTGATACGCTTTCATGGAAAATCAATATAATGCAGTCAAATATATTTTGCATCGTTTTGCATGGTTTCTGTTAACTAAAATACACTTTAAATGTATAATCCCAAATCTTTGTCTCATAATAAAACCTGCTATGGGGAATATTTAAAGGGGGCATCATTTGTTTTCTAAACACACAACAGTATCTTTCACATAATTGACAATTGTTTCAGCAGAATGCTACCATTTCTTGTCTAAATCCCCATCTTTTAATTTAGCCCTAGGCCATACCTTTTAAAGAAATTGCCATCCATGGAATATCAGATGCTTCAACAGGGCCAGACTTGTGTACCTCCCTGGTAGAGCTGTGCGAAAAATTTCACACCTACAGTGAAACTGCCAAAATATGCTTCTTCACTCTTTTTGGTACCAAAGGGAAAACATATACTTTTTCCCTTTGGGCAGTTTTGACAGTTTTAATACAAGTGAAAAGCAGGTTTTGCCAGCACACACGCGCATGCGGGCACACACACACACACACACACACACACACACACACACACACACACACGAAAGTACAGAAAGTATAATGTGAGAGCCTCCCAGTCAAAGGGAAGGGTAGGGGTGGGCTGAGGGGAGTAAGAATCCCAGTGAAAGCAATATGGTTTCTACCACTTTGTCTGAGATTGATATGTGGCCATGTGAGCTTCAGAGTTCACTGGCTTGTTGGGAAAGCCTGTGGCAGAGGAGAAAGGAAAAGCATTTCAAGCAAGATGCCAATTCTAAAAAAGAATTGAAAATAGCAAAAAACATTTGGGTCTGTTAACATTTTCTCCAAGAATTAAATGGTAGGCACACCAAATTCCTTATAAAGTCTCTCCTGCATCTACCACTTTGCCCTTTGCCACTCATACTTTTGACAGATGGAAAAATTTCCTTGGTTTATAGACCTTGGCTGAAAACTTACATCTTACTTAAGTGGAATCATAGCTCTAAGACTATTAATAGGCCATCTATCCCAAACCTGTTAATTTTACAACGAGAAAATTGAGGTCCAGAGAATTTCAGACTTGTTCAAAGTCAGTGCATGGGAGAGCTGGAATTTGAACTTGATTCTTTGCTTCCAAAACCAGAATTCTTCCTATATCTGAACCCACACTCTCTGTTCAGCTCTTGTTGTTCAGTCATTTCAGTCATGTCCAATTCTTTATGAACTCCAATTGGGGTTTTCTTGGCAAAGAGTCTGGAGTGGTTTGACATTTCATTCATTCCAGCTCATTTTACACATGAGGAAACTGAGGCAAACAGGGTTAAGTGACTTGCCCAGGGTCACATAACTAGTAAGTGTCTGAGACCAGATTTGAAATCAGGAAGAAGAGTCTTCCTGACTTCAGGTCCAGCACTCTGTGCACTGTGCCTCTTAGCTAACCTTGATTTATCTGGAGCCTTCCAGAAACAATGGCTTCTCACCTGGCTTACACTGCTCTGATGAGCCCTTTGTTTTACCTTGACTGAAGCCAGGTTTTCATAATACTAATTTCTTACAGTCTTCATTCCATTTCCCTTCAAAAGTACCCACCCTATCAAACTTTTCAGCATCCCTCTATGTGTAGGCTTCTTCATTAGAATGTAAGCACCTTGACGGCAGGGACTATCTCTATTTTTTTTTATTTATTTTTAGTTTTCAACATTCATTTCCACAAGATTTTGAGTTTCAAATTTTCTCCCCATCTCTCCCCAACTCCCACCCCAAGATGGCAAGCATACTGATTACCCTTTCATCCATTCTGCCCTCTCTTATGTTTCTCCCTATATGCCCCCCCATTCACCTCCCCCTTACTTTCTTTTAGGATAAGATGGATTTCTATACTCTATTGCCTGTGTATCTTATTTCTCAGTAGCATGTAAAAACATTTTGACATTTGTTTTTAAAATTTTGAGTTCCAGATTCTCTCCCATCTTCCCTCCTTACCCACCCACATTGAGAAGACAAGCAATTCAACATAGGCTATACACATGTGGTTATGCAAAACATTTCCATAGTAGTCACATGATGAAAGACTAACTATATTTCCTTCTGTCCTATACCATCCCCCATTTATTCCATTTTCTCCTTTGACCCTGCCCTTTTCAAAAGTGTTTGCTCCTGACTACCTCCTTCCCCAATCTGCACTCCCTTCTATCTTCCCCTTCTTGTCCCCTTCCCCCTACTTTCCTGTAGGGTAAGATACCCAGTTGAGTTTGTTTGTTATTTCTCCCTTAAAACAAATCCACCGAGAGTAAGGTTGACTCATTCACTTTCACCTCCCTGCTCTTCCCCTCCATTGTAGCAGCTTTCTATTGCCTCTTTTATATGAGATAATTTACCCTATTCTATCTCTCCCTTTCTTCTTCTCCCAATATATTCCTCTCTCTTCTCTTAATTTTATTTTATAGATATCATCCCTTCATATTCAACTTACGCTGTGCTTTCAGTCTATGTATACATATACACTCATACACACACAAGTATAGATACATATATTTATACATACATACATACATATATATACATACACACACATATTCCTTTCAACTATCCTA
>CM053582.1:397361969-397386969 GCA_028627135.1 Pseudochirops cupreus | reverse complement strand
GAAGGGACCTAGAGGTCAGCAAGTCCAAGGCCCATATTTTATGATCTCTGGTTTCCTTTAAGTCTCATATAAAATCCCATCTTTTACTAGGAATTTTTATATATTTATATATTTTCTAGTTTACCTCTCAATTCTTGTGCCTTCTCTCTGCTAATTATTTCCTATTTATTCTTTATATAACTTCCTCTGTATATATTTGTTTCATGTTATCTCCCCTATTAGATTATGGATCTGGGACTGTCTTTTGCCTCTTTTTGTATCCTCTCTGCTTGGCACAGTGCCTAGAACACAGTAGGCACTTAATAAATGTTTATGGATTCATTTATTGATGTGGAAAGTAAGAACTGGAGAGACAAAGTGACTTGCTCAAGATCATACATCTAGTTTGAGGTATGATTTGAACTTAGGTTCTCTTGACTTCCAATTCAATATTATAGCTACTACCCACTCAATTTAAGTCATTATCCATATCTTGATACTAGCAGCAGTATAACAAATCCCACCTCTGACACATCCACCTCTAAATCTATGGTCTATAATCCTATGAACAGAAGGAATATTCTAGATATACTAGTATTGGCCCTGAGGATCTTTGGCACCTGAGTTTGCTTTCTCTTGTCAAGATGATAAAATCAATGTACTCTCAGGGATCCCTGATCCTCCATATACTTATTTTTTTAAGAACTTATGGGCAAACTGAATAAGGAAATCAGAAGTCAGAGATGGCTCTAATTTTAGGAGTCTTAAGACCTGGGGTCCCACTGAGCCATTTGGGCCTTACAAGCAAGTTTGGAAAGAAGACTCACTTGAGGGAAAGATAATGGTTGTTTTAAGTCTTATCTGTTGTTTATATATTAATGAATTTTCCATCTAGAGCAGAAGGATGAATGAAAGTATGACAGAAGGCCATTTCAGCCAGCTAGCCTCCAATTGACTTCAAAAGTTGACTCTCATTCTTGTTATGCTCAAATTCACATGAATCATCTATGTTATTTACAATGCCCTGAGTAGCAAATTTGTAAAATGTGAATCAGTAGATGTGAGCTTATATGAAAAATCACTCTATAAATAGAAAAATGTATAGGACACATGCAGACAAGCCTTTTTAAAAGGCTTTATTGCAATGGACTCTTGAAAAATCAGAAGGAAAAACAGAAAAAAATAAATCTCCAGATTGGTGAAAATTGAGTGAGCAAGGGATATATGGATGAGGAAGTAGCCTGTGGGAGAACCAAAATATTTCTTTTTGAAAGTTGCAGAAAATGTTTTTTTAATTATGCTTCTTTTCCCCTCTGTAATTTGTGGCTGTACCACAGCGTTGTTATCTAGGTAAAGGCAACTGGTTAAGCCTGTGGACTGTGCCTTGATCTAAGTGGATAAACTTGGAGGGGAAAGGCTTGTCAGCTGGGATAGCTTATCAGAAGAGGTCTGTTCTTCCCACTCCCTCCTGCTTACTTATTTCCTTAGCTAGTGAAAATTCCCCTGGGAGCACTGAGGCCTCAGAGGGAACATTGCTGAGAGACTAGAGAGATGAGAAACTGTTTGTAAATGAGCATTTAAAACATGAAAACACTATTGTTATGAAAGCCAATGAGTTTAAAGTACCAGTGGGAGACATGGCTTGACAACAGGGACTCTTCATCAGTCTGGTCAAGGGATTCAGAAGCAATCACTGCCAGATGAAAAGTAGGACTGGGAGGGCCTGGTGTTGTCAAAATGAGAATCTGCTCCAAATCCCTGGGCTGGCCATTTCAAACCAAACTGGAACCTTCTAGGGCTTGAGATTAAAGGGAATGTTTAAGGAAAAATGAAAGGGGCTTGAAAATGCTTATTAAGAGGCATCTTTATAAAGCGTCATCTGTGATGATTTACATGCAAATGAATCAGAATGTGCTTGGAATACATTATCTGGAGTTTCAGATTTGATCAAACTATCAGTGATCATAGGGGAAAACACACATACACAATAGTCCAAGGAGTACAAATCATAAGACTGTATGCATGACTTTGACTCTTTTTGACCTTACTTGGCACTAGATTCTACCATCTTCCTTCACACCATCCTGCCTCCTAAGTCCTAGAGCAGATCTGTTGGCTCTAGAGAACCAGAGATCCCCAAAGGTGTTCAGATCCAGACTGAGGTGAGGATGCAGTGTTACCCAGGCAAATGCACCAGAAGGAAAGGCCCATTTTTTGTTATGAAGGACCTGGGTGGAACAGTGAGGGGACTGGGGAGGGGAAAGGGAAGAATGGAGCAATTTAACTCTTGAATTCTTTGAGATTTTGATAGTATCTAGGTATTTAATAAATTTAATAAATTCTTATTGATTGGTTGATTTGAGCTGCTTCCAGAAATTGAGCTGCTCACCCAAAGATCTTTAGGATTCTCCAGATTGGCTCAGGTCTGATGATGATGTAATGAGGCATTATTTTGCATTATACTTGTATATTCATGTGTCCTAATCTCATATTAGATTGCAAATTTGATGAAGTTTGGGACAGTATGTCCTCTAAATTTGTTTATTCCACAATGCCAAAACATTGTTCTGTATATAGGCGATGTTGATTTTTTTAAATTTGAACTCAATTGTGGTATTTATGAATTTGAGTAGGTCCCCTGGGTGTCCATTGCTCCTTCTCTCATTTCCTAGAATTATCTCTAATCAAGAGGTATAATATCATATGGGAAAGAGCCATGCACTTGGCATCCAAAGATGAGGGTTACTGTCACCTACTAACTTGCGTGATCTTGGGCAAAGCATTTAACCTCGCTGAGCCTCATCAATAAAAGAGAACAATAATAGTTCCTATTTTGCAAGATTGTCGAAAAGGTCATATGAGTTTCCTTTAAAATATAAGCATCTTGAGGGCATAGACTGTCTTCAATTTTTTCTTTGTATCCCCAACATATAGTACATGCCTGGTAGATGTCTAATAGATAAGTGCCTAATAAGTGTTCGTTTCTTTGATTGAGATAAGATAATGGAAGTAAAGGACTTTGTGACTACTTAAACTTTATCACTTCAACAAGTCATTGATCTCATCAGTATGGTTATACAATCAACAAGTACTTATTAAGTGCCTTCAGATATCAGGCGTTGTGCAAGTTTCCAGACTAGGAAGACAAAAGTTAACATTTCTTGCCCTCAAGGAACTTCCATTCTATATTCTCTCCACTCAGCAGATCATAAACCATTCAGACTTCCTTATGTTTTATGATTCCTTTCTATAAATAAAAGAAATCCTCTACCTTGGATCTACTTGATGCCTGAGATGATTCTTCTGGCTCTTTTCATAGTGGTCCCCATTCTTGCTGCAAAACTATAAGGCTAGTTGCTCTACCTTCTTTTCCACTCATACAAGTCTTACATGCACAAATGAGGCACAGAGGTTAAGGCGGCAGTCAGCTGGCAAATATTTAACAACTAGATCCCTGAAAAGACAAGACCTACTTTTAAGTTGAATCTGTACAACGTTTTCCCATCACTTTTTTTTGGAGGGGGGAAGGAGGGGTTAAGTGACTTGCCCAAGGTCACACATCACTTTCTTTAGACTAGACAGTCAACAAAACATCAAAATCAAGCTCTTGATTTGGAGCATTTGCCAATTTCAGAGATGTGAATGTTCACACTGAAAATTTAACAATAAGAAGAGCTGGCTCTAGCATACTCCTGATTAAGTGACTTGTCTAGCATCACACAGCTAAAAAGGTTTAAGAAAGAATTCAAATTCAAGTCTCCACGGACTCCTAGACTAATATCCTTTTCCAAACACCCCATTGTCAGCCCCTCTGGGTCTGAATTTCCCTATCTATAAAAAGAGGTGATGGCAGCAGATTATCTTTTTCAATTCTATGATTCTGCCTTTTTCATGCTAAGGATATGACCTGATCCAGGAGCAGAAGTTATATCTGAGAGCACACTGTTCTAGAACCTGTTGCTATTCTGTGGAGCAATGAAAGATATAGAAATATCCACTAATTAGGCTCAAGGGAAGTAAGTTTAGGAAATGACTGTTTTTCAGAGAGTCAGTACCTGTGGATCAACTAACATGTTTAGGTAGTTTGGGAATTATCAATCTAACACTAGATTTTTGAGGGAAAATTTAACCTATTTATAAAAACTGCCTGTCACAAGAAATAAGAAAGGGATAATTGAGAGCTTACAAATAATTCTTTGTCAGAATATTCATGTTGACCATTATAATTCATCAGGAAGGTAAAGATTTAAAGTTGCCAAATACACACACATATACATTGGATCCTTACATACATACATATAAATATATTTTTATTTATGCATATACAGATATACATATACATGCATACATATGATTACTTTCATGTTGGAGCAGTGCACATGCTCCCAAAGGGATGACAATTATTAATAGAAACTGCATCTCTTAAGATTCTGCCCACACATATTTTAAGTCAACTCTGGAATTTTCAGCCATTATCTGAGGCCCTTGACACCACAGCTTTCCAAAAGGTTTCACATTTCCTAGAGAAAAGCTAGAAGCATTCTGACAAGATGCTATTCACAGCGGGCCAACCCAAGTGTCGTCAGGCTGCAGGTGACAGTGTTTGAAAGAAAGGTGACAGTCTTTTAAAGAAGGGAAGGAACTGAAGGAAAAAAAAATCCCCCAAAGAAAGGCAAGAGGAGGGGTAGCGAGGTGTTTGCAAGTCAAGAGCTTAGATACAGTGACCTCTAAGGATCTGAGCTATCCTGACATTTCCCAGGGGTTGACACGTTTTTGTGATGGGATTGGAGTAGCTATGATCCTGGCATTGTTTCAATACTTTTTGTCTTTTAGAGACATAAGGCCTATGAGTATCTTTTAAGTGAGAGATCTATAGATGCAAATGGACTAGAATTAAATAGAATATGAATGGGCAAACGGACTAGAATTAAAGTACTCCTTTTCTTAAATATTTACCATGACTGGTAATGTAGACTTTGTTTTGTTGATGAAAAAAACTGAACTTCTGGTAAGTCTAGGATTTTTCTTCAGGCCTCTTGCCATCTTATAACTAAGCCCCTCTATAGAGCTTATTCTGCAATATCTCTCTGATGGAGGCAATCTGAAATTCCAAAAGTTATTTTTAAATATTTATTGAGCTGGTCATGAAAGTTAATACAGAACCAGATGCTAAACAGGGGTGGGGAACCTGCAGTCTTAAGATCACATGTGGCCCTCTAGGTCCTCAAGTGCAGCCCCTTGACTGACTCTAGACTTCACAAAATCACAAACTTCACAAACAAATCTTGTTCTATGAAGTTTGGATTCAGTCAAAGGGTCACACTTGAGGACCTAGAGGGCCACATGTGGCCTTGAGGTCACATGATCTCCACCCCTGGGCTAAGAGAACCTGAGTATGCCCAGCACTGATCCTGTAATAACATGATCTGGGTTCGGATCCCACTACAACCTTGGGCAAATTGCTGAATCACCCTAAGCCTCAGTATTTTCATCTGTATAAGAAGAGAATTGGTCTCTTCCAGTTCTGCATCTATGATTCTAAAATATCTATTGTCTCTTTCTCTTCCCTTTCCATAGACGTTCATGAGCTCCTCTGATGGCTATGAGTTCTAATTTGCATTTTCTCAATCTACTGAAACAGGGAGTACCAATAAAAGGTCAAAACAGACAAGGGAGAGGAGCAGCACTGTGGACATAACTGCCTTAATTTGTAGTTCAAATAAAAATATTATAGTTGCTAGTGTTGGGATAAAGGGTAAGCAGTAGAAGAGGGCATCCAAATTCTAGGAGATCTGGATTGTTGTCACTCAAATGTTATGGGACTCAATTTTTTCAGCTACAAAATTAGCTGATCTTCAAAGTGCTTTTTCGGCTCCAAAATTCTCCTTATTTGTGATTCCAAATGACTTCTGAAAATTTCTTAGATTTGGCTATAGTGCTCACACAATGGATTAGACACTTGAGAAAGTTTTAAACCTCAGAGTTCCCATTAATTCCTTAGATTAAAATAGTTAGTAATCAGTATTGTGGAGCAACAAAAGAGATGAACATGGATGTGTTTCTTCCTGTGCCATCCATTTAGTTTTTAAAAGAGAAGTTGTTGCCAAATACCAATATTCATCTTGGACTTCCAGACAAAAGTGGAAAATAGCAGGAAAAATTGTCACAGATTTTAGATGCCAAGGGGATTTTCTGCTATTTATTGAAGGTGATGCCAAAAGAGGAAAGAAAATAGGTAACATCTGGGTTGTGATTAGGTTCCAAGGGCTCAAAGAACAAGGTCAAACAGAAGAGCAGGCAGTCTGGAAATAGCTGAAGTATTGTCAGTATGGAAAGCCAAAGGTCATTAAACCCAGTTAGGGGTGGGAAATCCTAAGAGGACGGGAGACTAAGGGGTAACCTAAGGCTCAGCTCCTCAACCACACCAAACATGAAGAAAAATGCCTCTCAAAATGCAGTAAACATAGTAATGACCAAAAAAGGAAAATCGAAAGACCACATCGAGTACTGGACCTGGAATTAGACATGCGTTCAAATCTTAGGTCAGATACTTACTGGCCGTGTGACCCTAGACAAAACATTTAACCCTGGTCGTCCTCAATTTCCTCATCTGTAAAATGGGAAAAATAAAAGCACCTACCTCTAAGAATGAGTTAATATTTATAAAGCACTCTGAAAATCTTAAAGTACTACATAAATTGTTTTTGTTATTATTACAGAATAGGTGACAACCTAATCAATAACCCATTTCTCTTAGTATTTCTACCTCTGGCAACACCTCTTCTCACAGACAGAGGCCACTCTAAATAAGGGTTCCTTAGGTTTTTCCATGGTTGGGCTTTAACAATAAAATGAAATGGAGGAAACGATTTAATTAAAAACATAATGCTTTAAATAGAAGCAATAGAAAATGGTAGTCTCGGTTTTGATAAACCCATGAACAAAAAATTGCCTTTGGCAACTGAATCTCACTAAAATGGAAAAAGAGTTTAGCACAAATTAGCTTTAGGCCAACATCTTAGACCATACCCTAAATCAGATTAAAAGAGATCTGTTACCTGGATAAGAAAGATTGCATAGTAAAAAGGAAACCAGAAGAGGATGAATGGAGATGTCTTATTTTTTACAACTATGGCTGGGGACCACCCAGGGTTGGGGGGGTGAGGAATGCTTAATCAAAAATAGAGGAGATCGTCAAAGACAAAATAGTCTTCATTGTATAAATTTCAAAGCCTTCATACAAATGAAATCAGTGAAGTTAAGAGAAATCATCAAGTGAGAAAGAATTTTTAATTCATATATCAATGATAGAAAACTGATATCCAAGATATATAGGGAGTTATAAATATGCAACACCAAGAGCTATTCCCGAAAAGACAAATGGTTAAAGGATATGAAGTTTTGAAAAACACCGCAAACCAAAAATGACCATTTTGAAAACATATCCCAAATCTTTAATAGTGAGATAAATACAAATCAAAACAATTTTATGATTTATCTTATCTCTTATAAACTTGAAATTATAACTAACCCCCTTCCCCCCCCCCCAGTAGAAGTCAATCTTAGAGGTACTGTGAGAAGATAAACACATTAATACACTCGTGGTAGAACTGCACATTGGCCAAACAATTCTTGACATCAATTTATAATTATATAATAAATTTATTTCAATGTCCATATATTTTACCAGTGATCCTATAACTGGCCATACCCTGAAAGAATTCAAAGACACGAACAATAGTCTAATATATATCAAAATATTCATGTCAACGTTCTTGGTGGTAGTAAACAAGAGACAAAGTACGTGCACATGAACAACACATACAGCAAGGCACATACAACAGTATATACACAACAGTGGGGAGTGGCTGAAATAAGGGAGTAGGATATTATTACACAGTAAGAAATGATGAATTCGAGGAGTTCAGAAGAAAACATTAGAAGCTTTGCATCAGGAATGGATGCAGAACAAAATAAACAGAACCAAGACAAACATACACACAAGGATTGAAGCAATGTAAGTAAAAAGTTCATTCAAAGGAAACCAGACTCAATAATTGAGGAGACCAAGTCTAGTCCTCCCCAAAAAGATAACAAATAAGCCTCTCTCTTTATAGCAGAAAAGAGAGAAACTACTAGGGCAGATGTTGTAGACATTGTTTTTCTACTGTGGCCACTGCGTCAAGTACTTTTACTTAATTATTTTTCTTTATCACAAAGAGAGGAGGAAGAGGTGTCCCCCCTACAAAAAAATAGCATGGTATAAAAATCAAGTATCAATAAAATTCATTTTAATGTAGAAATAAATGGAACATCAACATTAAATACACCTTATTTTTTAATCATCTATTACTTAAACAAGCCTAAAGGGTTAATATGGAGATTTTTTTTCAATGAAGCAGACATATCAGGTTTTATATGATATAAGTCTGTGAGACTTTGGTAAAGACCTAGACTATGATGGAAGAAAGAATCTGCAAGCCTTAGAAAAATTGAGATGAGAGCAAGTAAACAGGACACTGGAACAAAGACCATCAAGAAGCAATTTGAGTTTATTACAGATGGCAGAGCCAACAAACCTTTCAAACTGGAGCACGAAGGCCTGGCTATGTTTCCCCATCCTTTATGACACAATGAAGCTAGATTTAATACTTGCGGTATGTAATCTGTCCTCTAAGTCATCTGGGACCCAAAGAAGGTTGTATATTTTATAACTATCTCAAGTGGCCAGTTGAAGTTCCAAAAGTGCTTTATTTTCCAAAAAAAAAGGTATGTGTATGTAGATAGATAGATAGATAGATAGATAGATAGATAGATAGATAGATAGTGTGATATAAAGAAGTAGGTGAAAATTTATAACACAAAAGTTAGTAACATTCCTGTTCTCTGTAACCTTGGGAAAGTCAGTTTCCTCATCAGGTCAGACAAGCTGATCTCGAAGGCCCCTTCTAGCACTAAAATTCCATGCATCTATGAATAGTAGACCATCTAAGGAAGAATGACTAAGCTTCCAGATTCCAGCGAATAAGGGGACACCCAAATAGCGCATATGGGCCTTTGCATCCTTGGTGGCTTGTGGTTTAATTCCCCCATAACTATTTTTAATAGATAGAATGTTAGGAGTTTGACATTTACCACCTAATAAATTCAGAAGCATGTAACTGGGCTTCTTCCCATCATAGTATAACGAACATTTAGATGCATGTATCAGGTCTTAATTTGACCTGACTGGGAACAAGTTATATTCTAGCCTCTCACTGAGTCTATTTTCCATACTGTAGACAGTGATACTCATTAATTTCCCCATACTGCTTTCATTGGCATAGCAGTCATAATCAGTGTCCTTCACAATGGGAGCTTATTTTGTATGCTGAATAATAATATGACATCACTTGGCTTCTTAATATGGTCTTTGATGTTCTCTAATGAAGTTCACTTACATCTGCATTGCTATATATGGCAAAATAGTTCTGGGAAGCCTAAAGTTGAAGGCAGAAACAAAACGGAAAGTAGAATACAAAATAAACATTCTTTGATTAAAGACGGGAAAGGCATCTCAACGGCATACTGGCAGGATCTTTTTTCTAGCAACAAAAAGTCCGTATGTGTTCCAAAGTGTGATCCAATAAAAAAAAAAATCAAAGACAGAACTCTAAATATCTGTCTTATCGAAAATCAAAATAAGGGCATAATAATTGATATCGTCATAATGAAACATTAAATAGAGCCAGTGGAACTGTATGTTATAGTTCTCAGTTTTATGGCCACTGATTACATTTCATACTCTCAAATTAGAGTCTGGTAATAGTATGCCAAATTTCTTAATTCCAATGAGGAAAAAATATTTATGAATTTATTAGTATCCAAGACAACATGATTACTTGCATATGAAATTCATATAGGATTCTGAGTATATAATCCTCAATTTAATACCATGATGACAGATTGGCTAAGAAACTATCTTGTGAACTTAATTCTGTTTAATGAATGTAGTATTTTTAAAGCAGCCATGTGTGCCTGACACTATTCTAGGTGAGTTAAGAAATGCAGAGGACACAGATTTACATTTTAATTTTGGGAAATCTATAGTCCCTTCCCTTTGATGTTTTTTTTAATTTCCAAGGAGTATTTGGATTATTACCTTGTCTTTATTCTTTCTTAAATTATTATTTTTCAATAAGCATTTGTTAAGTACCTACTATGTGTCAAGTACTAAGCTAAATGCATTCTTTTTTTTTTTTTTAGAGAGGGGGAAGGCAGGGCAATTGGGGCTAAGTGACTTCCCCAAGGTCACACGGCTAGTAAGTGTTAAGTGTCTGAGGGTAGATTTGAATTTGAGTCCTCCTGACTCTAAGGCTGGTGCTCTATTCACTGCACCATCTAGCCACCCCACTAAATGCTTTCTTAAAAGTGGTCCTGATGTTGTAGCAAGAGTCCTAACTTTAACAAGAGAGGAACTGAATTCAATTCCTGATTTATCTGGTTTTTATCTGTGACTTTGACCAAATCATTTCTCTTTTTTAAGCTTCACTTTTTTGATCTATAAAATGGGGATGTTGGACTAGGTGATTTCAAATGTCCATTCCACCCCTAAGGCCTATGATCCTATAATTAATGAAATTTTCCACTCTTGGTTTCTATGAGTTTTTTTTTTTAATATACTAGTTCTATAGTTTTGACTGCCACTTCTCTTTCCCAATAACTGCTTTTCTCTTTCTTTGATACATATAGATAGATTAGAGAGCTAGAGTTGGAGTCAGGAAGATCCAGGTTTGAAACTCGCCATTTATTAGCAATGTGACCCTCAGCAATTTACTTGACCTTACTGGTTCTCTCTGGTCCTTCTAGAAAATGAAGGTTGGAGTCTATAACTTCAAAGATCCCTTCTAACTCTAAATCTATGAACCTGTAATCCTCTGACCTTTAGGCTTTACATACTCTTAGCCTCAAGTAAAGCTATGATGAGGTAAAAGCCAAGTAGACAGTCACTTAAGGCATAACATGGGGTACTGAACAGGAAAGCTTTTAAAAAGTTTCATTTTCTTTGATATATTCTGGTTTCATTTCATCTTTATTTCCCAATATATCACTTCTCTCCTTTTCCTTTTCAAGAGTGCCATCTCTTTTCACAAAGAATAAAAAAAGAGAGAGAAGTAAGTTAGGCAGAACTAACCAGTGTATCTGCTAAGACCAATATTATATGTAATAATCCACACTCACAGTCCTCTACCTCTGAAAAAGAGGAGAGGAGTTGCATTATTACATCTCTTCTTTAGGGGCAAGTTTGACCATTATAATTTTGTAGCTTCCCATTTTTATTATTCTTTAATGATTGGGCATGATATTTTCTTGGTTCTGCTAACTTCACTTTGTAGCAGTTCAGGTGAGTTTTCCCATGCTTCTCTATTTTTAAAAATATTCACCATTTCTTATAGCACAGTATGGCATTCCTGTATCACAATTTTCTTCAACCTATACACACTCGTTTTGTTCTAGTTATTTGCTGTAATAAAAATGTACTGCTATCAATATTTGAGTGTATGTGGGACTTTTTTTTATCACTGACATCTGTGAGGTGTGTTTAGCAGTGGGATCTCTAGGTCAAAGGATATAGAACATTTTAGTCACTTTCTTAGTATAACTCACAGCTCCACAAAATGTATTACTGTAATATTGTAATATGGCACCCCAGAAGGATGCTTTTTAAAATTATTTTTTATAAATGTTCATTTTTTTTGTATTGTTAAAATCATCTTTCTGTAGAATGCAGTTATTTCTTTGTTTCAAGGAACATAGCACATGTTTCAATGAAGACTCAGAATCTCCAATGAACAGTAAAACATGGAATGGGTGTAGGGTATGTTCAGGGAAAAGAGTACCTCTGCAGAAACCTTTTCAGGTCTGCTTTCTACCTTTGTTATCCAAATGTTCCACCCAATTCCCACCTGTGGTTCCAAGAAACTGTAGCATGCACAGTGGTCATACCCTGGTAAAACATTTTGGCAGATGAACTAAACCAAGTTAAGTGTAACCGAGGGGTCTCAAATTGTTCAGTGAGTTAGGTGGGGTGTCTACTCCAAGTATGTGAAGACTTCCCTGAGCAGAATGTGTGGATGAGAACAATTTGTTCCAAAGGCCATGAAGGTGGCTGAGGCAGGTGCTGTGGAGCACCTAAAGCTTGGTTAGCATCAAAGACACTAAGGTCATTCATTAATCCCAGGTCATTACCAGTCATCCTGACTTTAGTTTGCCACTGGACTGTGATGACTCTGGAAGAGACAGTGAAGCCAACAACTTTGTGCAACTCTGCCCCACTTAAATACAATTTATTCATGAATCAAAATACATCACCCAAACCATTTTGCTTTTTTTTTTTTTTTACCAACGCAGAAGCAAAATTTTCAAAAAATGGATGCGGATCAGTCAAAATTTTCAAACCTTGCCCAAGGTATATAAGTTCCTTGTCCTGGTTCTGGAATCAACTCTTTCTTTTATGCATTCTATTCATGTATCTGTATCTGTACATACACATATATGTTTAAATATACATATATATGCATACATATTTATATTTCTCTCTGTTTTTCTGTGTGGTATGTGTGTGTGTGTCTGTGTCCATCTGTCCATCTGTCTCTGTCTGTCTCTCTCTGTCTCTGTCTCTGTCTCTGTCTGTGCCTCTGTTTATCTCTGTCTCTGTCTCTGTGATTCTCTTTGTGTCTGTGTCTGTCTCTGTCTCTCTGTATGTCTCTCTGTCTGTCTGTCTCTTTCTCTCTTTCTCCCCCCCCCACATCTCTCTCTGTCTCTCCTACACCTATAGTTGCCTTCTTCACTTGATATCATTAGCCTCTGAACTGCAACATATCAAACACCTGAATTGATTTCTTTTCCCCTGCACAATTATTCACCATTTCCCTAGTTCTTACCATTGACAAAAAGGTGCAATCACAATTCCTTTGGTTTCTCAAACTTAAGAACCAGAGGGAGAGTTTAAATCTTCCTCTTTCCCTTAATCTTAATAATGGTTTCTCTGAAATTTCTCAGATCTCCCTTTCTGTCTCCTTTCTGTCTCATTAGTCACCACCCTTGCTAGACTGGGCTTTTGTAACACCTTTTCCCAAAGCCAATTCTACATTGTACTTTGGTTTATGCCTGTGATTTAGTTGCTGTAGGGAAGTCATCAATGAGGAATCCCCATCCACTACCATTTTACAAAATTATAGTTCTAGGGTGCTGCCTGGATACTTTGAAAGTCTTTGAGATACGCTCACAGTTACATTGCTAGTGTGACTTGAATTCAAGCCCTCTTAACTCTGAAGTCAGCTTTTTATACACTATGGCATGTTTTCTTATTTTGTACATAGTAAGTGCTTAACAAATTTATATTGAATGAATGAAAGTCTGCCTCTGGATGGTGTTTCTCCTCCTGATTTTTGG
Source organism: Pseudochirops cupreus (assembly GCA_028627135.1). Taxonomy (NCBI): domain Eukaryota; kingdom Metazoa; phylum Chordata; class Mammalia; order Diprotodontia; family Pseudocheiridae; genus Pseudochirops; species Pseudochirops cupreus. The sequence goes on along the minus strand of CM053582.1, from coordinate 397,373,556 downwards.
AGAAATATTCCCAGGGAGTTATGGACCATTTAGCAAATATTTAATCCACCATATGTTATAGATAATGAAACAGAGGCCTAAAGAACTGATTCCCCCAAGTTCATATGGGGGAAAAGTGGTAAAGATAAGATTTGTAATCATGCCCCCACAACTCCAAATGCAATGCTCTTTCTTATACGCCATCTTCTTTAAGTGAGGTTCATTGTGCTATTCTCCGAGTCAAGAATTATTAATAGTTTCCTGATGTTTATAATGCTAATTATAAACTCTTCTGCTGAATCCTACATCAACTGACTATTACATCTTATTTCTCATTATTCCCTTGCACACACATTCTACATTAATCAAGTTTTTCCCCATCCTGATGAAAACAACTTATTTACTCCTTTCTCTGTAGTTATGCAAATACCATTCTTTCTTAAAGTCCTTTCTCCACTAATCCATGACCCTTTCCTAATTACCCTAAAAACATACTAACCACCATACAACTTTTTGTGTTGTCTGCTACCTCAGCTCTTATTAACGGAAAGATTGGATTTAGAAAGAAGAACTTTGATATGGAAGTCTCGTTCAATTCCTTACTAACTATGTGACCTTAAGTCATTTTGTTTTCCTAGACCTCAGTTTATTCATCAGTACAATTGGGTGGGGGAAGCAGATGATCCCTAGGAGTCTTTCTCACTCTAGGATTCTACTCTGTCTTCACTAGACAAGTATACATTCCCCTTTATGTTCTAATGTAAATGTCCTCTCTTTTCCTCTTTTTCTTTGGGAAGTATGTACTTGTATCCCCTATTAAATCATAAATTTTGAGGGAACAGAGATCCTGTTGTTCAGCATGTCTATACCCTACTTTAGCATTTTGTGCAGAGTTTAACACAGTGTGGGTGCTTACTCCATTTCAACAGACACATTGATTGTTTCTGCTCTATAATAACACGTTTGAGAGAGGGCAGAGAAAATGCCAATGGAAACATTGCTTGAGTTTTTCCATAGCAGTAAAAATGTCACTGCTGATTTTGCTAGGGTAGAGACAACCACACTGTTTTCTTCATTACATACCAAGCCACTGGAGATGCTATAGTAATGAAGAAAGAATTTTTTTTTTTGCTCTCAAATTCCCCTTGTGTTTAAAGAGAAGTAAAATGACATGATATGATAGCTGAAATAGAAAGTGACCGTGGGGACTTAGAAGAAAATCTCACTGCAATTCTCTACTGGTATATTCACTTCTTCATGCTTTCTCTAGACTAAGTGAGCATTGAAATTGATAAGGGGGCATGGTGGAGAAGGAAAATAAGATCTTAGCTATCTGTAAACTGACCAATCAGTTCCACAATAAGTGTGAGTTAGACTCTGGTATTAGTGTATGATCACTGTAAACAACACGAATATATTTTAAAATCATGAGAGTTTCAGAAGGCAATGCAGTACAGTGGGAGTATTTTGCCTAAGGAGCCAGAGTACCTTAGTTCAAATCTTCACTCTTCTTTCAACTTTCTTCCTAAGTAACTTAAAGCAAGTCTTGTAACTTCCTTGGGCCTTAACTTCCCCATTTGTGCAATGAGGAGATTGAACTAAACATTTCCGCCTTTAATGTTTGATTCTATAGGCAGGGCAGTTTAATGAGGCGAACTTGGCATTATTATACACAGTATATGTTAAATGAACTTATAAAGAGAGATGAGAGAGCTTGTTGTTGTTTTTTTTTCATCTTTCATCAAAGCCAACAGCTAGACAGCTCTAATCTGAATTCCTTAAGCTTCTCTGTTTACCACGGTGGTACCATCACGTAGCCAGGGAGGCTGCAGTATAGAGTGTAGCATTACCCATGATGCAAATTATGCCAAGTCATCCTAATAGTAAAGTGTTTATCCCTTCCTGGCATGTATTTTAAAAAGAAGTTCTACCAAGTAGGAGAATGTTATAGAGTGATTCCCTTCAAACTTTTTAAAAAACCATCTGTTTCAACCAAAGTCAGTTGATAACCATTTATTAATTGCCTACAATGTACCAGACATTATACAAGGAGCTGGAGTTATTTGGGCAATTGTATTAATATGAAATTTGAAACAGGGAGACTAATTACAAGGCAATTGTTACACCACAGGTGAGTGGAGACAGTAACCTGAACTCAAGTAGATTCAAGGGAGTGCTGGGGCCAGCTTAAACCTGCTCATAAGAGTCAAATGTTAAAATTTTTAGTGTGAGCATTTACACTTCAGAAATCAGTGAACATGAAAAATCAAGGCTTGATTTATTGTTTTGTTGATTTCTAGACTTAACAAAGTAATGGGAAAAGTTAATAATGCCAATTAAATTTAAAAGTACATCCCAAATGCATTTTTTTTAAATTTCAGAGAGCTATTTTTAAACATTTGTCAGCATGCTCTAGAATGAAGGTCTTATGAAAAGAAAAAAGATAACTGATGAGAGAAATGTTTTATAAGCAGAATTGACAGAACTTAAAACTAATTGGATATGGGAGACTGAATAGTGAGTAAAAAGGAAATGAAAGAAGGTAACTCTGGGGTTATGAGCCCAGCTTATATACATTGCATTAACATTATATTTACATGGAAATATCCTGTGAGCAGAAATATGTCAACAGTTCTTTTCCTGGTGTAGTGGGTAAAAGATTCAATGACCTGGATTTGAATCTCATCAGTGTAAGGTTAGACAAGTCACTTAATGTCTCCAGGGCACTGTTTCTTCATATATAAAACGAACAGGTTGGACAATATGACTTCTAAAGTCCATTCTGCTGCTAAATCTCTTTTCCTGGTCTTGTTGTCCTGAGGTATTTGAAAGCTCTTTAAATACTACTCCCATATAATAGATGAAGAATACCTACTGTCTAGACTATGGCATGTCATTGGACAGCAATATTATAGATCTGACATTTGTGTGTATGTGTGCATGTATATACATATAAATATGTGTGTATAGGTGTGCATACATGTATGTGTTGTTTATATGAGGAAAAAAACAGAAGACTAAGGACACTAAATAATTTGTCTAAGGCCACACAGATACATACACATATATAGATATAGATGTAATGTGTGTATGTGTATGATGTTTATACACATAAACACACACAGATAGATAGATAGAGATAGAGATGTACATTTATGACATTTATGCATATGTATAAATACAACTATTACCATTTTCATCTGCCTTCTTACTGAGTCAACAATCCTATAGCTCTCTAAGCTTCATTTGTACTTTACTTTTGATGGAGTTAAATGCTGCCTTCTTAGAGATGGATGAACTATCCTGTTGGAAAACCCTGTGGAATTCTTGTTTTTCATTAAGCAGCTTCTGAATTTCCCAGTCACTTTTGTCAAACCAGTCTTGATGTTTGCAAGAGTTCTGGTCCAAATGAGTATATGTGCTGTAAACTAAATCTTTGAAAGCTGCCCAGTGCTTTTCTGCTCCACCACTGCCAAGGCTGTGTTGGCTCAGCTTTCCTTCCAAGTTAGCAACAAATGGGTCACTCCAGGAGAAACACTCTAATTTGTTTACAATAAGTCTTCTGGTAGTCTAATCTTATCTTGGGGCCACAGTTTTTGCTGAATGAGAATATTTAGCTTGGAAAAAATAAATCTGTGATTGGTCCAGCACTCTACACCATGCATCACTTTTGTCACTCTCATATCCTATCTCTTCTCCTTAAATGATGTAGTCTATTAAACTCCAATGCTTATTGCAAGTGCTCCCACAGCAATAGTGAGGATATCTTTCAGGGGCTGTATTGGTATAACATTAAGAGACAGAGAGGTGAGTTCCATCAATTTGGGTGCTCACCTTGTGCAGGATTTACAGTTGGACATGGACAACATGAGACATCCCACAACATGAGAACTCATGGTTAAGTTGTGTTCTGTATCAGTGAGTGTAATAACTACAGTAAAGGGATTCCTGCTACATGGCAGTATGAAAGTATTTTCATAAATGTGTAGTATTTAATAACTTGTACTATAGCAATACTGTGATACTTTGAAAAAATTTGTGATCTTATGCATGTGAGCTCCCTTTGCCAACATAGCTAGAAACCCTTCCATACCCCAGTAGATAGTTTACATGAGTTAAATATGGTTTAGACTCTTCACTATTTAGCTAGGCCTGTTCTAAACAACCACAATCCTCATCCTAGAGACATGCAATCTGTAACTGACCAAGTATTCAAAACCTTTCTATCTTGATAGGACCTCCTTGAGTTTGTACTTAGCTGCCATGATGACATAGTATTGTAGAGTGGGAAGAATTCTGGATTTGGAGTCAGAAAAACTGAATTTGAATATCAACCCTATCACTCCCTAGCTCTGTGATCATAGACTTAACTTCTCTGGGGCTCAGTTTCCTCATATATAAAATGAAAGAGGGTTGGATTAAATGACCTCTAAATCTGCTATCCAATAAAGGGTCAAGAGTAGGATTTTAGTCCTTTCATATCCAAGAGAAGCTTTCCCTTGACACATCTGGCCATCTCTCCCCACTGTCCAGCTGATGTATGTTCAGAGAGAGTGATCAAGTTCTAATATTTGCAGAAGCAAAATAGAATTAAAAATTAAACTTCACATTCTCCTAAAATTCATTCCATAGCCAAATAGAAAGGATTGATGGATTTTTTTTGCAATTTCATATTGCAAGCTATTTTCCCCCAGTGGAATGGAGAATTACCTTCTGCAAACATTTATGAATTTATGAACCTATAAGGCAAGATGGAATAATGAATAAAGAGGAAGTCTTAGAGCCAGGAGACCTGGGTTCAAGAGCACCCACCAATACTTGCTGGCTATGTGACCCTCGACAGGTTGCTTAACATCTTACAGTATTCTATACAACTCTTTAAGACTAAATTGCAAGGAAGATGCCATCCTACATTGGTAGAAAGATTTTCCTCATTCAGAAGTTCCTTTCACAAGTCAGTATGACAGATCCAGACCCTATTCCTCTCCTATGAACTTATTCACTAATTTTCTCCTATGTACAAAGTACTGTGCTAGCTACTGGTAATACAGATTGGAGACCCCATAACTCTTACCTTTCAAGAATCTATAATCTAATAGGGAGGATAGCATGTGCATATGTCATGTGGTAAGGGCAAAGGACAAAATACCCTGGGAAAATATAAGGAGAGAGAGAGCCAAGTGTACATAATACCCATTCTTTGGATATCCACAGAGCTATTATACCCACCAGAATAAGAAAAGGTAAAGATGGGCAAAAAGGGAAGAAATGAAGACAGAAAATGAACCAAAAAACAGGACCATTTAATTCTGGAATCCCTTTTGTCAGATATTCCCTGTTAGTATCCCCAGCAACACTCTTCCAGTGCTTTCCTTCCTTGAATGATTGCAGTTAGTGCAGGTTAATGACGGAATTTTTCAAAGTAAACATTCCACTTCAACAGCATCATTAATAGTGACAGAGACATTGCCAGAGTCCTAGACATGTGCCAGTCGTGGCTCATGAATAAAAATGAGGAGTAATCAATTATGAATATTTGCCTTATAGAAAAAAAAATCTCAGAGTGAGAAGGAGGTAGAGCTTCTTTTGAAAACAGAGATGATTTTTATGTATAGACATTTTAAGTTTCTCTAATTTGCACCTTAGTTATGTACCATAATGATGACCCAAATGCACATTTAATACAGCATTGCAGGTGAGTTTAAAAATAATTTTTTAAAAACCCACAAGTGATGAAACCATTGTTTCCATGATGCAGTTTCTTTCCACCTACCCACAACATGGGGAATCCCAGGTCCCTCCTCCTTCCCTAATCCTTAGCAATTGACTTTCCCTAAAGGGAGACAAAGCTATCCCCAGGACTTTATTGTCGCTGACTTCCATAATACAGCCCTCTGATCACTTAAATGGATAAAATACCCTGGCTGAGGATAAATAGAGTTCCTAAGACTTGTTGGATTTCTAAAACCTACAGGAGTCATCATGTCCTTCACCTTAATGGATATACCCAGAGAAACTATTTTCCTGTTGTATATCCTTGCTATATTAAAACAAATTTCCTTTTATTAACTAGTGAACAACTGGAGAGTGATACATTTCATCCCAATATCAATCATGAACCAAGTGATCGCTGGCAATAAAACAGCCTGTAACGGCAATATAGAACCCACAAAACCATGTTCAGTAACATCCCATTCAAACAGAGGCAGGTCTGAGTGTTTCTGAATGTGTATTTCTATCATTCTTCTGGTCATTCTTACAAGGTTCCATAGTGGATAAATAACTGTTTTCAGAGTGAGGAAACCTTAGTCCTGACTTTGACACATACTGGCTATAAGAGACTGGAACACTTACCTATCAGTGTTCTAGGGCAAAAAATTGTATGTATCTTGCTTGATTTGAACCTCATAGCAACACTGTGAGGGAAATGCCATAGGGATTCCAGTGGTTCCCAATACTTTCAGTTGCCTGTATATGTAGCCTTGACCTCATGCTTTGACCTTTCAACTTCTTACTAGCTATTCCATCCCAGGATCAGTGAGCTGTCCTTCCTTTATCATAGTGCCCTCCCTCTGAGATTATCTCCAAATAATCCAGTCTGTATCCTGTTTGTACATAGTTGTTTGTAGGTTGTTTTCCTCATTAAATTGTGAACTCTTTGGTTTTAGTTTTTTGGCTTTCTTTATATCCCCAGCTCTTAACACAATAACATAGCACAGTGCTTAAAACATGCTTGATTTGACTTGACTCTCCTAGTACGTCTTGTTCCTTCGACCTCCTGTTAGGACTAATCTGTAAACATTCATACCTAGGCAGTCTTCACTATGTAGTTTCTCCATTCCTTTTGTTTTTTTTTTCTTTTTTTAAAACTTTTTCTTTTCTTTTTTTTTTTGTGGGGCACTTGGGGTTAAGGAACTTGCCCAAGGTCACATGTCTAGTAAGTGTTAAGTGTCTGAGGCCGCATTTGAACTCAGGTCCTCCTGACTTCAGGGCTGGTGCTCTATTCACTGCGCCACCTAGCCATCCCCTCCACTCCTTTCCTATACCTGTTGAGTTTTACTAGAAAAAATTACAATATTTAGCTGATTTCATCAAGAATTATTTCATTCATGTTACAAAATCACAAGGTAGAACATCAATTGTCAACACCCCTACTCTACCCTGACCACAGTCCCCACATTGTCTGGTCTTTATATTTTCTTCCCTCCTTTTACCATCACCACCATTCCCATCTCTGTCACTTAGAGAAAATGACCCACATTACTGAGAAAAATGAAGTCATCCACTGAGACGTTCCTTAATTCCTTTACTTCATTCTTAAGACTATAGCATCATTACCCTCTCTATCTTCCTCTTCAGTTAGAACAGAAATATCATAATTGCTCACTGGGGGCAGTGATGTAGTCCAATGGATAGAATGCCAGGCCTGCAGTCAGGAAGACTCATCTTCCTAAGTTCAAATCTGGCCTCAGATACTTACTAGCTGTATGACCCCTGGCAAGTTACTTAACCCTGTTTGCCTTAGTTTCCTCATCTACAAAATGAACTGGAGACAGAAATGGAAAACCACTCCAGTATTTTTGACAAGAAAACCCCAAATGGGTTCATGAAGAGTCAGAAATGACTAAACAACAAATTGCTCAGTGAAGCTAATTCCTCTATGTAGGTCTCTGTTCCATTCCATCTCTTCCAGAACTGTGATCCAGCAGTCATGCCCTCTACCTTATGAATTTTCTATCTTGCTTTTGCCAGTGGTTTCTTCCCATCTATCCACCAAGCAGATACTCAGATTTCCTCAATCATAAAAAAGACTATTCTTGGCCCTTCTAATCCATTAAATCACTACCTCATCTCTCTCTACTTCACTGCTATAGTTTTTTAAAAATTGTCTGCTTCAAAACCCCCTTTTTCCTCAAGTCCTTGTAATTCAGTTTCCTCCCAACTATGCTACTGAGAAATTACTCTCCAAGTGTCATCAGTGACCTTCATTTCTTTTTAAAAATCATTTATTATTGTTTATTTTTTTAAATTATTTTTTAAATTTTAACTTCCAAGTATTCTCCCTCCCTTTAGCACCTTAAACAATTGAGAAAGTAAGTAATATATTAATAATACATGCAAAGTAATGCAAAACATATTTCCATATTAATCACACTGCAAAAAAAAATGAAAAAAAGTGTCAAAAGATACTCAAGAGTTCATAAGTTCTCTCTCTGGAGTTGGATAGTCTTTTTCATCATGAATCCTTTAGCACTGAATGACCATTTCTAAATCACTAATTGATATATCATGATGTCATCTTCTTTTATCTGTCTGTAGCTTTTGACAGCATTTCCCCAAAACTCCCATCCCTAAACTTGTGCATGCTCCTACTAAACATTTTCTTCTCCCTTGGCTTCAGAAACAATACAACCTCCTGGAATTCCTGTAATTCTTTCCAATTATTCATGCTTTGTCTCCTTGACTAGCTCCTTAGTTAAACTTGCTCATACTTGCCTCAAGGAAATATGGCCCTCTTTTTTCTTCATATTCCATCCCTTGTTGATGTAATTCACTCCCGCAATTTCACTACCACATTTATGCAGGTGATTGTCCAACCCACATATTCATCCCAGACCCCTGGCCAAATTGCTGTTGCTTGTATACAACATTTCATCTTCCAACTCTGCTTTTGCATAACCTGTTTCCCATGCCCAGGAGCAAATACACCATTGCTGAACTTCTGCCTCTTCAAATCTCCAGCATCCTTCAAAGTTGGTCTCAATGGCACCTCTTGCCTTTCCTGATCTCCCAGGTATGCCCCTGTTAAAGTCACTTTCTATTTATTTTGTGCATACATTTTTGACTTTAATAACCTGGGTATATTTGCCTAATGTAGGCTAACCCAGTGATTCAAGATCAGAGTTGGATTAAATGAGACATCTATGAACTGTAAAATACAGTAAACCCAAGTTTTACTGGTGACAAATGATGAAAAAAGACATAATTTTTTTTTAAGTGCTAAATCAGATGCAATGGCTGTTCTCCTTTGCCTTCTCAGTCACCGTGGAAATTATCTATCTGTAGAACCTATTCTAGGTATACTGATTCAATGAGCTGGCCATCAAATACCAAGACATAATGCAGACAGTTGGCATTTTCCATCTGTTTATCTGTTCTTGTAGGGATGGTCAAGCAGTAGCTAGATCTCTTCCTGGAGAAGCCTTGATAGTGAACTGGGACTTGATATACAATATTAGCTACAAACCGGAGCATCTGGAGGATCTAATGACCTATGAGAAATTCCTCTTCCATTTAGATCTTATATAGCAACCATACATATCCTTGTTTTAGGCCATACTTAACATAATAATTAGGACAGCTAGTTGATACAGCAGATAGAGTTCTGGGCCTGGGGCCAGTAAAACTCATCTTCTTGAGTTCAAATCTGGCATTAGACATTAGCTGTGTGACCTGGGCAAGTCACTGAACTCTGCCTCAGTTTCTTCATCTGTAAAAAGAGCTGAAGAAGAAAATGTCAAACCATTCCAGTATCTTTGCCCAGAAAACCCTAAATGGGGTCATGAGGAGTCAGAGACAATTGAAGTGACTTAAATAACAACCACAAATAACACATACGATTTTAACATATTCATATGGGGAAAGGAAGGAAAGAAGCATTTATATAGAACCAATTATGTGTCTGGAACTCTGCTATATACTTTAAAAATATGATCTTATTTGATCCTCGAAACAACCTTGTGAAGTAGATACTGTTATTATTCCCATTTTATAGTTGAAGAAACTGAGGTAGACAGATGTGAAGTGACTGGCCTAGGCTTGCACAGCTATTAAGTTTCTGAGGCTGGATTTGAACTCAGGTCTTCCTGACTCCAGATTCAACACTATCCACTGTGCAAGCTGGCTCATAAGAAATGTAATAAGAGAATAAGAAAGTCATAAGAAACTCCTGGTTGAAGAACCTTCCAGGATTAATCTTGCTTGATAGTGAAAAACTTTTTTAAAAGGTTAATATACAACAGATATGGCATTTTGCGTTTTCTTCAACCGTCAGCCAACTATAGAGAATCATTTTACACAGTCATGCCTATTCTTTTCTCATGTTTACACCAAGTAGGCTCTAAATATGTGTGGAGATTTTTTTCATGAATGTCCTATAAAATTGAAACTGGAGGCCTAAAGCTCAGAAGTTATTCATATTTTTTGATCACCTTAAATAATGAGATTTTTCATCATTTCCCCCATTCTTTCGGAATCTTCTTGATATATCTCTGTTTTGCTCCTTCTCATCCCCCTCCTAAACTGAGCAAACTAAGGGGAAAAATAAACAAAAATCTGTTTATATGTAGCCATATAGTCCCTCGAAACAAATTCCCTTATTGTTTATGGCTGCCTAAAAATGTATGTCTCTGACTGCATTTTACATTTGTCCCCTCTGACAAAAGGTGAATGGCATATTTTATCTCTATTTTTTGGATCATTAATTATAGTTTTTAAATTTTTCAAAGTCATTTCTGTACAATGTTGCAATAATTGTATAAATTGTTCTCCTAATTCAGCTCAATTTGATCTGCATCAGTTCATAGAACTCTTCCCAGTTTTGTCTAAGACTGTCCATTTTTTATGATACACATTACATCCATATACCACAATTTGTTTAGCTATTCCTTGATGGGTAGACAACCCCTTAGATTCCAATTTTGGAGTATCATGAAAAGAGATACCATAAATATTTTTGGAGATTTTGGTCTTTTTAGTCTTTCTATAATTTAAATGTTAAAATGACTTCTTATGCTTTTGAAATGTGTCACATTTAGAATATATTTCTTTATCATGTACTTAGTTCTTTCTAACCAGTCTTCCTGCCTTCATTGCCTAAAAAGACTATTTTACAGAGAAATCACACAAGGTAAGCACTCACATGGAGGTCAGAATAAGTGATACAAGGACTCTCCAGATCTCTCTGATGACCTTTGAAATCTATTTTGAGACACTGGCATAGGACTGCCCAGAATGGCATGCCCTCATCAAAGAAGGCTCTGTGCCCTATGAGCAAAGCAGAATTGTAATAGCTCAAAAAAGAGCACGAGAAGCACAAATTTGGAGACATCTCCACTCCAAATATTCATATGAACTATTTTTACCCGACCTGTGGTAGAACCTTCACAGTTCATATTAGTCTGATATGGCACAATTGGACATGCAGTACCTTGATGCCAACATAGCAACGTCATTTTGGTCCTCTTCAAGAACAATGGACAACAACCAAACTCCATTTCAACTTCCTCACTGAGTTCTTAGGATCTAAACATGCCTGTTTGACTGTCCTTGATAATGAAAGTAGATTAGTACAGAAAAGGTTTCATATCTGTTCCATTTTCTGTGTAGTTTGGCCCCATCCTTTAAGTTTTATCTCTTGGAATGATGTGATCCAGGTCTCACATCAAGTTTTCAATAGATTCATTTTCATTTTCACTCTTTTTGGTTGTTTTACAAGGCAATACTATTCTTAATCTTCTGTCACATTCCTCTGTAGTATTTTATAAATGAATTTTAAGGTTAAACCAGAGTTGTCCTTGGCTTTTGTGTCTCTTTGTTTGGAAAGAAC
>CM053582.1:397312868-397361469 GCA_028627135.1 Pseudochirops cupreus | reverse complement strand
AGATAGATAGATAGATAGATAGATAGATAGATAGATAGATAGATAGATGGATGGATAGATGGATAGATAGATAGATAGATAGATAGATAGATAGATAGATAGATAGATGAATGAATAAGCAAACTTACAAATGGATAAATAGATGAAGTAAATAAAGAAATGATACATGACTGAATTAATAAATATAGATACAGATACTTATATGTATATGAAAAAGAGGATCAGAATTAGCACAGTATAGGTGGGGCTGAACCTAATCTAGAAAATCTCCCTACATTGGTTCTAATAACTCATTTACAGGAAAACTCAATATGAATAAATGCATTATATTCTTTTTTAGAACAAATTATAATAGGGGAAAAGGGAGATAAAAACCCCAGAATACTGAGCACTTGAGCTGAGGAGTCATACCCCATAAGATGGAGGGGGAAGGCATAGAATGGATTTAAAAATAAAAGGTGCTGAAGATAAATTCTGCCTATTTTATAATTTCCCTATCTCCAGGACCACACTTACTGAATTTCCAACTGCATCTAAATTCTCTACTTCAATCAGGCAAATGGGGATGGTTTTGTCCCATCCCACTATTCTGGACCAAAGGATGGGCCCGAAAGGTGGGGAAGGTATGGACATTCCAGCTTGTTACCCTGTCACTTACTCAAAGTCGTAAACTACACAAACAGCAAGGTATTATTATTTTATTCTAATATCTTTATGTTCAAAGAAGATAAAGCTAAATATTGTCCGTGTCGTATTAAGTAACACATTGCTCACCACTGTCTTTCTTATTATTTTACATTTTTATTGATGGATTTTTTTTTTAACTTTTACTGTCTCCTCTCATTTTTGTACCATAGTAGTTATTATTCAGTCATTTTTTCCAGTTGTGTCCAACTATTCATTTCAACATTTGGGGTTTTCTTGGCAAAGATACTGAAGTAGTTTGCCATTTCCTTCTCTAGGTCATTTTACAGGTGAGGAAACTGAGGCAAACAGGGTTAAGAGACCTGCCCACGGTCACACAGCTAATATCTTAGGCCGGATTTGAACTCAGGAAGATTCAGTTTCCTGACTCTAGGCCTGACACTCTATCTGTTGCACCACCACCTAACTACCCTACCTATATCTTCATTTTTTGCCTTTAAACACCACCCCCACTCCCAACCCCATAAAATTTTTCCCTATAACAAATAAAACCAATTGACACAAAGATAATTTCTGATATTGTCTGCTACATGGTAGCTCTCTACTGTAAAGAAGGAAATGTGTTGTTTTTAACACTACTTCTGTTAATGGTCATTAGATTTAATTGTAGTTAAGCTGCTTTTTATTATAATTAATTAAACTGCCTTTTAGTATGGTTTTCATTAATGTTATTTGTAGGCATTGTAGATGGTGTTCTCTTAGATCTGCTTATTTTGCAAAAGTTCATTCCTCTTCCCAAGATTCTCTCAATTCTCCATAGTCTTTTCTTACATTGCAAATTATTACACTACGTTCAGATAAAACAATTTGTTCAAGAGCTATTCCCCAATTGATGATCATCCACATTGTTTCCAGGGTTTTTTTTCCCCTTACCACAAAATGTGCTCCTATAAATATGATGTATTTGGGACTTTCCTCTTTATTTTTTACCACCTTGGGGTATATGCCCAGTAGTGAGATCGCAGAATAAAAACTTATAAACAGTTGAGTAACTCTTCCCATTCCCTTTTCTTTTTCAGATCTGATTTGTGTTCTCCTCTGTAGGGCATTCCTCCATCCATACAGATGGGCATGACTTGAATCAAGGTTTCTTTACTCTGAAGTCATCTCTTTAGTCACTACTCCATGGCTCCCTCTCCCTATTGCCTGTATTTCTTAAAACCTTTCATTTTGGGGTATTAAAAGGCTTCTCATTTAGAAAGAAAATAATCATTTCAATAATATATTTACAGTTAAAAATGGAAGTAATCCACATTAGGGGAAAGTTCATTGGAATTAAGGAAAATTAAATTGTAGAACATTTAAAAAGAAATGAAACGTTATTACTTTCAGGTATGTTTAGTAATTCAAACTAGGTTAATAGTGTAGCCTAGTAAAGGTATTTAGGAGACTTGCTTTAATGAATGTCTAAATTTGATTTGTAATTAGCATATCAATTGTATACAGGTAAATACTTACAAAGAGAGGCTATGATCACTAAATTCCAACATGGGTTCATTAATAACAATTCATGCCAGGCTAACTTCCTTTTCTTTGTCTAATATTATCAGCCTGGCAGAAATTCCATGCACAGTATAAGACTGGATTTCAATTTCAATTCAACAAATGTTTCCTTACCTACACAGTATACGCAAGGAACTAGACCAAGTGTCACTAATATGAGTGGTACAAGTCCTGCCTTCAAATAGCTTACTTTAGTAGCAAACATGGGATAGATATACAAATCAGAAAATTATTAAGTGCATAGAAGACGTCGAACAGAGTAGCCCAAAGGATTTAAGGAGGGAACAATTACAGCTAGCTGGGCAGATCAGAAAAAAAATAATAATAATGGAGGAAGAGCTACCTGAATTAGATTTTGAAGGAAGCCAACAAAGCCAATAGTTGAAGGTTGGAGGCATAGGCTATTCCATTCAGACATGTGGGATGTTTGCAGCAAAAGCACAAAGAAAAAAGAAGATAAAGTATTCCAGTTTGATTGTAGGTGACGATTCCTGTGGAATAAGGCTAGAAATATAGCTGAGAACCTATCTGGAAGACTTCGAATGTCAGACTTTAGAGCCTGAATTGTATTTGGTAGGCTATAAGAGCAAGTTTTGTGCTGGGGAATTATGTGATCAGACCTGGGAATTAGGAGGATTACTTTAACAGTGATAGGAAGAATGGGAGAGTCTAGAGGCTGAGAGACCACTAAGGAGATAATTTTACAAATAGGAATTGTGTAGGGGAGAGACGATGAGGTCCTAATACAGGATGGTATCAGTGGAAACATAGATGATGGTTTGGACATGAGAGATATTTCTTAGGAAGAAATAGGATTTGGTTTAAGCTAATTCAATGTTGGAGTGAGATGAGAGATGAAGGATAGGGCAAAGATTACTTATTTAAGTTTTAAGTTGGGTTATTAGAAGAGTGGTCTTGCCATCAAAAGAAATAATTAGGAAAAGGAGGCAAGGATTCTTAGTATAGCATTGGCTTTTCTGACTTCATGGTGCTGGTGGGACATTTGGGTACAGATATTCAGCAAGTTCTTGGAGGTTGATTATTTTTTCATTTTAATTTTAAAAACTTGAGCCTAGGTTTTCTTATCTCAGAAATGCAGTGGCCACTTACAGGACTCATAGCACTATTGATGAGCTTTGAAGCTTTGACTTACTTTGTTTCTGGTTTAGATTGGTTTCGGCAGCCTTGTGACTATCCCCCACTGACTCCTGGGAGCTTACCGCATCCTTAATGCAGAAATCTGATTGTCTTTAGCCTTAGTGCACTTCAGATATGTCAAATTCAACTTATCCCATAGCAAGGATCACCAGGTGAGCACTACCATGTTTGGAAAAAAAGAATTATTTTAACAAAGTCTCTCAAGATATCCTTGTGGACAAAATAAAAAAGTGTGAACATAATGAATCCATTTAGATGGATTTGGAAATTGTTGAGCAAATGGATCTTGAGTTTTTGAATGAATAAGTGAAAAGGTTTTCTTAAGCAATCACTCTCTGTCAAGTATTTTGCTAAGCACAAGGGAAACAAAAACAGAAGCTCAACAGTCTTTGCCCTCAAGAAGCTTCCATTTTAATAGGGCAAGACAACATATATTACTCAGAGGCAGGTTGTTTTGGTTTGAAAGGTCAAAAGAATGGTTAATGGAGCCATAGAAAAATTGAGTAATGCGTCCTTTCCAGCAGACATGGCAGAAACAATTTCATTACAATTCTAGATCTGGAAATTGTGAAAGGAAGGGGAGGAAGTAAAGGGTACATGCATGCTGTGACAGTGGAGAGGGCAAGTTCCAGTGACCTGGAAGATGCAGTGGCAGACAGGGTGGGAGATAGAAAATGGATGAGGTATCCTAGGAAGCATGACTGAAACCAGCTAGATCTTTGATCACATATTAATCAGAAAGGAATTAGCTGCCATTGGCCATCTTCTGGTCAAATTTTAATTAGTCACTTAGAGTAATGGCATTCATGTGAAAAAAAAATATGTGGGATTGGTAGAATCTGCAGTAAGATGAATTAATTCCTGATGAAATGGCCAAAAATGGTAATGTCATCTTAGACTATATTAATAGAAGCATAATATTCAGAAAATGCTTGGCAATGATCCCACTGTACTCAATGCTAGGCTCTAGGTACCACATTTTGGAATAGAAATTGGCAAACTAAAACAGAGGTAAACTAGGATCTTAAGGGGATTCAGAACCATACCTTAGGAAGATCCATTTAAGAAACAAAAAATGTGTAATTGGGATAAAATAATACTAATAATTGGAGGGGGAGGGCCATGATAGGATTTTAGGATTTTGAAATGTAAGTGACCTTAGAAGTCATCTAGTCTAAGACCCTCCTTTCATAAGCAAGTAAATTGAGGCCTGGGAAGAAAAGGGTCTTAGCTAAGGCTACATAAGTAAAAATTGAGATTTTGACATAAGTCCTTTTAATTCAAAAAATCTAGTGTTCTTTCCATTTTAAAACTTTAATCATGAAGAAGAAAGATTTATTCTACTTAACACTGAAGAGAATTAAGAACAATAGTTGCCAATTATATGAAAATAGATTTCAACTTTATATAAGAAAAAACTTCCTAACAATTAGACTTGTCTAAAAAAAAAAGGGCTGCCTCATAAAGTACCAAGTTCCCCATCACTGGAGGTGTTTAAGGAGCAACTTGAAGATTATTCATCTGAGATATCAGAGAAGTTATCCATATTTCAGGTTGGGGTCGAATTTAATGACTTTCTGAAGTTTCTTCCAACTCTGACATTCTCTTAAGTACAGACATCTGAGGTGCTTGAAAACAGATTTTTTTAAGTACTTTCCAACATTCTCCCTGCCATCTTGTATAAAAAGAAAGCATTTGCTAAGTAAGTGTTAGGGTAATAGATATATTGGATTAAATTAAACAATAACGCTTTCTAAAGAGCTAACCTAGTGGGTGTTTATTTCATCTTGTCCTCAGCAAGGTAGATCCTGTTCAAGGTTTCTATGGAAATAAGGTATGATTTGCTATCTATAGCTAAGATTTATAAATAAATAAATAAATGATAGTTTTTGAGAAAATTTTTATATATCCCTGTTTTACCAACTGCTATTTTCAAAATGTTTTGAAATATTCAGAGGGAAGTATCTTTAAAAATTAAAATCAAGTCTCTGGAAGAGGTCGGGCTGAACTAGAAATAACATGGGTGGTAAAAAGAGCAGAGGACTGGAACTAAGGACACAGGTTCTAATTCTGGCTTAGTCATTAATAAACCGGCTGTTAAGCTAAATGACAACTTTTGTAGGGCTAAGTTTCATCATTTGAGAAAAGAGGGGCTTGAATGGAATCATCTCCAACTTTTTCAAATCTAACATGATAAAGGAGAAATACTTGATTGGAAAGAAACTGCTATGGGGACTTTTTCTTTTTTGAGAAGTAGGGAAATCTACCTGTGCAGGCAGAAGAGTGGCAATGAAGCAAAGGGGAAAAAACTATCAGAAACAAATCTGTCCTAATATGAAGAAGATAAGTGAGGGAACTGCAAAATATATTTATGGGTCAAAGCCTGTCTCCAGAGTCTTAACTAGTGGAATATACTTGAGATTTTATCCCAGGATGCTGACATTCAGAGGGTCACCAACAATACTTCCAGTACAAAAGAAGCAGAGGAAAAAAAAAACCAACAGCTCAGTTTAGAACATAGTGGACCAATCTAATCAAAAACACCATGTTAAAATGGTCTTGGAGAAGCCTAGTTCTTAGATACAAAAGTATCTAGGGTTACCAGATGGAAAAATGATCAAGAAGATCAAAACCAAATGCTAAAAAATTCTTTTTATTGAGTCCAGGATTATATGAGAATATAGACAGAAGACCGCAGGCCTCCTGAAAAGGGATGTCACCAGGGGAGAAGAAAAGCAAAGTGAGTTCCAGTAAACAGCTCTGAATGGGAAAGCCACTAGATAACTATGAATCCAGCACAAATTCCCATGCAAAGGATCTTGAGCCAGCAGGATCTTAGCCCAGGACTATCAGAGAAGCAATAGACAACAACAAAGACAGCTCCCACTCCCCCACTAATTCATTGCCAAAGGGGAGAGAACTGGGTAGTGAGTGCTTCAGACCACTCAGAGCCGTAGCCAGAGACATAGGCAGCTCAACAATTGGTTATGAACATTGAAGTGACTTTCAGAGAGCCTAAAACCAGGAAAATCTCCAATATCAAATTGAGACCAAGTAAGGCCATAATATGGGATGGAGATAATTTTGGATTAGGAATGGTGAAAGTAGAAGGAGACAGAGATGGACCAAGACCAAAAGCCATGTTGTACCATCAGAAGAAATGGAGACAGAAGTCAGAGACTGTGGCAGAGGGCTATATCAAAAAAAGCCTTCCCAAGCCCACTCAAAACTGTAGGAAAGGACAGAACCTGCACATGGCACAAAGTCCTAATCCATAAATTGAAGATGCAAATAAGAGTATAGAGGCAAACCAGAGAAATACCTCGGGTAAAAAGAATCCCAGAAGATAAATTCAGAAGAGATGAACTCATAACAAAAAATTAATAACTTCACCACAAAGAGTCTAAGTTGGAAGAATGAAGAAAAATATTTAAAATGAAATTAGAAATAAAGTCATAGCCCTTGAGGGGAAAAAATAGAAAAAGAAAAAAGAATAAACAGTTTAGAACATAAGGCGGAGACCTTATCCAGGTAGTAGACTCCCTAAAAAATAAAATAAAGCTGATATAACTCAATTTAATACAACAAGAAACGTTAGAACAAAGTCAAAAGACTGAAATATTGTAAGAACATATAAGATATCTACTGCCAAAACAATTGACTTGGAAAAAAAGTTAAAGAGAAATAATTAAGAATCATCTTCTACACAAAAACTATGACCAAACAAGAAACCCTGGATACTATATTTCAAGAAATTATGAAAATAAAACTGCCCAAATTGGCTGGAATCAGAGTACAAAGAGAAAAATAAAAATAATCACCTTCTGAAGAAACCCCAAGCTAAAAACACATAGAAATATTTTAACTAAAGTCCACAGCTCCCAATCTGAAGATAAGAGTTCAAGTACTAAAGAACCAGTCAGAATCACACGAGACTGGTAAGCAACTACTACGAGCAAAGTATAGATCTCAGAATGTGATCATCCAAAAGGAAAGAGAAAAAATGTCTCAAAAACAAGAGAAGAAAATATACAGTGGCTACAATACCAGGAAGAAGAAAAAAAAAATCTGAAAGCCTGAAAAATTTTAGTCTTTGTAATTATAATTCATGAATCTGGAAGAGTGATGATAAAGTGTTTTTTCCACCTCTGGGCAGAGATAATGGACAATAGGTCCAGAATGAGACATATTTTCCAACATGACCAATGTGTGAATTTGTTTTAGTTTATTTTACTTCTTATAAGGAATGGCTTTGGGGGAGAAGTAGTAATAGTGATGTCAAAAGATAGAAGATAACATCAAAGAGACATTTTAAAATATACAAGAGATCAGAAATGAAATCAGAAGAGTACACAGATAACCAGGGCACTCTGGGCAGTCATGCTAAATTTAATATAGGGATATGGGTATGGACTTGATTTGTGATTTTAGTGATATAGGGAGCTCCTGGTGAAAAAATTTTCCTTGTAAAGCAAGTTACCACCTTCTCTGACACCTGTATTTTTAGCCAGTTGCCTACATATTTTTTAAAAGCTCTATGTCATCTTGATTCACAGTATGAAATATAATCCTCTTTTATTATTTTATAGATGGAAATATTTGTGTTTGGTGATGCTTTTCAATTCCATAATAAAAATAATTTTTAAAATAGTAATTAGTTAAAAACAGGAAACTATAATAAGTTGGGTGGCAAGGAGAATAATGATGAGGGCCGGAACTAGGTTCGTTCAGAAACTTTTTTAAAACTTTGTGATCCACTTCTCCTTCTGCCTTTGGATGTCAAATCCAAGAAATTTAAAGTTTCAAGAATTGGCTAAAAACTATCTCTTATAAAAATGTTTCGTTTCCTTTTTTTTTTTTGTCATCTGTACTTATAAGAAGCAATGCATTGAGAGGGCAAAAAAAAATCTAACTATTTTTTTTTAATCTGAGAGATTGAATTATCATTGTTGTTGTTCATCCTTCATTCTTGAAGAGGACCAATGACGTCACAAGGGTGATGTCTTGATTTGAGCAAGACCTGGATTTAAGTGAGGCAGAGCCAAGTGAAGCCTCACTCTCTCCTCCAGTCATTGGAATCCAGTGGCAAGACAAAAGTCAAGATGACTGTCAATGGCCCAGAGCCATGGAGTAAATGATTTCTGACTAAAGCAGATTAACTATTGCAGATGTGGTGATGGTCAAAGAAATCAACTCTATAACCTCCAGAGGATTCTGGGGCTGCCCACTATGTCCTCATTAAGCATATCTTTCTTTGGCCGTCTAAATATCTTAGTATCTCCAGTTATGAATCCTCCTTGAAGATCTTAGACTTTTAGTCAGCTCTCAAAGAGCACTACCACTATGGATATCCTGACAAATGTTTAACAACCAGCTGGGAGGAAGGGACAGACTTTTAAATTTAATCTGCATTGTTAACATTTTTTCCATTGCTTTTAAAAACATAGGTCATCAACAAAATAATAAATCAACCCCTGATTTTGAGCTTTTGATGATTTCTGAGATATAAATGCTTACATTGAACTTTAACATGACTCTAGTACATGCTTGTATACCATTTTACCATATCTAGTTTTGTTACTGAATTCCAAGGACACACTTTTTAGTCTGTTTCTTACTTCTTGAAGACAAAATCTATGATCTACGTTAGTATCACTTGGTCATAGGGTCACATGTTTAGATTTGAAAGAAATGGCATAGAATCTAATCTCCTCATTTTACAGATGAAGAAACTGAGGCCCAGACAAGTGTGATTTGTCCAAAGTCACCTACATAATAGGTGGCAGAACCGGTGTTTGAATTCAGGGCTTCCTACACTGAATCCAGCAATTTCCACTGTACAATCAATTTTCAAGATACCTTCTATCTTCTTCTATAATCTGATATTGACATGTAAAACAAGTTTAGGCCAAGGGATACACTATGATATGGATTATTTTATTATATTCTTTCATGTCGCTTTGATATTATTGGAAAGACATAGTGGAAAGAGCACTTAACTAGGAGATGAGAGAGCTGGGTTTGAATCCCATCTCTCATTTAGAGCCTCAGATACTTTATATGATTCAGTATTTTAGTGTCTATAATAGATAGAGAAGCAGTCTTGGACTCCGGAAGAACAAAGGACAGATCCAGCCCCAGATTCTTACTAGCCATCAGCTAGCCCTTGGACAAGTTGCTTATTATCTGTCAGCCTCATTTTCCTCATCTGAGAAACAGATGCCTGCCAGGGTTGTTGTAAGAATAAAATGAAATCATATTTGTAAAATACTTTACAAATATTAAAGTGTTATGTAAACACAAGCTATTTGTAATATGGAAACAATAATACTTTCACTGCCTACTTTGTAGGATTGTGAGTAATATACATTATACACCTTAACATGCTACATAAAATGTGAGCTAAGGATGAGAGAGCAGAAAAAATGCTGAATTTGGACTTGGATTCAAATCTCAGCTTTGATATTTGCTACTAGTTTGGCCTTAGCCAAGTTATTTTACTTCAGTTAGCTTCACTAACTTCTTATGAAAATGGAGAGGGCTGAATTGGATAACCTTCCATCTCTAACTCTTTTATATTCCTTATAATCAAAGCATGCAAAATCTGAAAAGGACATCTTAGACCCCCTAATATAATCCCTGCATTTTATATATTAAGAGAAATGCCCCAAAAGTTGAAGTGAATTGCCCATCCACATGGAGCTGGTTAGTGACAAAGTCTGACTTAGTAATAATGCAAGCATTCATTTGTTCCTTATCTTCTATAGGATTTTACCAATTTTACAAGTATTAGACTTAAATGTGTCTACTCTATCATTTCAAAGCATTACCCTAAATGAAATCATATCTAAGTAATGTAAAACATAATATTCATAGATGCTTTCTCAAAGGATTCCATTACCAGTTCATATTCTGTCTCTAAAGAAGACTTGTTTAATGGATGTCTGTCTGCTGAGCAGCTGGTATGAAGGCAGAGCGGAATGAGCATGGTATTGGGAGTTGAAAACTTGGTTTTAGTATTAGAGCTGGAAGGAACATTAGAGATCCT
Organism: Pseudochirops cupreus; assembly: GCA_028627135.1. Classification (NCBI taxonomy): domain Eukaryota; kingdom Metazoa; phylum Chordata; class Mammalia; order Diprotodontia; family Pseudocheiridae; genus Pseudochirops; species Pseudochirops cupreus. Next base: position 397,351,055 of record CM053582.1, on the reverse strand, counting down.
CTAGACAGGGCTTCTTAATTCAGAATACATGAACTTTTTAATATTTTGATAACAATATTTCAATATAATTGGTTCCCCCTAAAATCTCCCAAATCTTATTTTATTTATTTAAAAACTTTTTTTTTGAGAAGGGGTCTATAGGTTTCATCAACTGCCAGAGGGTCCACAACACAAAATAAGGTTAAGAAGTCCTTCTCTAGAATTGGTCCTACCACTAACTTACCATATTGGGCAAGTCTCATTTGAGTCTCCACTTCTTCTTCTGTAAAATGATGGTGTTGGACTACATCCTTTCTTGGGAGACAGTGGAGAAAAAATTTTTAAAGACCCAGCTACTTTTGTATAATCTTATATAAGTCACCTAAGGTAAGACTGCCCTGAACTTAATTTCTTCACTTCTGAAATAAGGGGTTAAGACTGTATAACTTCCATAGTCCCTTCCAATTCTATATCTATGTTGTTCTGTTAGGTTTTCCCAGTACCCAACAACACCACATCTGTGTCTTAATTTTAGTTTTCTGACCAGGAAATGAGAATAATAACAATGCATGGTTGAAGTTTTGGTTTGTTTTCAAGGAAAGTTCTTGAAAAAACCTAAAAGCACTACAGAAACTAGATTACTTTTCTGTAATTATTATGGCTTTGTTATATACGTATCTACGTATACATCTATATATATGTGTGTGTGTGTGTGTGTGTGTGTATATATATACATATATATATGTATATATATATACAAATAAAAAGATAGATAATGATATATATTTAATTAGTGCTGTTCTACAATGTACTCACTGATGCTTCCAAGAAGCTGTTATTGTTGGTATGGATAATCACTTTATCTCTGCAAATGGTAGCCTTAGTAGAAGGTTTGAGGAACTATTATGACTGGAAAATTTTTCATCTTGGTGATGTCTTTGGATACCAGACAGACAATCACTTGCTAGGTCCATATTTAAAACGTTTCCACCTTGCCAGAGCTTCTATGTGGAATAGTGGCCCAGAGTCATCTCCATACCATGTGGGAGCATTGTAGCAGCACTTCAGTGCAGTTTCCAAAGTATATATTACTCTCAAAAACTTAGTCACAGTTTTAATAATTCTCAGGTGCTATCTCATCTACTAACAAATTGACCAAGAGGGGTTTGTATTTAACTGCTTGTAGGACCATAGATTTAGAGTTAGAAGGAACCTCAGAGGTCAACTCCCCATTTTATAGATGAGAAAACTGAGGATCAGGAAAGTAAAGTGATTTTCTCAAAGTACGTCAGCAAGTAACAAAGTACAAGCTAGTAAACAACAAAGACAAGATTTGAACCCTGCTCCTCAGTGTCCAGAGGTTGTGTCCTTTTCCACTGTGTCATGGAAGATTTAAAACCATTAGCCCTTAAAGATTATCAGTCTCAGCTGCTTCATATTAAAGATGAGAAAATTTAGTTGAGAGGTTAAGTGGATTGTCTGATGTTGCATGAGTAGTAATAGAAATGGAATTTGAATAAATCTAAATCTGGAACTCGTGGCTCATCAGTACATAGAAATACAAGGTGATAGAATGCTAAAGGTCTTGGTTTCCCACACCAACGGTATATTTTCTATGTGATGTCAGCCAGATGACCTGTGTGTGTGTGTGTGTGTATGTACACACAGTGCACATATGTGTCCCTGACCTTGTTATCCATCAGTCATAGAATGGGAGCAAGATATCAAGACCTCAACGAAAAAAAAGCAAGGTTCATTTTGTGAGAATAAATCACAATGATCAAACTCTACAGGCTTTCTATTGGCCAATTGCATTCCAGAAAGCACTCTTCCCTATTGTCATCAGCCTGCAATAAACAAATCATAAACATTGTGCTCAGAAATTTCAGCGACCACGGTAATAACAGAAACAAAAGCAGAAAATTGCAACTCTCCACGTGATAACTAAGCCTCTCTTCATGGGCTGCTGTATTAAATATGAAACATTTTCATTTTCTTTGTATAGGAAATTCAAACAGATCTGAAAAAGGGAGAGGGGGTCAACAAAGTACCATGACTCCCTCTATAAAATGTGAGTGGTGCTAATATCCCCTTTTCAACTCTCCTGTGACTGAAGATAACCAAACAGATAAAATGTAGCTTTCATAAAACTGGAGGTTTGGTGGAGAATTAGCATGAGACTTGTGCTAGTGACTTGATAACGGAAGGTTGGCCAAGAGCTTAGATTTATGCCATGAAATTTAAATGGTTTTCTCCAGAGGTTTTCTTGAAAATATCATTGTACAGGACTGAGCTGGTTTATGGCACTGTGTGTATGTGTGCATGTGTGTGTTTGTGTGTCCATATGTCTGTGTGTGTGTGTGTGTGTGTGTGAGAGAGAGAGAGAGAGAGAGAGAGAGAGAGAGAATGAAAGTAAAAGAAAATAAGAAAGAGCACATGGATTGATTTTAGAGCATTAGAGGGAGGGATAGAGATGTGGAAGGAGGGAGAAGATTGTTTCTCTAAAAAACCCAAATCTTCTGGGCTTATGAGGAATTTTAAATCAGGGAATCTGGAAAATTGACACATACAAAAAATATGGATATATTTTATATAAGGCTTTTTTTATTTATAAGGCTTTTTATAAGGCTTTTTATTTATAAGGCTTACACTTTTACAAAACTATTTTCAAGTTAAGAGAAATATGGTTAGGGTACAATTCTTTTGTTGAGATGGACATAATATAACATGTGACTTTATCTTACTAGGCACCTGAAACTTGAATGTTATGGCTAGGGGATTTTGTTGATCTCTCTTTGTACTCACATGTAAGTTTGCAGGGATTCTCACCCAAAGGTCTGAACCTCAAAATGAATTCAGACACAGATATTCTAGAAACCACACAAGCTTCTACACGGTGTGCCCAGTACAATTCTAGTAAGTGACTCAGAAACAAAAGGTTATAGATTGAAGTTAAGGAGGGAGTTTAAGTCTATAAGCAGTTTAAGGAGAATTTAATTACATCAAGCAGGGTCGAATTGTGGAATACATTGCTGAAGGCAGCAAGTGATGTGAGAATTATAAAACAGTTCCAAAGAGCTAGGCCAAAAAGGAAGTCAAAAAATAAAAAAGATCAACTTCTTTAAAAATAAATACTCTAAGCAGTGGTTCTCAACCTGTGGGTTATGTTCAATTTAAATATATCCTGCATATCAGATATTTACATTACAATTCATAACAGTAGCAAAATTACAGTTATGAAGTAGGAACGAAAATAATTTCATGATTGGGGGTCACTACAACATGAGGAACTGTGTTAAAGGGTCGTGGCATTAGGAAGGTTGAAAATCATAAGTCTCCCTTTGGATCACAGAGCTAAACCGTAATCTTTCGAATAAATAAATCATACATTTAGGCTTCTGAAGAAGTGCCCGAAGAAGTAACTAAACAACCAGTCACTGATTCACATAGGGTGCAAGTCAGCACCAGGCACTTAAACATGTTCTTTGTACCCAATTATGGTCCATTTATTGGGATTCGGAGGGATAGACGCAAGCAAAAAGACAGATCCGTTTGGAGTTAGAGGACTGGTTGCAATCCCTGCCTCTTTCTTCTCTTTATTTTCTTTAGTCTTACATCCTTGGTCTAAGACGATGGTATGGTTTGGACTCCTAAGGCCCCTACCACTTTAAATCTATGATCCTGACAATTTTAATTCCCCAATATATACAGTTCCCACAGCCTTCCTAGTACACAATTATTCTCTTCTTGCCATCATGTGCTATGTATAGTAATCACTTTGGGAGCTGACATTTCATTCTTGCCCTTGTAATACACAAGAGGAATTAAAAGTCCATGTCCTCTGTGAATTTAACGGTTTATTCCTTACATACATTTCAAGGGCAAGAGCTAAAACATCAATAAGAGAAACAGTTGATCACATACTGGAGCATAATGATAAAAAAAATGCTTATCAAATAATAATTATGTCATTTAAAAAATGACTTTGTTTGTGGGCATGGAAATGAAAAAGAAACCAGGCTAATGTAAAAATGCCAAAATGGGAAAGGATATATGGGAAATGGAGCATGCAATAGGGACTGCCAGAGGAGCTTGAGCTAACATTAGAGTCATGTGAAACCTGGCGATTCTGCTTCACGTGTTGCTGGAGGGAAAGCATTTTTGTATGTTCCAGTTTGTATTCATCCAGATCCCTTGAGTATTTCTTCAAATACAAGCTTCCCAAGTCCAAACAAATTTCAGCCACCATGAGAATCCAGAGAGGGTTTCTCCAAGGCACCATAAATCAACTGATGTTTCTTCAGAAGCTGGGCTTAAGTTTGGGGAACATTTCAAAAACCCATTTGGAAATGCTGTAGGGATAACGTCGTCCCTGAGAAGACTTCAAAATGTCTTTGTGTTTCCTTGGGTCAGTTCATACCTCTCTATTATGTAAGGGTCGTTAAGTCAGGGGGTAGTGGAAAGAGAAACGGTTTTGGAGTTGGAAGACCTGGTATGTAATTATGCCTGAGCAAGTCACAGTCCTTTCCCAGTTGAAATCTGATGATTCTATGAACTCATTTTGCCTATTAAAAACAACAATAAATTAATAACATTTATTTATAACATTTATTGGACATTTCTGTCAGGAGACTATTAGACCATTTTTAGATGAGTTTCCTATACCCCTGTCTTCTTTCCTGTGTAGCTAGATCTCATTACCTAATTCAAATTACAAAGGCCAACTGAAAACACGAGGTAGAAAAGAAGTCAGCTCTCTATAGAATCTTTTGTGCATCTCTTTAAATTGTGATAAGTTGGAACAATGGAGCTGAATGCAGGCTGCCAACTGGAAAATGTCACTATGCCCTTAATACTACCTTACGTGCAAGTCATGGGCATCAGCACCTATTATCGGGAAAGTAGGAGTTCTGGCTTATTGACCGGTATACTTTACATTTAATTGTCCTATTTTCTGGGTCTTGAATAACTATTTAGCTATTGACTATTCTCCTTGCTCCTGTTTTTATTATTATTAGATTTGTGATAAATTCTTTTTCTTTCTTTGGATACAGTGTCTTCTCCCTCCCTTATTTGTCCAATAAGTTATTACTAACAAACAGTAGATGTGAAGACAATATTTGATGGATTTAAACCAATATTTGATTGGCATCATGGTTACCACAACAACCTAGGTATAAATGTAATGTAGGGGGTGAATTTACCCTCCACCTTTCAGTAGTTTCTTTCAAAGCAAAAAGAGATAACAGATTGATTAAGAAAAACCCAGAAGAATAAATAAAAGTGAAGAATCTGCTGATGCAGCTCTACATGAAGAATTGCATTACTTATTTTTAGATTTATGCGTTGAAGACAAAGAAATCTATATGAGCCCCTGCCTGTATCTCTCCTCCGAGCTCTTTTTTTAAAGAAAATATTAAATGTAATCACTTTGACATTATTCCACAGAAACACTTTTTCGTTCTTTCCTATTGATTCATAGCTTCTCACTTTCCTTACCCTTGTCAAAACCCTCCACATACAACCTAAGATCTTGGGAACCAAAATCTGAGTTGTCCTGTTTTGGGTATCATTGTGCTCCCTTCTTAAGTGGCCCCTAAACCCCTCTGTCAATATTTATTGATGGGATCCACAGGCACTCTGAGTGATCCCACTCTTAAGGGGTATAGACCAATGGCATGTTGAACAGGGAGAAGAGGGTCCCGCTGTAGGCCAGAGCTGGTGAGGCAGTGCAACGATGCTGAGGGGCCATTGACAAAATGTCAAATATTTCAAATCTTTGATTAGCTCTCTAGCTAATGCCATGCTAAGCAGAAACATTAGTCTGTCCCCAAAGCTAAAAAGCAGGCACACAAACACAAATGGACAATCTCTCTCTCTCTCTCTCTCTCTCTCTCTCTCTCTCTGTCTCTCTGTCTCTCTGTCTCTGTCTGTCTCTCTCTGTCTCTGTCTCTGTCTCTGTTATTCTCTCTCTTTCTCTCTCTTTTTCTCTCTCTCATTTTCTCTTACTTTCATTCTCTCTCTCAAACACACACACACGCACACATACACACACAAATAGTCTACAGGGAAATTAAGCAGTGCCGATGAAACAGTGTACTGAGAAAGTTCTTGGATAAATTAACAACGCAATTACATTACATGACATGCCACAAGATGGATGAGGAAAACTTGGCTGGTATTATGTTCTGTTTTCAAATTGCAATTTATTTGAGGGTTTTAATGGATGCCTTATTAAAACATCTCAGCATTGGTCAGGTTTCAGCATATGTCACAGTGGTCTGTGATTGATGACACCTTCTGCAGCTTCTCTTGCACATTTGCAGGGAATTTAAGCAAAGAGGGAATGAACAGAGCCCCAGATTTGTATTGATCGTGTGAAGGTGCACTGCCTGAGAGCACAGTCTAATAACATTCTCTTAGCTGAACTGCTTCACATGAAGGCATTTATTACAAGAACTAAAATGTTATATTGCTCAGAATAAAAGAATATTGTACAAACAAAAGAGTAAGCAGTGAGCGAAGGACAGAAGAAAGAGGAGAGACTATATAGTGCCAGGCAACCATGTCCTGTTATCTTTCAGGGCTCCCTTTTTTAAATGGGGTTCAGAAAAATTGAATACTTGGCCTGTGAAGTCAATTTTTTTTCTTAGCTTATTTTAATTAATTACAACATCATGGCTTGGGTGGGAGAAAGTTGTTCTAAATGCAATTTGAAATCCAAACCTCAAAATAAATAGCTTCATCTTGTTCTGCTGGCCCTGTGAAATGTTTCTCCATCACTGTAAGTTGTATATAGTGGAGTTAATTGTTTTAGCTAGCACCCATGGAATCAGTGACAAGCATTTATGTGCAACCAGTCCAAAAACCCCACCCCCAAATGCACGCACACACACACACACACACACACACACACACACACACACACACACACACAAGCACACATACCAGTTATTTGCTACAGTCAAGTTACATTTTAATTATAAAAGCCTCACTTGGGATTTTACTACCCGAAATTTTACAAGCCTTTGTGTTGGTGGCCAAGAAAACTGCTTTTCCATGATTTTGAAGAGTGTCTTTAGGGCAAGGTTTTACCTCCCCAAACAAGAGTAAATAAAATCTCAAAGAATAAGGACTTCATCTCAGTGGCTGAGTAGGTTTTCCCATCCTTTTTCTCTCCTGTAATCGGAGTCCAGTTGAATCCAAAATAAGCTAATCAATTTCAGATGAACCAGAGTAAAAAGAGCCCTTTGCCCCAGGTACCACACAACACAATACAGATTGGCTGGCAATCCAACCCACTAATTATGGATTTTTTTTTTTTAAATCAGATTGGGTATGTGAACCAATTTTCCCCAAATTACCAGATAACAGCCTGGGGTTTGAGGGAGGTAGAAGGAGTGTCTCTATCACCCTCTTGCCTCTGGCAGTTTACAACTCTGTCCCTGTTTAGGTTTTGAAATCCCAGGCCAAAGCCTTATTTATCTGACCTGCTATGCTCATTGTTTTGGAGCTGCTAATTTTATTGCTTGGTTAGCACTCTCAGCTGTGCAGCATAAAGACGACCTATAAAAGCCTTGCCTAATTATATTGGAATCAGCCAGCCACACAGCCCTAGCCAGAGAAGGTGGTATGCTCTCACCCACTTCCTTAAAAAGAAAAAAAAAAGGGTGAAGTGAGGGATACTCAAAGAAGAAGCAGAAAAAAAAGGAAACAGCAGAGAGAGATAAGCCTCTTCATGAAGTGGATTGGAGAAAGTTTTTTTTTTTAATGATACCAGAAACTAATATGTTAAAAAAAAAAGGTTCCCTAAGTCTGTTGAGTGTCTTTTCTATTGCTGATTATATCATTTTCAGGCATGCATTCGATTACGGTAGTTTTGGCCCTCGAGGACTGGAGTAAAGGTTAGAAATGTTAGAAAAACGGTTAGAAAATGACCCATATTGGAACCTTGTTTCCTGGTGTCTTTTTAATTTTGGACCTCAATCTGACTGCTACCAATCTCTATCTCCTAAAGTGCCCATTCTTTTATTGTTAAAAAGCTGTAACTTCCAATAAATGAGATAACTTGTATAAACTGTTTTGCAAAGCTTCGTGTTAGCTTCTTTTATTTTCTCTTCCTGTAACCACTATTGGAAAAAAGAGGAGATGGTTTTATGCATGTTAAATTAATACATTTTAAGTAATAGCTTAATGACTTCCCATTAAAATAGCCTCCTCAAAAAAAAAAAACAGAAAACAAAACAAAAACAGCCTCCTCCCCTATCAATAGAGGAATGGCTAAGCAAATCAGGGCATATTAAGGTAATGGAATATTGTTACATCATAAAAAAAGGCAAAAACAACACATTCAGACAAACCTGGGAAGACTTGTATGAACTGATGCATAGTGAAGTCAGCAGAACCAGGAGAACAATTTCTATAGTACAATGGATATAATAAAATAGTGGGTCCCTAGGTTATACAGTAGTTACAGCACCAGTCCCGGGGGCAGGAAGACCTGAATTCAAATCTGAATTCAGACACTTTTTAGCTGTGTGACCCTTTTCAAATCACTTAGAATCAGTTTGCCTCAGTTTCCTCATTTGTAAAATAGAGGTGTAATAGTAGCACTTATCTCCCAGGGTTGTTGTGAGGATCAAATGAGATGATAATTGTGAAGTGTAGCCCCAGTGCCTTTCATACAGAAAGTGCTATATAAATGTTGACTATTATTTTTATTATTATTATTTATTATTATTATTATTATTAAGGGGAAACAACTTTGAAAGACTTCAGAGCTCCGCTCAAAGTGATAACTAATAACAGTTCTAAAAGACTGATAATGAATCATGTTGTCCACTTCCTGACACAGATGATAAATTAGATGCACAGAACAAGATATACATTTCTATACATGGCCAATGTATGAATTTGTTTTTTCTGATTATACTTATTTAGTAAAAGAGACGGCTTTTATGTAGAGTAGAGAGAAGATGGGACGTTATAGCAGTGAAATTCAAAAGAAGAAAAAGAAGTGACTGTCGATGAAAAGTAAACCCCCCTCCAAAAAAAAAAAAACAACCACAGATTAGCAGACAGAAGTTGGGAAGAGGATGCAGTTAAGCAGGGCAAGTTTGGAAATATAATGCTAAATTTAACATGTAACTTTAAAAGGCTTATGATGCAAGTTTCACATATAATCATTTTTTCTCTTCCTTGGACATTGAAATGTTGTTATTTCTTAAGTTCCTGCTAAAAGAAAAAAGTCATTAAGAACTGGGTTAGAACTTAATGTAATATCTCCTCTAAATCCCAGCCAAGTCACCTATTCTTTAAGGGCCCCAAGTAATTCCTTTTTTTTTTTTTTTGCTTTTTGGAGGGCAATTGGGGTTAAATGACTTGCCCAAAGTCACATAGCTAGTAAGTGTGTCAAGTGTCTGAGGTTAGATTTGAACTCAGGTCCTCCTGACTCCAGGGCTGGTGCTCTATTCACTGGGCCACCTAGCCGCACCCCCCCAAGTAATTCTTAAAGATTGTAAATTGCAGAAAAGTTCCTGATCTGCAGGCCAACTAGGTGATACAACGGTTAGTGTGCTGGGCCTGGAATGAGGAAGACCTGAGTTCAAATGTGACCTCAGATATTTACTAGCTGTGTGACTAGTGAGGCAAATCATTTAACCCTGTTTGTCTTAGTTCCTCATCTCAAGAAGGAAATAGCAAAGCAATCCAGTATCTTTGCCATGAAAACCCCAAGTGGGGGTCACAGAGAGTCTGAAACAACTCAACGAACAATCAACAGTTCTCACTTGCCCTGGTGAGTGAAATACTTTACCAGGCATTTCTTAGAATGATGAATTCACAGGTCTGGCAAAAACAGGTTTAATTTTTTTTTTAATATATATACTCCAACTTTTGTTCAGCTATTTTTTAACCAGTGATCACATAATTTGCTGTTATCTTTTGTTTCTCTAAATAATGCTGCTGTGAATATCTTGGTACATCGAGGACCTTTTTTTAGTCACTGACCTACCTCCTTGAAAAACCTACCTAGTAAGGGAATCCCTAGGTCAAAGGACAATTGAGTAATTCTTTTAACCTAATTCCAATCTGTTTTCCAAAGTAGTTGGAGAAATTCATACCTCTTCACACACCAGTCAAGGCATTACCCTATGGTGTCATTGGTCTTTTTTGAAAAGAAGAAAAAACATCAGCATGGCTATCTTTCCACAACCTTTGTGACATTAACTATTTACATTTTTCATGACCTTTGCCAATTTCATGGGTATGATGTGATACCTCAGAGTTGTTTTTAATTTGCATTTCTCATTAAAATAATATGGTAGTAGCTGACAAATTGCATTTCTTCTTTTGAAAACTGTCGTATCTTTGGACAACATGTGTGTGTATACATATGTGGGTATGTATGTGAATGTTAAGCTTAAAGACTTCTAATTTTTCATTTAAATTTTAATTTAATAATTTTTAAAGAGCATCAAGAACTTTGGTTTTCTTTGTTGCCCTGGATTAAAAGACTTGGCTCCTTGCCAGGGCTAATTTTCTTTAATAGAATCTTGGAATTTTGAGGAACACCTCATTTTGAATCCTGATTCTGCTATGGTTAAAAAAAATCGCTCTAAAAGACCTTGGGTAATTCATTTAACCACCCTAGGTATCATTTTCCTTATCTTATGCAATAAGGTTAGGCAAGAGGATTTCTAAGATGCTTTCTAGTCCTAAAACTGTGCTTCTCTATCTTAAAAATCACTTAGCTTGACCTCATTATTTTATAGGAGCAATATGGAAGAGTAGAAAGAATACTGGACTTTAAGTCAAGTCTACCTGAAGCTAAATACAATAGCACCCCCTCAAAAAAAAGACGAAAAGAAAAAGCTAAGTTGCATAGGATGAACAGATACAGATGGACTGTGATTTGAGTCATTGGGATGAGTGCTTACATCACAGATCACAGATCCAGCAAAGTATTCACATATAAGGGAGGCTTATGTGATACAAACTGTGAATGCTGCTAGAGTTCAGGGCTCATGTGTCTAGAACAGTGGTTCTCAACCTTCCTAATGGCTTTAATACTCGTATGTGGGCATATCTGAATGTGGGCAGACCCACCTGGAGACCCATAGAGGAGTGGTGTCTCGGTTCCTAAGACCACCAGAAATATGTGTTTTCTGATGGTCTTAGGTGTGAAAGGGTCGTTCCACCCCCAAAGGGGTCGTGACCCACAGGTTGAGAACCACTGGCTTAGGACATCTAGAATAGCATGTTTGTGGCCTAAGTGGCTGCATTATGGTCTAAGACACACTCAAAGGGCTGCCATAAGATGACATCAGACAAGTGCGGTTTTGCATTTTATTTAGCAGAGCCCTGTCACCATTCTATCTTACCCTTCAAGTGCTCCAACCTAGTCCAAAAAAGGTAGCTGAATTTCATGACATATATGTGTGTGTGTATACACATATGCATATATACAAAAACTGATTATATAAACATAGAGATATAATATACAAATATATATATATACACACATACAAATGCTCTAACCTAGTCAAGAAAAGGTAGTTTAACTTTATGACGTGTATACGTACATGTATGTATACATGCAAAGAATTTATTGACTAGATATACAGATACATGTATATGTGTGTGTACCATGGAGTTCAACGCCCTTTTTTGACTACTTTGGAGAATTTGTATGCATATATTTGTATGTATGTATACATATACTATATGTAAACATACACACATGCATATAATCATTTTTTGAGCAGCTAGAATACATAAACATTTCCAGACTGATTTGGGTTACATCTATTCACATTTCAACTAGTACTTTTAAAAGAAAAATAATAGGATTCAAATCAGAAATTTCTACTTGAAAAGCATCTCATGGCTGTGGAAATTTGATGTCTCAGAATCACACTCTGTAGCTCTTGGCTTATTTGATCAATAAGATTCACTGCTGTACATAGAATACAACTAGAACATATATATATATATATATATATATATATATATATATATATATATATATATATATATATATAATACACACACACACACACACACATACACATATATATCAAGATAAATAAATAGATATTTTCTGGCACTTTAGCGCGCAAATGTGACCTCCTAACCCACAGCATTAAAAGGTCAAAAGCTTCAAAGCCTAGTCCATTAACCCCTTTAAATGACTGTGATATTAAAAACTGACTCTTAATATCTAAGGGCCATCATCTAGTGCAATAACCATCAGCAATAAAGAATTATGGATCTAGTACATTATCCATCTATAAAATGGTCATTCATGACACTCCAATACTGACCATCTGTAAAAGGCCCAGACCACCCATGCCCAAGAGTCAGACCCCAATGATATACTTTCAAAAAAGTAGCAGTCATGGCATTTGTTTAGGGATGCTTTTTTATCCTGCAAAGAAAACAGTTTTAGGCAGGTTTGGAAATATTTGTTATATGTAACAAGGTAATCCACAGATAATCAGATACCACAAGCTACAAAAAATAGAAGAAAGAAAAAATATAGCAGAAAATTTCTTCCTCTCTCTCTGTCTCTGTCTCTCTGTCTGTCTCTGTTTCTTTCTTTCTGTCTCTGTCTCTCTGTCTCTGTCTGTTTCTCTGTCTCTGTCTCTCTGTCTCTGTCTCTGTCTCTCTCTCTCTCTCTTTCTCTCTCTCTCTGTCTTCTATTCCCAACCCCTTCTCTCCCTTTCTCCCTCTCAAGGTGGCAAATTGAATAAACTGAGAAAGAAGAAATAGAAAGGAATTTCCTTTTCTCCCAGAAGGTTGAACGCACTACCCTGCTTGCATTTGCACAATCCAAGGTTTGAATTTTAGAACTGATAAGAGTTTAAGAAAAGGGTAGAGGTGAGTATCGAAGAAAGTGGCTCTTCGTCTATATAGGACATGGGAAAAGATGCTTGTAACACTTTCTGCCTGATTCATTGGGCTGTGGCACAACCAAGGTGACTGGAAAAAAAAATGGGAATCAATGACAACAATAATTATAAATTTTTACGGAGAAGGAACCAGTACCTACACCACAGCATAAACTTGGGGAAGCTCTCCTTACCTGGGAAACTCTTCTTTTCATATTAATTTTTGTTGTTTAGTCATTTTTCAGTCATGCCCAACTCTTTGTGACCCCTTTTGGGGTTTTCTTGGCAAAGATACTGGAGTGATTTGCCATTTTCTTCTCCAGCTCATTTGACAGATGAGAAATACTGAGGAAAAGGAGATTAGGTGACTTGCTCAGAGTCACACAACCAGTAAGTGTCTGAGGTCACATTTGATCTCAGGAAGATGAGTCTTCCTGACTCCAGGCCCAACACTTTATCCACTGCATCAGCCAGCTGCCCTTCATATTAATTAGGTCAGAGATACTACTATTTTTGTCAACTCTAAGGCTGTAGGGAGAAAGAAGCACACTATACTAGAAGGCCATAGAGTTGAAGCAACTTACAGAAAACTGGTTATTTGTATGACCTTGGGCAAATCACTGCATCTCTACATGATGTTTTCTCCATACATAAAATGAAAGGGCTAGAGTAAGTGATCTCTAATATCTTTTATGGCTCTTATTCTATAATTTTATGAATAACAAGGTAGGTATTTGAACACCAGCCCTTATTTTATAGATAAAGAAATTAGGGTCCAGAGGGACATAGTTCACTTGTCCAAAGTTACAGATTTGGAATTTTAAACCCAGTTCCTTTGCCTCCAAATCTAAAGCTGTATCACGATGACTGCTAGGGTCAGACAATGTCACAACTCTCGTGACCCACTGCCCAATCACAAATTAACAAGATGTGGGTGTTCCTGAAAAACAAGCCTCCCACCACGGGCTCCATGTGACCACATGCAGCGTATTAGGGGGCAGAGCATATTGTCAAATCAGGGAAGATCCTCAAATTCACTTAAGCCTATCAAGGGGCCAACGGGCAGGGAAGATCTTCAAATTCCCATTCCCATTACAAATAGTTGTTTTCTAATGGTTCTTTCCAGTTATTAATGACTGTGATTCCAATAATTTGATTCTTTGAACTCAAGTCTCAGGTTTTAGTCTACTCCTCAATATGAGAGAATGTGCTTCAGTTTTATAAATTGGCCACTCGATGAGTATTATTAAATGTCTACTCCTCCCCTGTAGGTGGAATCACAAGCCTGAACCACCACAATCAGCTATTAAAAGTGTACCTTTTGAGGTTTTTTTATCCTAACTTATAAACTGCATCCCTCCAAAAAAATTTCAGATTCCCCCATCTTTCTCAAGGATGAGTAAGATAAATTTCTAGCCCTATTCTTTCTCCTTGAACCTTCTAATATATGAAAAAAAAATCTTGCCAGGCACTATGGTAAGTAATGGGAATACAAAAAAAGGTAAAAGACAATCCTGGCTCTCAAGAAGCTTGAAATCTAATGTCAAATATGTCTAAATTCCCAACATGTTTCTTAATAGGAGCTCAGCCTCAATAATTTTCCAGATTGACATTTATCAATAAAGAATGGTATTTTTACTTACGTTAATACATTATTTCAGAACATGAATTAATGAATTCCATAATAATTATACTCTATTAATTTTGGTTCAAGTTCAGTCATTAGCTCTAACACAAGAATGAAGAAAATCCTTTTGAGAACTGAATTCACATCTGTATCTTGTCCTGGCGTGAGGTTACAGAGAGGTGTCAAATTTATATCTAGTTGCTAATTCTTTCCCTGAATAAGGAACAATGTCTACAGCTGAAAGATTTCTTCATCATTTCTCATGAACCTTTCTTCCACTTTTAATATCATGTGCCGTGCTCTAAAATTTAACATTTGTTCTATTTAAAACATTTTTCTTTCCCCCAAAGATTAGGTACTCCCATCTTGTACAGGTCTATACTGCCTGATCCCATTACTGATTCTCATGGGGGTTTTAATCAGCTCCCTTTCTAACCTGGGCTGGTTCTTCCTTACTTAGGCAACCTATTTATACGCTGTGCTTCCCTGATCCCCACCAGGGCTCACCATATTGCTGCTGGATTTAGTAGGTATACCCAATTAGTCCACTGTCACTCAAAACTCCCAAACTCAAGAGATCCCACCAGAATCAGCCTCCCCAGTAGGTGGGTTTACAAACCTGCACAACCACAACCGAACATTAAAAGTTGTAGAATATGATTGTGATGAATACCACTGTGCTATAAGAAATTATGAACTCGATGATCTTAGAAAAACATGGATAGACTTATACAAAATAATGAAGAGCCAAATCAGCAGAACCAAGAGGACATTGTATATAATAATAGCAATGATTTTTTAAGAACAACTTTGAGTGAATAAGTAATTTGGACTATTACAAATATCCAAATTAACTGCAAAGAACATATGAAGGAAGATACTATCTATGTCCAGAGAAAAAAATGATAAACAGAATTACGTATAGAATGTTTTTATATATACATGTATATATATATATACATATACATATGTGTGTATATATATATATATATACATACACATAACGTTTGTGTCTAATGATAGCCATCTTACACTGGGGAATAGGGGAAAAAGGGAAAAAAGGAAATTTGCATGATAACTTTATTATATATTCAAGAAGAATAGCAAGTTGTACATAAAAATTTGCAGTTTTATGTGCAGTATTCTTTTTTATTATACTATGCTACAGAATTGCTTATTTTTTCCATAAATTAAAATTTAAATAAATAAAAAAATTTTTAAAGCATACCTTGGTGTGGCTGGGTGGTGCAGTGAATAGAGCACCAGCCCTGGAGTCAGTAGGACCTGAGTTCAAATCCAATCTCAGACACTTAACACTTACTAGCTGTGTGACCTTGGGCAAGTCACAACCCCAATTGCCCTACCTTCCACCCTCCAAAAAGAGAAAAAAAGCAAACCTTTAAGGCTTTCTATACTAATTTATAAAGTACATCTCTCCAACAAAATTCCAGGTTATTCCATCTTTCCCAGGGATGAGCAAGATAAATTTCTAACCTCACTTTCTCTCATTTAAACATGAGAATGAATTTTAAAAAACGAATTAAATAAAATGAACTCAAGTCTAAAAAAAAGAGCACATAATACTAAAATTTAAGGCATCTTCAGAAATTCTATCTATATATCTCTGAGGATGCAAGAGGTGAATTGACCTGCTGCATACAAGCAGGATACTATGACCTGTATTTGAATGTGGGGTCTTCTGATTTCAAAGTCAGTGCTCTTTCTTGCTATCCCATAATGCATCCAGTATTCTAGTCTTCCTCAAGGTGTTTTCATGAGATTGCTTGAAAAATTCCAGCACATAACATAGTGCTTGGCAAAGAGTTGATTTCTAATAAATGCTTGTTGGCTGGTTGTAATTGATTAATAAAACAAAGGTGGATATAATAGGAGTCCATTTTGGTAATGTTCTACTATACAAAGAAGAATTCCCTAGTAGCTTCACAGATTTAGAGCTGGAAAAGACCTCAGAGGTCAGCTAGCTCCTTGCTTATAAATAAAAGTGAAAGGCTATCAGAGGCAAAGGCAAATAACATGGCAACGCTCTAAATTTGTTTGTTCCTTTTCTTCTATATTTAATTAATAATTTACATGATAACTCTGACTACAAGACTTTCAGGATATGGAATTATTACCCCATAACCACATTGTCTGTTCCTTGTATTCCACTAACAGTAAAATAAGGAAATCCTAGTGCTGAGAGGCATAAGGCAGGCTCATTAAAAAGAATCTGAGCCTCATTTAAATTTTTTCTGGAATGTGTTTAAATATTAGCTGACTCCAGGATGGCAGAGTGAGGAAGAAACTCTCTGAAGTCCTCCCAAATTCCCTCCAAACAACTAGAAAACTCTTTCAGAATTAATCTAGGAGCAGGGAAGCAGCTTACTAGCCTGGCAGGAAAGATCTGTCTCCCTGTGGTGGGAGGAGAGCAAGGTCCAGGAGCAGAGACAGCCAGCCTCACAGCAGCAAGCCTCCAAGCCTGGGGCAAGAGACAAGTGAGGCCCCACCCTCCTGTAAGCCAGCAGCCCCCTAGATAATTAAGCAGTCTGCACAGCACATCAACCCTCCCCACACACACCAACACCACCCCGAGCATAAGCCACCAGCAAGGTCCCATTGCTGACCAGCAATGAAGCCCCACCTCAGGACTGAACAATAGTGAGACCCTGTCCCTAGTGCCTACCACCAGGGAGACCTTGTTTCTGCAGCAATGCAGGAGCAAGGCCCTACATGTGGAGCAGGCTAGTAGCTAAACCCCAAACCCGGGGGAAACCAACAGGGAGGCCCAGTAAAAGCCAGAAGGGAAGCCTAACCTCCAGAGAAAGCAAGCAGCTAAGCTGTCAAGTCCAGTGAAAGCCAGCAGTAAGACCCAGAGCCCCAGCCCAAAAAGCTTGGGGCAGTACAGGACCAGAGCCCAGCTCTCACAGGAACACACAAAGTCATAGAAAAAGGCAGGGAAAAAAATGACCAAAAAATCCAAACAAACAAGCTTGATTCTAGAAAATTACTATGATGATAGGGAGGATCAAGGCATAAAATTAAAAGAGGAGAGTAGTGTTCAAAATGTCTGCATTTGAAGCCTCAGAAAAAAGTGCAATTTGGTCTTAGGCCCAAAAGGAATTCCTAGAAGAGCTTATAAAGCATTTCAAAAAGGAAATTAGAGAAGTAGAAGAAAACGTGGGGAAAGAAATGAGAGTAACACAAGAGAATAATGAAAAAAGACAATAGCGTTTGAAAAGTTACACAAAAAATGACTGAAGAAAATGACTCCCTAAAAAATAGTATTGGTCAAATAGAAAAGGAAGTGCAAAAGTCCACTGGTAAGAAAATAATTCCTTAAAAATTAGAATTGAACAATTGGAAACTAATAACTCTTTGAGACTTCAAGATACAATAAAACAAGATCAAAAAGAGTAAAAATGAAACAACAGAAGAAAGTGAAGATATATTAGAGAGGGTATATTGAGGATATATTGGAGAAGGCAGTAATCAAAAGTAAAATACTTGTGAGGAAGAAAAGGTTGGAGTATAAAGGGGGGAGGATAAATAAGAGAAACATAGCACAGCTAGTTATTATAACCATAAATATGAATAGGATGAACTCACCCATACAACAGAAACAGATATCAGAATGAATTAAAAAACCATAAATCTATAACATGTTATTTACAAGAAACATATGTGAGAGAGATACACACAGGGTAAAGGTAAGGGGCTTAGAGCAGAATCGATTATGCTTCAACTGAAGAAAAAAAGAAAAAGAAAAAGAAAGAAAAAAACAAACTGGGGGTAGCAATCATGATCTCAGACAAAGCAAAAGCAAAAATTGATTGGATTAAAAGAGATAAAGAAAGAAACTATATCTTGCTGGAAGGTACCATAGACAATGAAGTCATATCAATACTAGATAAATATGGACCAAATGGCATAGCATCTAAATTTTTTAATTAATTAATTTATTTTTTGTTTTCAATATTCACCTTTATAAGATTTTTGTGTTCTGAATCTGCCCCCCAAAGATGGCATGCAATCTGATATAGGCTATACGTGTATGATCATATTAAACATATACCCACATTAGTCATGTTGTAAAAGAAAAATCAGAACAAAAGGGGAAAACCATGAGACAGAAAAAAAAAGGAAAAACAACAACAATTTTTGAAGGAAAAGTTGAATGAGTTAAAGGAGGAAATAGATCATAAAACTGTACTAACAGGAGCCTCAACTTTCCCCTCTCAGAACTAGATAAATCTAACCAAAAAATAAAAAAATAAATAAGAAAAATGTTAAAGAGGTGAATAAAATTCTGGAAAAGTTAGATATGACGGATCTTCAGAGAAAATTGAATGGGAATAGAAAGGAATATAATAGTTTCTTTTTTTAGCAGTACATTGAACCTATACAATAATTAATCATATATTAGGATGTAAAAACCTCAAAATCAAATGCAGAAAAGTAGAAATAGTAAACACATCCTTTTCAGCTCATAATGCAACAAAAATTACATTCAATAATGGACAATGGAAAGAGAGATTAAAAATTAGTTGAAAATTAAATAATCCAATCCTACAAAACAAATAGGTCACAGAACAAATGATAGAAATAATTAATAGTTTCATTAAATAAAGTGACAATAATGACCCAACATACAAAAAATTGTGGGATATAGCCAAAGTGGTACTTAGGTGAAAATGTATATCTCAAATTGCTTACATCAATAAAAGAGGAAAAGCAGATCAGTGAATTAGACATGCAAATAAAAATGAAACTAGAAAAAGAACAAATTAAAAATCTCCAATTAAAGACCAAATTGAAAATCCTGAAAATTAAAGTAGAGATTAATAAAATCAAAAGTAAGAAAACCATTGAACTAATAAAACTAATAAAAGCTGTTTTTATGGAGAAAAAATACAATAAAATAAATTAACCAGTGTTTAATTTGATTTCAAAAAATGGAAAGAAAATGAAATTACTACTATGAAAAATGAAAAGGGTGAATTCACCACCAATGAAGAGGAAATTGAGACAATTTTTAGGAGCTATTTTGCCCAATTATATGCCAACAAATTTGACAATCTAAATGAAATTGATGGATATCTATAAAAATATAAATTACCCGGATTAACAGAAGAAGAAGAAAAATTCTTAAATAATCAAATCTTAGAAAAAGAAATTGAACAAGCCACCAATGAACTTCCTAAGAAAAAATCCCCAGGACCAGATGGATTCACAAGTGAATTCTACCAAAGATTTAAACAATACTTAATCCCAATACTATATAAACTGTTTGGAAAAATCAGTGAAGAAGGAGTCCTACCATGTTCCTTTTACAACACAAATATAATATTTATACCCAAACCAGGAAAAGCCAAAATAGAGAGAGAAAACTATAGACCAATTTCCCTATTTGATGAGAAAAATTATTAAATAAAATACTAAGAAAGAAATTATAGAAATATATCACAAGGATTATACACTACGACCAGGTGAGATTTATGCCATGAATGCAGGTCTGGTTTAATACTAAGAAAACTACTAGCAAAATTGACCACATCAATAACAAAAATAAGAGAACTCACGTGTTTATCTCGATAGATGCAGAAAAAGCCTTTGATACAAATATAACACCAATTCCTATTAAAAAACACTAAAGAGCATAGGCATAAAGGAACTTACCTTAAAATGATAAGTAATATTTATCCGAAACCATTGGCAAGCAATATCTGTAAAGGGGATAATTAATCCCAATACAATCAGGGGTAAAGCAAGAACACCCATTATCACCTCTATTATTTAACATTGTACTAGAAATGTTAGAGCAATAAGAGAAGAAAAAAATTAAAGGAATTAGAATAGACAATGTAGAAACAAAAATATGACTCTTTCCAGATGATATGGTCTATATGTAGAAAATCCTAGAAAATGAACTAAAAAACTACTTGAAATCATTAACACCATTAGCAAATTTGCAGAACACAAAATAAACCCACATAAATCATTAGCATTTCTATATTAGCAACAAAGTCCAGCAGCAAGAGATAAAAAGAGAAATTCCATTTAAAATAACTGTAGACAATATAAATATTTAGTATTCTACCTGCCAAGACAAACCCAAGAATTATATGAACACAAGCATAAAATACTTTTTACACAAATAAAGTCAGATCTGAACAATTAGAAAAATATTAATTGCTCATGGGTAGGTCAAACCAATATAATAAAATTGACAATTCTACCTCTATTGATCTATTTATTCAGTTCTGTACTAATTAACCCATCAAAAATTATTTTATAGAGCTGAAAAATAATAACAAAATTCATCTCGAAGAAGAAAAGCTCAAGGATATCAAGGGAATCAATGAAAAAAATGCAAAAGAATGTGGTCTAGCCATACCAGATCTCAAACTGTATTATAAAGCAATAATGATCAAAACAATCTGGTACTGGATAAGAAAGAGAGTGGTTGGATCAATGTAATAGATTAGGTACAAATTACATTATAGAAAATGACAACAGTAATCTAGCATATGAGAAACCCAAATATCCAAGCTTTCGGAACTCATCATTTGACAAAAACTGCTGGGAAAACTGAAAAACAGTATGGTAAAAACTATGTATGAAACAACATCTCACACCATATACCAGGATAAGGTGAAAATGACTACATGATTTACACATAAAGGGTGACAGAATAAGCAAATTAAGAGAGGATAGATTTATTGATAAGGGAAACATTTAGGACCAAGAAAATAGAAAGGGCATTACAAAATGTAAAATAGATCATTTTGATGACATAGTAGATAGATAGTTGGATAGATAGGTAGGTAGACAGATAGATAGATAGTTAGATAGATAGATAGATAGATGGATGGATGGATAGAGAGATGGATAGATAGATAGAGAGATAGATAGAGAGAGAGAGAGAGAGAGAGAGAGAGAGAGAGAGATAGATATTGACAGGGATCATACCACTCATGGTGAAGAATAAGATATAAGAATGCTGGAAAGGGGGCAGGTTATAAAAAGACAAGTAGATTTTTTTAAAATGTCCACCAGATACAAATTAAGTACTTAGCCCTAGTTTGTATCCAATTAAGGCCAATACTCTGAATCAAAAAAACAAAAAACAAAACTGTATGACAATATGGCTATCTTTTAGAAACTAGTTTTCATCATGAAGTTATTTTATCTTTGATCCTACTTTCCTATTTTAATTACAGTAGAATCCCGAGTCAAAATGGTGTTCAGGGGTCACCTAGCATAGCCCATACCTGAATAGGAATTTCCCTAGTAACATCCTTGAGAATGGTCTTCACTTAAGGACATCCATTGATGGGGAGCTTACTTCACTTCGAGATAGCTCTATTTCCTAGCAAAATTTGCCTCTCTGCCTCTTCTACCTATTGTTCATATTTCTGGCTTCTGGGGCCAAGGAAAATAAGTTGAGTCCTTTTTCCCCTCATAAAAGTCCTTCAAATACTTCCAGAAAGTTTTCTATCTCTCTTAAATCTTCTGTTCCACAGAATGACACCATTACTTCCATTATTCTGTACACTGTGACTCTTCTGAAGCAGGAAGTAATCTGATTAACTTTTTGGGGGGGGGGGGGGTGTGGGCTGTCATTTGCATTGCAGATTCATCTTGTAGTTCACTAAAATATCCTGGTCTTGTTGACAGAAATAATATCAATAAGCTCCCCTTGATCCCTGACTTTTTTTTCAAAGTCGCATGTAGATCCTTACATTTTTCTCTATCTATTATGAGAATCAACCTCTCTTATGAAGTAGTAACTTTTCCATTACAGAAGGTCTTCATATGAATCTAGATGACCACTAATCAGGTGCGGTATAATGGGTGTTTGGGGGAGAAAGGGGAGGAGGAAGAAATTCATCTTAATGGAAACTCCACAGAGTTTGTCCAGTAATATGTATGTCTGGAGCAGTCAATGCAGATGGAAAATACTGTGTGCTCAGAGTTGAAAATGATGAGAGTGGTCTGTTTTGTCTTTAGGAAATTTAAAGCATTTTGACTCACCTCAAACTTCCTATAATAGCAAAGGCCTACCTTTTCAACACAATTTTTTTTTCTGGTGTTGCTGTATAGTGCCAAAATCTGAAATACTACAACCTCCAAAAAACTAAAGATGTATGTCACACAGAGGATAATGAAAAGACATGTAGCAGTCGTAACTAGGATACAACATATAGCCAAGGAATCCTGAAGAAGAGGAGGAACGGTACACAACCAAAGAATTGTATTACAGAAAAGAAATAAGCTGGTCAACTGGAGTGAGCAAGAATATGATGGGTAGATGCCCACCATATTCCACTGGCACTCTCCCTCATGATGTTAGGAAAAAGCAAGGAAAAATCTCAAGTATGTTGGGTAGAGCCAGTGTGGCCAACTTTTGGGAGGACAGAAGAGAGTTTAGCACAGGGCAGACAGTCACAGATGGGCTGCAGTCTGCATTGTTGGAGGGGATTTCCAAATCAATGAGTTCCACTCGCATGTCTGAGCATGGTTTAGACAAGTTGGATGCCGTGGTCCATCATCACTTCAAACTCTGGAATTCTATGAAAATATTCCAACCCATTGGGATATCTATAAACCATAACAGTATCGGTGAGGATAGAAGCTACCCTTTCCAGTTTCATGTCATTTGTTATTTTGACAAGCTTGTCTTCTATGTTTTCAAATAAGTTGGTGAATAACATGTTGATTAACAGCACAAGGCCAAGGACAGGTTCCTACGACACTCCATTACATGTTTACAGAGACATGTTGGAACCAGATCATGTAGGTTCCCAACAACCTATCATTAAATTTTCAGTGTGAGTATTTGCATTTTGGAAATTAGCAGACTTTGTAAAGTGACTCGATTTATTGTTTCGTTGATTGCTTCACTTTACACTTAAGAAAGTTATGGAGAAAAGGTGAATAACACAAATCAAACTTAAAAGTGTGTCATGAATTTTCAGAGCTGATTGTTAAACACACACATATATGTATATACTTAAATATATATGTGTGTATAGACATACACACGTATTTTAGATAGACAAATCTAATACAAGGTAGTCACGAAGGAGAAGATAGTAGTCCTTAAAGATCAACAAATACAACACTTTCCCCCCCAAACCTCACTTTCCAAAGAAGGAAGTTAAGTCTCAGAGAGATTAAATGAGTTGGCCATGTTGTCAGGTCTTTTGCTGAGCAGAGATGATTGACAGGTTTTGTGCTCACTCAATGAGCAATCCAGTTCAGGGTATTTCCTTAGCCCACTTCCCCAGATTGTTGTTTTTTGATGGCTCATCTCTCTGGTGTTCCCAGAGGGGTAACTTTCCAGGATCCTGTCATCTGTTTTAAAACATCAAAATTATTTTACCAAAATATATTTCCACCAAGGGACAATGGAAGGTCATTCCCCTCACATCCTCTTTCAGCTGCCTTCTTGAAGAGGTCAGGCCTTTGTCTTAGCACATCTAAAGATACGGATCTCTCCATCTTATCCTTATCTGTCTAGTTCTTTACTACTTAAATTGTAAAGGTAGGAGGAGATTATTGAAATCTTTCTTGTTATAAATTTCAAGTCTGGGCTCTCAAACAAAGCTTTACAAAATTTCTCCCTACCTTAGCTTACAATTGCCATTTCCATCTCCTCATTCCCTCCCTTGACCCTGTTTTTGGAATTCCCAAGAGAACTTCAGGGGTTTCCTGATGAGAAATCACAAAAGTAGTTTGGAAATATCCCAATGTTATAAAAAAAATTAAATCTAAAGTTCTGTCTTTCAAAAAAAGCAACATCTCCTGGCCAACGCTTGAAAGCATCAAAGGTTTCACGAGGAATCGGACTTTTCTCATTTATTCTATTTTTACCAAACGTAGCTGATAGCAAAGTGAATAGAACATTGGACAAGGAGTCAGGAAGATCTGAGTTCAAATGTGATCTCAGATAGGAATTATCTGTGTAACCCTGGGCAAATCACTTTATTTCAGTTTCTTCAACAGTGAAACAGGGTTAATAATACAATCTGTCTCCAGCAGGTTGTTACAAGGATCCAATGAGGCAAAATTTGTGACGCACGTAGCAAAAGGGCCAGACCCACACCAGACACCCAATAAATGTTTGTTTCCTTCCTTCTTATCAGAGGATAATAATGACAATTGCTTGCTTTTTCAGCTAGGCTTGACCTTAGCTTTTTTGGGGTCATATATTTAGGCCTAGAAGATATGATCATGAAACCACCAGGAACATACAAAGGCTAATGTCCTCTTTCTGGATATACCTAAGCATCTTTGATCACTTGGAAGGGCACCTTTATACATTTGATTATTCATTTACATTCTGAAGTAAAACAACTGCCTCTTTTACAGTGTCTTTTAGAGTTTTGAATAGCCAGAGCACCATTCTTACATAGTTTAATCTCTCTTTTGCACATTCACAAGTGACACAGATAATACAAACATTTTTAAGGGTCTAAAATGTCTGGTTCTTCACACACACACACAGAATCAGTACAGAGGGAGTGATGTTTTCAGAGTAATAACATGGAAAACCTGAATATTTACAATTGTTTTCTTTAGAAATAATTGGCATGTAAATGATTTGACAAGGTAATAAAGCTACTAAATTTACAGTTTCCTGCAAGGTTTAAATAGCGAGTTGTGCTATGACAGTGGACATTTGGTGTCCATTAGGTATTTTTCATTCCCTGCCACATTCAGTCCAAAAAAAAAAGACAAAAAAGACCTTCCCAATAGTCCCAGAATTGTGAAAAGAGCCAAATTATTCCAAAAATCCTCATCTCTAGATTGTAAATTAGGTAATGTAATTAAATCTAGGAAATAATTATTAAATGCCTACTATCTGGCAAGCAGATTAAACATCTACTAAATGGAGTGGCTAGGTGCTACAGTGGATGGAGTGCCAAGCCTGGAGTTAGGGAGACTCATCTCTCTGAGTTAAAATTTGGTCTCACACACTAACTGTTTGACTTTGGGCAAGTCACATTTGCCCCATTTTGCCTCATTTTTCCTCATCTATATCCAGTCAGAACGTTTGAGTGATTTTCTCTGCCTCTGTTCAATTGCATGTATGTAGGTACAAAGGTGATGAATGGTGGGAGTGATCCAACATTAAGACTTGACTAAGTATAATGTATGATGTGATAAAGTGATTAGAGATTCAAGAGAGGAGGACAGTGGAGAGTTGAATTAGTTCACCAAGGTGTCAACATGGGGAGAAGACAAGAGAATGCCCAGTGCAGAAGAGACGACCTGGGAAAAAAATCAAAGGGTGAAGGGATTGGAGGTCATGGTGAGGATGAAGAGTAAGGTTATGTAAGGAAAGGCAGAGGGAGAGGTGAAAAGTCAAGAGATTATGGTTTGATAAGGAGGTTACAGAACTCTTGCACAGCGAGGTGGTACATCTGTGGGTGATGGCGAAATAGAGAATGTGAACATCTTTTTGTGTGACTGAAATGGAGTAAAGGAATAGCTCCTGGGAGGTGAGTAGGTTGAAGAACTGAGAGCTCCGGGTATTTGAAGGAGAATATATAT
This sequence comes from Pseudochirops cupreus, assembly GCA_028627135.1. Classification (NCBI taxonomy): domain Eukaryota; kingdom Metazoa; phylum Chordata; class Mammalia; order Diprotodontia; family Pseudocheiridae; genus Pseudochirops; species Pseudochirops cupreus. The sequence continues at coordinate 397,325,000 of CM053582.1, read as the reverse complement.
GTATATTCAAGTCCCATAGTAGGAGAGTAGAGGTTGGAGAGGTATCAAACTCATTGAGGGAGAAATGAAAGTGACCTGGAGGTTTATAGACAACAGCTACAAGGACTTTAACTGAGTAGTAAATATGAATAACACAAATCTCAAAGGAAGTTACAGAGTGAAGGATGAAAGGAAAGAACCTTTAAATGGCAATAGGGAGCAACTACTAGATGAAGCCTTTCCTAACTCATGGTATCCATTACCTCTGCCCCCACCAAGTGGTTAGTGTCTTCTACCTCTATCCCCCAAAGGCAGGAAGGTAGTGTAGTAGATTGAGTGCTAAGCCTAGAGTCAGTAGAACCCAAGTTCAAATCTATCCTCAGACACTTAATGAATTGTGGGAGCCCGAATGTGTCACAACTTGTATTTGCCTCAGTTTCCTCAATGTAAAATGGTGATAATAAGATCACCTATCTCCCAATGTAATTATGAGGATTGAATAAAATAACATTTGTAAATCACTTTATACAGTACCTGGAATATAGTAAATGCTTAACAAATGCTAGTTTCCTTTCTTCATATTTTTCTAAGTATTTTTCACTTATCTATATGTACATGTTCTCTCCCCATGCTGTCCTTGGCCTTATTCATTATCCAACCTTAATCACTGAAAGGATGTTGTCTCAGATAAACTGAGACCTGGGAAAGACCTCAGCTTAAAAAGGCCAAGGTCTCCCACTGCATCTGGGGCCATTTCCAATCATCCTGATCTACGTCCTGCCATTCGTTGGTCCCAAATGGCTCTGGAGGAGATAATGAGGCTGGTGACTTTGCACAGCCCTGTCTCACTTAAATCCAATCTACTTACAAGTCAAGACATTACCTTCCTGATGTCATTAGTCTTCTTCCAGAACAAAAGGCAAACAACAACAACATTGAATGTAAGCTCTTGAGAGTAGGTACAGTTTCATTTTTGTATCTTTACCCCCAGTACCCAGCAGAGTACCTAGCCCAAGGTAATCATTTAATAAATATAATTGATTGAAGGGCACAGCATATTCAGAGGAAGAGCGATAGGGATGGAATGTCATCAACAAGGAACACAAAGGAGGCCAGTTTGGCCAGAATGAAGAGGGCATAAGAAGGACCTAATGCTAAATCAGTCTGGAAAGAAGTTGGAGCAGGACAGCAAAGAGTTTTAAGCTTCAAACTGAAGAGTTTGCATTTTATCCTACAGGCTGGAGGAAGTCACAGAGATCCTGATGGAGAAGGGGGTTGGGGGACAGGCAATGCACAAAATTCCATTTAAGGGTTAAACTTGAGAATATCAGATATTCAAGAGATGAAATAATTACAATGAAGTCAGTAAAATTTAACCCACTCCATTTAAACCCTATAGATTTATATTACTTTAATTCATTGAGTCCAAGATCAGCTGCATCCTTGTTCATTATTAAATTCTGCCATTCACTTGTGAGTGAGTGTTCACACTCCTCTGGTATCTATCTGTCTGACCCACAAGGTAGACTTTTAGAAGCTCTATGCCATTTAGAAGTATTAAATGAGAGGAAACTTGTTTTCTGACCTTTTGGGAATTTGATATCTAACTAAGCATGGGTACACATCAAATCATATATACTTGCTTCTAGTCTCTTATACTCTGAAACTGCTTCAGGAAAGATTATATATATATATATATATATATATATATATATATATATATATTTAGTCTACACGTGAAACAAACCTCAGACGAAATGCTAGGGTCTTGCTGAAGGGAAAATTGTTAAAATATAGCACCAGAGATGCAGTAGGCAAGCCTGATATTTGCCTAGCAGATTTCATCTACTAGTCTTCTATGCAGTGCTCCATAAGTTGTGTCTTACCACTTTCCATTCTGTTTTATTTTATTTTATTTGGATGGATGTATGCTGTCTAGAATTTTTATGTGTCCCTTTATTTTACCTATCATCTCTAAACTGTACTCTTAAAAATAATAGCCTTTTAGAATCTCTCGGCAACCAAAATTTATCTTTGTCACTTTATGTTCACTTCTCTTTAAAACAGACGCATTTAGCAGGTGTCCTTTAAACAGTGAGATATGATTGGCCAATTACAACTGCTAAAAACAATCTTATCTAATAGAGTTATTATTAGAGGTGCCTACATAGAAGTAGGCATATTAACAATATCAAAATGTATCTAGATGGTATTTTGCCTGCCTGAGAATGCCTTGGCTCCACTTTTTTTTTTTAATTTCCCTGAATTCTTCCTTAAACTAATTCTGTGTGATAGGCAAATATGTCCTCCACATGCTGGTGAATTAAAATTCAGCTCTCAGTGAATAAGATTAATCGCCTCTTCAGACAAAGCTGGATTTGCGCTCCTATTAAAGAAAAGAGGGAGGGGGGAGAAGCAAGGGGCAGGGTGCCAGCACGGCTGCAGTATTCAGTTACACGTGAAATGATTTGTAATTCTGAGTAATCACTTAGGACAAGCCCTTGCACCATTTTATCTATACATGACTCTAGGCCAAAGTCAATACTCATAGTAAAATAATGAGATGAAGCTAACTGAGCCCTTTTATTAATGCTCCAAGGAGCAAATCTGATGCCTGAGCTTCTCCCACTGAAAGTATCCACTTCTTCCTAAAAAATGAACAAGTGGGTCATGGTGCCCAGTAGCGGCCAAGGTACCTGCTTCAGCAAAATCATAAATAACTGACCCCCTCCATCCTACCACCACCACCACCACCCACCCTCACCCCACTCCCCTTTTTCTGTTCCTGCACCAGGCTTCACCCATCTGCAGGTGAAAGCATATGAATTTTGCATTACTTCTAGGCTCATTAGAGAGATCTGGTTCTCTCCTAATAGTTTCCCCCGACTTAGAGAATACACACACACACAATGCACACACACACACACACACACACACACACACATACACACACACACACACACACACACAAACATACACACATATGATGAACCTTAAGAGAAATAATGCACTTATACTTTGGTTTTTTTCTTCAGTCTTTATGAATTAAACCAACTGCCCAAGTAAATGCACAGCTTGGTGAGAGAGCCAGCATCCAACTGTTCCGGTAATGAGATGGATAACCAGCTGTCCCAGTTCACTTGCAGTTTTTGAGGGGAAGGGGGTGGTTGAGGGGGATCCTAGCTGTTTACACCAAAAGTTTTGGGATTTTTACCCCCTTCATCATTATCAATGGACAGTTAGTTAAAACCCAGCTAATTAAATTTAGGACACTGATGGAGCAATTTATTTGCTTTGAGCTCCCTTGCAGGCTGATGACCTACTCATTGTAATTTCATCTCCTAAAACTGTAAAACACAAAGCTTCTGGTGGTAGAATCTCACCCAGTAGGTTAAAACCAAAATATCTCCAGTTGCTCATACAATTTCTTCTAGGGAAAACCCAGCTGAACATGTCTGTTCTTTCTAGGATAGAGTTTCTGGAAGCAACATTCACTTTTAAATAGTGACATCTTTGTACACAAACAGCTAGCTCCACATTATTCAGGTAACTCAATCTTAACTAAAAAAGTGTTTATTAAGTGTTTTGTTATATACAAGCAGTAGGCTAAGAGCTGGGGATAGATACAAAGACAAAAAGCAATCTAGCCCTCTAGGAGGACGTGTTATATTGGATGGATAATGGAAATTCCTAGACAATCTTTTGACCTCAGATTTCCCAACCATTGTGACTTTTCTCCCCTGCCACAACTGTCATTATAGTTATCAATAAGTAGACAAGACGGTGATTGGAATTTAATTCTATTTCTTCACTCCCATGTACTGTCTGGTGGAGACATTGACAAGAGGCAATAAGATCCAGACAGAAGGAAAAACAAAAATGTCTAGATCAGCTACTTACAACAATAATCTACCGCTGATAAATTGACTGGATATTTTAAACCTTCTTGCTGCTTTTCCTTTGACTCTCCATCTTCCTTTTCCTTGCCTTTGCATATGCTGTGCCCCATTCCTGGAATGCCCTCCCTCCTTCCTCAACTTCCTCTTCTTAGGAACCTAAGTTTCCTTCAAAAGTCATCTCAAACTCTGCTTCCTGCATGAGATCTTTCCTGATTTCCCCTGGAGTTAATGCCTTTCTCTACCCCATAATTACTTGGTATTGATTCTGTATAAATTCCATATATACTTACATAAGTACATGTCTCCTCTGACAAAACATGAGCTCCTTGCAGACAGGGATCTTTTATTTGTGTTCCTAGTGCCTGGCACAGAGAAGGTGCTTAATAAATGCTTGTTGGTTAATCTACTAATTGATTGATTACGGTAGCTAACAGAGACAGAGTCAGAGCATAGTCCCAGAGATGAAAAATGAAAATTGTGACTTGGGCCTCTAAGTACTGAATTTGATGAAGAGGCCAAAGTAGGGTCCTTATGAGATGCAGGGAAGAGGTCAGAAAGCAAGCTATAAACAACATTTTTACTGCCTAGAGCTGTTCACATATAGCCACAGTTCTCTCTCCTGTGAATTGGTTAGTGCTTACCTACCCAATATAGCATGATAGATCTCAGGGATACATGCCAAAAAAACCTTTTTTTTTAAACATATCTATTCTGAAATCCCACCCAATCATTAGATAATGCCCATAGTTCTAGAACTGGAAGGAACCTACAAGGACATCTGGTCCAACTCCTTCTTTTTATAGCTGAAGAAAATGAGACCCGGGGAGGTTAAATAAATTTCCAAAGGTCACAAAGGAGATAAACACCAAAAATAAGATTCAAATCCAGCTCTTCTGGCTCCAAAACAAGGATTTTTGTCAGGGTACTAAAGGCTTCTCCATTGCCTTCTTCCTCTCCATGCCAAAGGACACATTCCTCTAGAGCTCAGACTTTGGGTTATTGTTCTCCCTCTCTCCACCTTATGGAATTCTGCACTTTTGAGTTAGGGCTATGGAGAACAAGTCTATCCAAATGCTCTCAGTCAACCTGCCTCTTCTATGGCCATTGAGAAACTTTCTTTATAATTTTCTTCTAAGAGGGTGGCTAGGTGGCGCAGTGGACAGAGCACAGGCCCTGGAGTCAGGAGGACCTGAGTTCAAGTCTGGCCTCAGACACTTAACACAAAAAACTAGTCATGTGACTTTGGGCAAGTCCCTTAATCCCAATTGCCCTCTAAAAAAAAAAAGCAAAATAAAAATAATTTTCTTCTAAAACCAAAAGGTAGCTAGAATAAGCATGAATCCTACTGGGGATAATAACACCAACAGCATCTACCTCACAGGATTGTGAGAGGTTCAAAAGAGGCAAAGAATACAAAGTGCCCTCCAAATCTCTAAGTACTAAATAAATACCTATTGTGTTATTATTATCTCATTTTTCTCATCTTTATGTTCTGATGGAGTTCAAACGGAAATTATCTTAAAGATAAGAATATTATTATCGTTATTCTTGTTCTCACTTGTTACTTCTTCATTCTTTTCTCCATTTTTTTCCACCCTTATCCCTTGTAGTCTTAGACTCTCCTTAGCTTACTGGTACCAATGCTCATTTTCTCTGTTTTATCCCCTTTGGGCTGTATTGAGGAAACCTTGGAATCCTGCTGATTGTACCTAGTACTGCCATAGTTTATGGTGTAGCCTGAGGCAAATCAGACTCTCTCCCTTGGTTTCCTGTTTGCAAAACACTAGGCAATTATCCTATCTTCCTGCTGAAGCCACTACCAGGGTTAGCTACTCAGAAGAAAAGTGCCTTTTTTTCAAACATCAAAATACAAGAGCACTATTTCTAAGACTATTTGTTTAAAAAAAATTAGATCTAAAAATATACTCTGACCCTTGAGAAGGCAAATATATTTTAATTCTCTTTGAATTTTTAGTATATGTTATAAGCAGGGATATGAAAATATTTGGAGCATATCTTTGCATTCAGAAAGATCCATGAAATTTATTTTTATCTTTAGGCAAGATGGTGGTGGTTGTATATGTGTATATAAACATATTCATGCATTCTATAGAAGGATAGATAGATATATAGATACACACATTAATGTATATATTTTGCCTAATGTGAAAATATATATACAGAAATTTGATGCATGAAATGTGCTAAGCACATTTATTGTTTCTCAATTTATGAAATAAAAGGTACCAAACTAATTATTTGGTGGGAACAGGGGATCCTGAAAAGTTTTCATTCTTAGAAAGAGTTCAGTTCTCTCAAAAAGCTTGATCTTCTATCTGTTTGTGTGTGTGTGTGTGTGTGTGTGTGTGTGTGTGTGTGTGTGTGTGTGTGTGTGTGTGTGTGTGTGTGTTTGTGTGTGTGCACTTTAAAGCCTTGAATAACTTGGGTAGGAAATCTCAACCTTTTATTTGATTATTTAAGAGTTCCCCTTAGAGTGGAAGTAGAGCTTGATAACACTTTGTATAAATAAATAATTTGAAGGGTTCTGTGTCCAGATAAAACTCTAAAATCAGATAAGTGGGTTTCATTTTATCTCTTATTATTTTAGTGGTGGGAGGCCTAGTTTTTCCCTCCTTTCAATGGCTTGATTCTACCAAAGATTGCTCCCCAGAGCTATCAGGCAGCCTGAGGGAAGTACTTAGGTTCTCATCAACTCCTCTAATCTGATTGCCATTCTGTATTTTAATCTCTGTTCCTAGGTCCCTCTTGTAAATTGGGAAGTCCTATATCATCTCCCCCTCTATTCTATCCCACAGGCTGCTCCTAGCCCCCAACAACTGAGGAATTCTAAACCCACAATTGTAAACCAATTCCTTTGTGTGACTTCTAATTCTTTAAATTCTGCAAATTCTTTTTAAAAGAATTTTCTGCCACCATTAAAGGCTGATGCTTTCCCCTGCTATTACAGGAGGGAGGCAGCTTGGTATAGCAGAATGCATAGAGTAGTGGGACATACATAGGCTTTAAAACAACAGCCTCTGTGTTAAAGCCCCACTTCTGACCCTTTATCACTAAGTGACCTCAGACAAGTCATCTGAATTCCCTGGGCTTTTGTTTTCTCATCTGTAAAATGAGGTGGTTGGACTTTTTGATCTCTGAGATTTATTCTAGCTCTTAAGCTATGACCTCATAGTCCAGAATGCAGTGGTACCATAGCATTTGGGGAAGAAGGAACAGTAAAAATAACCTACTCCATTCTTCATCTAACACCTTTATTTTACAGAAACCGAGACCCCAAGAAATCAAGTGAATTGCCCAGGATCACACAAATGGGATTTGAATCTAGGTCTTTTCACTACAAACTCAGAGCTCCATAGCATTCATTGATGCTAATGATGGCTCTAAAAACAAAGTTGATCAGGAATCACACATTCATTTAAATACAGCTTGAAATATCACTAAATCACAGAGTAATTTTACTTGAAGATTTGCTACAGTATCCCATTCTGGGGAGTTATAGAGGCTAAGGAGCTATACAATGAAGACCAGGTGTGAGTAAAAGGAGAAAAAAAAAAAAAACAACCTTGAATCAAAATGCCCATATACAGATTGAGTCCTTCCTCAAGTATAGAGGAGAATATGCTAAGACCCCTTTATCACATTTGGCGGAAGTTGCAGAAATATGATCTGAAAAACAACAACAACTAAGTTGGAGAAGAGGAAATGCTGAAATGCCATTGAAATAATAATGTAAAATGTGAAAGTAAATAAGGGAATATTCAGTGGATAACCCAAACCCATAGATAATATAATGGGAAAGTTTGTTTATTGTTTAGAAAACTTAAACATTTTGTAAATTATCTTCAGGTGATGTGCAGTAAATCAGTTCCCAGATTTGTTCAAGTCATGGACGTAAAGACTAAGTTCTAGAAAGAAATTATTCCAATTCTAACAGAAACCAAGATCTAGGATAATTGTCCATAATAAAAGCTTAGTTAGAATCAGAATCTGCAACCTTGGAAAGGATCTCGGAGGGTATCAATTTTTACCTTCAGTTTATTAAAGATATAACAGCTGTAAACACTGATGAGTCAATAAAAGTGAGAATTTTGCAGCTTAATTTATCTATCCATGAAAATTCCATCACTCCCCCTCATTTTTCAGCCTCAATAGTTTGTTTTAATAGGTTAGAGTAGAACCCTTTTAAGTGTGCCTAGTGCTATCTTATCTTTATCCTTTCTCCTAATTTGGCATTCAATATGACTTCTGTTCTAATCAGTCCATGATCTGACTACTCATAGAGAGTTGGTTATGAAATGACTCTCACTTTATTTAAGTCAGTTAAATTTTGGTCAGTTTCATGATTCCTAATGTAATTTGGTACTCACTGTGTCTAGTATCCTGTGACTCTCTTATTGAAGAAGGAATTAATTACATTGACTCTGAATGTCACCATTTCTTAGAAAGGCTTAATCAATGTGAAATAATAATCACCACTACGAAAAGGTCCAAACTGGCTAAGAAACTATCTCAGCCACTAAATACTCAATTTATTTGGCAAGAAAGTAAGCCAACAGCCAAGGAGTTGTGGTTTAGAATATGAATCCATTTGCAAAACAGTTAAGAAGATGGGATCACAAAGGAAGATTATGAGCAGTATAATCTCAAAAAGTAGAAAAAGTAATGTAAGGGAAAAGAAACCTTCAGAAAGCTTAGCTTGAGATCTACTTAATCAGGTAATGCTAAGCTTCCAACATTCCTACTTTTTTCCCTTATTTACCTTTTCAATTCTTGACTTTATAACTATAAAATAACTCCTCAGTAGTTTGACTGAGATAGCACTAAATCTGTATATTATTTCAGCTAGAAACTGTTTTATTATATAGGTATAACCCAACCATGAACAATGAATAACTATCCAATCATTTGAGTCTTACTTTATTTCTCTAAGGAAACTTTTATAGTTGCATTTACATTAGTTACGTGCCTTGGCAGATTGTTAACTCATAGATATTTTATACTTTTTGAAGTGAATTTGAATGGAATATTTCTATTGTTTTCCCTCAGTTTTATTAGTAATATTTATTATAAGACTAATTTATTAGTCATATAGAAAAATGTTTACTTGTGGGTAAATTTTGTAATGTGTTACTTTGCTCAAGAAATTAATTTATCTTAATTCATTTATTCTCTGGAGTTTTCTTGGTCAATTATCATGTTATCAGATAATAGTGAGAATTCTATCTTTTCTTTGCTAACATTCCTTTAACTTCTTTTTCTTATTTACAGCTAGCATTTCTTGTACTGTTTCAAATAATAGTGGAAAGAAAGCACATTCTTCATTATGAAGAAAATTTCTCCTTTGCAAAAATATTAGGTCTCGATTCTAGATATGTGCTTTTGGTCATTTTAAAGAAAGATCTTTCCTTGCCTATGCTTTTAAAATATTTTGACATAAATAAATGCTACATTTTATTGAAAGATTTTTCTGTGCCTTTTAATATGGTTTTATTGCTCTTTGTTTCTATGTAGCTAATTATATAGTATTTTACTAAAGTTCAACTATCCTTTTGTCTCTAATATAAATACAACTTTGTCATAACATATGTGGTTTTGTAAATATCGCTACAATCCTTTTACTAATATTTTACTTTAAATTGTGACACAAATACTGATTAATGAAATCAAAGATTCTTCTATTTTTTGCTTTAAACCTTCCTTTCATGAGCATGAGGAGTATGTTTTCTTATAAAAGAAATTTTGTAGAGTACCTTATTTCTCTAATATTAGAATAATTGTTACAATAGTTGTGTGTGTGTGTGTGTGTGTGTGTGTGTGTTTAAATATTCTAATAGGATCCATTTGAAGATCTTTCTGGATCAGTGTTCTTTTCCTCCTTTTATAATTCACACTAAATCTTGCTAAATATTTCTTTATTTGGCAATTTTTTTAAAAAATTGCTATGTACTATTTTATTCATTTCAATTTCAATAAAGTTAATTTCAATGTCTTCCTTTAAAAATATATTTATTATTTATTTTACTTTAGCACATGATCAGTTTATGCAAAGGTTTTGTTGATGTATATTTTTTAATATTGACTTTCAGAAATCACCAGTTTTTCAACTCTAATGTATCTCAGAATCTGTTTTGTTTTACAAGCTCCTTTTTGTTTATATATTAAAGTTATCCAAGTCTAAAAGAATATTGTAGTTTCCTATAATTATTATATTACTATTGATGCATTTTTATAATTTAGTTAGCTTTTCCTTTTGAACACAGAAATTATACTAATTAGCAAATACATATTTAACAAATATATTATTTTATCATATATGATGACTTTAAACAAATTATAATTTCCCTGTTTATCATGACATGACTGACAATTTTTTTGGTCTGAGGTTGAGCAAAAAACAAAACAGCAATTAGATACACCTATCAAGTCCCTTTTGAATCTTCTCTTTTCTAAGTTAAAAATCTCTTTCCTTTAACCCAAACCATATGGTACAAATTTGAGGTCCTATTGCATTGTCACCTTCTGCTGGATGCTGTCATGCTATTATAGTATTTTCTAATACCTGGCACCAATAACTGAACATAATACTCTAGGGGAGATATGAAAAGGACAGCGTACAATGAGACTATCACTTCCCTATTTTGGAAGCTGTGCCTCTCAATTCATCCCAGATTTTATTTTTATTTTTCGTTGTCCCAACACAATGTAAACCTTGTTTTCATCATGCAATACACTAAAACCACCAAATCCTTTCGGTTTGGACAAGTTGCTTTCTAACCACACACTCCCTATCTTTTGCCTTTCGAGCAGATTTTTTTTTAACCTAAATGTAAGGGTAAACCTAAAGGTAAAAAGAAGTTGTTCTAGCATACAGGAATGGCCAAATGAATGAAGAATGCATGCTGCTGAGAGGCAGTGTGTCATTGTGCACAGGGAGCTAATCTTGAAGTAAGACTGAGGTTCAATTCCTGCCTCATACAAACTGGTTGAATGGCCCTGAGCAAGTCACTTAACTTTTCCATATGACATAAGCAGATGTCTAAGTGATAGAGAAGGTATCTATCTGAATTCTGGATTAGAAGAGGTAGTTTCTCACCTGAAGCACCTATAATGAACAAAAATTCATAGGTCTAGAAGGAAGAGGAGCAGGGAGAAGAAAAAGGAGGAGGAGGAAGAAGTAACAATAGAGACATTTTGCCACAATTATAACATACAGGTGAATAGGCAGTTCACTGAGATTGTTCATCTGATTATATATCTTGAAAAATTAATGCAGACCCTAAATTTAACTGAAGGACAAGACCAACTGACTCTCATTTGAGAGACTGTCCTTTGATTCTTTATGGTTACAAGTTGCTCCCCAATATAAACACATGTATTATTACATCAATATTCTCTTGATGATGTTATATGGCTGGAGATCATGGAACACTAGGATCTTGTAAGAATCAAAACTGCAGGTAATATTAAGACAATTGGTGGATATACTTGGATTAAAAGTCTTTTCTAATCTATTATCATTAATGATTTGTGCTTAAGAAATGTCATAAAAAGCATAATCAGGGTTGTATGTGTTCAGAAAAGACTGTGGGAAAGTCATGTAGGGAGAGAGAGGGATAACAGATGTATAGCAGAAGTGAGTGTTGCACTGATACAAAATATTTTTTAAATCCTCCTCAGAAGATCTACCCAACCTGAGACATCAATAATAACGTAATACACATTACTTTATACCCACTAAACATCTTTCCATTGTCTACAGCATCACTTACAATTTTGATTCTTTTGAGATCATTGTTTTGTCCCATTTGTCTCACTTGGATGCAGTTCAAGTAGATCCTCTATGGAAGATGTCTTTAAAGACATGGAAGAAGATCATATTATAGGAAGGCAAAGATGGACTACAATCCACACAAATGAAGAAACTCATACTGATGAAAAACAGACCCATCAAAGTTATAAACAAGACAATAGTATTACAATATATCCCAAGGCATTTTTTAATATGGTAAAGCACAAACCACCTTTAAAAAATTAATTACTTTCCAATTACATTTCTAAAATTTATTTTTATTTCATGTATATGTATATATGTATGTTGTATCAGCAATGCAGTATTCACAATGCCTACAGTAACTATAAATATGCTGATATAGTTATTAATCACAAAATGGAACAGGCTCTCTACATAAGAAATATAGATAGTGCATTCATTTAAATACCAGAAAACTGAGTC
>CM053582.1:397273437-397312368 GCA_028627135.1 Pseudochirops cupreus | reverse complement strand
AAAGCAAAAGGAGTTCGCAACCGCAGCCACTGCCTGTGACGCCGCTTCCAGTCAGCACCCCACGGAGACTAGCTTGGTTCCGGCGTTCTCTTGCTCCACCCCTTCCTGCTACATCAGCAAGCTCAAGGGGCGTGGAAGATCTTCAAATCCCAGTATCATTACATATGTGTATGTGCATTTACTCTGTGTGTGTGTGTGTGTGTGTGTGTATGTCCTTCTGAAATGAGTTTAAAGGTCGGTCCACAGGTGAAATTTGGACCTTCCAATTCTGCTATAGAATTGACAAAATGAAACCTGAAAGTGGATAGTTTTTGTTGCCATATTTACATTTGGTGTCTTTGGCTGTGTGGAAACCATAAATGGTTTCATATATACCTTTGCCTATTTACTGTTGCTATCCCTGGTGCTGAAGAAGTGTCCCATCCACTCACCTTTAACATTCTCCTCCCCCATGTGAAAAGACTATTCTATGGAAAGGCTAACTGATGTAGGGAAGCTATTGTTTTGTATGGCAGTGAGATGGTCTGAAATGAAAGAGATTTGAAGATAATTTTAATAATAATTTAATTATATTGTACCTCACAGTCCTGTTAATAGTAAATACACACAAGTATATGCCCAAGAGAACAGGAAGCATGTAATTTTCCATAAAGATTGCTCTTAGCCAGGGGTGTGTGCTGGAGTCAACTTAAACTGGCTTGTGAGATCTGATTGTTAAATTTTCAGTCTAAGCATTTGCACCTTACAAATCAGCAAATGCAACAAATTAGGACTTGGTTTATTATTTCATTGATTGTCTAGACTTAAGAGATGAAGAAATTGTTATTAATACAGATTCAACTTAAAAGCATGTGATGCATTGGGGAAGGCTAGGTGGTGCAGTGAATAGAGCACTGGCCCTGGAGTCAGGAGGACCTGAGTTCAAATCCGGCCTCAGACACGTAACACACACACACACATGATAACCCTAACTATGTGACCTTAACCCCAATTGCCCTCCAAAAAAGCAAAAAAAAAAAAGCATGTGATGCATACATATTTCCCTAGAGATTCAGTTATTAAACATTTACCAGCACACTGTAGCTCTTAGCTCTCACAAATCCCTCCTTAAATTATACTGAATAAACTCATGTTAATAGCCTTTCAAAAATGAGAACCAAGTGACCTCTAATTTCCTTTTCATCTCCACTATATAACATGATAAGATATGTGATTTGATGTTATACCTTTGTGAAGTCAAAAGAGTGCTGAACTTGGATCACAGGGCCCTAGGTCAGATCCTCACTCTTCTACTTAATTCCTGTACCAATTTAAGAAATTCACTTACTTGTTTAGACCTCATTTTATGCTTCTGTAAAATTAAGGAATTGTACTGGATGACATGCAAGGTCTTTTCTAGGTCCATATCTATTATCCTATGACATTCAGAACCCAGAGAAATCTATCTTATGCTTTCCAAATAAAGTATGTAGACTACAGGATCTTTTAACATCATAGAAGGATAGAGTTTTAAAACTTAGATAGCCTAATCACAGAATGTCCACTATGGGGTCTAGACTGAAGAGCAAGCTAATTAGATGACAGTGGTAGAAATTATTTATCTATTAAGGCTCCACTAATTTGAAGCATCTTATCTAATTGTAAAGAGCACTATTGGTTAACTCAGCTCCAGAAACACAAACCGTCACTGAGTTGCCAGTTCTTTGAACCTCTGGAAGAGCACCATGTGAGACCTTCATTACCAACACCTTCAAATACTACAGATTGAACCTGGAAGTTGTAATTACATCTATTGGAGCTCAAGACTTGGTTCCTTTTCTCTGGTATTTTGACTTCTCTTGTTTGCTGGGGAGGAAAAGAGGGATGATGACTAATGATTCTCTGGAACCTATTAACTTAAAAAAGTAAAATAAAAAGGATCAGCTAGGTGGCATAGTGAATAGAGCACTGGCCCTCAGGAAGACCTGAGTTCAAATCCAGCCTCAGACATTTTAACACTTACTAGCTGTGTGACTTTGGGCAAGTCACTTAACCCCAATTGCCCTGCCTTCCCCCCTCCAAAAAAAAAGCAAAAAAGCAATATTAAAAAAAAAATAAAAGAACAACTTATACTGTTTGATGATCCTCCTTTGATGAAGCATGAACACTAGACCTCTTGCTTCCAAATCTAGCACTAAAGGAAGGGGGAGAAACTGTGTAGGTTGCAGCAATGGGAGGAATACATTAGTTTCTTTTATTTTCTTTAAAAGCAACCATTTCTAGTGATCACTGGTTGGAAGTGCTGATAGGCAATCTCATATTTTCCCTCAGCATTTGACATCAGTGTTGTCAATACAACAGAATTATCTCTGTCAAAATCATCCTTCATTTCTAAACTACAGAGTTATTTACAGGCTTGTCTTCATTCCCTGTAATCCCACTGTTCAGAACTCAGCTGTCCCTTCTCTGCTTTAAGTAAACAGTAAGGCACAATTTTGAAGACACTCTATTTTGGGTTAGGCTAACAACCCAAAAATGAACCCAGAGAAATACTTCCTCCTGGCCAAGTGGGATTGGTGGGTAAATTATTTTTTCCTCAAAATTTGACATTTCAAAATAAAGTTTTAACTGATGGAAGATATGGTGATGAAAAGTGACAGTTATAATGACAGCAATATGGGTCCCCAGTAAAGATGGGCAGTTTGTTTTTCATTATTAAATAATAGCTAGAACTTATAAAGCACTTTAAGTTTTAAAAAGCACTTCACAAATATGATCTCATTTTATCTTCACAACAACCTTGAGAAGAAGGTGCTCTTAGTATTCCCATTTTACAGATGAGGAACTGATGCTGAGAAATTAGGTAACTTGGCCAGGACTATACATCTAATAAGTGTCTCAGGCAAGAATTGAAATCAGGTCTTCCTGACTCCAAAACCAAAGCTATATTCATGAAGCAACCTACCTGCCAGATTTCAATATGATCATGGATGCCCAATGGTAAATTTCTTGCTAAGAAATCTTTGAATGACAGGTCTTCTAGTATGGCATATAGGACCATGTTGCTTATACAAACCGTATTTAATGAATGGTGATGACCTTATTATTGGCATAAGAAATAATAGGAGGGAAAATACTGCTTCATAGTCCCACAAACAAGGACTTCCTGTTTTTCCAGCATGTTTCTGACACTCTGTACCATGGTATGTATAAAAGAAACATGACTTTATGTATATCAAGCAAATTAATTCAATTATTTAAGCATTTATTAAGTATTTATTGTATGTAAGAATGTGTTAAGTACTAGAAATGTGAAAAAATAACAAAAGTGTTGCCCTCAAGGAGCTTACAATATAATAATTAATAATAAGAGCTAGTGATTAGGTAGTGCTTTAAGGTTTACCAAGTACTTTACACACATTATCTCATTTGGTCCTCACAACAGATCTGTGAGGTAGATGCTAATATTATCCCCATTATACAGATGGGGAGACTGAGTCTAAGAGAGATTAAGTGACTTATGCAAGATTACACAACTAAAGGTCTAAGGCAAGATTTGAAATCATGTCTTTCTGACTCCAAGTCCAATACTCAATCTTCTGTTCCACTTAGATTTCTAGGTGGAAGGTATTAAATATGAAGAAGGACTACTACAACATGTATATAAATAAGGAAGGAAAAAATCAGAGGCCAAAGAAAGCCATGGAAAGTGATGTGAAATGAGATCTCTTTCACCTAGGTAGGTGTGGGAAGGCTCATAGAGGAAGTTGCTATAATAGTAATGGAATTTGAAGATCCCCTTGTATTGGCTAGCTAACAGGTACTTAGCATATGTTCCAAGTTCATGATTGTGTTAAGTTTTAAGACACATATCTTGTGAATCCCACAGTGGGAGGAACTTACTGACATAACGGGGAGATGGGGCAGAGACAGGGAGGAACTAATACCTTATATAAAGAAAAGCCCAAGCTAGAGAGGCCAGAACTTCTGGGAACCAGTATCTGGAGTCTGGGCTGCTACTGCTGGAGAGAGTCAAGGGAAATGAGAACTGAATTGAGAACTAAGAAGAACTGAAAAGAGAAATGAGGACTGAACTGAGAATTAGAAGAACTGAGAAATGAGAAGATAAGAGAACTGGGAGGAGGCATGGCTATGATGGCAGTACTTTGTCTGTTTTGATGTTACTTTGTGAGATTCCTCTGCTGACAGAGGATGATGCTGTTGTTAAAGAAGCCCTGGGACCTTGCTGCTGGTTCAGAAGCCCTGAAAGAGGATTTTTTTGTTGTATGTTTACAGAAATCCTGTAGGAGAGGATTTTGCTGACAATTTCAGAGGTCCTGGGACTATACTGATGATTTGTTTGATTCCTCATACCTTGTTGTTGGATCCATGTTGATTTCTCAGGCAGAAAGGGAATTGATGAGGGTGCCAGCAAGGTACATGAATGTTATTATGGCTTTGTTGAGCTTTGTCTTCCCAGGAACAGAAACTGTGAAGGACTTGAGGTGGACTAGACACTGTGAGCTTCAGTATGGAACAGTAACTGGACAAGAAGCTGGACAACAAGGAGCTGGCAAGATCTGGGACCATGGAAGGGGAACCATGGAAGCAGAGAGCCAGCCTTGAGTTAACATGGAAAGACCTCTCCTTGGGTATTTAATGCAAACTGAGAAGATCATGATTTACTAGGGGTGGAGAATTTTGACCTTTACATTTAGATGATTGAGTTCAGGACTTACTCATTAAGGATGATTGGAAACTAATCCCCAATTAAGAAGAAAGAAGATTTTTTTTGATTGAAGAGATTAAGACAATGTGACCTAGGGATGGAAAACTTTTGACCTCTGTACTTTGTGTCAGTTAAAGAGGCTTGCCTCCTTAAGAATAATTGAGTTACTAAATGAATGTACTTTGTTTAAAACTATGTGACCACTTTGGTGAAAACTATGTGGACACTTTTAGTGATAAGTTGTTAAGCCATAACATTGTAAATGCTGTATTTTAATTTCTGTGAATGTGTTACCTTAATTTGTTACTGAATAAATAGAGAGTTGACTATACTGTATAATCAGAATCTTGAAAGCTGTTCACAGCAGTCTTCTGGAAAGCTGAGCGTGCTTGGCTTTATAGTTGCTTTTAAATTAGTCCCTGAAGTGAGGGTCTTCAATAACATCAATGGCTTGTAAACCCTTATAAAAAAAGAATAATGTTCTTCATTTATCTAATCTTCTGTAGTTTCAACTTTTTGTTACATCTTCAGGATCTCCTGTCTCTAAGCCCCCTTTTTTGTTGTTGTTTAGTTGTTTTTCAGTTGTATCTAATTCTTTGTGACCCCATTTGGGGTTTTCTTGGTAAAGATACTGGAGTAGTTTGTCTTTTCCTTCTCCAGTTCATTTTACAGTTGAGGAAACTAAGGCAAAAAGGGTTATTTGACTTGCTCAGTGTCATGCAGGTAATAAGTGTCTGAGACTGGATTTGAACTCAGGAAGATGAATCTTCCTAACTCCAGACCTGGCACTGTATCCACTGTACCACCTAGCTGTTCTACCTTCTCACTATAATCAAATATATTTTTCCCACTTAAAAATGTTGCCAAGGAGACCTTAATGCATCAATTCATTGTCTTTCTTTTCTACCTCTTGTATTCCTGTTTTCCATTGTTCATTTTTTTCTTGTTTGTATCCTTTCTTTTCTTCTCTCCCATTTTCATATGTCACTTGTCACTAGTACAATTCATTACTATCAATACACTATTATTTGCATTCATCCCATCCCAGTTCTCCTCCCCAGTCCCTACTATCACTCACTTTCTGGTTCCTACCTTTTAGTATGACTTTTGTTCATACTTCTTTAGTCCTCTGTGTATGTAGCTAAGAGCAGCAGCAGCATCTTTAGATACAGGGGACAGTGATACATATCACATTGAATTGTAGTTTATTTTTAAAGTACATTATCTCTTACTGTAATTGTTTGCTCCTTGGCAAATGTGTCTATAATTATATGTTCTATGCTCTTGTTACCCCCTTCCTGCTTTATATTTTCTTTAATGGAATGGAAAAATGAGAAAGACCAGTTTACAAGCTTTAGTTATTGAATTGTCAACTTCTCATCCTACTGATCGACAATAATTTGGTAATAGCAAACATCTCCTCTGATTTATTAGTCTATCCATTTGCCTCGACCTGGGGACAATTCCAATGTGATTAATGATGTGTGAGCTAGCTGCAATATTAAAAGGATCAACTTGAACTTTAACTACAAGCTGGAAACAAAACCCTTTTGAATTTGAAAGCAGTTTGTTCTCATTTTCTTTTGTGGGTCCCCCCCCCCATCTCAGAGACGAAACATAAACGCTTCCATTTTTTTCTTGGACCTGAGGCATTGGACTTTGAACATCTAACTGGTATCTACAATGCTTGCTGAGATTTCAATTTCCTTGGAGTTAGGATTCTGAGACTCGTTATCAAGAGATTAACTAGTCTGGGTCTGCAAATTAGTAGAGTTTTTTTAAATGAAACTCTATGAGGAAGGTAATGAATCCATTTTGGTGTCCTTTAAACTTCCAGGTTTCTCAAAGTCTTTATTCTGTTCAAACAATTTAATTAAAACTTAAAATGTGGCAAACTGTGGGTGTGGACTATTACACATAATAATGGACATTTTCAATATGTTGATTAGTTTTGTTCAATTTGTTATTTTGTTCTTCTTGGTTATAAGGGATTGCTCTCTGATGGAGAGGAATATATTAAGAAATAGAGATACCATTGAAATAAAAGATATCAAAAATTTCTTTAAAACAAAGAAAATTCACCTGGGATTCATAAAACTGGAAAACTAATGTTGCTGATCCACAAAAGTCAGCTACCTTGTCTAGTGTAGATGCATCTCTGATTAATTGAATATTTGGGTTAATAGTCACCATATAGACCTTCAGACCAATCTTCAAATAAATGGAGTATATTATTCATGTAACATCAAAATATAGTGAATAATTTCATTCAGGAGACGTTTCAGAGTCATCCAGTGACTAAGGGTCCTTGTCATGTAAAACAATGAGCATTGGTTTCATTAAATACTGATGTTCATACTAAAAATAGCTAGCACTTTATCTAGATTTTAGAAATATTATCTCTACCATGCCTCTGCACCAGGTACCTTTCCTTCCTCCTGCTTCTCAATTTTCTTTCAAGTGTTGTCTTTTCCTATTAGATTGTAAGCTCCTTGAGGATAGACACTTTTTTTAATGTATGGCCCTGACATTTAGCGCATGCACCCTGGCTCACAGTAGATACTTAATAAATGTTCATTGATAATTAACTATTGCTTCTCAAAATACCCTCTCACACAAAAACATTTTCATGTTTAAAAGGAAGAATATTCCCCGTCCCTTAAGCATAATCATTGAGAACATGCTGAAAACACTTGGTGACGTTCTTAAATAAAACACAGTGTTGATGAACCCATGAAAGCTTTCATTTTTCTCTCTAAAAACCTTTACTAACTGTCTATGCATTATCAGATTGGACGCGAATGTTATAATAGTCCTGAGCAATGTATGTTTTACATAGGAAGCATTTTTAAAAATTTCTTCAAATCATTTTATGTAGGAAGAATATAGTACATAAAGCACTTGGCTTAGAGTCAAGAAAA
This sequence comes from Pseudochirops cupreus, assembly GCA_028627135.1. Taxonomy (NCBI): domain Eukaryota; kingdom Metazoa; phylum Chordata; class Mammalia; order Diprotodontia; family Pseudocheiridae; genus Pseudochirops; species Pseudochirops cupreus. The sequence continues at coordinate 397,304,739 of CM053582.1, read as the reverse complement.
GCCCTGGTTCAAATTCTCACTCTGTCTCTTATCATAGAGTAATAAATCTAGGGCTGAGAGGGCCCTTAGTGACCATTGAATCACTATCTCATTTTAGAGATAAGGAAACTGAAGCTGAGGGAGGTTAAGTGACTTTCTCAGAGTCACACATGAACTCATGTCTTCCTGACTCCAAGTTTATCTCACCACCAACTCCATTGCACCTCTTAGCTGCCCCCTTACTAGTAGTATGAATCTGGAAAAATCATGGAACTCCAAAGGTATGTCCTTAGGATTGATATACTAAGTTACAGATGACTGAGATCTACTTAGCAAAAGGAGTGCCCACATGGCAAGATCCCCATGGCTGGTAAATCATACATCATTCCTTGTTTGACTTCATGTAGACATACCTAACACTTGATAGATTTTAGAAAATAATCCCCATGGAAAAATTTACCCTTTGCCATGCATCATCAGAGTTTTATAAGTCTATGCAAAATGTTGTTACCTATCACTGTATTATTATAGAGTCCTCGCATCTCTTTGGTTCATGGTGAGCTGGATTATTAAGTCAGATCTACTTGAAAACAGAACCTATTTGTGCAGTTTTTCCTTACAGAATGCCATATGAAAATGCAAATTGTGAAGAAAAAAAAAGCATTGTAAGCCATGTGTGCACTGTGGAACATGTTCAAAAATAAAGTTTTCAATTAAAGTTGGCATTTATGAGTCTCCTGCTAACAGCTACTACAATGATCAGCTGTGACCTCATTAGTGAAATGAGCAGTGGGGGACTTAAGAGTAGCTTGTAAACTGGTTTCCATTCTAATTGTGTACTGGTGAAAAAGGAGTTCAAGAAATGTGGAACAACATACATTTATTAGGATTTTCCTAGTTCCCAAACAGTGTCTCATCCCAAGGCTCCTGAAGTCACCTTTTTCCTGTACCTAGGAAACTTGACAACTGAGAATTTTTGTAAGCCTTTTAATTACATTGCTTCTCACTGGGTGAAAGCTTGGACCTTGGGAAATATGAGCTTCTGAATTTTGAACAATAATTCATAATTATAGCTTTCTGGAAGCCCCCACATTAATCTTCAGGGATGGCTTCATCTTTGAATATTTTTAACATCTTGGTAATGTAGCCTAAGTTATACTCAGTGTTAATTGGGCCAACATTTTAAAAGATCTTTAGGTTAATCATGACTAGTCAGTGGCCAATAGGAAATCTATTTTTGTCATTTGAGTAATGACAAGGGTACATCATAGAAATATGTGGTAGTTTATGCCGAGGAGAGTATCATATCTCACAATGGCATTGTAATCTGATTAATTGTTCCCATCTCTAAGTTCAATTATTCTAGGCCATATTACAAAAATATTATCACATGATAAGATCACTTAAATAATGAAAATAAATTCTGACTATGGTTGTTCTGTTATATTGACTTTTAGGTGATTCTAAAGACACTCTGATAGCAACCCCAACCCCAAGACTTAATCTATAGTCTTTAGGGGTTGCTGTGGCTTAAAAATTCATCAACATGACCAAGTCTTTAAACCTCTAGTCTCTAAAGAATTCAGGTTGAGAATCAACCAAAAAGACATGGAAAGGTATATGGTGGCTGTGAGCAGGCTGTTCCACATTACAAATCAGGAATTGTAAAAAAAAAAAAAGTCATATGAAAATTATCATCAGGGATGTGTAAGACTGGGGGGAAATGGGATATTCACATAAGAGAGAGGGACAGTCTGCACGTTGCTGTCCATACAATGGTAAAAGAACGGAAAGAAGGCCCACAGAACAATGAATGTACATTCTATAAAGGGTTTATGAAAGGTCCTAACAAGTGCTACATAACCTGGACAGGCATGGATGGACATGTGCTCTTAAAAGGAGTACCCTCATCAATGTGGTCACAGATCCACTGGTACTTTTCATGGACCAACCTGGTGAAAAACATCTCTGAACCTTGCTGGATTGGTCCCACAACTACTGACATTCTCTCTCTCTCTCTCTCTCTCTCTCTCTCTCTCTCTTTCTCTCCCCCTCCCTCTCTCTTCCTTCTTCCCTCCCTCCCTCCCTCTCTCTCTCCCTCTCTCCCTCTCTCCCTGCCTCCCTCCCTCTATCTCTTTCCCTCCCTCTCCCTTCCTCCCTCCCTCTCTGTCTCCCTCCCTCTCTACCTCTCTCCATTCCTCTCTCTCTCTCTTCCTCCTTCCTTCCCTCCCTCCCTCCATCCCTCTCTCTCTCCCTCCATCCCTCCCTTCCTCCCTCTCTCTCTCTCCCTCTTCTCCTCCCTCCTTCCCACTCTCTCTCTCTCTCACTCTCTCTTCCCCTCTCTCCTTCCCTCTCTTTCTCTGTCTCTCTTTCTCTATAGATATATATATGTACATGCACACACACATACATATACACATGCATATACATACACATACATGTACACATACATACATATATAGCATGTATATATGTATTCTTTCTGGGGAAGTGAACAAGCATTTACATAGCACCTATGTGCCAGGCACTGTGCCAAGCACTTTACATATATTCTCATATGATCCTTACAAGAGAATAGTGAGGTAGGTGCTATTATTAAACCCATTTTACAATTGAGGAAACTGAGGCAAACAGAAGTTAAGTGACTTGACTAGTATAACACAGCTAGCAAATGTCTGAAGCCAGATTTGAATTCTGGTCTTCCTGACTCTAATCCCAGTGCTCTATCCACTGAATGACCTGAGCTCCTGACCTAAAAATGAACCCTTTCCACCTTAGTAGAATCTGTCAGAGCTTGTGTTCTACTTAGTCAAGACTGAGAAACCATGGTTATGACCATGCCTCAATGAGGCATTGAAATAGGGGACATGGTGTGAGAGTATTTGAATTCAGTTTTTGTATCAATTTTAGATAGACTTTAACTTGAAAAGTATTGCCTTATATCTTTAAATGTATCAATCAATCCATACCAGAATCATTATTGCCCAGGGATGGGTTTTGGAGCTTCCCCATATATCTTCCTTCACAATATCAGGACTAAATCAGGAAAGATATCAGGGAATCTGGGGTTCAGTTGAATCAGCCTAGATTAGGAAAAGTTTTAGTGTGGATTTTTACAATGCAAACGTATGAATACTGTGAACTTATCAAGAAACTCTTGAGCATATAGATTCCATGCTGAGGTGTGCTGGAGACAGTTGAACTGGCTCATGAAGTCTATTGGTAAATTTTCAGCTTGAGCATTTTTACCTCAGAAATCAGCAAATGATACAAAACAAGACTCAAATCTATTGTTTTGTTGAGTGTGACTTAAGGAAGTGAAAGAGAAAATTTCAATAATGCAGATTAAACTAAAAGTATGTTGTGCATTTTTGGAGAGCCAGTTGTTAAATATTTACCAGCATGCCACTGATTACATGGCTTCAGAATTGGATAATGCTACAGTGGCTTGCCAGCTCCTTTGGCCAGCTCTCCCACTGACATGCAAATGTATCATCTTGTGCAAATACCAAACACATGGTTTCATCTCAATCGTGCCCATTTGGAAATCAAATGTTTTTTCTAGGTTTACCTGAGATCGTCCCTAGTGACAAATAAGATAAAGTCCCAAAAGAGTTTTGGCCCATGTAGGCTAAAAGCTAAATGGGCATGGCAGGTGGGGGGTGGGGGGAGCAGGTGGAATGGGGATGTGGAGCTGGGGATGGAGCGGTGGAGAGAAGTCTGCTCAAAAGCTTCCTAAGATTTTTTTTCTGCTTTCTGATCTGGGTAAATACCAGCAGCAGCCAAAGATAATTAGGCAAAAATGAATTTTAAAAAGACTCTGCCAGTCAAACCTCCTTGCTCCTTCAAGTAAGAAGGGCATTTTGAGGAAAAGTGATCTTTTTTTTTTTTAAAGAACATTGAGGTCTCTGATTCATTGTCATTGTTTCTCAGCAGTGTGTGTGTGTGTGTGTGTGTGTGTGTAAAGAGAGACACAGAGAGAGAGAGAGAGAGGGAGGGAGAGAGAGAGAGAGAGAGAGAGAGAGAGAGAGGAGACAGAAGACACAGAAGACACAGAAGACACAGAAGACAGAACAGGGAGAGAGGACACAGAAGAGGGAGAGAGCACACAGAAGAGGGAGAGAGGAGGAAGAAAGAACTGTGACTACTTTTAATTCAATTTCTCCCTTCAGAGAAAAGCATCTGTACTTCACTCTCCTCCTAAGGATCACAGGATAATAAGTTTAAAGATGAAAAGTAATTGAAAGTCTAATTAATCCTCACTTGAAAGTTGAGGGAAGTAAAGCCCAGAGAAGTTATATAATTTGCCCAAGATCTTATAGGAGTTAAATTTGCGGACTTAGATTTGAACCTAGGTCCTATGATTCCAAGTTAAGTACTATTTCCATACACCCCCAACTACCTTCTCTTTGGACTCATTAAGACATGAAATTAACATCCTTTTTATCCATTCATCAGATTATTACCAAAAAACTCCACCAGTGATTATTTCTTTAAAAATACCAGAAAGAACTAAGACTGTCAAACTCAGCAATTTATTTTTGCTTTGCCAAGATGTTATAGTTGTGTACAGATGGTTCTAGAGCCCAAGTTTCCAGGACTGTAGCTTGTTCAAAACATTACTCCCAAGATCACCTGCTACTTAGCACAAAGAAAACTGCCTTTGAATAGACTACCCTGTTTTAAGGGCAGGGTCAGCTTTGAACTCCGGACTTTGACTTGCCCATATTTGGTGCCTGGAAGTAAAGGAAAGTCTAAAGTGCCTTCTTCAGGAGCTTTATTGAGGCCCTTTCCTTACTTTCACTCTTTGGGGAAAAAAAAAAAAGCTTTGAGAACTGACTCTTCGAAGTAAGTAGTCAGCTTATTCCAAATGCTGAAGTACTTACTATACCTTAAATTTTACAAGTTTACCATTTTGGAGCCATTTGAATTACCAGCCGGCTCAGTGGTGCAATATTTTTTTAAGGCTTACTCCTGACCGTAACAGACACTTTTAGACCTGCAGTGAAGAGCAAGCCCCAGAGGCAAAATACAATAAAGATTTAAGGGGCTGTTCGGTGAAGAAGCACTGTGGCTTCTTTGTGGAGGCTCTGGATGGGGTCGGAGGGCCAGCTAGTATATGGGCTCATTCCTCACCATCCTGTAGTTTGCTTTTGTTTTCATTTTATGCTAGAGCTTTAGGACGCCAGAGAATCGGAGCTCAAGACAAGTTAAGATTTAATCTACAGATGAAGGAGTCGGTGTGTGTGGATATGTCTGTTTTTGATCTAATTTTCCTGATTTTTCCATTGTAGACAAGGTACAGGAGTTCAGATGTGGAGTTCTGCGATTGGAATCACTCCTGGGCTCTAGGCTGACCCCCTTGTCTAGCCAGGCTATTGAAACTGACCATTTGCCCCCTTTTATGTGATGGGTGAATGGGTCTTATTGAATTCTGTTTTTAAACTCCTCTGTCAAACAAAGGAGGACTAACTCCTTCCATTGTTTAATCAATATTTTACAAGAAATAGAAGTTAGATGCTTCTTATGCAAATAAATTAAACTGATGAAAATACTATATGTATTTGCCCTCTCAAAATCCTTATATGAGGACAGTAGTGTTGGTCTTTAAAAAAAAAAAAAGCAGTTGTAATTTCTTTTTCCCTAGAAGCAGAAAGCTGCCAAGAGTCAATGAACTGGAACCCCAAAAGATATGGATTTGTTTTCCAATTGAGAACCACAGAATTCAAGTGGGTTCCAGACTTAGTTAAATATTCTTCCATGGACACACTTAATAGGTTCCATTTTTAGTGAAAGCATTAAAGTGGGTTTTTGTTTTCTTCTCTTATTCAACTAAAACATTGCGGGGGGGGGGGAGGGGGAGAGGGGGGGGGGGAAGAACCTCAACAACTTTGTAGGACTGTGACATTTATTTATGACTATGTGGACAGCAGGGTCCCAGGGAAAAGGCCACTAGCATCATCTGCTCAAGGAGGATTTGTCACGGTGACAATACCCCAGTAAATGTGGTTGTGTAGACATGACCTAAAGGAGATGTAAAGCATTATTAATCCTACTTCCCAGAGACTGAGGCAGAGAGGCAAGGTCACACAGCAAATTGGGAGTAATGGCAGAGCATTCGATCACTCTCACTGTCGGCCCTGAGTTTTCACTAGAGAATTTCGTTATACAGCTAGGGGGCCAAAGTCAAGGAATCCTGGTTACATAAACCATGTCTTAGCTGCCAGAAACTTCTGGAAAATGAAACAAATAACTTCTTTTGACCTGAATTAAACAGAATAACTCTGGCTTTCATTGTTGTAATTGTCTGGATACTGCCAATTGGCCATATTCTTACCAAATTTGTATAAGCATATTAGAAAAAAAAAATACATGCCTTTAGAAACTTGGTCTTAGATATTTCTGTGATTGTAGCTCAGTCTAAGGCCATAATCATAACTGTATTCATAGAGCACTTTAGAGTGTTTTATGTACATTTTCCTCTTTGATCATTTTTGTTTAGTCTTTTACAGTCAAGTCAAACTCCTCAAGACCCCTTTTGGAGTTTTCTTGGCAAAGATACTTGAATGGTTTGCCATTTTCTTCTCCAGCTCATTTTACAGATGAGAAAACTGAGGCAAACGAGGTTAAGTGACTTACCCAGAGTCACATGGGCATGGAACTCAGGAAGATGAGTCTTTCTGACTCCAGGACTTGGACTCTATACAGGGTACCACCTAACTGCCCCCTTTTCATTTATTACATGACCCTATGAGGTCAATTCTATAAGAATTACTCTTGCCATTTTATGGAGGAAACTGAGATTTAAAATGGTAAAGTGACCTTATGCCTTCCACCAGTGATCATTGCCATATAAAGCCTTGATTTTTTTTTCTCCCCATCTTCCTCTCCATTTCTTTTGCAATAACATTGTCATTTAACCAAATTATTAATATTATCTTAGGATTCTTTTTTTTTTCCTTTTTAAAGCGAAAGCTAGGGATAAAAATTACAGAAATGTGTTGCCATTCCTGATTCCACATTGCCACCTGTAGAAATCTAAAGGAAAGTTATTTGCAATTAAGTCCAACGCTATGGCAATAAATCTCAGTATTCTTCTATTAGGCTTGTTATTCATCGTGCTTCCATGTACAGTTGCCATTTTCATTAAAGATCATTTGAACTTTCACAAAACTCAGTATTTATATACTTCGGACAATGCAGAAAATGGTGAAACTTTAAGTGAGAGACTAAAGGTAAGTTAATTAGAATTTCATTATCAAAAGGAGAGAGAAAAAAGCTTGTTCATTTATTTTAGACTACTTAATAGCTTACCATTGTGGATTGGGGAAGGCCATACATATTCACCATATTGGCTATCATGTTAATTAATACAGCATATCTGTAACCACTCACGTTTACATGTTTACATTTTTACATGTTTACATTGTTACATGTTTACATTTTAACATGTTTGCATGTTTACATGTTTGCACGTTTACATGTTTACATTTCAACTTTTTCCTTTGCTTTTGTTTGGATTTTATTGCAATTGTAATACTCTTAGGGGGAATGAATTAAGCAAAAGAGTACCTTGATTGGGCGTTAATAGGTTTATAGGTACTTTGGGATCCTGAAAGATTAGGTCTTATAGATGTCTGAAGTACTACAAATCTCCTTAGTATTGTCTTTGTCATATAAAAAATGGACTGTATGAAAAATGAAGAAAATATAACATGCCATGCACAGCATGAGAGTTATTTCCAAAGATAATTTTTCCAGTTTTCCATGTGGCATCAGCTGCCTCGACAAGGCCAAGGATATTAATTATAGAGAAGCTGCTAGGGCGGAATACTTATGCTCCTTTCATTGTTATAAACCCCTCATTTGGGAGTTAATATCGAGGCTGTTTCAAATAACATTCATCTGACATTTGGTGTATGAGTTGTCAGCAAGGTTGAAAAAAATGTTAGAGTTCAGATCAGTTGAGCTTTTTCTTTTCTTTTTTTTCCTCCTTTTTAATGTTTTCACAGAAAACTCTCTCCCTTTTGGTTAGCTGCAGATGCTTTTTTTGAACTACTTTTGTCTCTGTAAAATCTCTTCTGGTGCATCAGAGTTATGACATCTCAGAATGCTCACTCGGCATGCCCACCACCATTTGCTCATTAGGTCTGCCTTTTATTGCAGGCTAGGAAGCACCCCCTTTTACACGGCTGCTAATGAGTACACATTAACGGGAAAACCACATCACCAGAGCAGGTGGTAAATTCAAATGTCTTAAATAAGGGAGTCAGTGAAACAACAGAGAGGAAGGAGTATAGCAAGGGGTCTATGTCTGGTTTATTGAAGATGGTTTGTTTGAGGTTAAGACTATAGAGGCCTGCATCCCCAGAGCAATTCTTAGGTCAGTTCAGAAGTAGAAATGCTCCTATACTACATTGTTCTGAATATAGTTTGAATACACACCACATTTCTAAATTGGGATTTTTTTTTTTTAAGAATAGCTCTCTATCTCCTTTAGGCTATAAGGGCAAAGGCCACTGGCAGGCCTAACACCAATACTTATTCAAAGAGAAACTTTAACCTGCTTTCCCAAGCTGGGTCAGTTCACACCACTTTAGGCACCCTGATGGCTGTCACATCCCAGTGGCTCACAGCATTGACATAGTACTTAACACAGGCATTACATAGGCTTCAGCCCAACTGAAGCTCAGAATTCTGGAGCTCAACAGATCTACCAGCCTGAACTTCCTCCAGTAGCAAGGATTACAAGCATGTATAGACATGAGATCTCTTTGAAAGGGGAGAAAATGTAGCTACATACCAGAAAAAAAAAGGTTTATCCAAAATTAGTGCATAAAAATTTCCCAAGTGAATTTTTAAATGTTTATTTCAATGCAATGAAAGATATTTTATTCATTCTTCTTTTCATACTTGTCACTTTTGTTGTCTTTTTTATTGTTCTGAGTCCTCCCACATTATGTGAGATTCACTATTATCCACTGGTGCTAAGGAACTAAGGGTATGATCAAAAGCCACTTTCAGGCTTCTTGTGGTGCAGATTTGGAGAGAAACTATAGCCTAAATTAAGACCAAACTAGGAAATATTTTATTGACTTGTAAAAGAGGTGGCAAAATATTGTCACTTAGGATAAGTTACATTTTGATACCATTTTAATGTTATAAGATAACATCTAAAAGAAATTGTCAGCCAACTTCTGCGATCTGGAACCCACTACCTCCCAAAATAATCCATTATACTTTTGGACAACAGATTGTATTGAGTCCAAATCAAAGTTTTTACAACTTCTACCCATTGTTCTTTCTTCTGCCCTTTGGGGTCTAATATTTTCCCCATATGAGACCCCTTCATTCATTGGAAGATAGATATGATATCCAACATATCTGTCCTCTGAGTCCAGTCGATGACAATCCAAAACTGTCATCTCCAGTTCCTTTAACAAATCTTCATATAACATGGTCTCCTGTTACTCCAGTTGTCTCTTTCTAGCTAGATGTGTTCCTTCCTAAAATATGATGCCCAGAACTGAACATAATTCTTCAGATGTAATCTGATAAGGAAGTAGTGCAGGAATAACATCGCCTCCATTATCTTGAACACTATGTATTGATTGATACAACTTGAGACGATACTAGCTTTTTGGCTGCCATGCCATAATGTTGATTCAGACTGGGTTTGGAGTCCACAAAAATTCACAGATTAATTTCACACTAACTATTGTCCAGCCACCCCCCCTCCCAATCCTCTGCTTCAACTATTTTTTTTCTTCTACCTGAATACTGAACTTGAGATCAATTGTGATTAAATTTGGTCTTGTTAAAGCCAATCCATTACTCTTGCTTGCTGAGACGTGGGAGGCTTTCTCATTTCTCATTTAGCATACTGATTTCCCCACCGCCACCTCTTATCTGCAAATTTAATTAGCATGACAGCTAAATATGGAATCCATAACACCCCTCCCCATTTACAGTAAGACCCTCCAATGCTAAAGGAAAAGATTGCCTTTTAGCATGCTATTTGACTTTTCTCTGAACTCTTAAATCTACCCTTCCAAAATTGAGGTGGCATATCAAACTGGCTGTTTTTCCTACACTTTTGTATTACGTATTCTGAGATGGAGTAGTTATTTCACTAGGGGGTTTGAACAATTTTTAAAAGCAAAGTCAGCAGAGCCAATAAAACTCTGAGCACAAAGACTACAACAAAGTAAACAAAAGGAAAAAGGACCACAAAATATTTTTTAAATGACATTACAAAATTACAGATGGTAAGGAGAGAGGGAGAGGTCCAGAGATATGGAATGTTGCATATATTGTCACGTGTTTTTCCCCAATGTACTGATGGGGTTTCTGATTTTTTTTTCTCTTCTTCCTCTTTTTCTTTAAAAAAATATCTTTGATATCTCTGGGGGAAATGGAAAAGACATAGATAGGGATATTTAGTTGACATTAAAATAAAAGATAGCAAAAAAAAATACAATTAAAGTCTTTTCTGTCAACAGAGACATTGGGGGTAGCCCATAATGAAAATATAGACAGGAGGTAGATATTCAACTTTATTCAATTCAATAATATTAAGTGCCTAGCATAGACAACAGTCCCTAGTTGTATGGGGGTTTATCAGTTGGGTGGGCTAAATGACTTATAAATTCCATTCCATCTCTATGATACTAAAAAGGGATGAAAGTATTCATGGCTCTCTCTTTGATGAGCTATGGAATATGATTCAAAGTGACTGACCCAACAATCTACATCAGAAGCTACAGAGATTATTTTAAGTACAATCCTAGGAAGCAGAAGATATAAAGAAAGTCCTAAGTAGAATCAAAGAATCATTGATTTCAGAACTGAAAATGACCTTACAGGTCATTTAGTTCAACCCCTTATTTTTCAGATTAGGAATCTGAGGCTCATGGAGGTCAGGTGATTTGTCCAAGGCAATACAATCAGTGATTTAAAGCAGAATATGAACTCAGATTCTCTGACTCTACATCTAGTGTTCTTTCTACTGTGATATCAGACTAGCAATCCTAAATTTTGACCAATAGCAACTTAGAATAACAGCAAACTGAAGTAGCATTCAGAAGATCTGGGTTCAAATTTTAGCTCAGTTACATGTTAACTCTGTGACTCTTTTTCTCCACTCATACAACTATGTAATGGTAATGGAATTTGGAGATGCCCCTGTATTGCCTTGGTTTTTGGGTTGAGTGTTAAAACCCAGAGCTTGTGGATCCCACTTGTGGGATGGACTTGTTGATGTGAAGAGAGAGGGCTGAACTGGGAGGAGCCATGAATTGGGAGAGAGGCCCAAGCCTAGAGAAGGCCAGAAGGACTTTGGGAGAGCAGTATATAGTATCGTGGAGCCTGAGTTGCTGAGAGAAAGACTGCTGAGAGCCTGTTGGAGCTGCCCAGGACTTAAGAACTGCCACCTGGAGCTGCCAAGAACTGAGGAGGCATGGCTGTGATGCTGGTATTTTGTCTGTCTGTTTCAATGTTGTTTTGCCAGATTCACCTGATGGTGAAGGACAGTGCTGCTGTTGTAGAGGTGCTGGAACCTGGCTGTTGGTTCAGAAGCCCTGAAGGAGGATTTTCCTGTTGCATGCTTACAGAAATCCTGGAAGAGAGCCTCGTTGATGTTTTCAGGGGTTCTGGGACTGTTCTACAGGCAGAGAGTGACTTGACGAGGACACTGGCTGTGGCTTTGTTGAGCCTTGTCTCCCCAGGAACTGAGATTGCTGAGGGCTTGCCTCCAGTGAAGATAAAAGAAGGGCCTTTCCTTGGGTATTCAATGCTGAGATGATATCTTAACCTTGTTGTAACTTAAGGGTAGATGGCCTTTTGTGCTCTCCTGCCCCTTTTGAGATTCAAGGGTGGGAAGCCTTTGAGTTTTTGTGCTGTGATTGACCAAATGAATGTACTTTGTTTATGATTGGAGACTAATCTCCATTTGAGAGGAGAGACTTTGTTGACTGACTAAATGTACTGCCCAAGAGTGGGCTACTTTGACTAACGTACTGGCCAGGAGTAGGATACTTGGACCTTGATACCTTGCCATTGAATTGAGAACTTCCTTGCTAAAGGAACAAGTTACACTGTATTTCGACTTTCTCTGTTCTGTGAATGTTTGCTGAATAAATGGGGTTTGCTATGCTGGTAATCCGAACCTTGGAAGTTGCCTTTGCGTGGCATTACAAACTACTATCATATTTCAGGACATATTGGTAAATATTTAACAACTGGGTCTCTAAGGCTGAAAAAACATACACACAACATACTTTTATTTAATCTGCATTGTTAACATTTTCTCTATGACTTTCTTAGATCAAGACATTCAACAAATCAATAAATCAGACCCTGATTTATAGTGTTTGTCAATTTCTGAGTTGTAAATGTGAACAATGAAAATTTAACAATCAGCTCTTGGAGCTGGGTTAAGCCGGCTTCAGTACATCCCTCACTTTGTCACCTCTTGCCTAGATTATTGCAAAAGCCTCTCAGTTGGTCTCCCTGGATTAAGTCTCTCACCGCTCTTGTTCAACCTACACTCTGACACCATACTAATTTTCCTTCAGCATAAATATGATCACGTGACTTTCCCACTCCACCAATTCCAGTGGCTTCCTATTTCCTCTAAGGGAAAATATAAACCTCTTCATTTAACTTTTAGAGCCCTAGTCATCCTGACCCAAACTTAACTTTCTGATGTCATTAGTCATTATTCCCCATTCCATACTAGGTAATGTGGTGAAATTGACTTTTTTCTCTGTTCCTCACATAGGAAACTTTTTCTCCCATCTTCATGCCTTTGCTCTGGCTGTCCAGATACTGGAACATACACTCCCTCCTCACCTCTGCTTCAGAGTCCCTCCCTTCCTTTAAGGTACAGCTTTGGCTCTGTCTTTTGCGTGAAGCCTTTCCTGATTCTACTACTTGGTACACATTCGTATTTCTTACCTTTATTTGTACTTTATTCAAAGCATCTCAAAAATCTTAGTGAAATCTCCAGCTATTAAAATACATTATATATCATAGAAAATTTCAATATGTTCTTCTTGTCTTTACCATTAGAACGTCAGCTTATTGCAAACAGGGATTGTTTCGGTCTTTGTTCTTATATCCCCAGTATCTAAAACAGTATCTCACACATAATTGTTGCTTAGTAAACGTTTGTGATTGATTGACCTTGGGTAAATAATTTAATTTCTCTAAGGCTCAGCTTCCTCCTCTATAAAATGGGGATAACCAAGGATTCTCTGCTTCCTTCAGAGGGTTATAGTGAAGAGCTATAAACATCGCATAGTGAAAAAGGTACTAGTCCTAGAGTTCAAGTTCAACAGCACTAGACTGGGCTGTAATTTTGGTTCTGCCACTTGCTACCCATGGAACCATGAGCAAGTGACAGCTTCCCTGAGCCTCTCTTTCCTCATGTGTTAAAAGGGAATAATAGTTCATAGATCATCTGCCTCACAGGATTTGGGGGTAGAAAAGTGCACTGTAGTTCTTAAAGCTTTGTATAAATGTAAGTTATCATTATAAAACACATAAAAGTACTTTGGAAAGAATGCCATACAAATGTAAGCTGTTGTTATTATCTCAAAGTGCCTACATTTTCTATTTCTTCAATTTGGTATCCTGTTTACTTGAGCATTAGCATAGAATATAAGATAGTTCATGTTGTAAATTAGGTTAGAAAAAATGAAAATGACTATGCTTTGAAAGGATGTCTCTCTGCCTTCTTATCACTTGCACCTGGAAAGCCTTTCTTTTAGATTTAAGCTACCTAACATTGCCATCTAGTGCTGACTGTGACAGCTATGTGGTACAATGGATAAACCACTGAGCTTGGAGTCTGGAAGACATCTTCCTGAGTTCAAATCCAACCTCAGACAATTATTAGCTATGTGACTCTGGACAAGTCACTTAAAACCCTGTTTGCTCATTTGTAAAATGAGCTGGAGAAGAAAATGACAAGAAAACCCCAAATGAAGTCACAAAGAATCAGATACTACCAGATTAGTGCTGCTACACAGAATTTCAAATACAAAGTCAGTCAACAAGCATTAATTAAATCCTTACTATTTGCCATTCACTGTGCTAGAAATACAGATCGAAATAGAAAGAAAGAAGGCTCCTACCTTTGAAGAGTTTATATTCTAATTCTAATCCTTCTAAAAGGAAGCCGAAAGGGGAGAAGAGGAAGACAAAGCCTCCCAATCTGAGGACAAAGCAGAAGTCCAGAATGTCAAGTTGGAGAAGAATGAGACATGGAACGGTCATTTAATCAAAGGGAAAGGTTATAGGGGCAGAAGTTACTTCCAATGTGTGAATTCTAGAGCTGGAGTTAGACTCCAAAAAGAAGAGCTAAGGCATAGAAGGGGAGGTATAGAACACAGACCAGAGGAATCCCAGAAAGTACCTGGGATTCATAGAATCATATAGACTAGTCATTCTCAAACTCTGGGGTCTCAGGACCATGTTGCCCTTTTAAAAACTATTGAGGACTCCCAAAAGAGATTCAGTTTCTGTGGGTTATAGCTCTCGATATTCACTGTGTAAGAAATTAAAACCAATGATTTCAAAATTGTTTATTTGTTTATTCGTTTTTAAATTACAATAATAAACTCATTACATACTAACATAAGTAACATTTTTGTGAGAAATAACTTATTTTCCAAAACAAAAAAAAAATCATGACAAGAGTGGCATTGTTTTACATATTTTTACAAATCTCTTCAGTGTCTGGTTTAAAACAGACATCTGGATCCTTATATTTTCTTCTGTATTCAATCTGTTGTGATATATTGTTTTGGGTTGAAATTCATGAAAAAAAATCTAGTCTCCTACAGATATGTAGTAGGAAAAGATTAATGTTTTAATAAGCAAACAAAATCTTAGTATGATTATAAAAAAATAATTTTGACCTCATGATCCCCTGAAAGTGTCTCAGGGACTCCCAGAGATTCTTTGACCACACTTTGAGAATCACCAATATAGATTATTAAGAAGTAGAATGAATCTTATCGCCCAACTATCTCAACCCCCTCATTTTGCAGATGAGGACACGAAGGTTCTATGAGGTCATGAACACCTAGCAAACTCACGTAGAGTCAATTTCTACTAAATCATGCTATCTAAGTATATCAGAGTTTGTTTCATGTTATAGTGGCATTATATCTTGATGTATTGTATTTCTATAGCATCTTTCCTTCAAGTGAATAAAGATGGAAAAAGTTAAAAGGATTTTAAGGTAAAAACAAAGAAACAAATTTAAAAAAAAACACACACTAACCATAATAACTGATATTTACATAGCACCTTAAAGGTTATAGAGTTCTTTATAGTAATTACCTCATTTTATTCTCACAACAATCCTATAAATGTGGTATTACAGGAATCACTTTACAGATGAGGAAATCTCAGTTCAGAGGAGGTAGGTGACTCTTCCTCTTCTTAGAAGAGGCAAGTGTGGAGCCTAGATGTTCCTGACCAAATCCAGCCTGCTTTGCATTGAGCCTCACTGCCACTGCCTTTCATGAAAAGTAAGAGCAATGGAAGAAGAAATAGAAGAGATTTTTTTTTGTCTGTTGTTTATTTGTTTTTTTGTCTAGAACTGGGATTTTGTTAGTGTGGAGGCACCTCCATCTTATAACAAGAACAGGCAAGGTTCTAGTGCTGCCTCTGATTCATGGCTAGTTGTGCAAAGGTGGGCAAGTCACTTTAACCTAAGGCAATTTTCCGAGCCCAATCTCTATTTGTAAATGGAAAGATCAGAAAGTAAAAAGGAGGGCTGGAAGGAATTTTGGGAGAAAGCAAATCAACAAGCCCTGGGCAGAAGGAGGTTACTGTCACTTCTGAAAGAACCTGGAGCCTCCAGGGAACCTCTGATGGAGTTTTTTCACTTTGTCAAAGATCTTCCCAGTCCAATTACTTATATTTCTAGAATGGTTTAAGTATATAGCATTTTCTTCACAACTCTGTGAGGTAAGTAGTACAGATCAGTGCTTACAGAATGAATGAAAATTGAGAATGCACGTTTTACAGAAGAGGGAACTGACACTCTGAGAGATGACAGAGATAGGCCACTGACTTTTCCATAAACATAAGGTAAGTATATGAGGCAGGATTGAAACCCAGGTTGCTAATTGTAGGTATGAAACAATATTCACTGCTTCTGCTTATAGGAAATAGCCTGATGTTGATATCACCACCTCTACATTTCCTCCCTCACTGTTCCATTTAGCACGTGGATGCAAAGTACAGTGGGCAGCCAGGTGGCACAGTGGATAGAGCACTGGGGACTGGAGACAGGAAAAATCCTCTTCCTGAGTTCAAATCTGTCTTCAGACACTTCCTAGATGTGTGACCCTGGGCGTGTAGTTTAACCTGTTTTCCTCAGTTTCCTCATCTATAAAATGAGCTGGAGAAGGAAATGACAAAGTACTCCAGTATCTTTGCCAAGAAAACCCCAAATGGGGTGATGAAGAGTTGGACGTGACTGAAATGACTGAAGAACAACAATAAAGTACAGTGAGCAACACATGGATGGTCAGGGAATCATGACTCCCTTGGAAAATTCAACTGATTAAGGGATATAGACAACTATCGACTATTGTTTTTCCTTTTAAAATGTGTTCTTGATGCTCTTTATTTTTTTTTTACGTCATTATCATTTCCCAACGCACCCTACCACAATACCCCCACCCCACCCCACAACGGTCCCTTGTAACAAATGAGTAAAAACAGGCAAAACAAGTGAACACATTGATAATGTCTGGAAAAGTATGTCTCATTTTACCCCTATAGTCCACCACCTCTCAAAAGAGTGGCATGCTTTACCAAGGTATGCTTTATCATCAGTCCTCTAAGGTCACAACAAGTCACCTCTTTGATCAGAGTTCTGAAATCTTTGAATGTAGCTTTCCTTTACATTAATATATCACAATCTACATTGTTCTCTTGATTTTGTTTACTTCGATCCAAATCAATTCATCTAAGTCTTCCCAAGGGTCTCTGGATTTTTCATATTAATAATTTCTTATGGTACAATTATATTTCCATTACATTCATATACAACATATTCTTGCATTCTCAGTGGGTGGGGAAGGGGATGGAGAGAGGGAGAAAAATTAGAACTGAAAATAATTTTTTAACTTAAAATTTAAAAAATTCATATACAAGAGTTTGTTTAGTTCTTCCTTCAATCTATATGTTTCCATTTTCTGTTCAATTATGCCACAAAAAGTGCTGCTACAAATATTTGTGAATATCTGTGAGTTTTCCCCCTCCACATTTAACCCTCCTGGGTATATACCAGTATATATCCAGCAATAGTCCCACTGTAGATCTCCACTCTTTGCAAATGCTGAGAGTAGCTCATATTTATTGTTTGTCAGAAATGGATGGGTTTAAAATAAAAAAAATTTACTAGACAAGGACAGAATTTCATTGATGGGCTTATCTTGAATATTAATTAATCGGTTAACTCATTTAGCATTTTTTACATGCACAAATATCTTGGAAGTATTAGGAATCTTGGAAGTTTTGGAGCAAACCAAAGGGGTGAACGTAATTTGTCTTCTGAAAGCTTAAATCTTTTATAAACTACTCTAGAAAGCCTTACCAAAGCAAATCTACCTGATGTGGATAGAATGCTCTCAGTGCCTACTACTCTTTTCTCCAAGTTGATTGACACATCAGATACAATTAGCTTTGTCCCTAGGAAGTTAGAGGTAAACCACTGTCTGAACTGTTCCAGTAACTACTTCAAGTTATTATCCAACTTAACATGCTTTTCTTGAAATGTGGCAAGCAGAGTGCCACTTATCTATCATGTATAGTGGTAAGTGAAGCTCCTTAAATCAAGAGAAAATCAATTTCAGTAGCTGAGAACTAATTGATCTCTAAACATAAGCTGGTGTAGCTCCAATCTGGTGTTAACCTCAAGAGTCTCCAGTTCTGTTTGTTGGCAGGATTTATATTGAACAAGCTCTTAGATTCTGGACCATTCGAGACAAGCATGAAGAAAAGCTAAGAGACACCATATACCAACAGGTATATGAGAGTGAATATGATTTATATTAATTTATTTAAAGTCTTTCAGTGCTTCTAGGCAACTCCATAGACTATAAGTTCCAGAATAAGACTGTTGGTAGAGTGAGTTTTCTCTTTAGGTAGTTTATACACACACATAGATGTGTATATATAAAACTCCACATGTGTGTATATACATATTATATATATGTATATGTATATATACATATATGCATATATGTATATATACATATATATGTGTACATATGTATATAGATATATAGATATAGATACAGATACAGATATAGAGAAAAAGAATTGAGGAAACTTATATATGGTGTATAGGTATATGTGTATGTCTATGTGTGTGTGTGCACGGGTGTGTGTGCATATGTGTGTGTGTGTGTGTATGTGTGTGTGTGTACCATCCTCCATTGTTATCAAATTGACCTTCCTAAAACACAGTCCTAACAATATCACCTCATAATTCCAGTTCAACAAACTACAGTGTTTCCCTAATAAGAATCAAATATAATCCTCTATTTGTCTTTTAAAGTTATGAACAACCTGGGCCTTTTCTACCTTTTCAGCTTTCTTACACCTTACTGTCCTCTACATATTCTGTGATCCAGTGATATCGGCCTCTTTCCTCTTTCTTACACGTTATTCTCCATCTCCCAAATGGCCACTTTTACTGGCTCTTCTCCATTCCTAGAACACTCTCCTTCCATATCTCCACTCCTGGCTTCCCTGGTTTCCTTCAAGTCTCAGCTGAAAGATCACCCTGAAATTGGCCTTTCCTAGTCCTTCTCACCTTAATGCCATCCCTCTGATAATGCCTCCAGTTTATCCTGATATTCCTTGTTGCGGCATAGTTGTTTATATGTTGTCTCCCCTATTAAACTGTAAGGACCTTGAAAACATGGACTTTTGAATTGTTTGTATCCTTTCTTAGTATTGTATATTTATCATGGTAACTGGCACATCATAGGCTTTTAATAAATGACAGTTTACTAATGTGTGTGTATAATATATGTATGCATATATATGTATATGTGATATATATATATATGTATATATATATATATATATATATATACATATATATATATATATAAACATCTTGGCACATCACTGTTTTCTCCATTTTTCCATGTATCCCAGTCCATTCTAGGTATCTCAATATCCAGGCTTGTAACTACATTTTTAAAAATTATCATTCTTGCACTTAAAAAAACAAATAAAACATTAATGAAATCCTAACTTTTGGCATGTGTCAGTCAATAAATAAGCATTTATTATGTGCTTTGTGTGTTCTAGACACTGTACTAAGTTCTAGGAATACAGATACAAGCAGAAATAAAGACAGTCCCTGCCTTCAAAAAGTTCATCATTTTCCTTTTAGCAAAATGTATAATTCTGGCTGTAGGAAAGTTATAATCTTTTTTTTTTCTTTTTGGAGGGGGGAAGGCAGAGCAATTGGGGTTAAGTGATTTGCCCAAGGTCACAGGGCTAGTAAGTGTTAAGGGTCTGAGGCTTGATTTGAACTCAGGTCCTCCTGATTCCAGGGCTGCTGCTCTATTCACTGCGCCACCTAACCGTCTTGGAAAGTTATAATCTTAATGGGTTTAGAGGGCATCATATAAACTCTCTAGATGCTTACACTTTCATTTTTGTCAGAGACAATGTCTGATAATGCAACAACATCCATTAGCATTGCAGAGGAAACTAGTTTGCTAGCTATTTCCATTGAGGAATGATTTCAATGCCTACATTCTAGGAGAGCACTGATGTAAACAGTTTTTTTCTCCCCAAGGACCTGTTCTTGGTCCATTTATCTCCCTATACTCTCTTTCTTAGCACTTATTCCAAAGACTTCAACTGGCATGTATTTGCAGATGACTCTCAAATCAACATTACATGTCTGAGTTCCAGACTCACATCTCCACCTACCTAAAGGACATTTCTACTTCAATGTCCCACAACCACTTCACAGCTAACATGCCCAGAAATAAGTATATTATCTTTTCCCTTAAGACTTCTCCCTCTGACTTTACTACTTCATCCTGTGGAACCAACATTCACCCCTTCTCCCATGTTAATAACTTCGGGTTTATTTTAGTTCCTAGACCTCTTCTATTGAATCAGTTAACAGTCTCAATCTATTCCACCTCTTTGACATCTCCCTTATCTTTTCCCTCCCTCTTTCCCCCCTACTGTTATACTGTAATATAGGACCCAATTATCACCTACTTGAAGTATTTTTTTTACATTTTATTCATGCCTCTTATATTTAAAAGAGCTCTTTAAAGAGAGCTCTTCAAAAAATGAAGAAAGTTATCATCTTCCCGAGACCCACAAACCAAATCTTTTCTTCTCCAGGCCAAGCATCCCTGGAATCTTCTAATAGTCTTCATAGAGAATGAACTTAAGGGCCTTCATTGTCTTGGTGGCCCTGCTCTTAATATTCTATGGCAGATCAATACCCATAAAAAATTAATTGTCTGTCCTCCTGTCCACTGCATTTCTTGAAGATGATATTTACATCTAACTCCTCGTGACCCTATTTGAGGTTTTCTTGGCAAAGATACTGGAATGATTTGCCATTTCTTTTTCCAACTCACTTTATAGATAATTAAACTGAAGCAAACAGTTTAAGTAACTTGCCCAGAATCAGACATCTAATAAATATTTGAGAACAAATTTGAACTCAGGTCTTCCTGATTCTAGGACTAGCACTCTATTCATTGTACCACTTAGATGTCCCACTTCTACCCATAGCCCTATAATTGACATTATGACTAAATATCATTCTTTCCTAAGTGTCCTTTTCCCTTCTCTACCATATTGCTGAGCAGTATTTCTACCTCATAAAGTTACTATTAAAGCTTTTCCCATTAATCTTTTAAACTGGGGTCTTTACATAGGTCCACACTCATTCAACAGTTCAGTCCCTTACCCATAAGTTATTCAGTGAGTTCTTCAGTAGGTCTGAATTTGTTTGGACTGGTTCAGAAAAGCTGAATGCATTACTGTAGACAAAAGACCAAGATTAGGCATGAAAGAGTGAGCATTGAAGTTATATTTCATTTTGAGACCTGTAAAATCTTTAGATTAAAGCAATTCCTAGATGATGAAGGCATTAGAACTGCTGGTGAATCGAATTAAAAGTCTAAATATTGAAAGGGAAAGATGAGATCCTAAGATCTCTCAGTATCTCAGATTTAATCTCAGATTTGTGTTGATAGATTGATAGGTAGACAGATGTGGCACTAGGTGGTACAGTGAATTTGCAACCAAATTCAGAGTAAATCTAGAACTGAGTTCAAATTCAGCCTTAGATACTTACTGTCTGTGTGACCCTGTGCATGTCACTTAACCTCAGCCTTCCTCAGTTTCTTCATCTATAAAATGAATATAATAATAGCAACTACCTTCCAAGGTTGTTGGGAGGATAAAATGAGATAATATTTGTAAAGTAGTGTGCAAACTTTAAACTGCTTTATAAATGCCAATCTTGTTTTCATAGCAATGAATTGACCCTGGGCTGGGTAGTAAAAATTCAATACTTTTCTTCATCTTTTGGGGTATACTAGAATGAACACAATAACAATTGGCAAGTATCAGATAAAATGGAAAGGATGAACAATGGATGGACAAGATATCAATAGAATCAGTGGAAATGTGGAAAACTCAGTGCTCGCAGTTTTCTGGGCTTTGTTGTTGTTGTTCCTCTTCACTTGTTCTGATTCTTCACGACCCCATTTGGGATTTTCTTGGCAAAGATACTGGAGAGGCTTGCCCTTTCCTTCTCCAGCTCATTTTACAGATGAGAATACTGAGGCAAACAAGTTAATGACCTTCCCAGAATCACACAGCTAGTAAGTGTCTGAAGACAGATTTGAACTCAGGAAGATGTCTTCCTGACATCAGTCTTGGTATGCTTTCTACTGCAACGCTTCACTGCCCAGTTTTCTGGGCTACCAAATTTCAAATTGCCACTTAAAATGACACCCTCTCCCCATTCTGAATTAACTAATTGTTTTAGCATTGGATTATCAGCTTTTTCCATTAGTGTATCATTACAATATATTTAGAGATCAAATCTCCAGAGATTGTACGACAAAGTCAAAATGAATATAGAAAAGATAAAGGAAATTCTATTGCTGTTAAAAAAAAATAAATTGAAAGCAAAATCCTGCTGGAATAACATTAATGTCCTAACATAAACCTATGAAAACAAGGGAATTCTGAGTGAGGGCAGCTCTAATAACCTTAACACAACCCTGTTGTGCCTACCAATTGCATACATATGGTCCATCAGCCAACCCGCTGTTCTGAGACCTTGCTCTAAAGGAACATATGTGCTTACAATTGGTAGGCATATCAGAGCTGAAGAAAGAGCCCTCCATGGCTGTCCTCTTAGAAGCTAACTGGATCATGTTAAGAGATGTCTGTATTACAGGTATAGTTATCTTTCATGCTAATATCAGGTGGCAAGTTAGTTTTAGGAATTTTTTTTTGTTTGATTTTAATTTGGTGAGTTTTGAATGTTTCTAGCAAACTTAAGAGGAGAAAACATTATACATTATTTTTATCATGAGTCAGTCTGATCTTAGAAGAAGTTTAAATTATGACCGATAACATAAAGAATGTTCAGCCTAAAGACTCATATACCTACAGAATCTTTCTTTCTTATATTCTTTCTTTCATATTTTATTTCTATCCTTTCTTTCAATTCAACATCCATTAAGCACCTCCTAAGTGTATGGCACTATTCTAGGTGACAGGACACAAAGAAAGAAAAAAAAAAGTCAGCTATCAAGGAGCTTACATTGTACTTGGGGAAAATGTAATATACACAGAAAAGTGTGTGTGTGTGTGTGTGTGTGTGTGTGTCTGCGCGTATACATACATAAATACATACATACACACCTAAATAGCATATATCTCCATCCATGAGAGGCAGCAGGATAGAGTATGCAGAGAGTTGGTTTGAGAGTCAGGGAGTCCCGGATTCAAGTGCTGCCTCTTACACAGAACTCTGTGACCCTGGGAGAGTCACTCAAACTCTCAGTCTCCAGACAACTACAAAAGATAACAAATTGCAAAGAAAGAGACAATCTATGTTGCTAGTGGTAGTTCTTCACTGGAAACTTTCTATGCCAAAGAAATCACAGGTTTGGTTAAAAAAAATAATTCTTTCTTTTTTCCTTCTTTCCTTCTTTCTTTCCTTCCTCTCTTCTTTTCTTTTTCTCTCCTACTCTTTCCTCCCTTTCCTACTCCTCTCTTCTCATTCTCTTTTTTCCTTTCCCCTTTCCTTTCCTCCCCCCTGTCTATCCCTTTTCTTCTATCTTTGCTTCTTTCTTTCTTTCCTCCCTCCCTTCCCTCTTTTCCCCATTCTTAGCCAACCTAATTTACTTTTGACAAAAAAATGGCTTAGGTTCAACAAAATTCCAAATGTCATTTGCCAATAGGTTTTTCTCTTTGCATTTCAAGGCCGTGTGCATTTGGAAGAAAATCTAATGCATATGCCTCTTAATTCATTCACACTTAATGAAGCGAAATACTGTTTTGTCAGCAGTTTTAAGTCCTTTAAAAGCATCTTTCCTTGCCTCTGTCTTCCATATCCCCATAGATGTGAATCAGAAACTCATTTTCCAATGAGGGCATGTTCAGTTTGATGTTCAGAACAATACGGTAGAACAAATAGCCTTGTTCCAACTTTGATTCAAAGTGTCTGTGTGCTAAACATTGGAACACCTTTCAGAAACTCTTAACGGAAACTCTTCTAGTTTTATTTTGGTTTGAAGTCTTCAGAAATCCTATGGCTTTGACAAGGGGCTTTTCAGTCGATGTTAGATTTAAGTTGTAACATCTCACAGCTTTGTTCTTTTCACCATTCTGACTATTCTCCAGATAATTTAGTGTAGATTAACACAGCCTATTTTCCTGTAAGCAGTAACACAAACCATGATGTGTCTTTTTCCCTATTAAATATTAATATATATCATTTAATATTAAAGAGGTTGCATTTCTCCCCCCTCCCCGCCCCTGATCTATAGCACCCATTTCTGATTGTCTTTTAAAAATAATTTAGCACATCTGCTCTGTTCCTGGGGAAATAAGATGTAAATTTTGAGGGAGAGACAGCCATATTGATGGCCACATTATAGCCAGAAACATTGGGAAATGCTAGACAACATGGTGCAAAAGAATAGTGAAAGACTGAGCAGAAAAAGTCACACAACGGCAAAACACAAATGGTCTGCATGAAAACCAGACCACGTTGTAACTAGTTTGAAAGTTGTAAAGCTGGACCTCTGGAGAAAAATAGTCACATACTATTGTGTAGCAAATCAGAATGCTACACTAAAAAATACCCCTCCCAAATATGCTTAACTGAAATGACCTATGATTTTCAAAACTCTCCATGGAAGCTGAATTTGTATCACTTTTCTTTGGAATTCTTCCGTCTAACTGAAATCTTTCATGGGATTTGTTGTTGTTATTTTGAGGTCTTTCGGGTGTGTCCTGTTCTCTGTGACCCCACTTTGTGTTTTCTTGGCAAAGGTGCTGGGGTAGTTTGTCATTTCTTTTTCCAACTCATTTTACACATGAGGAACTAAGGCAAACAGGGTTAAGTGACTTGCCCAGGGTCACACAGGTAGTGTCTGAGGCCAGATTACACCACCTAGCTGTACCTTTCATGTTATTATTTAAGGCAATTCCATCCAATCCTATCCTTACTGGATATTAGAAGAGTCAACAATTTTAATAATAATGGTTTCATCTATAGTAGGTGTAATGCAAAGGGAACTAGATTTTAAATGAGAAAGTTGTGGGTTCAAATCCTACCTTAGACAATTACTAGCTGTGTAACCCTGGTCAATTAACTAAACTTGGCTATGCCTTAGTTTCTTCATCTGTAAAATAAGGGAGTTAGACTAGATGACCTCTAAGATCTCTTTTAGTTCCAAATCTATTATCTTATTCTAAAGGTGTGGGTCAATTGAGTAAATCCATCCATTACTCTACCTTTCTTAAAATGACAAGATGCTACTCTTTGATGCCTTTGTCAGTCAAGAACAATCAATCAATGAGAAATATGAACAAAACCTAGACATAGCTATTGAATCAATCAATCAGAGGCTTTAGGCTAAGTATGAAAAGTCCTTGATCAATTTAGATATCCTTAGAAGCCATTGGATGAAAAAAGTGACATTCCATGGGAAGTATATCAGCATTGGCTGAGAAAACTTGGTCATGCCTTGTGGGTGGTCTATGAAATAGAGAGCCATTTCAGAACAATAGGATTCCAGTCACTGACAGGTTAGTGGTACAAGTCTCCAGCTCAGCCCCTGAGAAGACATAGCTTGGAGAAAGGGGAGAGAGGACTAAAAGATCCCTGGCCTCAGTCTCACTGATCCTGCTCTTGCACCTTTAGGTAGAGGCTGATCCTGTAAATCTATAGACTGTCCTCCTCTTAACAATAGTCAAGAAATAGGTAATTCAATGTCTGCCTCAGGAGTCAAGGACTGACTAGATAACAAAGAGAAAAAGCAGCTTCAGGTCTCTACAAGGACCTCAGCAGAAAAGCTACATAATGTCTAAGGAGAATTTTATGAGTATCTAATGAAGAAGAGAAAAGAACTGACAGCAACCCAGAGTTATGAATCACCCATTTGCTACATGTGCTCCCTGTGCTTAAATCCCCTTCTCCCCACACCTCCACGCCTCCCCAATTCTGTACTGGTAGAAGAATGTCAAAGACTTTTTGGTGGATTTTTTTAACCATTGCTATTATTATTCTATATTACAAATGCTCTTTTTTAAAAAAAGCTAATTAACTCTGGTTAACTAATTGCTGCCAATTCATAATTATGGTCAGAGGGGCCATGGCGGAGGACATAGGAGAGAATAGATTAGGGGAGGGGTTATACAATGGGATGGTTGTTTTGGGGTGGTGGGTAGGGGAAAGATGGGGAGAAAATTTGTAACTCAAAATCTTGTGGAAATGAATGATGTAAACTAAAATAAATAAAAAGTTTTTAAAAATTCATAATTATGGAGCAAGCATCCTCATAGAATCTTATGAGCTATGGCATTAGAAAAACAATCCCACAAAGATATCATCAGATTCTAAGGGGATAAGTAGCAAGTTTCACTCAAATATTAAGTCCTCTTTCTAAGTCTTCTAGATTCCTAGTCTTTACTCATCTCCATGTACTCTATGAACCAGCTACATTGGCCTAATTGCCATTCCTCAATACGTCATCCATCTCCCATCTCCATGCCTTTGCACTGGCTGTCCCTCATGCCTAGCATGCTCTGCTCCTCACCTTTGCATTTTAGCTTCCTAACTTCCTTCAAGACTCATCTTAGATTCTACTTTCTACAGAAATCCTTTCACTGTTTTCCCAATTACTAGTGTCTGCTACTCTGAGATGACTTTACAATTCATTATTTATCTATCTGGTAAGTATCTAATTATTTACATGTTTTCTCTGCCTTTAAAATGTAAGATCTTTGAGGATTGGAGAGTGTTTTTGCCTTTCTTTGTATCCCTAGACCTTGGCACAGTACTTAGCATATTGTAATACTTAATAAATGTTCATTGACTAATCGTATTCAACAAGAATATATTAAGTACTATACCCAGAAGATAGAAAGACCAAAATGAAAAGTCATTATCCTCAAGGAACTTATATTCTATTGATTTACTGGCATGATATCTTCTTGCAAAAATTGAGTTCATAAAATTAAGAAAGGAGAATTTTTTTAAGGCTACAGGAAAGTATTATTCATTTTTCTAGACTCTGTTTATCTAGCATCTAAAAGATTCTATTCCCAGAGTGGCAGGGATGGTCGATCAGCTGGTAATGACAGATACACCAAGAGAGAGTATTGATTTATATACTCAAAAGAAGGCAAAATACATAGATGACAAAAAGAACAATTTTGTGACTACCTTGTATACACACATACATGCATACACATATATACACATGCACGTATAAGCAAACTACACATTAAAGAACAGTTTCTTAAATACACATCCTTTTCTTTGCATTGTTTATTGATGATTGCTAAGTTCACAATAGAAAAATACACTTTAAAAATAGAAGGTTAAAGAAAACATGTCACAGAATTTTTTTTTAATAAAGAAATTTTAATCACTTCCTCTTATATCCAGGCAGGGGACCCAGGAAGCATCTCCTTCTGTAGTTCTGCATTGCATCCAATAGGTAGTATCTGAAGTAGTTCCTCATTGTCCTTTCTCCACTCTCCACACTTCTCCCACCATGACTCATTTCTCATTATGGCTCTGTACCCTGAGGTCTGTCTTTTAGCATCTTTTCTACTCATTTCAAAGGAGTATGCTCTGGGGCAGAAATTCTTAACCTGAGGACCCCCAAGCAATATATGGACACATTTCAAGGGATCTATGAACTTGGATGAGGGGGGAAAAAAAAACACTTCTTTATTTCAATATAATTGGTTTTCTTTGTAATCCTATGTATTTTAATTTTGTATTGATAACTGTTATTATGAGAAAGGGTCCATAGTTCACAGATTGCCAAAGAGTTTGTGCCATGGGTGTCCACGCACATATTATAAATCCCTTATCTAAGATACTCCTGCTATGGAAGATGAGTTAACAATTCTCCCCAGGGCACAGCACCAGCCAATATGAACTGACTCTTTCAAACTATTATCCATTGTTACCATTATGCATGATAACTCTAACTTCATAAAAATAGCAGATCTGCCATTCACCATTTCCAAGAGAGTCCCACTCACAGAAAACCCAAACCAAACAAAACACATTCAATCTTCAAAGATGTCCCCTAACCCCCCCCCAGACACCTGAGAGAGATATCTTCCTTTCCTGAGTGAGCACTCACAAATTTTTTCAGAAGCTTGACACGTTTTTCTCAAAATATCAAAGCAACTGAGTAGAATTATGCAAGTCACCTTGACTATTACTAGCTTTGCCGGAGGTAGGAGTAGTTAAAAAAGGTGTACGAAGGGGAGCCTTGTATTGAGTGGAAACACTTCCCTCCACCCCTATAATTAAACAGAAAAATTTTGGCAGTCAGTGTCAATATCTGGTTTGTTTTGTCTTTGTTTACTTTTAAATTCCCTGTTGAGAGCTAAGGAAAGAGTTTTGTACACAGATAATAAATATTGACTGACAGATTTTAAATCTATCTTTTTTTCTAATGAAAAGGAGAAACCACCGGAGAGGACTGTGGTAAGTGACTGAGGCAGCTGGGTGGCAAAGTGCATAGAGCGCCGGACTGGGAATCAGGAAGCCCTGGGTTACTAGGCTGCCTCACTCTCTTAGTTGCGTGATCCTGGGAAAATCACCTAACTTCTGTTGGCTTCAATTTCCTTATCGGTAGGATGAGACCGATCGTAACACCTACATCACAGGGATATCGTGACGATCCAATGAGATAACATGTAAAGAGCTTTTAAAAACCTTAAAGCACTATATAAATGCTAAGGGTTATTATTTGAGAATCAGAATTTTAATATAATATTTCCCAAGAGAAGAATGGATTGATGTCCTATATAAGTTCCTTGAGGGTGTAATGGTAATGGGAATTTGGAGATTTTCCCTTCCCCTTAATAAGCCCAAGGGAATTTGAAGACCTTCCCTACTCTGAAAATATACTCTGCCCCCTGATAGGCTGACTGTAGTCACATGGGGGCTGTGGTGGGAGGAGTTTGCTGAAGGGTGGAGCAGAGCCCAGAGGAAGCTGGGAGTCAGAGCCTGCTAGACTGTTGGGAGGAGAGTTTGTTTCCAAGGGAGACCGACAGGCTGGTGAGTAAATATTTGTCAAATATTGATTTGTGGGAAGGCTAAAGAGTGGTGTGGCTCTCTGCTACATTATGGTACATTAGCTTCTATGTTGCTACAATGACTTTGGTTTCCTGGTGTTGGGATTTGGTTTTCTGGTGTCTGAATAAATGTTTCACTTCTTTCTCCTACATGGAGAGTCTGATACATTTTGTGATCGAGCACCATGCAGGCGTATTTATAGTGATCATGGGCACTCTGAATATTGCATTGGTGCTACAGAGGGCAGGGATGATTTTTCATCTTTTTATCCCTTGCATTTAGTGCAATGCTTTGCACATACTAGGCACTTTAATGAATGCTTGTTTGATTAAATTGAATCATAAACAGAATTACTGCTTTATTTTTGGGAAAAGCACCAGTATCTCAAATAACTTCACTACCCTAATAATGTTATTTAAAATTATTTTTAATCTAAACTTTCTCCAACTCCTTAGTCACTGAGATTTCATTAATTAAAAAAAAAATGCTGGATAAACCATACCTTGTTAAATAAAAGTTTATCCTTTTCTAGGCCCTTGTAGTTAAAATGGAAATCATACTATATCCAAAAAAATTTAGTATGGCATAAAAGTATTCAGAATAACCTCTGACTCATTCGGATCCATTTATGACCTGACTATGACCCAGGTAGATGGCCCTTACCTTTAAGAAGGATCAAAAATTTTGCAAATACATTTGGGCTGGGAAAGTTCTGCCTGTGTGACCTTGGGCAACTTTCTTTGCCTCTTAGTTTCTTCAGCTGCAAAATTAGAATAGGGAAATGGGACATTTATCAAAGAGACTTGATAATGTGAAGATAGGCATTATATAAATGCAGATTCTGATAAGGATTCGCAAAGTCGTGCAGATGCCAAGAAGGACATTTAGTACAGTCCTGACATGGAATCGAGAAATAATGATATTAATAGGAGTTAGCAAGACTGTCCACTTATGATATGCATTAACAGGACTGAAGTGTACATTCTCTGGCTACACTATGAGAGCAAGTCAAGACAGTGGGAGTGAGCATCCTTGAAGCATTTTAAAAAGAGAGAGAAGGAATGAAAAATAGCAATTATTTTCTGAATCTGCAGGAAATGTGCTAAGAATTCCACTTGGAAAGGCAAAAATGGAATTCTGAATTATCATTCCCTTCTAACTTAGGAGGTAGAAGGGTGATGATCATGGGATATTTGCAGGTAAGCAAAAAGTTCCATGTCACTCAGAAAGAATATGGTAGGCTGTTTGTTTGCAAAGGCTGACTCAGGTATTGATATATTTTTTTTTGACATAAATGGTTTGAACAAGAATATAATCCTTCATAGAAAGAGTGAATTGCTGAGCCCATCAAAATAACCCTTCTAATTCTGACAGAAACCCATAGGAGTAGAAAGGTTTCAAAATGTGACTTAAGGTACATCCAATCACTGAGACTAACCCAGATTTGACTAGAAGTGGGTGTATAGCTGTCTCAGCCATTCAAGCAAACCTGTGAGTGGACGACCAGCCAGAATGCTATTTCTAACTTTCTGGGGCTACTTCTTCATGTATTAGAAGAGTTTTAGAGTTGCAAGTAGAACCATAACTAGGGTAGAGTAACCAGTTCTGTGTCCCAAGGCACCAAATTTTGAAGGCACCGATAACACTTACAACTCTTTCACAGCATGGAAATCTAGTTATTGAAACTGAGTAACTAAAATAGGACACCACCAAGCCAGAATGAGTTCTCTAACACCCTTTCCCATCTACCCACTGCATTGGGGTAGTCTCCCCAAGAATGGCATCCCACAAATAACAACAGCACTGCTCTAGAGCTTTAAGGTTTGGAATGCAATATAGGTGTTATTTCACTTTATCCTCACAGCAACCAAGGAAACTTAGTCTGGGAGCGGTTAAATGTTTTGGCCAGAGTCACAGCCACAAAGCCAGGACGTATCTGAGGCCAAATTTGAACTCAGGTCTTTTGACTCCAGTCCAGCACTCTTACCTCCTGTTCCAACTTGCTACCCATTAGTGTCTAAGAATATTTGTCGAAATTAGATCCCCACCCCTTATGATGTGTCTCCTTCTTCCCGCTCATTTAAGGGCAGGCTCCTAGACCTTTACCCTATGTGCAAAAATTACTAGTAGAAATCTTATAAATAACCTAATTCAACCCATCCATTCTTCATGAAGATTGAGTACCAGAGAGGGAAGGCCCCCCCCCCAAAGTAAAGTAGTTTAAATTTCTTAATCCCCTTCAATCTCAGTCCCTCAAGCAAGTGAGTCATTGGAATTACTAATTATGAGGAAGTTGCCCATTGTCAACTACTAATAAGCATAAATACTTGCCTATGCTTTTTCTGGACCAGACTCTTACTATATCCCACCCTCCTTGAACTCCTTTCTCCAGCTCCTCTATTCAATCAAGGAAGGAGTTAGACACTGTAGACAATGGA
>CM053582.1:397250841-397273337 GCA_028627135.1 Pseudochirops cupreus | reverse complement strand
ATGAGTAAGAGCTTATGTGCAGAACTGAATGTTAAAGGTCAGCTGGAAGGGTTTCAGCTACAACTTTATTTGGCAGACATGCACACGAGAAAGACAATTGATGATGTGACTGCAGAAGCTCAGCAGTAAGTTATTGGCCTCATGCAGGGCAAAAATAAACACAATATTCCCTACATCTCCAAATCCCTCCATTGGCTCCCTGTTGCTTTTCCTAGCAAACAAAAACATTTGGATGATGTGCAAAGTACTGGAAAAATAAATGTTAACCTTTGGACTGGTTTTGCTTTGTTTGTTTGGAAGAAATTGTTTGCTTTGTGATGCCGATGGTAGTTATCACATCTTCCCTTCTCTATTAAAGTCATAGTCAATAAATGATATGAGAAGGAAGATTATCTTTCCTAATGCTTGGCACTTGATTTCCTCTATATGGAAGCAACTGAGACCCAGTGAAGCAAAGACGAGACGTATGGGTTAAGACTAGAGACATGAAAAGAGGCTAAAACATGCTTTTGGACTCCCAGTGAGATGCTCAAGTCATTTATTCTGAGCGTGGTATAGTTATCCCTTCCATATCACGACTTTCACCACTGCAGTTTCAATATATCTCAGGTAGATATAAGAAATTAAATGGGAATTTTGGGGGAGCTTTGTGGAAGTCCCAGATGACATGTGAAAGCCAGCAGATGACACA
This sequence comes from Pseudochirops cupreus, assembly GCA_028627135.1. Taxonomy (NCBI): domain Eukaryota; kingdom Metazoa; phylum Chordata; class Mammalia; order Diprotodontia; family Pseudocheiridae; genus Pseudochirops; species Pseudochirops cupreus. The sequence goes on along the minus strand of CM053582.1, from coordinate 397,272,646 downwards.
GAAAAAAAGTTTAGAAACTCAGAAATGCATGAAGTTTATTACAGTATTGCAGAATAACATATTTTATGTTTTAATGCCATAATAATTCAGTCTTCTCTGGTATTAGGGGAGGGCCAAAAATGTTTTTGCAAATTTTCCAGATCATGGGGGTACCATTTCCCTAACTGCTGTGAAATGAAGGTATAACTCTAGTTCACAAATACATAAAGGATCTGTAACATGGCTAGAGTGGGGAACCTCCCAGGGTAAGAACTCCCTCTCAGAGATATAACCAGAAATTTTGGTGCCCAGGACAAATTCAGCTGAATAGACCTGGATTTAGAAGCCAAGAGAGGCCTACCAAGGACAGTTCATACCAGTGTGGTGTAGTTGTTCTGGAAAACCCCTGGGAAGAGGCAGAGGAAGGAGGAGGCAGCAGATAGGAAGCATACTGCGGAGTATGAGAGAAGTACAGGATGGAGTATCCTCTTGCTTCCATGTGGCATGAAGACAGCAGGGGACTTATTGGAACACGTAAGGACCATGAACCAGAGGACTGCTAAGGTTAAGTTGCAGTCCCCCTACTAGCCTACCTCCCCACCAAGATATGAGTGTCTAGCTACAAAACCCCAATCGAGGCAAAAGGACAAAGCATTATTTACGACTCAATGCCTTCCACTAAGCTATGACTAAATAGATAATTCTGAGGAATTATTGATAAGTGCACTTGGAGGTCCTGTGACAATACCCAAGTCTGTACTTGTTACTAATGTTTTTCAAAGGAAGATAATTTACTTTATTAATACGAGGTTGAGAAACTTGATCAAAATTTTTTCTTTCTTTGTCACCTGATTGTAATCTGGACTCTTCCACTGTGACCCAGGAAACTCTTTGTCCTGGAAGATCACTTCAAACCTGGAATTCATACTTCAGAAGTATCCTCAGCCCCTAGGGCCGCCTCCCTTTCATTAGATGGTTCCTCTCAGAACTTCCTTCATCAAAAAGCACCCAAACCAGTCATCTTTTAATCTCTCAGCAGGTTGCAATCTGGATTTTTCTACCATGCCCTTGCTAGAGAACCTTCTTCCCCACCTCCCAACATATATTTTCAATTTACTTTTATGTGTTGTCTTCCTCTATTAGAATGTAAGTTCCTTGAGGACAGGGACTGCCTTTTTGCATGTATTTATTTTTCCAGTGATTAGTACAGTGACAGGCACAAAATAAGTGCTTGTTGACTGGCTAACTGCATTTCTGATTAAATCTCTTCCAACTCTCAAATTCTATGATTATATGGTATTACGTACAGCAAGATTAGCCTTATATCCTTTTCATGATCAAGTTAATGAGATGACAGATAAGGGGGCTATCAGAGGCACAATTTACCTGTATTTCATTCAACAAGACACTTGGCAAAGTCATTCACAGTACTCCTGTGGATGAGAAGGAGGAATGTGATCTGGATAGTAATGAACAGTTGAATTCAGAGCTCCTTAAATGATTAGGCACCAAGAATGGGATTAATGGATCCATGTCAATCTAGGGAGAAGATCTCTAATGGATTTAAAGATGCTTCTTTGGTCTTATCTCTTGAACGTTTCTATCAGAGACTTGAGTGAAGGTATATATGGCATGCTTTTCAAATTTGCAGATGACCCAACGCTGAGAGAGATAGCCTGTGCCATACTGAATAATATCTCGGAAGGCTGCAACATCAGCCCAGACAGAAATAAACTGCAATTTAATGGAGATGAATGTCTTTTACTTGGGTTCACAAAATCATTAACACATACAAGATGGAGAGATGTCTTAAAACTAGTACTTGTGGGGGGAAAGACCTATTTTTTGTTTTGTTTTTAGCAAACTGCAAAGTTAATAAGAGTTGAAAGTGTGACAGTCATTTAAAGCTAATGCCAATTTAGGATGTATTCCCATAGCAAGAAAGACAGTAGTAGTCCTGCTATAGCCTGTTCTGGCCAGAGCACAAACTGCTAGAGCAATTTGTCCAATTTTGGTAGCTACATTTTAGGATGGGCATCAGGTTGAAGTACAACCAGGATATAATAGCATTTAAAGCCATACCACAGTTGGAGGAATTTAGGATATTTTTCTTCCAGAAGTGAGAAGACCAAGGGGAGGGGAGGGAGAAGAAGGCACAAATTTAATCTGTAAAAACTTGAAGGACCATTAAGTGAGACATTAAATGTACTTATTGGCCACAGAGAACAGAAATTGTGTTGGTTTATGAAAAAGGAAGGACAGAAGGAAGAAAGGAAGGAAGGAAGGAAGGAAGAGAGAGGGAGTGAGGGAGTGAGGGAAAGAAGGAAGGAAGAGAGGGAGGGAGGGAGTAAGGGACGGAAGGAAGGAAGGAATTATTAAGTGCCTAATGCATTTTACAAATATGATTTGATTTTTATTTGATCCTCACAAAAACCTGGGAGGTAGCTGCTAATATTATCCCCATTTTACAGTTGAGAAAACTAAAGCAAACAGAAGTTAAGTGACTTGCCCAGGATCACACAACTAGTAAGTGTCTGACACTGGATTTGCACTCAGGTCTTTCTGACTCCAGGCCCAGTGCTCTAATCACTGCACCACCAGGCTGTACAAGGGAGGGAAGCTTTGGCTTTATAGAAGGAAAACTTCCTAATAATTTGCACTGTGCAAAAGCAGAAGTGCCTTGAAAGGTAGTAAGTTCCCAGTCACTGGAGGCACTCAAAGTAAGATTAATTTACTGGCCATTTGTCAGAAATATCATAGCAGGGATTAGTATTTCAGTTAGCCATTTGACCAAATGACCTCTCAGATTCTTTGTAATTTTAGATTCTATGATTCTTCTAGTCCAACAGTTTCCTCATTCTCCAGTCCAGGTCTTCTGCTGAATGAAAGGGGAAAACACTGTAAGAATAGGTTAGGTAGCATTTTTTTTTCAGTTTCTCTCTCCTTTTCAAATTCACTCCTTTTGCCCCATGGCCTCCAGCTGTCCAAGTGGATCAGTGGCATTTTCAGATCTGATGCCAACATCAGTCTGCAAATTGGCTGCCAGAGAGTGCCAGGAGACCAGGCGAATTGGCAAGGTCCTCTCAGAACCAAGTACATCCTCCCCCTCCCTTGCCTGTAAACCAATTAGATTCTTGAGTTGGCATGCATCTTACCATTCTGAGCCAATGCCCAAAGTAGGAATGCTAGCATACAACTCAATATGTTGCTACTTATCCATAGGACAGCTAATCACATCTTCTTTCAAAATGTTATGTAAATTCATCGGTAGTATAACAGGTAGTCTTTGGCAGAGAGTTGAAATTATAGGTAAATGAATTTGCCCTTGAGTCCTCAAGAATTGAGCCTCTGCCCGAGAGTTGTTATTGAGATCCTACCACTCTTTATCTCATTTCCCACATTTATAGAGTGAAATAATATTTATCCTTCTTATCTCCTGAAGTGTTCTGAGGATAAAGCATATCATCATATGTTAAGACACTTTGCCTTTTCTTTTTGTAAGACAAATCTTAATCTGACATCCATTGACAGGCATGGTGTAATGACAAGCAAACAAGAACATGGGGTAAATGGTATGAAACTCAAACAAAAAACCGAAACGTTACAGTTGATCGTACATGTTTTTTTGTAACTTTTATAATTTGCAGATCATTGGCCCCATCTAAAGACATGTATATATTCAGTTTAATATGGAGCAAAAATTGTTAACCTGAGGTATGTGGAACCCCAAAGGGGTCTGTGAATAAATTTTGGGGTTTCTACAAATTGGAAGGAGGGAAAATTATACCTTTATTTTCACTATCCTCCACCTGAAATTTAGATGTCCTTTTCTAAATATTTTTTGAGCATTCTTCCTGTCCTCCTTCCTTTCTCTTGCTTATGACCTGGGGAAGAGAAGAGGGAATATGAAACTAAGAAACTTTAGTACCTGTTGGATAGTAGGGAGTATGGTGGTCACACACGTGCCTCGATTGATGTTAATAATAATTGATTCTCTGAATAGCAAAACAAAATTATCTCTGTGGTTGAATTTTTGAAGGAATCTAATATAATTCTAACATCTACATGAAAGAATCCTTGGAGGAGAGCCCTAAAAACTGTTCTACTGAGTTGATTTTTGCTAATTAATAAATTATAAATACAGTAGGACCTTGAATGTATTGCGTAAATGTGAAGGAGAAGAAGGAAGTGGAGGGGAATAAGCATTTGTAGAGTGCCGACTGTGGGTCAGACACTACGCTAAATACTTTTTCCAAATAGTATATCATTTGAAACTACCAACAAGCCTGCAAGGTAGTTGCTATTATTATCCTCATTTTCGTTGAAGAAGCTGAGACAAATAGAGGTCAAGTGACTTGCCCAGAGTCACACAGCTAGTAAATGTCTGAAGCTGGATTTGAACTCAGTGTTCCTGACTCCAGACCCAATGCTCTATCTACTATATCCCCAGCTTTCTCTGAAAAGATGCGGTCTGCTAATAAATATATATATCTGAGAAAAGTCTACCAATATCCAGTCTAAATTTTCCTCAAGGATCCCTTCAACACATGTGCACATGAGTAAAACATTCTCATAAAGATTTTATAGAGATAAGAAAATAGACCCCCTGCCTTGGTTGTTACTCATGTCTTCTCAGTAACTTTTTTTTAAAAATACTTGATTTTTCTTCTATTCTTTTGGTAACTTGTTTCCCTTTTTGAGATATCTTAAAAAATAGTCCATGAGTATTAATTCCATAATTCCAAATTATGTCATCTCCACTATGAGTTTATTCTATGCAGACCAAGTCTTGTCTAACCATTCTTCTTGACTTCAGTTTTAAGAGTACCATGCTGTACTTCCTCAGAGAGCACAAATTAGTGAGATGTAAGAGGCCAAATTAGGTGGTTCAATGGTACTTCTTCAGCTCTTTCAACTATTGCAACCATTTCAACTATTCCAACTCTTAACCATAATCTAATTTAGTAGAATCTCAAACTAAGTTTTCTACAGATTTATTTTCTTTCCATTACTTTTTTTTAATGTTTTCAGAGTCAATATTACTTTGATTCTTCTTCCATGTTCCTCCATTTTAAGAGCTATATTTTTTCAAGTTTTAAAAAAAATTTTCCTATGTTTTTACATTATAGTTATTTCCCAATACCCTAGCCTATCCCTACCAATTTCCTTAATAAAACTGGGATGCAGGGGAGGGAGGGAGAGAAAGGGGCAAAGGATTGGGGAACCAGTTAAGTAATACCAACCTAACAGGTGATTGCACCACAGATCCTCCAAACCAATCAGTCAGTCAACAAGCATTTGTTTAGTGCCTACTATATGCAGAAATGTTTGTTGATTGACTGCCTTTGATGATGTTATTAAGTTCTTCATAAAATCTCTTTCCTTCATCCTACATAACAAATAATGGGGCATAAACTGCAAAAATCCTTTCTCTTTTACACTTATCATGAGCACTTCAAGAGGAGAGTGCTTCTAATTTGAAATAGCTGAGTAGGTTAACCTATTTTTTGCTTTTTTTTTTGGAGGGCAATTGGTGTTAAGTGACTTGCCCAAGGTCACATAGCTAGTAAATGTTAAGTGTCTGAGGCCAGATTTGAACTCAGGACCTCCTGACTCCAGGGCCAGTGCTCTATTTACTGAGCCACTTAGCTTCCCTGACTTATTTATTTTTAATTTTGAAAATGTATAACACAAAAGGTTCATGCTTAGATATACTACAGGTGGAAGAAATGAGGAGCATGATCAGAAAGTAAAACTCATAAAGATATGTATCCTCAAAAAGGATATAACACTTATAAGAAAACTCTTTCAGAGCCTGAGATGTACTTAGAAAATATTGCCCCGCTAGTGACACTGTTTTATGGGGCACTTCTCATGATAAACTCTGGAATGTTTCTAAATCCATGCAATCCAATCCAACCATTGATATGTTGGGGGAAGGAAAAGTAGGACTATAACACCATGCACGAGCAGCTTCCCAAAAGAATGCTACCGTGAACAGCTTTTAAGGTTCTGATTACACAGTGTAGTGAACACTCCATTTATTTCATAACAAATCAAGGCAAACTTTCTCAGAAAATTAAGGTACAGTATAATATTGACAACATTACATCTTATCACAGAAAATCACAATATAGTGTTCACACAAGCTTAACATTAGAATGGCCACATAGTTTTCACCAAAGTGACCACAATATTTAGAACTAAGAACAAAAGGATAATCATCTGGTTTCCCTAAGGAGGTTTGCCTCCTCACTCAGTCATTCTGTCATCTCCAAGTACAATAGTCAAAGTCTTCCACTCATGGGGCAATCATAATTTAACTTAATCAGTCACTTATCCAGATTCACAATTACTAAGTATCATTAATCACTAAATACACTCATTAGAAAATTACACAAACCCTTCACCCCTCAGTGTCTAGTAAATTTCAATTTCATCACATGTTCAATGTCCAAGGAGAGGTCTTTTCTTTATCTTGACTTGGGGTGGTCTCTCAGATTCCCTGGATCCCCTTCCACGATCCCAGCTCCTACCTAAATCCACCAAACAGTCACCTGGATTCAGAGGCAGACAGCTCCCAGGTCCTCATCCAGTCCTCCAGGCAGTTCTTGGTACACACTGAAGTTCACAGGGTCCAGCACATCTCAAAACCTTCACCACTTCTGTTGCCAGGAACTCAAGGATCAACCAAGCCACAAACAAAGTCTTATCCTGATCATGCTTCTTCAATCCTCCAGCAGTTCAGCTGGCCCTAGGACTCAGAAGAAATCTCAGCCTTCCAGGCAGCCTCCTTGGCAGCAACTTCAGCTTTCACCAGATTCTGGTCTCATAAAAAACTCCAACTCAGTTCTCAGCCCAGTAGCAGCCCATCTTCCAGATGCTGTGAAAATTCTGCTCCCTCCACCAGGAGCCACCAGGAGGAAAATTCTTGATTCTGTCTGCCTCTCTCTTGTGTTCTTCTTACACACACACACACACACACACACACACACACACACACACACACACACACACACATTGGCTTCCTGTCTCAGCCAACCCCTTCCTGTTATGTCAGCAACAAGAGACAGAGTTTGCACCTTCTGGTATTTAGCCCTCAAAGGGCTAAGTACCTGCTAAATTAATTACCTTTACAAAGACCCAGATTACAAAATATTCAAGAAGGTGTATAAACTCAAGATGGTTCTAGTTCATATCTACCTTGCTTTCCTCAGATGCCCCAAGTATTACCCCAAGATTTTCAGTCCTATGATCCTTAGCAGTGTCCCATCCCTACATTTCTTGAACAACCAGAATCCTTGTAGTTGTTCCAATTAGGTCCTTATAAAACCACTCCTTCACAATGAATTTCTGCATCTTCCAATTCAGATCTGAAGTTCATTCATATGAAAACAGGTATGAGAGATAACAGCATAGTGTTACCCTTCTTCAGGGGAGGTACATTTTAAGAGGAATCAAAGTATTAAGCTAGAGGGTTACTAATCTAACAGTGAAATTTTAGGGAGTACCAACAGGGATAACAGACTTTTTGTTCCTTGTTCAAGATGATTGAGCAGGCCCTTATGTGGGGCTGTGGTCCCTGAGTGGGTGTCCTTGAAGTCATAGCACATAGGTGACCATTTACCCATCCATATATGAGTCTAGCTCAGAATATCACTATGAAAAAAAATACTAATTTGAAGTCTGTGCTTCTGCTTTTATGAGCCCAGAGTCTTGTGTCTAGTTGGTCTGTCTTTTCCATATCTCACTCCTGAAGTAGCTTAATATTTAGTTACCTAAGCATATCATAGTTTTTTCTACTCTCCTGCCCTAATCAGCCAATATGACATATAAGTTTCCTCAATCTTTGTTGTCAGGACCTTATGTCACATGGCCTGGTATCTTCTGTAAAGAAAGTATATTAATTTCTTGTTAGAGTAATTTAAATATTACTTATAAAAATGACCTCCCACCCACCCACCCACCCACCCATATAAACCACTAAGCAACTACTGAGCAAAATACCTTACTGCCAAGGCTCTGATAAACAATGGAATTATTAGCCAAAATACATTACCATGCTTGGTTATATTTCACATGGTATTTGACAATCCATAGGGGCTACTTCTGCTTCTCCATAAATAAGATATACAATTTAATGGGTCTCTTTTATCTTACACATCATAGTGAATCTATGGAAACATCACTTAACCTCTTCTATCTATCTTTCATCTGCCATGTATTTACAGATATGAATGAATCAAAATGATAACACTTTCGATTTTAAACTATGAATATGTATTTTTATGTTGCCTGTGATGAAGGGGGAGAAATAGATGGAAAAAAGAAAAAAAATTAATACAAAATCTTAAGGCTTATGCCATAGTTTCACTACAATACAATCTTATACAAGGAGGAGCCCTTTTGGATCACAGAATCACAAAAAAGCAAAATTATAAGAGACCCCAGTAGCCATTTCATCAAAACGATACTTGAAAAAAGAATCCCTGAAAAACCATTCCGAGGAAATGATTGTCCAGCCTTTGCTCTAAAACCTCCTATGAGGGAGAACCTGTCACCTAAAACAGCCTATTCCACTTCCATGGCACTCTAATTGGGTTCTTGACATCATATTAATTTGACTCTTTATGACTTCCACCTTTTTTCTCCCACTTCTATTCTCTGAGGCCAAGAAGAACAGCCTTTTTCTGCCCACAGCCTTTAAAGCATATGAGAAAACTTACCATGAGCCTCTCCCCTGAGCTTTCTCTGAGGGCTAAACATCCTTGGGTCCTTCAATTGACCCTCATAGAGAAAGCACTCCATGCCCTTCCTCATTCTGCTTGCCTACCTCTGGACCTTCTCCTGTTTATCAAGGACCATCTTAAACTGGGATGCCTGTAATGGAATACAATATTTCAAGTATCATCTGACCAAACCAGAATTCTGGGTTACTATTACCTCATTATTTCTTGAATAAAAATGCCTTCTTAATACAACTCAAGTTTGCATTAGTTTTTTTGGCTGCCATATTTCATTGTTAACTCATATTGAGTTGGAAGTCCACTAAAATCCCCCAGTGAAGTACAACATAGGATTCTAGGAAAGAACTATAATCAGGGCTGTGCTGCAACCAACTTGAACTCTCTCACAAGAACTGATTGTTAAATTTTCAGTGTAAGTATTTACACTTCAGAAATCAACAAAGCTTACAAATTAAGACATGATTTATTATTTCACTTATTGCCTATGTTTGAGAAAGTGATAAAGGAAATAATAACAGTGCATATTAAACTTAAAAGTATATTGTGCCTGTTTTTTTCATAGACTCAGTTGTTAACTGACATACCTCTCACCTATAGCCCCAAATCCCTGGTGATAAACTAGCACATTCCAGTCTGATCTTGGAGGTCAGTCTCAAAAAACTCATATTCTCTTAAGCATATTTCTGCCTCCACCTAGGGTTAACCCTGGGAAAATTCTAAATATAGGTCATATCTAGAGTTCCAAAGTATTCAAAGTAACAAATATATTTTTGGTATAGAACTGACTTTATTTTTTTCACACCATGGAAAATTAGGATGACATTTCTAAAGGAAATTGCAAAACCCGCTTACTGAAAATGCAAAAAGAACTCCCAATAACTCATGAACAACTGCTCCATATACACTCCTCTTTGCTGCCTCACACTTTTACCCCAGGATCATAGAGTCTTTTGAGCTCAATATTATGATTTGGATTCTTGTCAGAAGGGTACTAAATTTACTACTGCCATCAGGATAACGTCCTTACATTCCAATGAATGCTTCAGTCTCCCACAGAGTCCTACAGAGTCCCTCCCAGATATGTAGTACCATCTTGTGATTTGAGGTCCTTGCAAAAAGGCAGACACAGTTAGAGTCTTCTGAAGAAGAAACCCCCCATTACATTGGATCTTCATTGCATAAATAATTTACAGAGCAGGAAGCAAAGTGTAGGTCTTTCCCTCCCTTATGTCATAGCTTCCGTCCCTTTTTTATCTTCCGCCTGCAGGAATCACATAGATATTCTTCTTTCTCCAAGAAGCATGTTTTTCAACAACAACTTTTCTCTCTCTGGAGACCAAATCCTTTCATTTTAAAATTTGATGTTATTACTGAGGTTTGCTCTGAGAATTTTTCTTTCTAAGTAAAAGTCTAGATTCTGGCATCATGCTCACTAGGAAATGCCGACTTCTTCTAATTATGAGATAGGCATTCAGGAATAGCATTGTCCATGAATACCCCTCTGGAGCTACATGAGAAAATGTGGAACTTGTATATATTTCTTCAGTATATTTCACAATTGATATAGCATCGATAATATTGCCAGTGATAGGAGACACATGTAATTCCTATTTGCCCTAAGACAGTCATTAATGGCTGCTGAGATGGATACTTGCATTTCTTTTTTTTTTTTGAGGATTTTCAGCTCATTCTCTCTTCTGGTTTTAGACTCTTCCCTATTTATTTATCTTATTGTGTTCTTGGATTTTATTTTAGGCTGTTCTCTTGAAATCTCACCAAAGAAGAAAATGAGAAAAGTCAAGAAAAGAATTGGAATGAAGGGTTAATGTTCAGAGAGGCATCAAGTCCAAAGGAAAGGGGAGAAAAACATAGAACAAGTCTGTCTACAGGTTATCTCTTCCTCCCTTCAACCACCACCACTTCTCAAACCCAGGCCTGCTCTGCTTTGATCTGGTCTGTCCTCAAAACTGAGAAAAGGTACAAGAGCTTCAGAATTATATTGCTTACCTATAGACTAGCACAACGGCATTTCTTTTCCATCATCTCAAGAACCCTGTCAATCAAATTACCTTGGGGTCAGCCCCAGTTACTAAGTGGTTTGGTCCTCTTAACAAGGTACAAAACAAAAGCATGCTAACATTCTGAAGGGGTTCTTAACCTGGGGCCCATGAACTCATTAAAAAAATCTATCCATCTCTCTATCTGCTATATTTCAAATAACTGGTTTCCCTTGTGATCAGTCTCATGTATTTAACTATATGCATTTCAAAAGGTTATTCTTAGAAAGGTCCCTAGCCTTCACCAGACTGCAAAAGAGATTCATGACAAACAAGGGCTATGAATCCCTGCTCTAAAGAAACAACTATATTATATTATATGTTATTATATAATAGCTACATTATTAGCTATAATGTTAATTAAATATATTTTGGAGAGGGGTGGCTAAGTGGTACAGTGAATAGAGTACCAGCCCTAGAGTCAGGAGGACCTGAGTTCAAATGTGACCTCAGACACTTAACATTTATTGGCTGTGTGACTTTGGGCAAGTCACTTAACCCCAATTGTCCTGCTTCCCCTCCTCCAAAAAGCAAAAACAAAATATATTTTGGAGGTATTGGATATTATGTGCCAGATATAGAGTTATTACAGCTGAATCCATAGGACAAAGAAGACAGAACTTCAAGACAAAACATTATGAATTAACACTAGAGAATTTTAATCCTTAAAGTGTTCACTCAGCAATCATCCCCCACCAAAATTCACACAACGAATCCTACACCCACACACTCAGATTGAGCATCAGAGGAGAAAGGTAGAAGACCTGAAAACCTATTGCCTTCTAACTGTGGTCTAGCCCTAAGCCAGAATTCTCAAAGGCTGCAGGGATTCTTCCTGGAACACCCTCTCCACCATCTCTCCACTATACAAAAAAAAGCAACAAATGATGATTCAATCTCACCAAAGAAGAAAATGAGAAAAGTTAAGAGAAGAACTGGGATAAAAGTCTAATGTTCATAGAGGTGTCAAACGCAAAGGAAAGGGTACAAAAACCAAAACAGAATAAGTCCTGCCCACCCTCTCTGACAGGGTACTCAGAGCAAGTTCACAAGTCAATGAAACCTATAGCCTTCACTGTCTGAGGGAGATGATGTAGGAAGGCAACATAGTCTCAGTAGTGTACCTATCAGCAAAGAAGGTCATGGTAATAAGGCAATTACCCAAAAAAAGGTCACCGTGATGAAGGGGATGAAAAACAAAAGATTTCAAGAGAAAAACTTCAAATAAAAGCCAAGAAAACAATTAGATAAATAAATAGGGAGGATTCTAAAACCAGGAGAAAGAGTCATAAATCCTCCAAAAAACATGTAAACTACTATTAAAAATATTTTAAGACTAAATAAAGGGAATCAATGTCTTGTAAAATACAGAAAGCTGTGAATTCCTAAGAGAACATATAACAATAAGAAAAAAAACCCTACAGAATGGTTCAAAAGATAAATGAAATCTATAAAAGAAACTGTTGGAAATGAATATGTCATAACTTAGAACTCTCAATGAAAAATTTAAAAACCCAATGAGAAAATTAGGAACAAAAAATTCACAATAGTATCTCTAAAGATGTTAAAGAGAGATCAACAAATTTTGAATGCAAAAATACTGGAGAAAACAAAAATAATTCATGACTCAGCACAAACCAAAGCCATTGACCTTAAAGACAATCCATAGCCCAGAATAATCATAGGAGCATAGATTTAGAGCCAGAAGGGACCTTTTGAGCCTATGAGCCCAGCATCCTTATTTTATATGTGAGGAAACTAAGGCACGGAGGAGATAAATGACATACTCAGGGCCACCCAGCTAATTAGAACCTCAGGTAGGTTTTAAACCCATGTCTTCTTTCCTTGAAGTCTATTACCTTATCCACGAAACCACATAGAACTTGACAAATAAAAACACCTGAACATCATAATGCAGGAAATAATTCCAAAAAAGTGCCCAGAATATGTGAATGCAGAAAACAAAGCACCAAAATATCAGGGTACCCAATGGAATGTCTTCACAGTATTCAGAAATTGACTTGGATCATAGAAAAAAATTGCATTATACTATAGTTCAATGGTTCCAAGGATTTCATTGACATTTTATGCCTTAAGGCAGATTGTCACACTTCTATGCCCTAGTAGTTTTTATAAGATATTATGGTTAAAAGAAATGTATCACTTGGTGACCAGTTTTATGATGATGAACCTCCCCAAATTTGATTAAGCTGGTTCTCATAAAACAGACGTGACTAGGTATACGTTTTCTTAACCTTTCTAGCTTGGTAGAAGCTACCAGAACTTAAAATACATTGGAATAGGCTTCAATAACTCAGGATCAACTCCACACTGTGATGAGATATTGTTGTTGTTTAGTCCTTTTCAGTCGTATTCAACTCTTCATGATGCCTTGTGGGGTTTTCTTTGTGAGATACTAGAGTGGTTTGCCATTTCCTTTTCCAGCTCATTTTATAGAGAAGGAAACTGAGGTAAACAGGGTTAAGTGACTTGCCTAGGGTCACACATCTAGTAAGTATCAGAGGACAGATCTGAACATCAGGAAGATGAGTCTTCCTGACTCCAAGCCTTGTACTCTACACTGCTCCATTTAGCTGCCCCAATTAAAAGGTATTAGTGAAGATCTTTGTAGTAGGGTTAATAGGTTTTGTGATTAATAATTGATTGTATCCCAGGATCCCTAGATCCATAGTATCTGGCTAAATGTAGATGTCTTCAATACTAGCACTTCTCATTTCCTTGAGATTTTTCTCCCTCTTATCATTTGTTCCCTTTCTACTTGGCCTTGATTTCTCACTCTTTGCTACTATTTCCTTTCCCCAAAGAGTTTTTGATATGTCCTCCTGTTTAAAAAAAATCAAATAATAAATATCTATTGAGGATCTACTATGTTCAAATTACCTGGATGCCATTGGGAGGGGGGGAGGTACAAAAATCCATGATGTGATTTTTGCCTTCACAGTGGTTATAATCTAGTTAGAAAAGTAACTGACTTTTCTCTCTTCCCCCTTAGGAAAAAAAAAGGCACAATATAAATGCATTGTATTGTCTGTCTCTTACACTGCTTCTCTCATGAAATTCTGTTGAAAACTATTTGGCCCCATCACATACCTCTTCATTGATTTTAGGGTGAATCTGTATAAACCAGGGAGTGCTTGGGTGCAGTGAGTGGTGTTTCATGACATCCAAGAAGTAGTATAAAGGACACTTTCAGAGAAAAGTATAACCGGAAAACAAGGGGAGCAGGTTATATGGTGAGAACCAGGGATTAACAATATACGATTTACATGCTCCATTGGTATCCAAGCAATGTTAATGGAAATAAATGGACATCCCTAGCAAATTGGGTGGATTCCCTTTAGAAGACTTGGACAAGAGACACTCAGGATGATAGAGTTTAGATGGGTTGCAATCTGCATTGCTGGAAGCACTGTCCATATTGAAAAACTCACAGGTTCATCAAAGTAGAAAAAAAATGGCCTTCAAAATGATGATGATGATGATGATGATGACGAATTATTATGATAATGATGGCTTTTTAAAAACTCAATAATAAGAAGGATGAATGAAGAAAAGAAACTTTAATATTACAACTGCTGCTAGCTATACAGATTGTGTAGAAAAGATGAGATAGGGAAAGAAAGCATTTCATTCTGTTTCTGCTAGAGAAACGGAAGACATTTATCAGGGTAATTTCATGAAGGATAATTCTTAGAATCCCATATTCTTTAAAGAAAACCCTAGTAATTGTTTTTTATTTGTTCTAAATTGCAAGAGGAAAAAATTTATTACTAATTGCACAATTATTTCATTACACAGCCCTAAAAAAAAAAAAGTACTTGAAGTCTCAATTACGTTTTGTGAAGAATTACTTAATTTAATAAATAATTTTTGACTGAAGTGATTATTTACTTAAAACATACAATATGCAAGATGAACCTGAAATAATATTTTTCAAGTGCCATATAATAAAATAATTGTGCAATTAGTAATAAACAATGGACAAGAATGACAAATGTTTTATTTAAAACTTGAGGAAAAGCACATCACTTGCTTGTTTGGTTTTTTTTGCAAGCAAACACAGTCCTATGGCATATTAATCAAAGTGGAGTGTGTGTGTGTGTGTGTGTGTGTGTGTGTGTGTGTGTGTTTATGCCTCTGGCAGCTCTGTTTTAAAGTAAAATCCTTAACATCAGAACCTAATGCCCAGTTTTAATTTGTGTTCAATGAAGAAGACAATCAAAGTTATATAAGAGCCCCTTGATTACTTTTCTGAGGGACTGGGATCTTGACATGTCCATGACTCTCTTGTATAGCTTCAATATATGGTGCTTGAAAGAGAAGTCCCCATCTTGAACATTGCTACACAGACTTATAGAGAACCATGCCCTTGAGAAAGCGGGGGGAAGAGGAGAGGAGGGAAAGACAGACAGAGAGAGAGAGAAAGAGAGAGAAGGAGGGACAGAGAGAGGGAGAGGAATAGGGAAGAAAACAGAGGGAGAGCGAGAGGGGGAGAGAGAGGGAGAGGGAGAGAAGAACCAAGCAGAGACAAAAATGAAATAGAACTGTCTTCTGGTAGTTCTTCATAGTCCATGAAAACAATAATTAAAGGTGGAAAACAACCAGGGAGTGCTTGGGCAAAGGTTGTTAAACCACTACTCCAAGGGCAAGTCACTGTAGATTGCCAAAGATTGTCAGGGAAAAGATAGACCAGTTTTCACTAAGAAATCTGATGTTGCCAGCTCTGTGTGTGTGTGTGTGTGGGTGTGGGTGTGTGTGGGTGTTGGGGTGTGTGTGGGTGTGGGTGTGTGTGTGTGGGTGTTGGGGTGTGTGTGTGTGTGTGTGTGTGTGTGTGTGTGTGTGTGATACTTTAGGAGGATATTTCTTCCTCTGTTTCTTGGTAATATGTAATGAAATTAGAGAGAAGGCATAATTTCATTGGTTGGCATATTCTTTATTAATAACAGCCATTACTAAAGTTTCTCATTCTGGCTTAGGAAGTGTGTCAGGAACCTGTTTACTTTGATAAACTTCTTTTTTGCACTTTTCTCTCTTTCCTCATTCCCATTCCCAGAACAAGTATGACTCTTCCATATGTCCTTCATATTGAAATTTACCCGTACCTCATAACATCTCAGCCAGGTCTGCAGATGTTTTCCAAGATGATTGTTAGGCAATATGGTTGATTGGTTAGCGCTAATGGGAAAATGCTAGAAGAGACTACTAGGATTTTCATTCCTTCCTTGGTAGGTGTGATAGCAGCAGTGTTTTGTGTTTGTTAGACTCAAAGAAATGATTTTAGTAGCAGGAATTTCTCACAAAGTTGGAAAGGATTTTGGCAATTGAAAAGGGATATTTCTGGGAAGACAGGGCTCATCACATCCCTCAGAATAATAACAATAACTAACATTTACATAGTGCTTTAAAGGTGGAAAGTATTTTAATAAATTAATCGATAAGCATTTATTAAGGTACCTACCAAATGTCAGGCACTGTTGTAAGTGCTGAGACTAGAAAGACAAAAATGAAATACTTCTTGCTCTCAAAGGGGATATATCTATCCAGGAAGACAATGAACACACAAAGAAGTATGTAAAGAATAAACATGAATAAATATAAAGTAGTTTAGAGAACAGGAATATTAATAATTATTCTATATACCCACTTTCTGAGGTAGGTACTCTAGATGTTATTATCTTCACTATATAGACGAGGAAACTGAGGCTGAGAAGTTCATTTATTTGCCTAGGTGATAAATATACAAGGAAAAACTTGAATCCAGTTCTCTCTGAGTCTGGTTTTAGAATTTTATTTCATATGCTACACTGTCTCACCTCCCACCATGCTGTGTTGGCAGTCACCAACTCCACTTACATGTAAGCTATCTATTCCCAATGAACTAGTAAAATTGCCTCTCAATATCATTTTACAGACTTCAAAATAGTGGCAAAAAGTCATCCCTTTACACATCTTTGAGACCTAGGGATTAGTAAAAACTCAAACATAAGGTATTGCTAACAATAAAGACCAATGAAAATTAAAATGAGTCATCTTAGTGACTATAAGTCAATGGGAAAACTGAATTCAATTTGTAAAAATTAGATTTAGTATACTTGCAATTCTATACACCCTCAGAGTTGGGAGAAGTGTGGAGTCCTCCAAAAAGAATTTTAAAGATGTTTACCTTGATATCACATTTTAAGCACACAATTCCTTTCTTTGCATAGTGAAACTCTTTATAATCTACTCTGAAAGTAATTTGGCTTCTGGATGCAATTCAGACAATTCATAGAATCTAAGGGAAGAAGGAAGTTTTGAAAACTGTGTTTGGGAAGGAAAAAAAAATCCAGAACTGCTATGATTTGAGCTTTAATTCCTTTAAAACTTACCTATGTTCCTGTCAATGGTCTTCTCATAACCATATGAATTCTCAAAACAAATTGATTAATCTTCATTTGCATTTTCTACATAGGAAACTCCATGTCTATAACTCACCATAATATAGGCAAGCCTGGCCTTTGAATCAGGAGATATTATATTTCAGTCCTGGTTCTGTCACTGATAAGTTATTTTAAACTTGGGCAAGGTATTCTACCTCTATAGATATGTCCTCATCTTTTAAATGAAGGGGGTGCATTAGGTGAGTTCAATATTAGCACAAGATGACTTTATGATTTCTTGGCTTTCTGATCATAAAGATAGAGGGAAAGGACTAGAAGAATGCCTCTCAGCTTTCCAGATTATTTGGGGAAATGAAGCCTTCCATGGCAGAAGTTCTTTGAAGAAAACAACCCTTAAGAGGCAGATATGCTTCCTACCCTTTTTCCAGGAGATTTGAAGGTAAAAGAATATGACAAAACAAAATATATAACCAAGTTAGAAATGCTCATGTGACATAAGGGCCAGACAACATAGTGGGGGATTTTTAACGTTTTTGGCTCATTTCCATCAAGAAAACCTGAGGATTTTGTTATATGACACCACTGTCCAATATTTTGTCATTGCCTTCCCTTGCAAGCACACAATTCACAAAATTCAAAGAAATTTTTTCTTTACAGGGTCAAAGGACAAACAGAACTTAAAACTACTGGTAAATACTGACCAGCAGACAACTCTTCCCCAAAGATGCGTATTTTTTGTTCATTAACATTGGTAGAAATTACAACTACTTTTTGTCAAAACTCTTTGATGTGTGGCTCCCATGATTATTTTTCACTGTGGATAATGGGAAATGCCTGTTGTTTCTCCTTCCTGAAGTTCTCTGTAGCTGTCAATGGGCAGTATCCTTTTTTCATGCACTTCACTGAAACTCACAGTTCCTAGTTCCAAAAACATGATATTTCTAATCCTTTTTCTAGGGAAAAAGACAAACTAACAAACAAACTTTATCGTTGGCCCCTTGGCAGTACACTTACATGGAGATCTTCAAAGTTTTCTTGTCATGACAGGAGATTCATAATACCACTCCATTTTAACTAAAACACAGTGCTAAGTTATGGCACCTCCCCTTTGATGCCTTTCTCTTACCCTGAAGTTCCAGCTGAGCTCTGTCCTCACACAGAGATTATCCAAAGAGATAAAAAATATATATCATCCCTTTTACCTCTGAGATTTTTGTCTGTACCCAATTGGGACATGGTGATTTTATGGTGTACAGACTACTCCAGACCACCTATCAAGGGTAAGGAATCTGTGGTCTCAAGGGCACATGTGGCTCTCTATGAGCTCAAGTGCAGCCCTTTCACTGAATCCAAACTTCACAAGACAAATCTCTGTAATAAAAGGACCTAGGTGTTTTGTTTCTTCTCCTAGGAGTTAATAAACTTCGCAAAATATTTTAATTTCTCTACAATTGTTTGTAATGTTATATGAGTCGTTCTGGAGCCAACTGAGCAGGATTACTCAAATTAACCAAGACTGCTTTCCAGATCCTCTAAAGTAGGACATTAGAACTTCCTAGCGTAATCATGGACTGGGAGAATGAAAGGAGTAAACATAATATCCATTGCAAAAAGAAGGGAAGAAGGATATTTGAAGCTATATAATAGGTATGAATTTTCCCCCCATAGAGAGTAGAGAAGGAAATAGGTGATTGTATTTGTAAAATAATGATGTCCCCCAGGAAAGAGGTCATCCAATAATTGTCAGAAGAAGAAGAGATGAGTAACAGTGGGTTGGTGACTCCATGCTGAGGGGCACTGAAGCAGCTATTTGTTGATGTGACATTAACAAAATGGGAGGTCTACATTCATCCTAGGACATTTCAAAAATATAACGGAGAGGCTACCAAGTCTTGTCAAATCTGATGGCCACTACATATTCCTGGTAATTCTTTTGGGAAATGATGAATCACCAGCAGGGCACTAAAAAGCATTATTAGGGGTTACGAAGTCTTAAGTGAGAATCTAAAAAACCTTAATACAGTTAAAAAAAAATCTTAATGAAGTTAAAAAGTTTAAAAACCTCATTCTGAGAATGGGTCCACGGGCTTTATTAGTCTACCAGAGAGGTCCTGGACACAGAAAGGGCAAAGATTTCTGCCTTAGGGGCACAAAATGATGATGGTTTTATCCCTATAGTTAAATGAAGATAAGGGCTTCAGAAGGCAAAGATATATTTGATAAATGAACAATTGTCTGAGAACAGAATTTTGATTTCTAAATCATGTTTTAAAGTATAGGAATAAAAAGCTTTTAGGTAGGGATGATGATCCTAATGAAAACTGGTAAAACAGAATTATGTTGATATTTATCTGTTTGTCATGTTATGTAATTGATCAAGTGAGAGAAGATGAGCCATATATAACCGCCAAACCAGAGACCATGGAGAATATGGAAAGAAAAATATAAGTATAATTAATAGGAGGCAAAATTAAAAAAAAAACACCCAGCAATAAACCATGTTCTCAGTAGTAATCACATAAATTTACAAAGTATGGATAATAAACAAGGTGAATTAAGTGTCTTAATTTGAAGAGGTAAATTCAGCCTAATAATAATAATTGAGAAATGGAGGGAATGGACTAATGCCTGGTTAGTTATGGCTATTGATAAATGTCTTTTTAAAAGGGAATAATAGATAAAAGGGCCAAAGAAGTAGCATTATATATTAAGGTACACTGATGTGTGAAAATCCAATAACTAGAGGGGGAAACTATAGTGGAGGGCATTTGGATGATCTATCAGTAAGCATTTATTAAATGCCTGCTATGTGCCAAGCACTGTGCCAAGTACTGGTGATTTACACACAATAAGTGAAACAATCTCCAGTCTCAAGAAAATTACATTCCACAAAGGAAGACAACAGGTTCATATGTATTAATAAAGAAAAAATATATAATTTGGAGAGGAGGGAATTAGCATTTTGGTGGATCAGGAAGGGCTTCATACAAAAGGTAGCATTTGCTGAATCTTGAAGGAAGTACGGGATTTTATGAGGCAGAGGTGAGGAGGAAATGCATTACAGGTATGAGAGATGACCAGTAAAAAAGACACATAGATGGGAAATGGAATGCTGTGTATGAGAAACAAAGAGTACAGTTTAGCTGATTCACAGTGTTTGAAGGAGAGTAATGTGTAGTGAGGTTGGAAAGAAAAATTGGGACAAGGTTGTGAAGGGTTTTAAAAGCCAAAATAGTTTCTGAAGATCAGCTGTGAAAATTAATGGAAGGAGAAACATAAACAAAAGTATTGTGGTAGTATCAGACAACCCACGTGGACCAAATATGGGAAGATTTGGAAGAGTTTAAGCATATCACAAATTTGGCAAGTAGGCGTGATGTGGTTATGATCAGGGGACTTTGACTATATGTAAATCTGTCAGACCTCTCTGTCAAAACCAGAGCAGATACTGTTAGTGACTTTTAATGATAATTTGACACCTCAAGAAGTTTAATAAGCAATGGGGGGGGAGGGGTTGCTATTGTATATTTTATTCTTCCCAGTGAGGAAGGACTGCTTGCTGATATAGACATAATTAGAAAGATAGAAAGAACCACTGAATCAGATGGTATATCCAGTTTGGGGTTTAGTTCCAAATGTTTTCCAGATTGTTTGGTCCAAATCACAGCTCCATCAACAGTGTGTTAGTATACCTATCCTCCTACAGCCCCTATAAAATTATCAATTTCCAACTTTGTCATTGTTGAAAATCTAATGAGTATAAAGTAAAATTTCAGAGTTGTATTAATTTACATTTCTCTTATTATTAGCAGTTCAAAATATCTTTTTCATATGGTTATTGATAACTTGTATTTCTTCCTTACCAGAACTATCCATTCATATCCCAATTAACTACTTAGCTATGAACCAAAGGGACAATTCTGAAATGTGTCATTTAAGGGACAATTGGTGTGCATTTAGAAAGGAAAGCAATCATTACTGAGAAGGAGCATTCCACCAAAAATGTTGATGAATACAACACTAAACTTTATTTCCTGTTTTGACAAAATTACTCGACAAATAGATAAAGGCAGTCATAAAGTCACAGTCTAGCTGTAGGTCAGCAAAATATTTGACAGTCTCTCATTCTGTCCTTATTAATGAATGTAGGGAGATGTGGACTAAAATCAGGGCTTCTTAAGCTTTCCATTCATGACCCCTGTTCATATTTTGGTAGCATCGCATGTACAGTGTAAAGTGCACATGCTTTGTGTTCAGAACCAAGGTTGTGGTAAAGTTACACAATGCAACACGAGCAAACACTGCCAGAAACATTTCAGATTCATTATGCATTTGACTTTAAATTTTTGGCCCTTGTGTGTTCAGAAACCTATTACTGTTGTCAAATTATCAATACACGTGGCCCACATAAACACAAAACGAGACATTTAAGAACTAATGAGCTGGATGATAGATGGTGGTTTTATTTTTTTTTTTTTGAAGTCCAGAACCCTCGTGGATTTTAATCTGGGAGTGTAGAGTAATGGGGTAGGGAGGAAGGGGTATTGGGGGCTAGGCATCCTCTTCCTTCCTGGGTATTTCCTGGTCTCCTCAGCTCGGGGTGACTGCCATGGAGCAGAAC
>CM053582.1:397190384-397250341 GCA_028627135.1 Pseudochirops cupreus | reverse complement strand
CCTGACCTCCCCTCCATCATCCTACCTCTCATCCCCCTTCCCCCTGCTCTTCTATGTGGCAAGATGCCCAGTTTAGAGTTTATGTCATTCCTTCCCTAATCCAAATTCCGTGAGAGTAAGGTTGACTCTTTCCCTTTTGCCTTCCTCTTTTCCCCCTCTATTGTAACAATTATCTCTTGCCTCTTCCATGAGATGCTCAACCCCATTCTGACTCTCCCTGTCTCCTCTCAATCTAATCCTCTCTCATCTCAGAATTTCACCATTTAGAATATTATCCCTTCCTATTCAATGGATCTTATGCCCTCTATGGATTCATTTATATATATACTCAGGTATGTGCTTGTTTGCTAGCTGCATAACTCTTGACAAGTCACTTCAACTCTGCCTCCTCCGTTTCCTCATATGTAAAATAGTATTAGCATTACCTCCCAGCATCAGTGTGAGGATGCAATAAGATATTTGTAAAGAGCTTTGCAAAATGTAAATTCCTATAGAAATATCAGCTATTGTTATTATCTAAGAGAAAGAATTATTTCTGTCTTGTATTAATAGCTAATTATAGAATTAGGGTCAAGGATTTTTTTCCTTTTCTACTTCCTTATTCAGAAATAACCCAGTGTGGGAAATGGCTCTCAAAGCCTTACCCAGATCTAATCAAAAAGATCTAATCTACTAAATCTACTAAAGATTTAATCAAAAATTGTAAAAAAAAAATTCTAAATTTAGGCTAATGGGTAGATTCCTGCTCATTGTGTTTGCCCAGACAGGTCTAGGAAAATGTGAATTCTCCATTTTGTCTGACACCTGATACGGAATTGATAACTCCCTTTGACCCAGACATGGGTGATCCAAGTCATGTATTCCAAAGGCCTTCATTTTAATATCACCCACCTTCCATTATAATATTTATCCTCTCTTAATACTTGTTGACCAGAGTTTATTTTCACCCTCAGCTATATCCCTTCTTCAAAAGATTATTAATATTGAAGGTCTGACGGGTTCAGTCTCTTGGCTTCTGAGGGACAATGAACTTGATATTGTTAACTACTTTTTAGACCAATTCAAGAAGACTAACTTTAATTTACTCAGAAACTCTTGTCTCTTGGAACTTTTTAAATATCACTCACCGCAGGTTACATGGCTCCTTACTGGCAGAATGGGGATTCCAGCCCTGATCTCTTGACTTCTAATCTAGTAGGGTTTTTTTCTCATTGTAATTAATCATTTCACTTAAAATCAATAGGTCAAGGTTTTAGACCTAGATCTATGACACTTTGTCAGTCACTTAACCCCTTTGAGCCTTAAAGTCCTTTTGTGTTTCATAGCAATAAAAATACAAGGTGTTCCAAAAGTTTTAGTGTAGTTTTAAGCTTTCATAATTTAAAACTGAACCAAGACTTTTTAGCTACCCTCAATTTGCACTGTTATAAAGGATGGTTCTCTGGGTCGAGGAAACATGCAGGATACAGGAGGAAACCCCAGGTGATGCAAAAATAAAAGACATCAATAAATATGTTGTTAAAAAATCATTTTCATCATTTTTGGATCATTTACCACCCTTACAGAGTTGTGGTAAAGTCTAAAATGCTACTTAAACAAAGAAATGTTGATATGGGAAACTCCTTACTGAAGAAACCTCATTTCTATGCAGATCTCAGCACCTTCTCTGCCATATTGACAGATGCTTAGAGCAGTGGTATCAAGCTCAAATAGAAGCGGTGGGGGAGTAGCCACCAGAGAGGAGGAAGGAGGAGGCACAGAACTAATCATAAGGATACCTGCGGGCTACATATTGACTTGGTTCTTAAAGTGTAGTGTTATCTATTTTATTTATTTTGTTAAATATTTCCCAATTACATTTTAGTCTGATTCCTATGTACTCAGAAGTGAGCAGGATTTTTTTTTTACTTTAGCAAAAAGAGTTGATTTATTTAAAATAGCATGGTTCCCCTCTAACAGTATTGTTCACACATTTACCTTCCATCAGAATAGGCCGATTGGTACAGGCAGTGTCTACACACACACACACACACACATACACACACACACACACACACACACACACACACACACACACACACCCCTTCCCCCACAATCAGAGTTGTATAAGGAGAGCCAGCACCATCTCCCAGCAAGTCCTTTAAACCTAGCCTAAGAGGTGTAAGAATTTCTCCCAAGGAAATATGGAAGTTCACAGCTATGCCTTTAGTCACTGGCAGAGCTTAAAAACAAACAGCAAGCCTATGAGTGACTGCTTGGCCTCCACTCACCCACCCTGGTGCCCCCATCACACTATGGCCTCCCACTCTGCCCTAAAGCAGTATGCTTCAGTTGCCTGTGTGCTAGGTCCTCCACCTCACTTCCACAATGCTAGCTCCCAGTGTGCAAAGCTGAGTGTCACACAGTCTACCTGGGCCCACAGTGTTGAGAAGTTGTGACTTGACCAGGGTCACACGGGCAGTTATGTCAAAGATGAAGCTTCCACCTAACCTTTCTATATCCATGACAGGAACTTTAGCCCCTATACTGTCAAGGAAGAGACTATCCAGGGAAGACAGCACATAAAAGGATACTATAAGAGGGAAGGGAAAAGAAGATCCCTATATGGGAGCATAGTGACCAAAAAAGTCAGAGGTGCAATCAGAAGGCATCTGTCTGGGTAGGTCTCAGAAATGGAGCTCAGGACAACAATTCACCCATGGGAAAAGGGTTCTGGCATGGGGAGTTGGGAGACATGATAGAGTATTCCATAAAAAGAAGGCCCAAGACACTAAGATTATACAGAGATATGATGGGTAGATAATAGATAGGGAGATAGAAAGATAGATAGATACACAGATAGATATATAGATAGATACATGATAGATGGATGATAGATGATAGATTGATGGATAGATAGATAGATGGATAGATAGATAGATAGATAGATGGATGGATGGATAGCAGAAGTTTATTAATGGGGTTGCAGAAAATTCAACTGAATTTCTTAGTTCTTCAGTGTAATTTATGGAAACATTTTAGAGCTAAAAGGAATCTATGAGGCCATTTGGTCTAATCTCCTCATTTTACAAATAAAGAACTAAGAGACAGACAGACAGAGAGACACAGAGGAGGGGGGAGGGAGAGAGGGAGAGAGAGAGAGAGAGAGAGAGAGAGAGAGAGAGAGAGAGAGAGAGAGAGAGAGAGAGAGAGAGACAGAGAGAGAGAGAGAAAGAGAGAGAATGTTAAAGTGAACTGTCCAGGGTAGCTAATAAGTATCTGAGGCAAAATTTGAACTCGGTCCTCCTGACTTCAGGTCTTGTTCAGTTGTTTCAGTCACATCTGACTCTTCCTGACCCTATTTGGGTTAATTTATTTATTTGGTGCTTTGTTTTGTTTTGTTTTTGGCAAAGATACTGAAGTGGTTTTCCATTTCCTTCTTCAGCTTATTTTACAGATGAGGAAACCAGGGCAAGCAGGGTCAAGTGACTTGCCCAGGGTCACACAGCTAGTAGGTGTCTGAAGCCAGATTTGGATACAGGTCTTCCTGACTCCAGGCCCAGTGCTCTATCTGCTGTTCTACCTAGCTGCCCTGACTTCAAGTCCAGGACTCCAGTATATCACCTACCATACTACTATGTATGTGCTGTGGGATTAAATAACAAAATAGTGCCTGCCTTCAAGAAGTTTATAGTCAACTGGGGGCAAGTCTATAGTCTACCGAGGGCAAGGACAACATGCTCCTAGTTAAGTATATTATCAAATAATCTAATAAGAGAGAGTCCCATAAACTAAGCAGGTGGGGGAAGAGAAAAGACAAGGAAACAGAGAAGATAGCTTGGAGGAGGTAACAGCTGAGTTAAATGTTTGGCCTTACTAGGGATTTCAAACAATACCACAGCACAACCCAGGAGAACTGCGTTAACAGTGCTATCTAAATTAGACAAAACACACACACACACACACACACACACACACACACACACGCACACACACACACACACACACACACACACACGTACAGAGGCAGAGAACACACACACACACACACACACACACACACGTACAGAGGCAGAGAACTGGCCTCCAAGCTTGAGTTAAATAGTTCCAGAATCTTGAACTTTTTCAGGGTCTTAGAATCTGAAATGTGAGAAATTATCCTGTCCCAGTGCCCTGGAAAACAAGTCCTTTTCTCCTAGTCAGCAAGAGAGTCTTCTCTAGGCCTTGATGCCCCCTCTGCTCACACAGGCTGTTGTTGACAGAGATTCCACACATTGGAAGGGATGTAGCTGAAAGTATCCAGGAGCCCAGGTTTCATTTCCTTGGTTGAGATGATGTTCCTGACATGTGAGGCTGCTTAAAAGTTCTCACTTGCCGTAACACAGGCATACATAGAGCTGGAAATCACAGGCACCTACCACTGTGGTGGTGAAAGGCACTATGTAAATGCAGAGAGAACAGAGCTTTCTTCCCCCCCAGAAAATTACAAGAATCTAAATATGTTTTATTCTTGCTGTCATTTTTTTTCTCACAAAAAACGAAAAACAGTTTTCACAGGTATTAAATTTTCATTTTGCCCCAGAAAGGGTGAAATTTTCTGTAAAAAAATTATGAATTTCCACAGCAGCAAATTCATAAAAATGTATGATGGGGACCCTCAGGGTGCCTCTTTACTTGTTTTGAGATGAAAAGCTGTTTGTACTCATGGGTAGAAATACAGACATTGGGAAAAATTAATCATGCAAATATTTGTAAAGCAGGAACAAGGAGCTGTTGGGAGCTTCAGCAGAGAGCTGCCTCACTTTGCCCAGGAAATAGAGGCCTGAGGAGAAATCCTTGACAGGACAGAAAGAGAGAGACAAGTCCAGTTTTCAGACCCCATCTTAAAAACTAACAGGACACCAATCAAAATATCTTGGGTTCCTTTTTGCTAGGAGGAGGCTTTTGGCACTCGTCTCACCAAACTCCTTCAATAATTGCAGGATTTTGAACCTTCTTTAATAAGCCCCCTCGTCCTGCACTAAGCTAAAAGCCATATAAAAATTAAGATGACCTTTGCTTTGCTATTGTCTAGAGCTTTTTAACCTGGGGTCCATGAATTTTACATTTTTAAAAATTGTTTTGATAATTATATTTCAATATAACTGGTTTCCTTTGAAATCCTATTTTTTTTTCATTTATAAACATTATTCTGAAAATGGGGCCCTAGGCTTCAATAGACAGCCCAAGGGGTCTATGCCATAAAAATATTAAGCATACCTGCTATCAGCCATGATAGCTCATGTATTTCACTTCCTGTTCCAGACATTATCAGGAAGCTTCTGTTTTTACCATTTTTTAAGGAGGTAGGAGGAGGGCAATTCTCATTTGTTTGTATCCTTATTTTTAAATGTTAAAAGGGTACCCAGACCCTTAAGAGTCTTGATACATGTCTAACATAAAAGAAAACCAGATCGTTGATACATTAGTTATACGATTTTTCATTGCTGTATTGTCTTAGCTTTCAACTTCAGGTGGTAATTCCAAAATGTTGGCACTTCCTTCCAGGGACTGGATCAGCTGGGAAACTAGCAGGAAAGATGGCTGGCTGAGGAAACAGAATGCCCAAATATATCTCCATAGAATCTCCTGGAATAAGACCTGAATTCCCTCCCTTGATCTCAGCCTCCTCCTCTCTAAGTCTTTAGGGATGATGACAAGAACTGGCCCTTCCCCTTGGTTTCCTTACAGCTAGTTAGTAGACATTCCTCTCTCCCCCTCTCCCCAAGGTGCATGTACAAGGAATGAATGAGAAAATGACAGGGGAACCCAAGGAGCTCTTGGGAAGTAACAGGCAATACAAAGACATAAGTGCTGATTACTTGTTTATTGTTGTCTGAGCAAGTCCCCATTTATTTTTCAATTTTCTTCTAGGTGATGACAAGTGTGATGATTTCCTGAGCATTCAGTTCACAGAAAACAACCGGATAAGGGAGTCTGCTGCTATTGGACATGATCAAGCTCGGCTGGGCTGCTGATTCAGGAAGCAGAATTCTGAAGACTGACACAATGCACTATCATGCACAGAGCAGTCCCCTTGGGAGCAAGTATGCCAGGGACCACCCTTGACTGTGCACATCCACACCTCTGCCACCACTCTCAATTTCACCACTTGGATGCACTTCCTTCTGAACCGCCTTTCAGAGGAGTAACCCTTCCAATTCTGATCATTTTAATTCATTACTAAATGGTTTACTAGGTGCAAGGCATTCAACAACAACAACCACACTGGAGTGCCTGCCTTAGAGATGCTTATATTTAAATCAGGAAAGGAAGTTTTGCCATTTGGAACCAAAGCAGACCTGAGGTTCTTACATGTACAATCAACCCACAGACACTGCCATCACATTTATCCTTCCCAATGAATGACTGAAAAAAAATCACATATTAAGTTCTTATTACCTGCAAGGGGCAGGTAGGTGGTGCAGTGGATAAAGCACTGGGCCTGGAGTTAGAAAGACATGAGTTCAAATCTGACCTCAGACACTGACTAGCTGTGTGACCCTAGGCAAGTCACTTAGCCCTGTTTGACTCAGTTTCCTCATCTATAAAATGAACAATAGAAGGAATGGCAAACCACTCCAGTATCTTTGCCAAGAAAACCCCAAATGGTGTCACAAAGCGTCAGACAGGACTGAACAACAACAAAGAATATGTTCAAAGAGCTGTACCAAATTCTAGGGATGCAAATGGAAAAGCAAGGAGGTAACATTGTAATTGGGATAGACAACAGTTCTAGGAGGTTTCAGCTACAATTTATAAGGAAAAAAGATCCAATAATTCTTAAGATGCTTCAGCAAAGCATATGGTTGAAGCATCTTCTTCGATGTCATTTCCTTTGATTAAAAAATGAAACAAAATATACCTATCCTTTTCTGACATTGGGCCATTTGATAGCACCAAGGACTTTGGTGGTAAGAATCCATAAATAGGGAAAGTGAGTAGGATTGCTCTTACATTCTCTTCCATACATATACCTTCCCCCAAATGTTATCTCTTGCTGATTTATTTTCCTTAACTAATTTAATTTTATTTTGAATGTATTCATCGATTTGCTCCTGCCACAACATACACATTACAGAAAAATTCACTTATGAGGCTCCTCGATTCCTTTTCTTTCACACAGAATTCACCTACATGCAAGTGTTGTGATAGATAACAATGCTCAGGGTCACTCAGCCTGTCCCCAGTAACTCCTTCAGTGATGGCCTTCATCACCTTGTTGAATAGGACCCCAATAATCAATCCTCAATTATCTGCCTTGTGAATTATCTGAAGCAAATATTGCTTTCAAGTCATTCTGGCGTAATTAAGGAGGGTATGTTGACACAATTAACTATCTTTTGTTTACTTTTACTTTCCCCATGCAGCCTGGCACCCAGCAGGAGGCCTTTTAAACCAAAACACTCAATTACCTCCTCTAACCCAGGGAAGGTGTGAAAAATAAATGCAGCCAAATCAATTCAACAGGCTTACAGACACTAACGTTAGACTGATTCTCAGCATTGTCTTTCAGTCTGATGCAGTCTCTGATATGGAGTGATCCTGAGCATGAGGGCAAGACCAACTGAAGGTCCCCTAGGGTGAATTGTTCTCAGTATGTCTTCGTTATGACATCTATCCAACTACCCAGACTTTCTAGTTTCTATTCAGGGTGCCACCTTCCTTCCAGGTATCCAGGTTTACAAACTGGGGATCGTCCTTGACCCTTCCCTTTTCTCACCCCCCCTGGGGGCCATCTCTGGTCATCCTAAGGGATATCTGGCCACTGGACCCAGATGGCTTCAGAGGATAAAGTGAGGCTGGTGACTTTGCACAGCCCTCCCTCACTTAAATCCAATTCATTTGTATATCATGGCATCACCTCATCACCTCTTTGAGAACAAAGAACAAACAACAACTCTCAGCCCCATCCAACTGAGATTCTTCTCTTTCCCCTTCTCCTCCATATTCAATCAGCTGCCAAGTTCTATCGATTGTATTTCCATAATATTCCTAGCATCCGTCCCCTTTTCTACAAATATACAGTTATCCCTTCCAAAGTGTGAATGTTAGAGGCACATTGCCTCCATAATGTGAAAAACCTACATAAAACCATTTGCCCCCCCCCCCTTGTGATTTAAACAATACAAGATAAGAGAAACTTGAGATACAAAGATCACTGTGAGATCACCTGGAGATACCACGTGAAAGATTGGCGTAAACACGCTTGGCACTCCCAAACCAGTGTGTAGAACTGCAGTTCTTTTACTACAAATTTAATTTTAAGAAAAAAAAATTGTACAGCTGTTCATTTGTGTTATTGAATAGTAACACTTATGTTACCGAATAGTTATTGTACAGGTAATATGATACATAACAGTACATAAATTTTCTGCATTTATGAGTTACTAAACAAGAAATCTCTACATTTCTAACCTTTGTGTGTCATCTGCTGGCTTGCACATTCTTTTTGAAAACTATTAACTTATTTTACCTTTTAAAAATTGTGTATATTTATGGTATTAAAAGATAAAATATGTTGATATATAATACTGTACTCCAAAAGCAAGTATAGGGAGCCCATGACACTACCTAGGAATTTACAGCATTTTCTTCTTGCTTGACAGAGGGTAGGAAGACCTTAAGGTGACCTGAAAGGAAATCTGTATTTGAGTAGAAGTCCCTGTGTCCTTGGTGTACTTAGAACAGTGACATAAAAGACAATCAATTCAATTCAACAAGCATTTATTAACTACCTAATGCATGTTGTTGTTGGTCAGTTGTTTTCAGTCATGTCTGACTCTTCCTGACCCCATCTGGGGTTTTCTTGGCAAAGATACTGCAGTGGTTTGGATGCATTATATGACCCACATAAGGAAGTGAATCAACAATGTAGATAACAGATGAAAAGACTCAAGAACCCCTGAATAGGCCTCCAGTGGTAGGGACAGATACATGAATCAGCAAAGGCAACAAGGCATGGCATTGTAGTATGAAGTAGGGGAGAAAGTACCCAGAAAAAAAAAATAAAAAGTCTCTTCATGTGAAAATCAGTGTGTGTGTGGGGGGGGAGTTTATGTGGGGGGGGTTGAGTGTGTGTGGGGGTGTGTGTGTGTGTGTGTGTGGGTGTGTTGGAGGAGAAGGAGAATGAGGCAGTCAGAGTTTAGATTCATATCCCTAATCTGGACTTCCTCTGATATCAGATCCAACCCCCATTCAAATATAAGTTGAAAAAAAAATTCTGAAACAAAAACATTTTCTTTTTCACTCCCCTCCATCTAATACTACCTATAATCATAATTTAAAGCTAGAAGGGCCTTAAAGGTAATCTGGTCCAAGCCTTTGTTTTAGGGATAGCTAGGTGGTGCAATGGATAGAGCAGCAGCCTTGGAGTCAGGAAGACCTGAGTTCAAATTGGACCTCAGCCTTTTCCTAGTTATGTGATTTAATCCTGGACAAATCACTTTATCCTGATTGTCTCTTAAAAACAGCAACAACTTTTGATTTTGTAGTTAAGCCCTAGAAAGTTCACATGACTTACCCAAGATCACACTAGTAGTAAATAGAAGACCTGAAATCCAAGTCTTGGTCTTCCCCAAAAAAAAAAAATCTATCTCCTTTTCCATTATATGATTGCCTTTTATGAGGCAACTCTTAAGAATCAACTAAATCTGAACATTGAATGACTTAATCTCACCTTTGATACTTGCTACCTATGTGCCCTTGGACAAGACACAACCTATCTGAGTTTCTAATTCCTTATCAATAAAATAAAAGAGCTGGAAAAGATAGGCTCTGAGTTCCCTTCCAACTCTGGATCCTAGGAATGACTGGGGAGGCAGTGTGGGATGCTTGGTTCGGAGTCAAAGGAGGTGTTTCAAATTTCACTTCTGTCACTTCTCACCTATGTGACCTTGGGCAAGTAACTTCATCTTTCTGGGTCTCTCTGTTCTTTATTTTTCAAATTTTATTTATTTTATTTTTAACTTATAGAATAAAAGAAGCATTTCCATGACATAGTGCAATGAAAAGATGATTGCACATGAAACTGTAAATCTATTATGTAAAACTTGCTATTCATTTTAAATATATAATACAGTTGTCATGTAAATCTTTATTTTTTAAGAAATGAGAGGGTTAATTAAAGTAGATAACCAAGTTTCCTTCCAGCTCTAAATTTATAAAAGGATGTTATCTATAGAGGTAGAAAGATTGAATGTTAGAGGGACACCATTGTTTTTCCATTTTTGTTTTCCAGAAAATTTGATTCACTGAGCTCAGGCTTTGATATTTATGGTATTTCATGTCTATATCAAGAGTCAAAGTTAACTTTAAGATTAGTCAACAAAGGCAATGCACAGAGCCCAAAAATCTTTATGCAACATCCCTTTAAAAAAAAAATCTAAGGGCTCAAAATCTCTGCTTCTTAGATAATACACTCCTCAAATCTGCTATAAATGGAAAGACATCATAATCAGTTAAATTAAACACTCAGACAGCAGAACCGAACTTTCACACAAGCAAAGCTGTAGACTTCTAAAAAGTTCAGAGATCCCTATAATTAGCCAGCGGGAAGCAGGAGATTGTTTTGCACATTTGCTTTGCCACAACAGGGAGGGAACAAGGGGCGGGGAGTGGGGTAAGAAGGTCCATGGTATGATCGCATCTCTTGGTGTAATCGGGAACGGCACAGTTAACTACATTATCTTGTTAGGATAGTTATATTCTCTCATATGACAATGACTTGCAATATGTAGTCACTGTCTTCTTTGGGGGAGATGGGGAGGGAGGAACAGCAATTACTGTGCAGTACTCGAATCTGCCTGCCAACAGCAGAACAGTGATTTGTGAGACCCATCAAGAGCGGCTGGCAGGATCAATCTGCGGAGATCCCTCTGATAGAGGAATAATGAGTTGACAAAGACCAATGTTGAGTTGGGTCCAAGCCCAATAAGATTACTGTATGGCATCATCAATATTGTCTCTGTTTGGAACTGACACAGCTAGAATGGAATCAATTGTAGTTTCCACTGCACTGTCACACATGATTTTTAACTTGGGCTCACAGCTGTGTAGAGGAGTTTGCAGATGTTGGCAGATTTTTGCTAACTTACGGAATGTCATTATTAAGTAGAAAAAGTAGGAGTCTCACGCCATGGTGGTTTGTGGCTCCTGCTGTGTTCCTTGTGAAGTCTGAGTATTGAATAGAGGGAAAGAGGAAGAGAAAAGAGAAGGCCAAAGAGGAAAGAGGAAGAGGAAGAAAAAGAAAGAGAGGAAGAGGAGAATGGAGGAAAGAAGAGGGAGAAGAGAAGGGAGAGGAAAGGAGAAAAAGGTGAGGAAAGAGGAATGGAAAGAGAAAAAGAAAGGAAAGGAGAAAGGAGAGAGGAAGAAAAGAAAAAGGGTAGAGGGAGGAAAGAGAAGAGAAGAAGGAAAGGAGAAAAAGGGAGGAGGAGAAGAGATAAGGGAAAAGAGAGAAAAAAGAGACAGAGAAAAGAGGAGAGAGAAGAGGGAGGAGGGAAAAGGGAAGAGAGGAGAGAAAGGAAAGAGGAGGGCAGAGGCATTTGCCAGAAAGATTTTTTCATTCACTCCCCAGTTTACTTTGATGGTAAGGGTACCATATATAAAAGCAGCAGATTGTTTTCTAGACTTGGTCTAATTTCAGTTTAAATCTGAACCTGTGGAAATTCTCTTGTTCAGAAGAGACAGCAATAAAGTGGTTATGCCTCACTGTCAAAAGACACAGAGTATATGTAGATGACCCTATCCTGAGAATAATAGAAGTTATTCAAAGAGTTAAGGAAATCTAATAAGCAAATTGATTTTTTAACAATTCCTTCAGCCTCTTCCAGAGTGTTTTATAACCCATTATTCCCTCACAGAAAGCTATCAACTGCATGTTCCCTGTGATCCATCCGTGCATCCAGCCCTTCTCTACATGGATAATGTTAAAAATTCTGATCTGTCTGGTGAAGGCTCTGGCAGCCAGGGATGTAATGTAGGATGTTCTTGTGTAATTAAAAACCCAAGAGGTATTAAAAATAAGAGGCAATTGTTCAAATTACTCTCCAGATGTCACAGTGGCCACACTGGATTTTCCTCTACTACCATCCTTAGTGAAATGTGACTCAATATGAGCCTTTGAGTGTGCACAAGGCACAGTGGCTATATAGAATGATAGGATCACAAACTTAGAACTAGCAGATATCCTAGAAGACATCTCATCCAATCTTCTTTTGCTAACTTATAAGGAAACTAAGGACCATAGAGGGGTAAGTGACTTACCCAAGGTCATGAAGGTAGGACTAGAATTTAAACTCAGCTCTCCCAACTAAAAATCCAGCATTTTTTTCCCCACTGCACCATTGACCATGTTTATGGGTTGGAGGTAGGGAGAAGTAGGGGAGGAAGGGAAACACATTGTAGTCAGTTCCACAGGGGATATAGATCCTAGGTGCTGATTGCTTACACTGGAGACTTATTTGCAGCCATCACTTTCAGCAATCCTCTGGTGGACTAAAAGCTGACAGCTGCTCCATTAGATAAACCCCCCCAGGAGAACTTCTCCACTCCCTAGAGCATCTTCCTGCTTCTGTGTGGCACTTAGATGCAATGAATGTCTCAGGGGGCTGGAGGAAAGTTAGTGTGCATGCTTGACTTCATATCTCTCCATATTCAGTGTTAGCATTTGAACATCCCTTAGAGGTTATGTGAAAAACTACCGTGCACATAGACAGAGGAGGCACTGACTCCTTAGAGATTTTGCAAGGAACCAAAAGTCCCTTCTTCCTCAACTAAAACACAACCTGACCTATAAACTCAGCCTGCTACAGTATCTGAAATCCACTATTAAAGAAACCATTTTTCTTTATTTTTTGGAGTGGGGGAAGAGGAGGTAGTAAGCTGGCTAACCCCTTTTAGAGGTGAGTTTATCTGAGTAACCCATTGCTATCCATCACTGTTCAGTCATGGAGCAGAGAACATGGACATAGAAGAAATAAAGTGATGGGTTTTGTTTTACTATTTTTGGACGGGAGAAGAGGAAGTTGGGAGCATGGAATGTTGTCCAGAGCTATAGGAGTGACACGGTAGAGGGACTTGATGTAAACAGGAGACGGTCAGTCAACAGGAAATTACAAAGCATTTTCTCTGTGCTAGGCAGTAAAACAGCATGAAACCAGTGGACACTGAAATGAAGGATGGGGGTGGAAGTGGTGAGCTACCAAAGATAAGTTTTGACAATACCACAGTTTTCCCTACCACAGACTCTACAATACCTTCCATTCGTTCTCATTTAAGTAACATAAGTAACAGGGACTTCCTTTAAAACTGAGCTCAAATCCCACCTTCAATGGGGAAACTTTTCCAGGCACCCATGTTGCTAGTGCCTTCCTTTTGAGATGACCTTCTGTCTACTCTATATATGTCTGATACAAATGCACCAATTAATTACAAGTTGGCTCTCCCGCTAGAAGGTAAGCTTCTTGAAGGCAAGAACTGCTTTTGCCATTCTTTGTCTTTTGCACTTAGAACAATGTCTACCATGCAGAAGGCTCTTAAAAAAACATTTATTGACTGACTGACATGGTTTTTATTCTCCAAAGGATTCAATCACAATTACAGATGCTGTCAGATGCAATTGTGGAGTTGGCTAGTTTTGCTGAGCTGTTTGTTTTCCCTTCTTTACTCCTTTTTACATGGTTCCTTGGGAAGGGGAGGAACATGCTAGAGTCAATTCTAACCTTGAGAGCTGATTGTTAAATTGTCTGACTATACACTTTGAAAACCAGCCAACACCACATATAAGGGCTTGATTTATTGTTTTACAGATGTCTAAGCTTAAGAAGGTAAAAGAAAAAATGTTCATAATGCAAATTAAACTTAAATGTATGTAATGCATACATCTTTTTTTCAGAGACCTGGAGGTAATATAAAGGTATATTCATTTAAAAACTTCAAGGAAAAACAAAGATTTAATTCCCAGATTCACTGAGAGTCAAAGGAGTTCAAGGAACTGACAGTCTAGGAGAGATCAGACATGAACACAAATTAACTATAATGCATAGCAAGGATGTAAGAACTATAAAGTGAGTTAAGAGTTTGGGGAAGAGAACAAACTTTCTACAGGAGGAAATTTAAAAAAAAAAAACTTCCCAAAAAGGTGGGTCTTATTGGGTAGGTAGTATGTCAACAGGTTGAAATGAAAAGGGAAAATGATATAGAAATTGTGTAAAATGAGGACTTTGACTTTTGTGAACAGAAGAATGGAAGCAGGAAATGGAAGGAGGAATGGGAATAAACAACATTATCTCAGTTGATCTCATTTGATTTTTGCAACAACCCTTGAGGTAGGTGCTATTATTATCCACATTTTATAACTGAGGAACTGAGACAGACCATGGTTCAGTGATTCACCTGGGGTCATACAGATGGTAGACATCTGACACCAAATTAAAACTCAGGCCTTCCTGACTCTAGGCCCAGTCCCTTGCTCCACTGGTTCATCTACCTACCTCAAAAAAATCAGAAAAGGTCCATATTCATGGATCATAACATCACAAAGTTAGAGTTGGAAAGAACCTGAGCAGTCATCAGAGAAAACATCCTTATGTTACAGATGAGGAAATGGCCACACAAGAATGAGAGACAGGATTTGAACCCAGGTACTTGAACTCCATATCTAGTGCACTCTCCATTATAGTAAGAAGTTCTCTTTAGCTGGAACACAGTAAGCCTATCTGGCTATGGTGAGAGTTCAGGCTGAAAAAGTACGTAAAAGGCAGATTTTGAAGGATTTTTACTGTCAAGTCAAGAGGTTTATGCTTGATAAAGGAGTCAATGGGAAGTCATTCAAAATTTTGAACAGCAGAGTTCTTACTTCAATGCTGTAGGCACTCTCTCAGAACTTAAGTTGCAAGCCATCCATGCCTTCTCATCCTCTCCCAGTCTCATCCTCCCATAAAACCACCACAGGAAGTCCAACCAGTATTCAGAGGGTCTCCCCTATATCTCTTGACATTTTCTGGAGAGCAAATACTAGACCCACATTTTCAATCATACAATTGATATCTAATGATGTTTTTTATACCACTTTTCTCAAGCAATTGTTTGTTGGTTGTATGATAAATCCCACTCATACCCACCATGAGTCTTTCCTCTTCATGGGCATGCAACTTCCTCTTCAGAGACTGTGGTATTCTGATTGGAAGGCAGAGAGCATCTCTGACAACTTCCATTTAAGGAGGCAGCCCAGTCAAGCCATTTCTTCATTTTTCCCTGGATTTCACTCTTCTAGACTGCCATTTTGGATACCTTCTTTCCTGCCCTTCTCCTACCTCCCCTTCCATGTGTTAGCTTCCCTATTAGAATATACACTTCATAGGGCCCTCTCCCTGACTTTAAAACATCAGCTGTGCTCTCATGCTTCCATTCCTGTGCTCAGGCTCTGCCTTATTACCTGAATATCCCATTCTTCCTCCTTCGCTACACACCCATCTTTTACTTTTTGAGTTCCTCCCATTCTTCAAAATTCAGCTCAGATGTCACATTCACCAGAAGCCGTCCATGATTCCTCACCTGATAACTGCTTCCCCTTTTACCTCTATATAAGACTTAGTTTTTGTAACTCAATATTATATTGTATATTATAGTTATGTGCATTGGTCTTTCATCTCTACCAGACTGTAAACATAAAATTAAAAGCCATATCCATTCTAAACTTTGTATGTCCTTCAGTGACTAGGAAGGTACTTTGAAAATAGCAAATGATGAATAAATATTTATTTTTGAATGAACTATTCTATCATTGACTTTTCTCCTGTAAATAATGTTGATGTATGTCTATGATGAGGTAGACTAAAGGAATATGCCACCCCAAATGGGGCATTTCATTTCTCTTCCTTTGGTTCACACTCTTAGAAATCCTTCAAGGTTTGATCTGGAGATACTAAATAGGGCCAAGAAACTATTATAGGACAGAGGAAATGATTTACTATCCTTCTTTTATCTTTAGCTGATGTGACAAACCTGAGCTTTTCTAGCTAAGAAAGGCAACAGAAGCCCTATAACATGGTGGAAAGGGTGAGGGTCTTGGCCTCAGGATGCCTAAATTCAGTCTCAGTACTACCACTTAGTAGGCATGAACAAGTCGTTATTTTTCTGGGTCTGGTTCTACACCTAGAAAACGAAGCCAGTTAACTGAATGATTCTTAAAATCCCTTCTGAATATGATTATCTAAAATTCTAACTGTTGAAACAACAGTTACAATAGACCTCTTTCATTTTGATCATCTCAGGTTCAAGAAATCTGTTAGAATAACCTTTCATCTTTCCTCGTGCTGTCCTATGAGGATGTTTGAAGAATATACCTCCTCTTCTTTCCCTAATACAGCGGTTGTCAACCTGTGGGTCGTGACCCCTTTGGGGATCGAATGACTCTTTCACAGGGGTCGCCTAAGACCAACGGAAAACACATATTTCCAATGGTCTTAGGAACTGAGACACCACTCCTCTATCCGTCTCCAGGCAGGTCTGCCCACATACAAGTATTAAAGGGTCACGGTATCATAGTAAGTAACCCACTCTATCTAACTTCATTATTGCCTTAGACATATTGCTCTACTTAATCCCTTCTAAGAGAAACAGGCAGCATGGTGTAAAAAGTAGTATGTTGCAGTGGATAGGGCACTGGACTGGAAGTCATGAAAATCTGGGTTCAAATCATACCTTAGAAACTTACTAATGGTTTTATCCTGGGAAAAATCTCATAACCTGTACATCAGTTTCCTCATCTCTAAAGTTAGGAAGCTGGGCTTGATGGCCTCTCAAGTCCTTTGTACCTCTAAATCTACTGTAGTATAATCATGCCCCAAACAGGATCTTTGAGGTTTTGGCAGTCTTTGTGAGCACGGAGGATTTGCTCATGGCAGAGAATAGGCAGTTCAGGTTTCTTCTGGCAAATGAGGTGATATTCCTAAGTCATTTGAGTTAAGTCCACAAGGATTTTTAAAGTACCTACTGTGTTCCAAGTACTGTGATAAATGCTAGTGATACAAAGATACAAAGAAAAGGGGGGAAAAACCCCAGTAAACCATCAGATGACAATCTGTGGCAGAGAAGAAGTAGGCCATTAACTAAATATCCCTTTTTAGGGACATTTGTGAAGGGTGATAGTCCTGTTATTGTACTCTGGCTAAGCCACATGGGAAGTCCTGTGTTCAGGTCTGCACACCATGTTTTAGAAAAGGTTTTGATAAGCTGGATGCATTCAAAAAGAACAACTGGGATAATGAAGGGTCTATGGACCATGCCATAAAAAGACTGGCAGAAAGAACTGGGGATTCTTGGTCTGAAGAAGAGAAGACTTAGAAGAGAGAGAAGAGGGTGCATTGAAAGGGTAAAAGGGAAGAAAGATATAATAGTCATCTTTGGCATCTTTGATTATTTGAAAAGCTATCAATGGAAGAAAAATTAGGCTTGTTTTCCTTGGCCCTAGAAGGAAGAAGCAAAGAGACAGATTGAGGATCAATGTAAGAGAAAACTTCCTTAATGTTCAAAAATGTCCAGAAATGGAGTAAGCTACCTTGGAGGATAGTTTTCCTTTTCTGGAGATTTTTGAGAAGATGCTAGATTTATCAGTGATGTTCTATAAAGGATTCTTGGTCAGATATAGGTTGGACCAGAAAACCTCTGAGGTCTCTTCCAACCAAAACGCTGTGATTTGGCTATATATGGATTCTTTCATAGGTTTTTGTCATTTGAATAGAGGTGACATTCAACTCTGACTATATTCTTGACATATGTCTATGGGGTGTTCTGGTAAATGTTTAAGGAATAGTTCTGAGGAAAGATGTATGCAGGATACTTTTTTAAGCTTAATCTGTATTACTAAATGTTTTCTTCATCACTTTTTAAAGTCTAGAGAATCAACGAAACAACCAAGTAAGCCCTGATTTGTAGCTTTTGCAATTTTCCAAGATGTAAATGTACATGCTGAAGATGTAAGGATTGGCTCCCAAGCTGGTCCAACTGGATTCAATAGATTCTTGTTGTTTCTGTAATCAATCAATACATTTACCTTTGACAATGAAAACAGAGAATGAACTGGGCCAGAACTGAACAAGGAGGAAGGCAGCATGCTCTATTACCTTTTAGAAACTGAACAATACTTTTGGTGATTCCCAAGCATCTTCCTCAAACAAAGGCTCATTTGTTTGTTTTTTAATATCAATGTTCTTGCAGTGATGTTATGCAGCTACAAGACATAGTATACGACAGTCTCTGAAAAACTTGAGATTGTGAATCAAGAATGGCCTAGAGCAGTGGTTCTCAACCTTCCTAATGCCTCAACCCTTTAATATTTGTATGAGGGCGTATCTGCATGTGGGCGGACTTGCATAGAGGAGCAGTGTCTCGGTTGCTAAGACCATCAGAAATATGTGTTTTCCCATGGCCTTAGGCAAACCCTGTGACCCGTGTGAAAGGGTCATTCAACCCCTAAAGGGGATGTGACCCACAGGTTGAGAACTACTGTCCTAGAGGATGTGATCAGAAAGGGGCAGGGCCAGGAAACATGGTGGGCTAATCATGTAGCCAGAGTGAGTACTGATGAATGAATATGTCATGTGCTTCAACATTAACCATGCAATGTCAAGAGAGCTATTTAGAGGAAATTCTTCAACATGTCGGGTAGATATCTCTCTTGGAAGACTTTTGGGAGGGCATGGATAACAGAAAAAGCATTTCTTAAGTGTTTAAAAGGAAACTGAAAGTTGTAGCTAGGTACCCTGTTGGGAATGGGGGTTGGAGGGATGGAGTCTGGCAGCCTGTTGAGAAGTAAAGAGATGTCTGGCCTGAGTGCCCTATTTTAATGAAGGTTCTGGGAAAAGTCATCCAATTAGAAGGAGTGACATTAAAAGGATGAGTGATATTGAATGAGAAAGTGTGACTGAGTGACTCTCAGCACTGAGAGGCAGGAGGGCAGGGTGGGAATATATTCTCAGCAATGATATTACAGTTATTGAAATATTGAAATCACAGTATCTAACGAAAAGAGAAACTAGCTATTAAATAAATAGCATTAGGATAACAGAATTGTCAATGTAGTCACGATGTGTTCATTTGCTAATTATTGACTATGTTAATCAGTTGGTCATTAACTAAGACATGTCATCTACACTTGCAATATTGATGTTTCTTTTTGCTTCTGATCCCACCTAATAGCTCTTCAACCCCTTTTCTTTCTTCCCACCAAAGAATCTTGTATAGTTTATCTTTCTGGAATCTGATTCAATTTTCTCCCAGAGGAAGGAAGGAGCACCATATGAAGGTCAGGATGCTAAAAGCAAGAGGGGCTCAGGCCATATGGGAAAAGACTCATTCTGCTGGCCCCTTCTATTCATGCATTTCTTAGAATCTATTCCTTTCT
The DNA here is from genome assembly GCA_028627135.1 of Pseudochirops cupreus. Classification (NCBI taxonomy): domain Eukaryota; kingdom Metazoa; phylum Chordata; class Mammalia; order Diprotodontia; family Pseudocheiridae; genus Pseudochirops; species Pseudochirops cupreus. The sequence continues at coordinate 397,230,918 of CM053582.1, read as the reverse complement.
TAGACTTTTGGCATTAAGAGTTAATATTTTTTAAATTCAATAAGGGTCATTATCCACTCTGAAAGCACAAATAAATGCCATCTTATCAATTTCAGAACTAAGCAATATTAAAATTAGATTAAAAATATACAATTAACCTAATACATTTTGGCTTTGGACTAATTGTTTGAAATTCAAAAGGACCCCAGGATATTTTTCACTTGAAACACAGAAATAAAAAATTCATACTAAACAGGCAGACTTTGCCCTCAAGGTTGATAACATTAATCATGATGCATCTAACTGTTAACTGTAAAAAAATCATTTCTCATCTTATTTAAAGGGAATTATTTAGTGAGTGTTTTTAACTTCCCAGCTTTCTGTAGCAGTGGCAGTAACATGAGGTCAGATTTTCATTCTCCTCTGCCCCTTTATGTATCCCCTCTGTACAAGAAGCTTCCTTTGATATCCAAGGGAGCTCCAGGCCCGAAGAAGATTCACAAGGTACAGAAGGAAAGCAAAGCTTGGTTAGGAATGTAATTGAGATTTGGCCACAAAGTTTGGGAAATTCCTAGAGATGAAGAAACTTTTTCTTTTTCCCATAAGGTATTGTACATTCATCCCCAGGGAAACACTAAGGAAACCCAGTAGTTCACTGATTCACAGAATCTAATTTTCTATCACCATTTTCATAGAATTCACAGGGACCATCAAGGATGATATTGTTAACATAATCTGCCTTTATTAATGAAATTTTTTTAATAGAGACATTTTAATTATTTAAAGGGAAACAAATATATATTATCCCCCTTTGGAAGCCACTAGGAATTAAGATGATCAACCATGATAATTTTCCAGTAAAGTCAATGGAATCACCTAGCAGTGAACAAAATGAGTTCAGGACTTGGATAATTCATTTTTTTTAAAATCACTGTGCATTTTAGAACATCTTTTAGTAAGTTTATTATTTATTTCTTTTTAACATTTTTTAAAACATTTTTTAAAAGTTTGAGTTCTGAATTCTCTCTAATCCTCTAATCCTCCCCCATCCACCCATTGAGTAGGAAGCAATATGATATTAATTTTACATGTGAAATCACATAGGACATATTTCTGTATTAGCCATGTTTCAAAAAAAAGGCAAGTAAAAAAAAATTTTTAAGCCTCAGTTGTCTCAATATAAGGCAGTCCCATTCTCTAACCCTCAAATTTCCAAAACTCACATTGGGGTAGAGGGAATGGAAATATTTAGGCATCACACCAGCATTAAAATTATTGGTGGAACACAATTTTCCATTTTATTTTTTGCTAGTCCTCAGATTTTATTTTATTGCTTTAATTCAGCACATTACACTGTTTGGCAGCTTATAAACAACTGGCGATTAGCATTTCTAAATGTAAGCTTTAAAAATTCCTAATGAATGCAGCATCACTGAACACTGCAGTAAATTGTCCTTTATTCTGTATAGTCAGGGAAGAGGACAGTCTGGTCAATCCAGTATTGTGACTATTAGAGAATTTTTCTTTTTTTAATGACATACATGGGTGATGATTCTACAGCAATTGTGTACTGGCTTGGTGTCAGAAGACCTGAGTTCAGGCCTGGCCTCTGACACATACTACTGTGGTGTAGAAGGGTGTATCAGGTTTTCAGGGAGGCCTAGAACCACTGGTGTGAGGGTTTGCTGAGCCCTTTTTAGGGCTCCTCATCCATCTTTGGTGTCTACTTTCACCCAAAGCTCATCTGTGGTTCCAAGAAACTGTAGCATATTCAGTGCCCAAACCCTGATAAAATCATCTTGGCAGATGGACAAAACAAGGTTGAGGGTAACTGACAAGCCTCAAACCTGTTGGTCAGTTAGAGGAATGTCTACCCCAAGCATGTGAAGGTTTCCCCCAGTGGAATATGCCAATAAGAACATTTGTTCCAATCGCTATGAAGGAAGGCAGGCACTGTGGAGTGCTTAGAGCTTGTTCAGAGGTCAAAGATGCCATTCATTGTGTGCTGAGACATTTCTGGTTGTCTTAATTTTTGTCTTATCCCTGGACTTGGATGCCTGGAAAAGAGAGTGAGGTTGATGACTTTGTGCAACTCTGCCTCACTTAAATCCAATTGATGCCCAAGTCAAGACATTACCCCATTATGTCACTGGTTTTCTTTAAAAAACAGGACAAACAACAACAACTCTTGTGTGAATCTGCACAAATCAGTTAAGTGAACAGTGCCACAAAAGAACTCTCTTAGGTCTTAGAGTCTAAGACCTTAAGTTACAAATTACTAGTAGATCTCCACTGGTAGAATGTGCTTCACTGGGAGTCTCTTATACCAATTAAATCATAGTTCTAGATATACATATTTATTTAAGATCCAAAACTACAGCAATACTGGAATTTTGAATGTTTCAGAAAGCAATTTGTTATTCAGCAGTAATTTTTAGAAAGCAATGTGGTACAGTAGGAAGAGTATTAACCTTGGAGTTGAGAGAAATCTTGGTTCAAATCTTCCCCCTTCCACTAACTATACAACCATAGGCAAGTTACTTAGCCTCTCTGAGACTCATCTGGGACTCATCTATAAGGTGAGGCTATTAAAACTTTTAGTACAAACTTCACAGGATTATGGTAAGGAGCAAATAAGATTAGATATGTAAAGTATTTCATGTATTTTATAGCTAAAAGACAGTATATATCTGTCTATATTATGTGTCTGTACATATGTGTATAGATACATGCATGTATGTGTATACAGATAAAAATCTATGTTGTCTAAGAAGATTATCAACATCAATAAGTAATTATTGAGCACCCACAATGCTTTGCTAAGCACTGAGAATAATAATAAGATGAGTGAGAATCGTGCAATCAAAGAATCTCACAATGGAAAATCTTCCATGTACCATCAAATCTAGCCCACAAGTGAACAAGAATCCTCTCTACATTATACCAAACAAATAAATGATCATCTAGCAACTGCTCAAGGGAAGCTAGGTCGTATAGTGAATAGAGTTACAGGTCTGGAGTCCGAGAGATATGAGTTCAAATTCCACCTCATGCACTAATAAGCTCTGTGACCCTAAGCAAGTCATTTTGCCCTGCTTGCCTTAGTTTCCTGATCTGTAAAATGAGCTGGAGAAGGAAATGGCAAACCACTCTAGTATCTTTGCCAAGAAAACCCCAAATGGAGTCACATAAAAAGTCAGTCACAATTGCAACAACTGAACATCAATAACAAGAAATCTACTTGAAGATCAGGTGCAGAAGAAACATACTGCTTCCCAAGGCAGCCCTTACTTCTTTGTAATAGCTCTAATCATTAAGATTTTTTTTTCATTATACCAAAATTAAATCTTCCTCTGCAATTTTTATCCATTGGAATTAGGTCTACTTTATAGAGCCAAGTGAAGCAAGACAAATCTCTCTTTCATTTGAAAACCCAACAAATGTTACAGGACAGCTTTCATATTCTCTTCTGAATCTTCTCAAGATAAATGTTCCCAACCCTTTCTTTCAGTGGAGACTCTTCTGGTCTCAGAGTCCTTCTAGGAATGTGCTAGAGTCAGCTCATACTAGCCGACAAGTCAATTATTAAATTTTCAATATTGTCATTTATACCTCAGAAATCAGCTACTGATACTAGTTAGGGTCTGATTGATTGTTTTGTCAATTGTTTAGACTTAAGAAAGTGGTGGGGAAATTTTAATAATTCAGATTAAATTTAAAAGCATCTTGTGCTTTTTTGGACAGTCAATTGTTAAACATTTACCAAAGCACTCCCGTTGTTTTTCTCTTCTGAATTTACTCTAGTCTATCAATAGCCTTCCCAGAATGAGGTCCCTACATTCAGAAAGCTCATAATCGATAGTGGAGTTAAGATTGTTGTAGAAGTAAATGTCCTTATCCACATCCACTATCATTGTGTAAGAGTACCAAGGAAGAGAAAATTCCCATTGGTAGAATGCTAGAGGACAGCATTTACTACGTTGCTAATTACTGTCAAAACCTCTTAACTACACTGTTTCCTTCACATGAAATTTCAGATTTTATCTTAGTTCTATTCTAAGCATATTTTATTGCCAGATTTCAATGGAAAAAGTGCTTTCTTTATCTTCAAATGAAAAGTACCTCTTCCCAATATCCTTATAATCTATCCTAAACTATATAATGAGAATGATGGAAGCAAGAGGACTTAGTATGCTGGTATACATCTTATCTATGCTGCACCTGTTTTCCATTGTTCCAAAATACGTTCCAAACTATGTTTGGGTTTCTTTGCAGATGGTCTATGAGTCATACATTGAAAGCTAATGAAGAGCATAGTGAACCCAAAATGTTCTAGCTAATAGATATGATAGTGTTTTGAGCTCCTCAAAGGAGCGACTTTCTAGAAGTGGGAGGCATTACAAGACTATCATGGGAAAGTAAAGGGGATAGGAACCATTTGGCTTCTGAGGATGAAATGCCACACCACTTACTGGCTCCTAGTTTTGTAAAATAAACAAATAAATAAATAAATGTAGAAACACTGTCTAGGATTTCCATTCTCCTTTCATAATTTGAGCTATACACATTTGTTTCATGGTTCTTTGTTGCATAGATTCTCAAGGAAGCTCTGAGGGGGTATGTGTTTTATAGGATTTGCATAATATCACAGGCATATATTTTGACTTAAATATTGGACTTCTCCTCTCCCTCCCAATATCTTGCCAAAAAACTCACTCTGGACTCTTCTTGTGATCCTATAGAAATGTCAGGAGCCATTTTGGGAAATCTTGAGGATCCATTGCAAACAAATGAAATGCAATGTGAATTGACTTGTAAAGAGTATGGCCTTACAAAAAAAAAAAGGAAAAAAGGAAAGTAAAACAGTACAATATAATTTACTCCCAAGGTCAGAGTCCATAGGAGAAAAGTTTGAGCCCAACCCAGTAGACTTAACATTTTTGCCAGAGAAAAGTAAATGTTCTATCACTTTAACTGAGTTTGCCATTGCTCTAGTTTGAATACAATAGAAACAAAGAGAGGAAATTTTGCTTAGCATCCTTCAGATTCCTGTCTTCAGGGTTGTTTAGAGTAGTTTTCCTTTCTCTAAATATTTTCTTCCTCCATTTCTTTAAGTGGAGGAGATCTTTTATTTTATACACTGTACAATTTCCTAAGTATATATGGTTCTGGGCAGGGCATTGCTTTCCTTAGAGCTATGAAATGCTTTTGTTCATTTACCTTCTTTGAAATTCATTTCTAGTAGCTGTAGAGCTGCTGCTATGGAGTGTTAATAGGCTTCTAACATAGCTGTCATTTCAAGTAATAGGTGCCAAGCTTTCAGCAGCTTATTAACACATTATAACAGCAACCCTATACTAAACAAACAAATTGCAAAGAGGACATAACCAAAATTAGTGAGTATAAATACATATATTCACATATACATATATGTATATATACAGAATATACTAAAGACTCATTAACATATTTGGTTCCATATATGGGTAGCCAAGAATTGGCACTTTGCTTTTTTATGAATATTCACAGGAAGAAAGAGCGGATCTGATTTGTATTTGGTCCCAAATGTGAGATGAATACAAACTGGTATAATTACCAAAAGATTTCCGTCCTCTCAGTCCTGTGACGCTCCCAAGATGGTCAAAAAAAAAAAAGAAGGGAAGAAAAGAAAAGAAGGGAAAAGAAGAGAAAAGAAAAGAAAAGGAGAAAAGAGAAAAAGAAGAAAAAGAAAGAGAAAATGCAGCCTTGTGGTATTTCAAATTATGAAACTATGCTAACACGATCTTTCAGCGCCACTTCATGGGGGTTGTTGCAGAGGAATAAGAATGTGGAAATAAGAAAAAAAAATACACCAACTGGCAAAACAACTGGGAAGGAGTGGGAGGGGGGAGAGAGAGAGAGAGAAAGAGAGAAATGCAAATATAGAAATTTGCTTTCAAGAGTCAAAATTTACATTTGGAGAGGAACACTGGACCAAATATCTACAAACACAAAATATCTCTTTCCAGATGCAGTGGTTGACATATGCATAAATGCATATGTGTGTGTACATTCACACATACATACATGCACTCTCCTTTATATGTGTTTATATATCTAATGGTTGTAGAAAAATCCTTGCTGTTGTCTAGAAGCCATATTTCAGGACAAGCTCTAAATTCTAACATCATGGCACACTCAAGTCAACAATGACCTTCTGTTAGAGCAAAAGAAAAATTCAAGAAAATTTACAGACACTGCATGAAAATTTTATTTACCCTACTAACGAAACACTTACCAGTTAGCAGTAGGGCCATAGAGAAGGCGACTTTTTGGTCCTTAGGGCCAATACTCTCATTTTACAGAGGAAGAACTTGGGGCCCAGAAAAATTAGAGGGCACGCTTACCATCACTAGGTAGCTAGTAGTAAGTAAGCATATTTAAAATGAAGGTAGGGTGATAACCAAACTTTTTTAAAGGATGTGATTGGCTACTCACCACCTAGAGTGATTTGTACCAGGACTTACCTATATGTCTGTCCTTTTCTGAAATTCAAGGTTAAGCTATTGATTATAGGAAGGAACTCTTAGGGGAAGGAGTACAAGAAGGAACTCAGTGGTGACTATTCTGAAACATTAACCTGTAATGGTATTTTAACATACTAATCTCTTCCTGGGGAGGTAGGCAGCAGAGTAGATAGAGTGTCAGGCCTAGAATCAAGAAGACTCATCTTCCTGAATTCAAATATGGCCTCAGACACTTAATAGTTGTGTGACCCTGGGCAAGTCACTTAACTTTGTTTACCTCAGTTTCCTCATTTGCAAAATAAGCTGGAGAAAGAAATGGCAAACCACTCTATTATCTTTGCCAAGAAAACTCCAAATGGGGTCATGAAGGGAAATATATGACTGAAAACAACAACAAATCTCTTCTTTATTCAAAATTTCAGTGTGTTACTTAAAATCTTCTTGGGCAGAGAGTCACATTAGAAGGCATGGAGGATTATGCCAATTTGGCCATCTATTTCTCTAAGCTGGAAATGCATTGGATATAAATCCAATAAAATTATTTCTGGCAGATGAACCTAAATCACAAAGTATTTTATTATTTTTTTTTCTTCAACAATTATAAAAGTAAGCTTCAAACCCAGGTCTTCTGATTCCATATACATCACATTTTCTACTTTGCTCACATTAATAATGTACCAAACTTAGGGGATAAACTAAATAACCTCTCTAGGTACATCCCAGATATTATTCATTTCTTATTATTGATAACAATAAGTAGCATTTTTCTATATTATATAAACACCAATGTTGAGCTATTCATGCCATAAAAATATAACACTGGATATACTAATTCCATTCAATTTAAAGCATTTAAGCATCAATTTTCTTCAAGGCACTGTGCTAGGTGCTGGGAATAGGCAGACAAAAATTATGCATCTTCAAGGAACTTACGTTTTCTCTATTTTTTTATTTTTATTTTTTATTGAAATTCTTAATTTGCTGATGTATGTGGATGCCTTTCAAGCACAAGTGAATTAAATACTGGTTCCAAAGCGATGTTTTTACAAGTTGATAGGATGTATATAAACTGAAAAGTAGGCAAGTAACCTTTTTAGATGAATTTTTGTTTGTATATTCTGTGGTATTGTAAAGAAATTCTAACACAAGTTTGTTGGTTTTTTTGATATATCATTCAATGGACCTACAACCTCGTTGTCTTCACTTCCTATAAAACACAATTATGAAAGAAGCAGCTTCAAATAATTTATTTTAGCTCTTTTCTTCTTTCATGATCTAAAACATCTTCTTCACATTGTTGGAGGAGGAAGGCCCACAAGCTTGCAGTAGTGCCCAACACTAGTATAAGTTTCAGCCAGTTGGGTTTGTCATTTCAGTTTTCTTGAACACAAAATGCTGAACAAACCAAAGTGTGGTGTGGTTGTTGGCCCCAGACAGAGAGGAGATGGCAGAGTATCAGGAACAGCTCTATCTTGATCTATGTGTCATCTGGAAGCCCCCTCTTTAGCATTCTTTAACATCATCTTCTTTAACCATGAATGATCAGAGTTCTTAAGTCTTTCAAAATTGTTGAGCTTTGCAATGCTGATGTTACAGTTAAAACTGTTCTGTTTCTTATTCCACCCTGAATCAATCTATCCAAATCTTCTCTAGCTTCTCTGTAATTTGAGAGGCACAATTCCAACTTTCTTCCCACAAAAGGAGCTCACATGCTACTGGGATGGTACAACATATACAGAAATGAGTAAATGCCAAGTTTTTTTTTTTAATCACCTGCCTTCACTCCATGACCCTACGATATTTTTAAAATAAAGCAAGAAATAGTGCACAAAGTTCCAATATGGCTATGTTCATTTTCAAAGTGCAAAGTAGTCAAATCAGTGGAAATCAAGGAGCAAGTTAGTAACCAAAAAAAAATGTAATTATACTAAAAAGTGGCTGACTGCTGCGTAGATACCAATTCTCTCCCCAAACCGCTAACGTCTGATGTACCCTGAAAACTTATGGAAGATAGAATTTAAATGCTGCTGTAGAAAATGACCAGATCATACAGATAAAACTTAGCAAACAGCAAACAGAAGAATCAGAAGAAATTCTCTATTAATTATTTCCTGCATATCCAGTATATAGTTTATTTGTATATATTTGTTTGCATGTCGTGTCCTTTGTTAGATTTTTGACTCCTTGAGGGCAGGTACTGTCTTTTGCTTTCATTTATGTCCCCAGTGCTCAGCACACAGTCAGTACCTAATAAATCTTTACCAATTAATTAAAATTCTCTCGCTTCCTCTTGCTGTGTACCCTAAAGAAAGTCATATGACCTTTTGGGGCCTTGATTTACTCATCTGGAAAATAACAAAATTGGCCGGGTGACCTCTAAAATCCGTTCTGCCTCTAAATTTATGACCTGCTATCACAGCATAGCCAAAAATAAAAACAAATTTGTCATGTTAAATTAATGGAGCTCATGTTTCCTAATATGTAGGCAAGTAACCACATAAAGACCTACTAAGTGCTTGGAGTTTTTTTTACTAATTGTACTCTTCATACAAATACCTCTGGCTTTCCCAGTCTGAAAGAATTTCCCTTTCCCTCATAATGAGAGTCTTTCTTTTTCCAGCTCTAAGGATTTATCCAGGTTGGCTTCCATAGTGAAGCCAGCCTGGTTCCTCCTCTCCACTAAACCAAGGCTCTCTCTTCCTTTAATATTCAGTTGGCATTATTTCTTCTTGGTTTAATACAAAGCTGATTGGGGAACCAGGACTCACAGTGGAGGGAGACATATGATTCCATTACTATCAAGCATTCCCATTGAGGAAACTCTCACTGCTACAGTGTAGATTAGACCCACTCTGCCACTTAGAATCTTTAGTTTCCTGGAGAGCTAGAAACTAGAAGGATAAGGGACTCGCTCAGGATGGCAGAACCAATAGAAGTCGGGGAATGTGTCACAGGTGGGATTTGAACACCTTTTCTAACTCTGAGGACAGCTCTCTATCCAATTTAAAAAATAGAGTGTAGAACTGCCTTCTCCAAGGATTTCAGAAACTCTGAGATTTCTCCTCACCAAGGTAAGACGTTGGCTACTAATATAATAGTATTGAGAGAGCACTGAGAATTATTTACACCAGCTGGTGCCTAGCTTTCAAAGTCTGTGAGAACTATACACTCTGTTGATCCTGGGTAGGCCACACCTCCTACCACACAGGAGCCAAATTCCTGTGTCAAGCAAAAGTGTTGTTTTTGTTTTGTTTTTTTTCATTCCTAAAACCTCAGTGTCTCTGTGCTGAAAGCCAAGGGGCTTCCTTAGATTAACATAAGAACCAGGGTCAGGCAGATGGACTAGGCTGGACTTTTCAACTTCCTGACCCTGGAGGGTTAGGAGAAGATGGAGTGCCTTGTTTAATTAAGGCCATAGACATTTGGAAGGGCTTGTTGGTGTTCCTTCTATTTTAATTATTTTTTTTTCTATTACAACTTGAAATTTAAGTAATTCATTAACAACTAGACATAAAAGAGAATTATCAGTGGGTGGGAGTAAAATGAACCAATGTAGAGTAACTTAAGTCCAGGCCTTGAGTTGAGTCTTAGAATAATAGGACAGAGGATCTACCCACAAACCCATTATGCACCTTTTACATTTTCATTTCATGGTATATTTTCTCTATTTCTACAAGCACCACAATAGAGGCATTGACCTAACTGTGTTTGATACAAATTTGCTGTTGATGTAGATGATGATGCATATCATGAATCATATCTGGAAAAAAGGAGATCAGTGCTTGAGCTCTTCAATATCATTGTTGTATATGATTGCATAAGAAGTTTCCCTATTATATTGTTAGTGGAAACTGAAGGGCACGCATGTGTGCGCGCGTGTGTGTGTGTGCGTGTGTGTGTGTGTGTGTGTGTGTGTGTGTGTGTGTGTGTGTGTGTGTGTGTGGAGAGTTCAGGGCTAAGAGACCTCTTGTATGATTTTAGTAAAAACAATTTTTTTTTTTAGAAAAAAGGTATCCAGCACTGGTCTTCCATGAGTTTGGGGAAATCATCCTAGAGTTTGGTGTCTGGTGACAGTTACATGATATATGTGTGAAAATAATGGGCAGTGGTTTCAAATTATGAATGTTATTCTGGCTGACATTCCTAGCAACAACCTAGGATTTTAAAATGGAAGCACAGAGAGTGAAATGTAATGAGCAGAGGGGGAAAAAACAACAACACCTTACAGTATTGTGCTCAGTATGCAAACTCATCAAGTCAGATTAGAGAAGCTTAGAGTAAAGCTCATAGCCAGTAACATGTAAAGTTCTATCATCTCTAATCCATGGGGATGGGAAGGGAGCGGGGACTTGCTATACTTTTTCAGGGAAGCATTTTAATCACTCCTCTTACAAATATGTACAGTACACAGACTCAATAATTACAACACAGTAGTAAGGGATCGTAGAAAAGCCTCCTCTCCATCTCAGCATTGTTTATGCCATTTTAATAAGTGGAATAAACTTGGGAGACTAGAACGATGTCACTTTTCCAGCTCGGCTGCAGAGGAATCTGACATTTGCACATAATCTTTGAAATTCAACAATTTGTTCAAATGTGGACATGAGATTTCCTTGTCCGGTTCCAAAAGGCTAAAGTAGACTGGGGAGAAGGTATTACGCTAATGCTAATGAATGTATTTGGGGGAGGTTATCTTGATGTTTAATGTGGAAGCCAAACATTAGAGTGTCTATACCCCCACAAGATCAATGATCACGGAAGAGAAACAGCAGGAGTTAGAATGAATGTACAAGGATGTGCAGCCTTTAAAATAATGAACAGGTTTCCCAAGTTTTGCTCTGCCACAGAAACATCCCTACAGATGTGCAAACACACACACACACACACACACACACATACACACATACACATACACACACACACTATATATGCACATATATGTGTACATATATGTGTGTATACATACATATGTATACACACATGTGTATGTTATTTATATAAACATATATGTATATGTACATGTGTATATACATATATATATGCTTTGCAAGGGCATTTGGTGATACTTGGTTGGACTCCTAATACCGAAGGTCCTGCATCATCACTCTCCTTATGGAGATTAGGGCCAATGCCACTGTTGAAAAATATTTTTCTTCCACGTACTTTGTTGATAATTTGACCAGTTCTCCTACTCTACCTCTCCTTCCCTCCATATTTAATGTTCCCTTGTTGCAGAATGCAGCATACCTGCTCACATGGGAAGGATGTCTTCATAGTGTTATGCCATCAGAGAGCCTGCATTTCTTTCCGTTGTTCATCAGCCTTCCCCCCAGCCCTTTTTTGCCTATGACACCTCTGAGCTGGTACCCATAGCAACACCCATGAGGAAAAGAGTGAGAGTGGATCTGCAGCAGCCATCCCCATAGCACAACATTGACAACGCCAGTCATTAAGGTGGTAGCAGCTGCCTCCTCAGATCTCCAAGTTCCTCTGTGCTCTTGTCTTCCTCCAGAAGCAGTCACCGGGCTTACCTGAGGAGATCCAGAGACTTGCTGTTAAGGATTTGTCACTTGCTTAGAACACCTCCGGATGGCAACTCAGTATAATCCACCCTCAATGGCACTGCCAGGTTGCATTAGGAAACAATTACCTTGGCTTGTGACTAGGAAAGCCAGCACCTGGATTCCCAAATTAAACTCTAATATGTTTTCCAAGGGTAGTGTAAAGTGCATCTATTTTTGAAGAGAGGTATGAACACCATCATTAATCTTCTTCTGGTTCAAAGCAAAATATTTCAGAATTGATCCTTTATTGTTTAATAAACAAAGAATTGTAGAGAATGGAAAGTAGTTTTATATAGTTTGATTGTATTATGACGCATTACTTACTAAGGCAGCTAGATTATATAGTGGATAGAGTACCAGATGGAGCCAAGAAGAATTAGAATCCTGCATCAGGCACTTACAGTTTTGTGACCTTGCTCAAATTACTTAACTTAGCCTCAGTTTCCTCATCTGTAAAATGGGGATGATACTTGCACCAAACACACAGGGTTGTTGTCTGGATTAAATGGAATAATATGTGTAAAGTGTTTTGAAACCTTAAACTATTGCATAAATGTTAGCTATTGTCATACTCCAAGTATGCTGGGATCTGTGACAAAACAAATTTAATACATAGACCCTCTTCCATGAGTGTTTTCATTGTAAGGGAGAGAGCCAAACAAACATGGAGTTCTTCAAAATAAAAATTAAAAAAAACAAAAACAAAAACAAAGCCGAAGAAACAAAGAAAGAGCAGAAGAATAAAAGAAAACAGGAATGGGTCGGTTATTTTTTTTTCTGTTCCCCATTTCTAGATCCATTTCCCAGAAGAGCTTGGATTTGAGGGGAATGATGCCAAAGTAAAAAGCTGGCAGAACTGGATAAATATCCATTATTGATTCTTCTTTCAAGATTGTATAGAAATATAGTCTGGAATAAACTGGCCCATTTAAAACAGACTCCTATTTAAAACCTTGCTGGGTGAAACAGGACATACCTTAAATTCATCCTAAGACTCAAAATCACCACGTTATTAAGAATCAAAAGAAAACAGCTTTTTTCTCCCCACAGCTAGTAAAAGCCAACCTTGGCAAAACTTTAGTTCCAACAAGTTATTTCTTAGAGTCCTTTTTCAATTACGAGCCTGATATCTCCTTAAGGATCTTAGTAAAAAAACAGATTTTTTTTTTTTAACCAAGCGTCCCTTAAACTGGTAACGAATATCTGTGTTCTGTATCACCTTCTTCATCTTCCCTCCCCATCCACTCCCCCCAAAAAGAAAACGAGTAATTTATCAGTGGTAGTGTGAACGGAGAAGATTTATCATTTTAAATTTTTCATTGCAGATGGTTTTCATTTTAAAAGGCAGGGAAACAATTTTTTTAAATCATTTTTTTCCTAATGCAATTGAGCCAGACGTTTCTCGTAAATCTTGTTGCTTTAGTAGACAATACTCAATTCTCTGAATTTTATACTAGATCCAGATTTATTTATTTATTTATTTATTTTGGAAGATGCCAGGCTCTGAGGCATGAAATTTCAAAGCACTTGAACAGTGGCATCAAATTTAAAACACATCATTGTGGTTACTCCCCTTTGGTAGAGCACATCATTAATATCTTATATTATTCACTTCACATATAAAGCAGTAAGATAACAGTCATACATATATATATATATATATGTATAATGTTGTATACCTGTGTTTATAATATATATATGTATAATATATGTATATAGGTGTGTGTATGTATATATATGTGTGTATATGTATACACACATATATACGTGTGTGTGTGTGTTTGTAATAGAGCAGTGGGAAAGAAATTACTTCTGTGTAGCATGGAGAGGTGGGCCCAGTAACTCACAGAGTCAAGGAACCAAAACAGAAAGTTGGCTGCGGGGGAGAGAGAAAGGGAAGGGGATGGAGCATTTTTTTAATAAAAAGAAAAATTTAATACTTGCTTCAAATTTCCTGCATGATTTCACTCCCACCCTTTATGCAAGAGTAATCTTAACATTTGTATTACAATCCTATAAGTTCCCCTGAGTAAATTGAAGTTTGTCAGAGGTATCAATCAACAAATGATTTGGTTTTTCTGATGAGATTCATTATAGATACATATGAGGGAATCTTTATGCTTGCTCAGAGAAATTACTTCAAATCACATTGCTTTTAAATTTGTCTAAAGTCCATTAGATACATATGGTTCTTTTTATTTTGTTTTGTTTTTCAGATATTCTCAAAAGAAATTCTTAAAGGGAAATAATTCCCAAACTAGAAATTGTTCCCATCTAATGTTGACTATTTTCTGGTTACATACATCCCCCCACTTTCAAGGTTGAAATGAAAAGTTATTTTAGTTATTCAGTTTAGTGAGACTTAATCACGAGCTAACAATGTACTCTACGCGCATCACGCAGGAGATCTGAGGGGAAGAATCAAAAGAGAAAGACGTGGTCCAGATGTTGTGAAATCCTGAATGCTGTCCACCAGCAAATATCTATTGTGACCACAGGGCTGATGTCATTGCGTTAGATGCCTAAGTGTTTATTCTGATATGATTCTCATCCCCAAAGGTTTCATTATCTGAGAGAAAACAAGGTTGTTGGTTTTTTTTAAGCAAATGACCCATTCAACATCATATCTACAAATATTTCAGTTATGCAATTGTCAATCAACATAAACCATAGAATTATAAGACTAGAAGGGACCATAGAGATTATCTGATTTAACTTCAATTTTTTACAGAGGAAGAAACAGATCCAGAGATGATACAAAATTTGCACACAAATGACTAATAGCAGAGATAGCCAAGAAAATAGTTTTCATTCCTTCTAATACATGACTCTCTTCACTGTACCACAGAGTCTCATGTATACAAGAGTATTGGACATGTTAGGTCTAGAATATAAAGTATAAATAGTTTTGTATTCATTAAATTTTTTTTAGAAGAACTAGACTTAAGTTGATTCCAGGAAGCTATATTTACCTAAGCCTTGAAAAGTTTTATTTATTTTTTAAAAATCCACTAGTCATGTTCAATTCCAATCAACATTTATTAATATCAGCTACATACAAGATACTAGGTCACCTGCTGAAGATGTTAAGACAAAACAGTCTCTGCCCCCTGGGGGCTTATTTTTCATGGAGTAGGGAAACAGTTTAGAGTCATAAACTTCAAAAATTTTAGGCCTGGAGAAAAACAAAAAACCTTGGGGATTATTTTATCCAACTCCCTGATTTATATTTTCTTTTTTTTAAAATTGATTTATTTACTTTTAGTTTACAACATTCAGTTCCACAATCCCTTGAGTTTCAGATTTTCTCCCCCTCTCTCTCCTCCCCCTTCACTCCCCCCCCCCCCATGGCAGCATGCAATGAAATATAAGATCTACAAAAACCTTCACATTAAACATCAGTCAGATTGTAAAGAAGGATTATAACTAATGGAATGAACAATGAGAAAGAGGAAACAAAACAAAACAAAAAAAGGGAGAGCAAGTTTGCTTCAGTCTATATTCAGACTCCATAGTTCTTTCTCTGGATGTGGATATCTCTTTCCATTATGAGTCCTTTGGAGTTGTCTTATAACTTTGCATTGCTGAGAGGAGCCCAGTCTATCAAAGTCAGTCATCACACATAACAAAGTATCTGTAATTGTGTACAAATTTCTCCTGGTTCTGCTCTTTTCACTCAACATCAGTTTATTTAAGTCTCTCCAGGTTATGATGAAGTCTGTCTGCTCCTCATTTCTTATAGCACAATAGTATTCCATTACATTCATATACCACAAATTGTTTAGCCATTCCCCAATTGATGGGCATCCCCTTTATTTCCAATTATTTGCCACCACAAAAAGAGCTGCTATAAATATACGGGTCCTTTTCCCACTTCTATAATATGTTTGGGATATAACCCTAGAAGTCGTATTGCTGGGTCAAAGGGTATGCACTTATTTATAGCCCTTTGGCATAGTTCCAGATTGCTCTCCAGAATGGTTGAATCAGTTCACAACTCCACCAACAATGCATTAGTGTTCCAATTTTTCCACATCCTCTTCAGCATTTATCATTTTCCTCTTTTGTCATCTTAAACAATCTGACTGGTGAGATGTGGTACCTCAGAGTTGTTTTTATTTGCATTTCTCAAATAAATAGTGATTTGGAGCATTTTTTTCATATGCTTATAGATATCTTTAATTTCTTCCTCTGAAAACTGCCTGTTCATATCCTTTGACCATTTATCAGTTGGGGAATGACTTGTATTCTTATAGATTTGACTCAATTCTCTGTATATTTTACAAATGAGGCCTTTATCAGAGACACTAGCAATAAAAATTCTTTCCCAATTTTCCACTTCCCTCTTAATCTTGGTTACATTGGCTTTATTTGTACAGAGACTTTTCAATTTAATGTAATCAAAATTATCCATTTTGCATTTTATAATGCTCTCTAACTCGTGTTTGGTCATAAAATCTTCCCTCTTCCATAAATCTGAGAAGTAGACTATTCCTTGCTCTCCCAGATTGCTTACAGTATCAGCTATTATACCTAGATTGTTCACTCATTTAGACTTGATTTTAGTATACAGTGTAAGATATTGGTCTACGTCCAGTTTCTGCCATTCTATATTCCGGTTTTCCCCCCAGTTTTTCTCAAATAGTGAGTTCTTATCCCCAAACCTGGGGTCTTTGGGTTTATCAAACAGTAGATTACCATAGTCTTTGACTGCTGTGTCTCACGTACCTAATCTATTCCACTGATCCACTACACTGTTCCTCAGCCAGTGCCAACTAGTTTTGATGATTGCTGCTTTGTAATACAGATTAAAATCTGGCATGGCTAGGTCACCTTCCTTAGCATTTCTTTTCATTAATTCCTTTGATATTCTGGACCTTGTGTTCTTCCAAATGAATTGTTACTATTTTTTCTAGCTCTATAAAATAATTTTTTGGTAAATTGATTGGCATGACACGAAATATGCAATTTAATTTAGGTAAAATTGTCATTTTTATTATATTAGCAGTTGATGTTTTTTCCAATTTGTTAGATCTGACTTTATTTGTGTGAAAAGTGTTTTGTAACTATTTTCATATAGGTCCTGGGTTTGTTTTGGCAGGTAGATTCCCAAATATTTTATGTCCACAGTAACTTTAAATGGAATTTCTCTTTCTATCTCTTGCTGTTGGATTTTGTTAGAAATATATAGGAATGCCGAGGATTTATGTGGGTTTATTTTATATCCTACCACTTTGCCAAATTTATTTATTGTCTCAAGTAGTTTTTTACTTGATTCTCTAGGATTCTATAAGTATATCATCATATCATCTGCAAAGAGTGATAGCTTAGTCTCTAATTTGCCTAATTTGATTCATTCAATTTCTTTTTCTTCTCTAATTGCTATTGCTAACATTTCTAGTACCAAACTGAATAAGAGGGGTGATAGTAGACATCCTTGTTTCACCCCTGATCTTATTGGAAATGCTTCTAGCTTATCCTCATTACATATAATACTTGCTGATGGCTTTAAATAGATGCTACTTGTTATTTTAAGGAAGACTCCATTTATTCCTATACTTTCTAGTGTTTTTAACAGTAATGGATGTTGTATTTTGTCAAAAGCCTTTTCTGCATCTATTGAAACAATCATATGATTTCTGCTAGTTTTACTGTTGATATGATCAATTACACTAATGGTTTTCCTAATATTGAACCATCCTTGCATTCCTGGAATAAATCCTACCTGATCAAAGTGTATTATTCTCGTGATAAGTTGCTGTAGTCTTTTTGCTAATATTTTATTTAAAATTTTTGCATCTATACTCATGAGGGAAATTGGTCTATAATTTTCTTTCTCCATTTTGTCTCTTCCCAATTTAGATATCAGTATCATATCTATGTCATAAAAAGAATTTGGTAGGACTCCTTCTTCTCTAATTGTCCCAAATAGTCTGTAAAGTATTGGAATCAATTGTTCTTTAAATGTTTGATAAAATTCACTAATAAATCCATCTGGCCCTGGAGATTTTTTCCTAGGGAGTTCACTGATGGCTTGCTCAATTTCTTTTTCTGACATGGTGTTATTTAAGTCATTTACTTCCTCTGGGCAATTTGCATTTTTGTAAATATTCATCCATTTCACCAAGATTGTCAAATTTATGTGTAAATTGGGCAAAATAATTCCTAATTATCATTTTAATTTCCTCTTCATTGGAAGTAGATTCACCCTTTTCATTTTTGATACTCATAATTTGGTTTTCTTCTTTCTTTTTTTTTTTATCACATTGACTAAAGCTCTATCAATTTTATTGTTTTTTTCCTAAAACCAACTCTTAGTTTTACTTATTAATTCAATAGTTTTCTTAATTTCAATTTTATTAATCTCTCTTTTGGTTTTCAGTATTTCTAATTTAGTATTTAATTGGGGATTTTATTGACCTCCATTTTCTCTATTTCATTCATATATGCATTCAGGGATATAAAACTTCCCCTAAGCACTGCTTTTGCTGCATCCCACAAGTTTTGGTATGTTGTCTCATTATTGTCACTCTCTTGAATGAAGTTACTGATTGTTTCTATAATTTCTTGTTTTATGCACTAATTTTTTAGGATTAAATTATTTAGTTTCCAATTAGTTTCTAGTCTATCTTTCCATGGCCCTTTATTACATATACTTTTCATTGCATCATGATCTAGGAAGGATGCATCTAATATTTCTGCCTTTCTGCACTGAATTGTGAGGTTTTTGTGCCCTAGTACATGGTCAATTTTTGTGTATGTGCCATGTGCTGCTGAGAGAAAGGTATACTGTTTTTTATCCCCATTCAATTTTCTCCAAAGGTCTATCATATCTACCCTCTCTAAAATTCTATTCACCTCCTTAACTTCTTTCTTGTTTATTTTAAGGTTAGATTTATCAAGTTCAGAAAGGGGCAGATTAGGGTCCTCCACTGGTATAGTTTTGCTACCTATTTCTTCCTCTAATTCTCTTAACTTCTCCTCTAGGAATCTGGATGCTATACCACTTAGTGCATATATGTTAAGTAATGATATTGCTTCATTCTCAATGTTTCCCTCCTTGAACCCAAACTGATGAGAGTAATTCTCCTCTCCCTTCCTCCTTTCCCTCTACTATAATGAGTTTTTGTGTCTTTTCATGTTAGAATCCTAAACTTAACTGATTGTGTTAATCCCTCCTTGAACCAAAACCAATGAGGGTAAAGTTCATATAATGTTCATCTCCCTTCTTTTCCTCCCTTCTTTTCCTGTACTATAGTATGTAGTTCTTATGCTTCTTCATGTGGCATAATTTACCCATTTCTGCCTCCTTTCCTTTTCTCCCATTACAATCCCTTTGCACCACTTAATGAGGTTTTTTATCATCAAATTAGTTCACTTACAGCCACACCCTCTATGTATATCCCTTTTAAATGTTGCAATAATTATATAAATCTCAATATTGACAGATATCACCTTCCCACATAGGGATGTAAACAGTTTGCTCTTATTGAATTACAAGTCGTGTACATATGTGAGTGTACACACACGTGTGTGTGTGTGTGTGTGTATTTTCCTTGTTTATCTTTTTATGTCTCTCTTGAGTCTCGTATTTGGAGGCCAGATTTTCCATTGAGCTCTGGCTTTTTCATCAGGAAAGTCTATAAGTCCCTTATTTCACTGAATGACCATCTCCTACCCTGAAAGATTATGCTCAATTTTGCTGGGTAGTTGATCCTTGGTTACAGTCCAAGCTCTTTTGCCTTATGAAATATCATATTCCAATTCCTCCAATCTTTTAATGTAGAAGCTGCTAGGTCCTGTGTGATCCTGACTATAGTTCCACAACATTTGAATTGTTTCTTTCTGGCTGCTTGCAATATTTTCTCCTTGACCTTATAATTCTGTAATGTGGCTACTATATTTCTTGGAGTTTTCAATTTGGGATCTCTTTCATGTGGAGTCTGGTGAATTCTTTTCATAACTATTTGACCCTCTGATTCTAGGACCTCAGGAGAATTTGATAATTTTGGGGAGGATGTTGTCCAGGCTATTTTTTTCATGTTTTTTTTTCCAGGCTGCTTTCCAATAGACCAATAATTCTTAGATTTTTCTTTTCTGGATCTGTTCTCCAGGTCAGTTGTCTTTCCAATGAGATATTTTACATTTTCTTCTAATTTTTTCAATCTTTTTGTTTTGTTTGACTGATTCTTGATACATCATAGAGTCATTAGCTTTGACTTGATTGATTCTAATTTTTAGTTAATTATTTTCCTCAGTTAGTTTTTGAAGCTCCTTTTCCATATGTTCAGATTTCATTTTTAGGGAGGTATTTTCTCCAGTTAGATTTTGAACCTCCTGTCCCAGTTCACAAATTTTACTTTTTAAGGATTTTTTTTCTTCAATGAGATTTTTTTCCATTGTGGCCAATGTAATTTTAAAAGAATTGGTCGATTTATCTTCCACCTCTCTAATTTGGCTTTTAAAATCTTTCTTGAACTCTTCTAAGAATGCTTTTTTGGGCTTGAGACTAATTCATATTTCTTCCTGTGGTCTCAGGTGTGGACATAGAGGCCATGGGCCCGCCTGAAAGTGATTCTTCTCATTCACAATAATAGGATTCAATCATCTTTGGTCTTCCCTTTCCAAGTTGTTTCTGGCCCATTGTAATTGCCTATTTCCTGGCTTTTAAAGTGGATGTCTGCTTCTGGGGTACAAAGG
Source organism: Pseudochirops cupreus (assembly GCA_028627135.1). Lineage (NCBI taxonomy): Eukaryota > Metazoa > Chordata > Mammalia > Diprotodontia > Pseudocheiridae > Pseudochirops > Pseudochirops cupreus. The sequence goes on along the minus strand of CM053582.1, from coordinate 397,210,169 downwards.
TCTCTGACCCATGCTTCTCAAGCTGGGAGCTAGGGCCTGGTTGTTGACTTTGTGTACTGTAGCCTCTGGGTGTCTAGACTAAGGTCAAGGCCCGGACTCTCAGTGTTTCCCCTGGGTTACTCTGAGGCTCACAGAGTAAAGTATAGGCGAGGGGTGGTCTGGCCACTTCAGGTTTCAGGTTTCCACCTCTGTGCCCCTGGGCTAGAGCTTGACCAGGCTCAGCAACTGGTGGCCTGCAGCACTGGTGTCTGCAAATTTCCTTGATTGTGTTAAGGCACACTCAGACTTCTGGTGTTAGCGCTTGCTGGTTCCACCCCTCTGGCTGGTTCCACCCCTCTGGGTTTCAGGATTTCCCACTAGTCAGGTAAGATGGGGCTTGTTGGGATGCCTCCCACCCTTCACTTCAGGCTAAGCACAGCTTAAGTCACACCCTTTCTCTAGGACTCCCAAGCCTGCTGCTTCCACTATTTCATGATTTTATACTGGAGCAATAATCTCTGGGTTTTCAGGGTCAGGGAAGGGGAATTAGAGCAGCTAGGGTTTACTCCACCATGTTGGCTCTCAGAAGTTCAGGTAAGGTGATTTTTAAATAACCAGGCTGTGGGCTGCTAGTCCCAAGAGAAGCTACTGTTGCTGCCCCAGGCCCTGTTCTTTCTCTTACCCAGCTCCAACCAATCCTTCATCCCATGGTGAGAGGTCTGCAAAGCCATGGCTTGCTCTTGCTCCACTGTGATCTGGTCTGAGGTCCATGCTGGTACAGCCTGCATACTCCACACTCCCCCATCCCAAAAGCATTCTTTTTTTTTTTTTTTGGAGGGAGGAATGCAGGGCAATTGGGGTTAAGTGACTTGCCCAAGGTCACGCAGCTAGTAAGTATTAAGTGTCTGGGGCCAGATTTGAACTCAGGTCCTCCTGACTCCAGGGCCAGTGCTCTATTCACTGTGCCACCTAGCCACTCCACATTTTCTGCCATGAAAATAAACCTGGGAAGTTCTGATATTACTCCCGGTATTATTTATGTTAATATTATGTTAATTATAATAGTTCTTAGCAATAATTTATGTATTATTATACAACAAAGTATTAAATTTGTCTATCCTCTTTAACCCCCAGATTTGGTTCCTTCAAAGTCTCTGTACAACTTTTTTCATGAATAAATACATAAGTGGGAGAGTATACTCCTTTGTAGTTTACTAATTTTATAGTCTTGCCTACCTGTTGGCTATTTCACTGTACATTAAGTTTTCCATCAGGGGAGGTAACTGCACATAATAGGCAGTCAATAAATATTTGTCAAAATGAATGAATGAATGAATAAATGAATGAGGATATGGTATTCTAGCTGCATCAGTATGACCACTCAGTATACCAATGGGCTTGGAATCACCATGATCTGAGTTTGACTCCTGACTCAGACTTCTCTAGCTGTGTGACCTTGGGAAAGTCATCTAACTTCTTTGGGCCTCAAGTTCATCACATGTAAAATGAGGGAATTGGATTTAATCACCTCAAAGGCCTCTTCTAGCTTTAAATCTCTAATTCTATAATTACTGACCACCTTGAGAAAAAAATTAGATGGTATAAACTATTACCCTATTTAAGTTTTGGATATATTTGTGAATATTTAATCTTCCAAGTTTCTGATAACTAAGCAGGCCAAGAAAACATCCAAGGAGAGCAAGGGTACTCAGATAGATAAGGAATGCCTTTTGTCGAGGGGACAATGCACAGTTAAGATGAACAGCCTATAGAGCTCATTCATTTCTGGCACTGATACTGTGCATGGACAGCAAAGTGTCCAGAGTTGAGGGGGAGGAAAACAGGGGTCTGGATTTGACTTTAGAAAAGGCTACAGTCCTTTGGTGATCAAAAGCTTCTCCTTGAGTTAAAAGTCTATCTTTTAAAAACCAGGGTTCTTCTTGAGATATTGCATAATTTTAAATCATGCAATGTCTCTCTGCAGAAACTTAGACTGGAGATCAGTCAAAGGGTGATGCAGATTTGGTGATGGGTATGAGTTGCAGTGAATAAAGAAATATATTGTTAAAAAAAAAAAGAAATATATTGTTTAAAAAGAAGATTTTCTCACCATAATAGTAAGGCATAAGCAATGCATAGATGGTGTACTCCATTGATAAATACCTTTTTAAGATCGTAAGAAATAGAAGAGGATCCCTGGTGTGTTTGATGGACAACTTGAAATTAATTTGTCAATTGAATGTAAGCTCCTGGAGGACAGGAAATCTTTCATCTCCAGTGCCTAGCAAAGTGCCTAACATATAAATGTTTAAGAATTAATAGAGACACTTATAATATTTCTTTAAAGAATTAATGCAGACACTTATAATGAATTAATGAGAATATGGACAAGAGTTACACAGGATGAATAGGTTCATAGATGAGTTGCAATCTGTATCACTGGAGGGAATGCTGATATCAACGAGACTACAGAACCATCAAAATAGTGGAATACTAACTAGAAATGAAAAGTTTTTAGCTAACACTCCAATATCTTACACTGCCACCACACCATGTAGTGAGTTGGTTTATCTGGGAAATGGGAGAAAAGAGTCAGGGTTGAGGGAGAAATGTCTAAAAATCTAAGAATCAGAAACTACTAACCCATTGCCAACGTTTCCAGAGTTCTCTTAGAGAGACTCCATGACTTTCTGCCTGTTCAAGTCTGTAGCAGAGAGGTGGCAAACTGTTTCACTATGTAGATCTCTGGGAAGTCATTAAGATAAAGGTTACTTTCCAAATTCAATATGTAACTAGGATTTATTTACAGCCTAAACATCACAAGGAAATCCTGGCTCAGTGAACCCCTGAGAGTAAGTGAGGCATGAAATGGTGCAGTTTTTTATAGGTCCTTCGCAAGCCATCACATTCCTAAACCCAACATTCTAGTTTGTCCTCATCCATTCATAACATCCAGCAGAGTAGATACTCAATAAATGTTTGTTGAATCAATCATACCATATAAGAGTTTGGAAGCAATCTATGATGGGCCTCATCTTAACAATTTTGGGGTAGAAAATGAATTGAAATACCTCTCCATCTTTCCTCTCTGCTTTTCTTATCATGTTGCCATTATGTCCCAAACAGTCCTAACTTGCATCCACCACTAATAGGCATTTGGTCCTTAGAAAACCTATTAAGTACCTCAATTATAGCTTACTTCATTAGTTCCTATCACCAAAATGACTAAACAAAAAAAAAAGACATATATTTAGACTACCTATCCCTGTAAAAAAAAAGAAAGAAGTTATCATCCTTAGAGTTCCTTCAATGGTATCTATACTTTGGCTACCATGTTATAGAGTCTGTTCTCTGCTATATATTGTCGAGTCTGAATTACATCATCTATTGTAGAGTCTGAAACTATTAACCCAATCTTTGATTCAGATTTCAAAATTATTAAAGAAAAATTTCAAATTTCCAAAGACCTGTTTTTTCCCCTAAAATTCTAATCCTGTGACACTGAACTGAAAAGACGTTTTCTTATTTAGAACTGTAAATAAGGTGTGACAATAAGAGCTTTGTCACTGCCAAAATTTACTCTTGATTGGGAGAAGAATTCTCTGACTATAGTCTCTAATTAACAAAAATAATTCATTAAAATAGAAAGCTACCTGATTACATTCTTCCTCTACCCTACTTTTACTCACCTATGACCAGAAGAGATTCTCCATGGGCAGACCCCAGAAAAACCTCCCCATTGGTCACCTTGAGTAATATGGAGTCTCTCCCTCCCCAGTTAAATTTATTTTAATAAGTTAGGCCTCTTCCAGCTCAAAATCTATGAGGTTTTCCTAAGACCATGTCCAAATGTGGTCTGCTTGTATAGGGAACAATTTTTTTGAAGTCCTATATCTCCAAATATCAAGTTTTATTTCTGTTCCTACCTATCTATTAGATCCAAATGGCTTAAACTTTTGACATAGTAGTGTGACAAATACTTAACCTAGAAGACAGAAGAGAATTTTTTTTTCCATTGTGCATAATGTCTCTTCCAATACAACAAATCCATATTTCTTAAATGGAGAATTAGGCCATATTTGAACTGAAAGAATAAAAAGCAATAAAGTTTTGTCCTTTTACTGAAGACCACATGATAATATATTGTCATGAGTATTTGCACCAAGTAAATATTATGAGTGACCTATGTGGTTTTTTAAAAACATCCAGGTACATTAATACATTGTTGGTGAAGCTATGAAAGAGTACAACCATTTTAGAAAGCAATCTGGAATTATGCAAATAATGTGACTGAAATGTCCATCCCTTTGAACCAGACATTCCATTACTGGCCTTATACAGCAAGGAAGCCATCAACAAGAAGGAAGTCCCCATAGATTCCAAAATAATTTGTGATAGCTAAAAAACTAGAAACAAAGTAGATGCCCCTTGATGAGGAAATGGCTAAACAAATTACAGTACCTGAATAAAATGGAATACTACTGTACTATAAGAAATAAATCATGGGAAGAATACAGAGAAGCACAGAAAAATCTATATGAACTGATAGAGAGGGAAGTCAGCAGACCTGGGAAAATAATGTATACAGCAACTACAACAGTGCAAATCGAGAGACCAGCTCTACACCCAAAAAATCAAAAGTAAATGTAACAAAGTTATAAAGAACAAACAGGATTTGACTAACGAGATATGAGAAGATAGCCCCAAATCACTTCTTCACAGAAGAGGGAGGTCTATAGGTGTTACACGTTGTAAATTTTTGAACTTTTTCAATACATTCATTAGTTACTGGTTGTTTTTTCCTTTCTAAAAAATACTATTTGTCATATGGGATAGCTCTCTGGGAGGCGAGGGGGGAAGATATTTGGGATTACTGTATTAATAGAAGGATGGGAAAATACCAACAAAAACTTATTTTTAAAAGTTTCTCTTCAAAAAATGCCCACTAGCCCAAAGACATTTTCGTTAGCATCAAAGATATGGTGCATCTGACCTTAGTCAGTGTCAGCAGCCACAGGGAGTACATTACTGAGGCTGTGTGTGATGTTTTCCATGCTTATTAAAACTGTTCTTACCTGCAGGGTAATTTATTTTGGCCTAACCTAATTTCTTTTAAAACCCCTGTCTGGGGCTAGTATTAATTAGCATGATTGTTCTGAGCATAGAGATAGCAGTATGCTCCACATATCTTTGGGTTAAAGAAAGAAAAATGGCCTTTGAAATATAAAATGCAATACGGCCGACTCATGATCATCACAAATGAGTTGCCCCCATTGCAGTTCATCAATGTTGAAAATATATTTTTAATAAGTTCAAAATAGTATTTGAATGCATCTATGCCAAATCTATGTAAAGATGTGACTAAAGTACAGAGCTCTTAATAAGAGAAGACATGATGCAATGGAGAGTGTTAGATTTCATGCTGGAGGACTTGGGTTCAGATCCTGGTACTCTCACTTACTACCTATGTGACACTGGGAAAATCACTTAGCCTTTCTGTTTCAATTTCATCATCTTCAAAATGAGCAGGTTGGTCCCCTCCAGCTCAAAATCTATGATACTTTCATCCAATGTTTCTTTCTAAACTCGTACTTAGAAATTTCCATGGCTGTAATAGAACTTGACTCTTTTAAGTTAAGGTCTTCTCAAGTTCTCACTTTGAGTGAGGCAACACCCATTCAGTGAATAGACCTCTTTAAGAAGTGAGCCAAGGGATGGCTCCTTTAATAAAAAAAAAAAACCTGGGAGGGGAAGACCCTCAGGGTTGTTGGCTGAAAGAGAAACAGTTACTATTCACATTAACTCTGAACCAGGGGGGCCCAAAAAATAATCATGAACTGGTGATTGGGTAGGGACCTATTGTCCAATCCATGAGATCTAGAGTGAATTGGGTTAAAGTCTCTGTCTTTGAGAAAGAAATCTAACCAGTAAACCCCAAGTTAACTAGGTACCTTTCTGCCATCAAAATTTACCTAGGTGAGGCAGGGCAGGGCAGGTTGGGGTGGGGTAAGGTAAGGATAAGTGAGGTGTTTCAGGCAGCTGGTTCTACTCACAGGTTGTGGTTTCCGCCAAGGAAAAGGCACAGAGATAAGAGGCACCAGAGACCTAGAATCAGGAACACCTGAGTTTGAATCTGACCTTAGGCTTTTCTAACTACATGACCCTGGATAAGTCACTTAACTTCCATTTGCCTCAGTTTCCTCAACTGTAAAATGAGTATAATAAAATCACCTCCCTCCCAGGGTTGTTGTGAGTAAATGAGATAATATTTATAAAGACACCTAGCAGAGTGCCTGGTACATGTAGGCACAATATAAATGCTGGTTATTATTATTACTAACAATATGTAAATAGACTAGAAAAGTTGGTGGGAGTCAGTTGTATAGAACTTTAATAGCTAAGCAAGGGAATTTATTTATTTTTTTCTAGAGGTGCATTGATAGAGGTAACTCTCTATACCAATAAAATCCTAAGTCCAGCAAATAAATAAAGAAATAGGTCTGGTCTACAGATTTGTCTTTATAAAGCATGAATATAAAATCTTTCATAACATTCAATATTTATTCCTAAATAGTATAAAATGTGTGTAATTGATGCATAGTAGTATTAAATGAGCATGACATGAATTCTGGATCATTATAATTGCAGGAAGGAATAGAAAATATTTAGTTGGACAACAGACAAACCTACTAAAACAATGATATTTAATAGGCAGAAGATCACTTCCAGATTTATGTCCTTGAGTTTGATCATGTTATATAATACATATTTTCTAAATTTTTTGTGGTATATAGTTCTAGTCTCTTTATGCAATATGACTAAAAGAAAGTATTGGGAAGTGAAAGTCATTTTCCAAGATTAATCCAGATATTCTGATGGCTAATAATAATAACTAACATTTATAAATTGCTTTACATGTCTTATGCCATTTGATTCTTAAGACAACCCTGTGAAATAAGTGCTACTATTATTTCCTTTTTATATATAAAACCAAGACCCAGATATGCTAAAGTGACTTGTCCAGGGTCACATAACTTGTGTCTGTGGCAGAATTTGACCTCAGGTCTTACTTATTCTGTCCCGTCTCTAGCCATTTCACTAGTATGGTTTTCTGGCTAGTATGGTTTCTTCTCTCTGAATAAGAGCCGGATTTTCTTGCTCTTAATTAAAAGAACAATGGAGATGTCGGTGAAAATAGGTGGCATCTGATCTAATTACTGTTTGTACTCAAATCAATTCTTTGTCTTTTTAAGACATATTCCCCAGTGTTGTCCAAAAGCTTCCATATTGATTATGTCACCAATAGAATGTAATGTCCTTAAGAATAGGGAATGTTGTTTTGGATTTTATGTCTGCAGTGACTAGCACAGTGTTTGAGAAACAACAGGCACTTAATACATTTATGGAATGTAAGAGTCTACATAAATGCTCAGTTATATGAAAAAAAACAATCCTGTATGACAACATATTATTTGAATATTCAAAAATGCTTTGCAAAAAGTCATGTTTATTAATGTTTGACTCCTACTGAATTTAAAGATTATGCCATATTAATACAAAGTAACTTTCCATAATTAAACAAAATTAAATTAATAATAACATTCTCAGATATTTTTTGATAGATAAGTTGAATTAAATATAATGTGTGTATGCTGTTTGACTAGCAAATCATATATAGAAAATGGTGATGTCGGTGCTAGAAAAATTAAGGCATTGTGACTTGCGTGCTACCAGAATATTTGTCTATATATGCAGGTGCTAAATGTACAGCTGGAAGCCTAATGCAGTGAATGCTGAGAGCGAGCAAATATTATTTTGTCTCTTTTCAACATAAATCGTCATGGGGTAAGATCACACGGAGAAAAAAATGATATTGATAATAATTAACCTGTCTATAGCCCTTGAAGGTTTCTGAAGTACTTTCCTCACAATAGTCCTGTGAGGTAGGTGTTCCAAATTCATCTTTTTTTATTTAAAAAAAAAGGGGGGGGGAACTGAGGTGGAGAGGTTAAGTAACTTGTCTAAGGTTACAGAGCTGACAAGTGACAAGAATAGTATTCAAACTTAAGTTGCAAGACTCCAAATCCAGTGTTCTTTCAACAACACCATGCCACCTCCCTGATTCTCCATTTATCTCATTAAATTTCTCAAGGATTGTGCTCTTCACTGGTTAGAGTGTGAGAGAGTGAGACTTAAGCTGGTACTTCAATACACTTGAAATAAATGCTTTTAATGGACTTTAAAGGATTCTTGACCTTCATTGGTTCTGTCTCTTGATTTTCTTTCCCCTGTAAGAGCCAAAATATTTCATAGCTCTACCTTGAGTCTTGGGTCACTGAGCATGTGGCCATCCACTTTCCTTATCCACAGTTACCAGCTCCTAGCCCCCATTGATGTATGATGCTAAATCATTATATAATGAAGTACCAAATTACTCAGGCTTTTCTAATTTCCACAGAAAATGAACTTTAATGCAAAACTATGCCTGGCTAATTAAACTTTCCTGTGATCTAATTTGCTCTAATTATTTCCATAAATTGAGATGTAACAGGGGTTATATAAAATTATCCTAACACGGAATTGGGTTACAGTTGGAGCTTTAAGCTGAGATGGAGGCTTAGAATTACTCAGTTCTTATTGTTAGACATGTTCTGCATTTTTCATAACCCCTCAAAATAGTCTTTTGTGTTACTTTTCCCTCAGTCTCTCACCCCCAGATTCCCAAAGAAAATTTCACAGAAGGTAGTAGTTCTACCATATTGAAGATTCAAGCCATCTTTAGCAGCTGTGGGCCAAAGAAAAACACTTTTAATGCAGGCCCCCCAAACAGCAGTGAGATTCACTATCAACATTTGATACAAGAACTTAGAGAAACTTTAATTTCCTGAAGGATATAGGCTCTAATTGTTTCCTTAATTGTTGAGTAGAAATGGACCAGTTCAAAGGCCTGGGTATGAGGTCCACTTCTGCTACTTATTAATGTGACCTTAAACAAGGCATTTATCTTCACATACAAAACTGGGCTGTTATGAAGTACAAATAAAAAAGATTTATGTGAAATATTCTGTCCACCTTAAAGCTTTTATATAAATGGGACCTATAGTCAGGTAGTAAAATCAGATTCCAATCACTAAAACTCTGCTCTCTCTGGGCTATAATTAATAGCCTTTAGATTACTACTATGGTGTGGTAGTCTGGTTGGAGTTTTCAAATTGCAGACACACGAACCCTCCAGTCTGTCCCCTCAAGTAACTAGGTGGTGAAGTAAAAAGAGTTCTGGTCCTTGAATCAGGAGGATCTGAGTTCAAATTCTGTCTCAGATACTTACTAGCTATGTTTCCCTGGCCTTTCTGGGTCTGTTTCCTCATCTGTAAAATGAGAATTTTAATTCCATGGCCTTTATGGATCCTTCCAGCTCTAAATCTGCAATCCTAGGACTCCTTTCTCTCTATCCACAACCAAGTTGAAGTCATTATCCCCACCTTCCTGGACATTTGTAATGATGCCCTAATTGGTCTCTCTGCTTTAAGTTTCTCCCTGTTCCAATCCATCCTCATTAGAACCACCAAACTGATTTTCCTAAAATGTAGGTCTGACCATAGCATTTCCTTAAATTAACAATAATCCTATAACAACTTCCACTACCGTTTATATACTGTTTTGAGGGTTGCAAAGTACTTTACATATGTTATTTTATTCTCATAACAACCCTAGGAGGGAGGTGTTATTATTATTTCCACTTTACAGATGAAGAAATTAAAGCAAATAAGGGATAGGTGACTTGTCCAGGGTCACATAGCTCCTAAGTATCTGAGACTGGATTAAAATTCACATCTCACTGACTCTAGATAGTACTCTATCCAATGTACTACCTACAAGCCTCTAATTTCCAAAAAATTCTAGTAGTTCCCTATTACCTCTAGAATCAAATATAATTTTTATTTAGCACTTAAAATCTTTAACAACTTGACCCTAACCTACCTTTTCTATTTTATTAAATATTACCTCTTCATAAACTATGTAGTCTAATTAATTTGGCTTTTTTAACTTTTCCTTTCATATGGCACTCCATTTCCAGTTTCTGTTACTTCACTCCAACCAAATAGAATATGTTTCCCACTTAGCCCCTAGACTCAGCTTAGTTCCTTTCAAGACTCACTCAAATGGGAAGGTTGGAGTCAAAATGGCAGAGTAACAGGAAGTACAGAAAGTTGTTTTTCCTTGCCAATTTCCCCTCAAAACTCTTCCAAACAGATCTAGGAAATGCACCAGACTGAATTCTGATTGGAAAATCAATGAAAAAATCACAGTGAATCATTTCTCTAGACCAGGTTGGCATAGATAAAAAGATACAGAGGTTAATGGACATCGGCAATGGGATTTGGCCAAGAGTACTACTCTATAGAGTAGCCCATGGATGGTCTATGCACCAAAGCAAAAAAAAAAAAAAAAAAAAGGACCAAAAAAAGATGTCCCTGCTATATAGCATAGAAGGTCCTAAACTTGCATAGAGTGCAGGAAAAGGTGCCAACTGACAACTCTGCTACTCACTACTTGTAGATCCTGGCAGATAAGAAGGAGACCTGTGCCTAGAGGTGGCAATACAGGCTGAAGAGTAGTAAGACTATGTACTAAGAAAGAAGCAAGTTCAGAAGCAAACATTAGCTGTGTGACTATATACCCAGGAGCAGGGGAATTGGTCTTAGTTCCAACTTCTAGCCCAGTCTGAAGCCTGTAGTAGAATAACCAGGGCAGGAATCACAATGCAAAGGGAAGCCTACAGTTCTGTCACTCTGAACCATTAGAGCTTTCCAACAGTTTGATAGTTACTGAGTCCAACAGTAGTCTATTGAACCTTCAAACAAGGAAAGCCCCCCCAGGCTTGTTGCTCAGATTCAAACCCAGGTCAGGAACTTGTAGAACTCAGGTTAGACTTCATTCTGAATCAAACCATTTTGGGAGCACTAGAAGCCTTCAGGGCTCCAGTATGAGTTTCTTTTGAGATCCTAAAATAACACACACTCAGTACCTCCCTCTCCCAAAAAAAATTAGTAGTAGGAATAGCCCAGACATCCCATACAAAAATACTTGGTTTAGACCTAGCATAGAGTCCAACAAAGCAAAGAAGTAACCTGGAAGAATGAATAAATTTTGAAAAAATTCCACCATAAAAGGCTACTATGGGAACAAGAAAACTCAAGATACAAACTCAAAATAATACAATGATTCCAAAATATCTACAAGCAAAGTGTGAAAGAACATAGCTACTAGAATTCCTAGAAGAAATGAAGCAAGAGTAAAAACAAATTTTTAAAAAGTTAAAAGATTTTTAAAAATATCTTAATTATATAAGAACTATAGAGGAAAAAATGAAAAAGATTCAAATCAATTGAAGAAAACATTGGAAAGGGAGTTAATATTTTGGTACAAGTTGTACAAACATCTAAGCAACAAATTCCTTAAAAATTGAAGTGGACTAAATTGAAGCTAATGACTCCATGAAATAAGAAAAATCAAACTAAATCAAAAGGCTAAAAAAGCAGAAAATTAATAATAAATATAACAAAATATGGAAAAAAATAAAGCCAGGACCCTCCCCCAAATGTGTAGATATCACAATTCAAGAAATCATAAGAGAAAATTGTCCAGATCTCTTAGAACAAGAGGAAAAGGTGGAAATAGAAAAATCCTTCAGTCACCACCTGAAAAAAAATACCAAGATGAAAACTCTCAGGAATATTATAGCCAAAATCCAGAATTTCCAGGTCAAAAAAATAAAAAGAAAAGCCAAAACAAAACAAAACTGCAAGGAGCAAGCAAGAAAGAATTCAAGTTTAAAGAAGCTAACATCAGGATAACATATGACTTGACAGCTACCACTATAAAAAAGCATAGAACTTAGAATACAATTTCCAGAAGTCAAAATGTATAGGCTCATAATTGCAGATAACTTATCCATAAAAATTGAGAATAATTCTATTGGGGGGCAGGCAGGGAAATTAATTGATCTTTAGTGAAAGAGAACTTCCAAGCATTCATGATGGAAAGAGCAGAGATGAATAGGAACTTTGAAGTGCAAGCATAAGTCACAAGAACTATAAGAAGATAAACAAGAATTAACAAATCATAAGGGATCAAACAAGGCTATGTTGTTTACATTTTAATATAGGGAGATACTATATGTGTCCCCTACGAACACTACAATCATCAGGGTTTGGAAATTAATTATACAAAAAGCCTTGGAATTGTTCTGCTATATCTCGATGCTCTTAAAAGAAAAATGGAAATGGAGGGGAAGAGGAATACACTATGGGGGGGGGGGGGATGAGAAAGGAAAGGAAAGTTAAGGAATATTATCTCACATTTTAAAGGAACGTGAGTAGAAGTCTGTACAAACAAACAGTAAGGGGTGAGAGGGAGTGGCTGACACTTGTGCCTCACTCTAATTCGAACTGTTCAGAGAAAGGAAGGATACACATACACACACACACACACACACACACACACACACACACACACACACACCTTTGCAAACCTGACACTTCTTATTCTTCAGGTCCAAACTTCTACTTTTGAAATAACTGAATGATTTGGGCATTGGAAGTGAGGGAGGTGGAGTAGTAGGCAAAGCCTAGGAAGAGCCCCTACTGGTGGTAGTCTATATATAAAAACGTACTCTGAAATGGAGAATCTGTCCCAGAGTTGTCCTAATATTTAAGCGATGATACAAATGGAATGATTTTGCAGACCAAGCTATTCTTTTCCCTATACCTGGGTAAATATTGAAATTCTAGTGTTTTGATATGAGATTTATACTTTTTTTTCCTCTACTAACACCACTCACAGCTCACATTGGTGGAAACTTAGAGAGAATTAAGGAATGTGTAGCTGAGATTACTCTCCTTGAAATGGATACCATCTGTGAGAATCTTCTGAAATGGCCCTTAAAAAGCAAAAATCAATTAAATAAATATATAAAAATTAAACTCATCTATATTTTTAATGTACCTCATTGTAGTTCATTATGTAAGACCCCCATATGTTCTGTGTCATTAGTGAAACATTCTCAGTGGTGTAATGATGTAGTATATACACATGGGGTAGAATAATGCGTTTTTCATCTCTTCTGCACGTTTCATTACAGGGTGGAGATGTTTTAATTTTTCACTTAAGATTCTTTTATTTTTTTATATAGAAAAGAACTAGATCCAAAGCTGCATCCATTTTCTCCACAGCAAATAACCTTCTGTTGCAGACAACTTTTCTTAACAGACTTTCTTGGTGATCAAGAACTTGAGAAAGAAGGTGGCTAGGTGACCAGTGCCCTGTGACATCTAATCAGGAGGCCATTGTTTTTGGAATGATGGGAATCCCTATTAGGTTTCTCTGTCTGGTTAATAACTGTGTGACTTGTACACCTTTTCCTTAAAGGGAAATTTTAGCCTATAGGCTAGCTGAGCTTTTCCCTCTTGCAAAACAGTTCTCTCGAAGGTTTGCTTTCGATGTGATCCACTGTGGTTTACATTTGCTTTTGCCTCCATTGGTATTTTGTGGCTATGGATGCTATATAACTGAAAGGTTTTGATGACCTCATTATAATTAGACCTTCCTTACCAGTTACCTAATCCTTGTGAATATTTGGGACTCTGACAGCCCAGTGGTGAGCACTATAACTCTATTTTGATGACATGAAAGACCGTTTGTGTAGCAGCTTATAAATAGCTTCATGTTGATCCAGTGGAATTTAGTTTTTTAAATGGAAGGGTTACAAGTCGCACAAAGGTGCAAAAGTTAAATATTTCCATGGGAAGTTTGGGTCCAATGGTAATTACAACTCCCTCTTCTCATTTTATTTAGGGTGTTTTTTTGGGGGGAGTGGGAGCATGCTTCTCTCCTTCATTTCTTCACAGAAATAAAAGGAAAATGGGTTTTTCAGAATTAGAACCCCAAACTTTATCCAAACAACTTCAAAATGTATATCTCCCCTCCAAGCCTTCTCCTCATCTTCAATACAATCCACGTATAATAAGCAGTTACAATGTCAGCTGCAATCCTAATCCCCCCAACACTGCCCTTCCAATAACCCTAACCTTGACCTGGAGGGATTCTGACTCTAAGGAAGGAAGAAAGGCGTGTTATTATATGTTATTTTATTATGGAGCTCCTGCTGAGCAGAGATTGCCAAATGGGCTCAATTAAGTGTTCCTTGGGATGTGTGTTGCTGTCTAGGAGGAGCTGATACTGTCATCCATATTTCATTTGCACAGGGCAGTACAATAAATTCACTCCATTCACTCCGGTTGATTCCAAATGTTTTATTTAGAATCTATTTTCTTTTCATTCACAAGGTATGGTTTTTAATCAAGTATCATCCAAGCTTCCTTCCTCCAAAGTGGGGTAAGAGGAGAGAAAGAAAATGGGAAGTATAAAAGAAAAAAAAGCAGAGACTCACCAGTCCATAAGATCTGCTTGTCTACTAAGTGCTTCTTTAATAAAAAGTGGGGGACAACTTGATATTGAACAGTCCCGGCATTCTGTTCAACATCAAACTATTGTTAAGGCTGATGTCGACTGAGGCCACAGACCCACAGCTCAACATACGTTCCACAAGCCTAAATACTCAAAGGGTGATCACAATCCAGATGATGCAATGGTGGCAGTAGTTTGTTATAAAATCATGGATCAGGCAGGGGAAAGTCTTCAGGTGAGTAAGCCTCTACTCCCACCCCCACCACTCTGATACCCATCAGACTGGCCATTTTCAAGTATATGTCTTATGTGTTTACTCTATGTATTACATGGAACTGTGAGTTCCTCAGGAGCAGGTATTTTTTTTTTGTATCCCCAGAACAGTGCCGGACACATAGTAGGTATTTTAAACATGCTTATTGATTTGTTGACTGTGTGTAAGACATTATGCATGGTGGTAGGAATTGGTTTTCCCTTTGGGGAATAGGAGGAGCATGATGGAATAGATTGAAAGACTTAGTACGTACTTCCTCTGCTGCACTGGAGAATGACCAGGCAAAGAAGAAAAAGGAAACAGGAGTAAGAAATAAAATATTCACTACGTGTGATGCCTTCTCTCTCCAAAAGATTATCTTCTAATTCATCCTAAGTAAACAACTAGCATGTGATGTTCTGTGAGTGGACCAGTAATGGTGCTTCCACAGCTGTGCACATTATCTGGCAGACAGATGTTGGATTTAGGCTGGAGTTGACACAGTTGTTGTTCAGGGGGAGAAAAGACAGTCCATTAGCACTAATTCTCTCCTCTTTAATAGCAGGCATTGTGTTTGAATCAGACCTGCTCAGTTTATCTGCTCGGCTCTGTTGACTCAGACTCTTCTTAACTTTCTCTCCCTTTTAAGGGAGGAGCTAATCTGGTTACTTAAAGGTTTTGGCCTTTGGCTGAAACCTTTGATTTTAGACCTTAAGCAGGAATACTTTTCCTTTTCCTCTTGACTCCATAACTACCGACTGGGGACTCCATTGTTTAGGCTGAAATTAGATGACTACAAGTGATAACACCTGCTACAAGTTCATTAGATCTCATTGGCTTTACTACAGTGTCTGGCACTTGAATAGTTTCATTGGGAGAAGATGGAGCAGGGGGCAGTGGCCCTGACACAGGGAGTCATTTTTTCCCTGTGGCTTCTCCTACTGTAGTGACTATTACGAGCAATTTGCTTCTTGACTGTGACTAAGTACAGATAGCTGCACTGAAGGTTTAAATTTCATTCTTGACTATGGTTGCCTGGGGACTAATAGAAGTTCCCAATCCAATCCAACACATTTTTTTAAGTGCCTACTATGCACAAGGCAATGGTCAATGCTAGGGATTTTTTTTTTAACCCTTTGTAAAAACATTGTGGTGTGGATAGAGCATTTGATTTGGAATTAGAAAGACCTACATTCAGTCAGCAAGCTTTTATTGGTCAGTGAACAAGCATTTATTAAACCATTACTGGTGGTAAGTGCTGGGAATACAAAGAAAGGCAAAACATGATCTCTTCCCTTAAGGAGCTCACTTTCTAATGCGGAGACAACATATAAGGTAAATACTTACTTACTCACCTGCAGACTTTTCCCTGTATGTTCCGTGATTGTTATAACAAACTACTGCCGCCACTGCATCATCTGGATGCTGAACACCATTAAGCATTTCAGGTTGTGGAATGTACATTGAGCTGTGGGTCTATGGCTTTGGCAGACATCAGCTTTAATGTAAATACAAGATAAATAGGGAGTATCTGAAAGGGAATCATTAATGGTAGGAGGACTGGGAAAGATCTACAGAAGGTGAGATTTAAGCTAAGTGTTGAAGAAAGCCAGGGAAACCAGGAGGAGTCTGTTGGTCAGTGTCTTTGGTTGCAGAGAAGGAAAGGCTTTGGAAGGGAAGAAAGTGTAAGAAGCTGAGAAAGGTAGGAATAGATAAAGTTGGGGAGGACTTAGGTTCAAATCCTGTCTCAGTCACTGACTTACTAAATGATTCAGGCCAACTTCCTGAATCTCCTTGTGCCTTACTCTTCTTATCTGTTAATGAGATAGTAGGGCTAGTGGGTCTTAAAGTCCCTTCCAGCTCTAAAAATCCTATGAACTATGATTTTGTTGGTGTAGGGAATTCCTGGTAAGGAAAATCCTTCTACCAAAGCACATATATACCTGATCTGCCATTTATAGTCTTAGAGTTGCCTGAGGACACTGAGAGATAAATAAAGTAGCTTGTCTTGAGTCACACAACCAGCATATTTCAGAGGCAGGGCTTAGACTCAACTCTTTCTGACCCCAAGGCCAGCTTTCTGATCACTATACATTATATATTACACACCAGAGAATATAAAAACAAAATGAAAGGCAGTTTCTGCCCTCGAGGAGCTTACATTCTGATGTATATCCTCTTTTCATTTGAGGTCTCCTCAGAGCCTTAAGGGTTGCTTAAAATGAAAACACTCACATATTTGTATGAACAATTTGCTCTTCTCTCATCTACCTTTGGAGAAAACTTCGGAGAAACTCACCCTCAGGGAGGCTTTATTCTCTTGTGAGCTGAGATCCTCAACCCTCAGTGAGTAACAAGAGAATAAATCACAAATGAGAAATTCAGTTCATAAATGCTAGATACAGGAATGCTGAAGTGAAAGAAAGAAAGAATAAAATGATCCAGAGCTGAACAGAACTCTCCAAAGAAAAGATAAGAGTCCTACTAGTGGGGTTTCACTGTTTGCCATCCATCTTCTCCAATACCCAAGGCACATGGGTCTGTTACACTTTACTCAGCCCATCTTCAACAAAAGAACCCCAAGTACAATATATTATAGTAGAAAGAGCACTAAATTAGAAGAGAAGGCAGTAAACCCAAGTTCTAATGCCAGTTTTGCCACTGAATATCTATATCACCTTGCACAAACCATGGGGGGAGCAGTAGTGTATCTGTGATACTAATCTGCATTATTAGCATTTTCTCTTGACACTTTCTTAAGTCGAGTTAATCAAGAAAACAATAAATTAATTCCTTATTTATAGTTTATGCTGATTTCTGAATTCTAATTTCAATCTAAATTTCTTAGATTGAAAATTTAAAAACAAGTTCTCCCAATTTGACTCCAGCACACTCAATGAAAAACCATTCAACTCCATTCCTTCATCCGTAAAATGAAGGGGGTGGACTATGGGAGATCTTTAGTTTGAATAGTCAGTCATCTTATGATAGTTATTGGGTTAAATTTTCACTGTATTATTCAAAAATAAAAAAGTAAGTACCTGGGCTTACCACCTTCATTAAAGACTGCACTCCCCAGGCAATCATTTTTCTTGACTTTCTTTTTCCATCATCATCTCCCTCAAAGTCAGTTTGTTGTCATTATTCTCTCTTGATTTCTAGAAGAGGAAGGTCCTTTCACATCTGGAACTCCTTCAGGGTATATGCCTAATAGTGGTATTACTCACTGAGTGAAAAGGTAAATACAGCTTAGCAACTTTTAAAATAAAATTTCAAAATATATTCCAAACTAGTTGGACTAATTCACAGATCCACAAACAGTACAGTGCATTAGTGTGCTGTGTTCCAACAGTTTCTCCAACATGAAACTTTTTTATCTTTTGACACCTTTGACAATGCTCTGGAATAAATCCTCATAGCTTTGTTCATTTATGCTTCTCTTAATAGTGATGTGGAGCATTCTTTCACATGGTTGCTGATAATTATAATTTTCTCAGATTTTCATTAGGTAATGATTACCATCCTAGTATAGTTGTCTCAATTTGCTACTTATCTTGGATAGAACAGAGACTGGACTGTCATAGAGATTCTCAGGTGAGGAAATTACTTATGTTAATGCAGGTCAGCACTTTTTGTTTGTTTGTTTGTTTGTTTGCAATTTATACTTTTAGAGAGTTGCTTCGAGCACTGAAAAGTTGAGTGACTTACACAGGACCACTTAGTCAGTGTGTCAACTTTAACCCAGGGGTTAAAGGGGGGAAGGCTGGTTCTCAATCAATTAAAACACACTGCCTCCTTCAGCTATCTTTGCTATCTGATCTTTACCAGAGAAATTTGCTTTAAGAATGTTTCCCGGGGAGCTGGAGCCAAGATGGTGGCACAGAAACTGGAAAACGCCACAGCTCACACATAGCCACCTCAAATACCCATAAAATATGACTCTAGACAAATTTTAGGGCTCCAGAAATCGAAAAATACAGAAAAAAATCTCCAGCTGAAGGCAGCTCAGAAGGAAGGGCTCATAGCAGCTTGCTGGGAGCCGAGCCCAGCCAAGCCTGAAACCGTAACTTGGCCCCTGGGTGGCCAGGATGAGTCACAGCTGGAGCACTTGGGAGAGTGGATCACTGAAAGCTGTGGCAGTTTCCAGAACTATCAACCCATAAGAAACAAGGCCAAAGTGAAAGGTCAGTGGAACTCAGCTAAATTTGGGGGAGAAAAGCAGTCTGGCCAAACTGCCTCCAGGGCAAGGAAGTGGCAGAAATGGCAGGCGCAGCAGCTGCTTCCATGTGGCTGCTTCAGTA
Source organism: Pseudochirops cupreus (assembly GCA_028627135.1). Classification (NCBI taxonomy): domain Eukaryota; kingdom Metazoa; phylum Chordata; class Mammalia; order Diprotodontia; family Pseudocheiridae; genus Pseudochirops; species Pseudochirops cupreus. The sequence goes on along the minus strand of CM053582.1, from coordinate 397,191,167 downwards.
GCTCCCCGGCCTGCAGACTGCAGGGGGGGCAAGCAATCATTCAGAGGCTAAGTGCTCTTCTGTTCAGCAGCCTAGATCTATATCGTGGTTTTGGGTGGTGGTCCTGGGGGATGTTTTCAGTGAGCCAAAGCTGGTAGGGGCTGCAGTGACCTCCTAATAGCTTGAGCAGCTGGGAAAACCCCAGCAATTTGGGACAGAGCTTTCCACTCTGGAAATAGAGTTCCACAGAGCTAAAAAGTCAAGTAATTGATTGGCAACAACATGAGCAGGCAAAGGAAGCAAAGTAAGAACAGCAATCAAACTCTAGATTCCTTCTTGGGGGACAAAAAGGATCAAAGCATGGAATGGGAGGAGGACAACACAGTCAGAACTCCCACACCAAAAGCTTCCAAGAAACATGAAGACTGCATAAAAGCCATAGATCAGCTTAAGAAGGATTTTAAAAACCAAATAAGAGACGTGGAGGAAAAATTGGGAAGAGAAATGAGAATGATGCAAGAAAATCATGAAAAGAGAGTCAACAACCTGATTGAAGAAAATAACACTTTAAAAAATAGATTAACTGAAATGGCAAAAGAGGCCCAAAAAGCCAATGAGGAGAAGAATGCCTTAAAAAATCAAATTTGCCAGATGGAAAAAGAATCTCAAAAGCTTTCTGAAGAGAATAATTCCTTCAGAATTAGAGTGGAGCAGATGGAAGCAAATGACTTCATGAGAAATCAAGATACTATTAAACAGATCCAAACAAATGGAAAAAATAGAAGGCAATGTGAAATACCTCAT
>CM053582.1:397127929-397189884 GCA_028627135.1 Pseudochirops cupreus | reverse complement strand
TACATAGAGACACAGACAGAAAGGTATATATACATATACCATATGTGTATGTATATAAATATGTGTATCTATTTATAAATATAAACACATTTGTAATCCAAATTAATTTTACTATTTTGTTTAGTCTATAAAATAAGCTCTTGATAGTTTGGTTAATATGGCACCAAATTTATAAATTAGTTTAGGTCCTATTATCATTTTTATTATATCAGTGTAGCTCAACCATGAATACTGACTATCTCTCCAATTAAGCAAAGTTTTCAAAAAGAATTATGAACCACATGAAACCATTTGAAAACATACTTGAGATCAATCCTGCTGACGTTTTGCCTCACACCTAGTGCACTGAAAAAGCTGGCAAAAAATAGGAATACTTAATTTTTTAGGGGTTGTAGACAGATAGACATACTGATATACTGTTGGTGAAGTTACGAATTTGTCCAAATATTTTGGCTATCAGTTTGGAATAATTCAAGAAGAATGACTTACGTGTCCATCCTCCTTAATCCATTGATCACACTGATCAGTGGTCATGTTATATCAGAGACGGGAACAAAAATCCAATATATGCCTAAATATTCATAACAATACTTTTTGTGGCAACAAAAAACTGGAAATATTCTACTGTAGTTGCCTCTCAAATAAGGAATGATCAAACTATGGTATGTAAATGCAATTTCTTACTATAATTGTTCAATAAGAAATGACAATTATGAGAAACATGGGGAGATGAGTTTGAATTATTGCTGAGTGAAACCAAAAGAAAAAAAATATTCTCAGAGGCTACAACAACTTAAATGAAAAAATTATTGAAAGGAAGTCATACTCTTCATAACTGAAAAACAAATGAAGTTCCCCCACAACAGATCATGAAACAAATCTCTTCTCTACAGGGAATAGAGGACAGGCGAATGCTACGGGAAAATGTTGTATAGCGTGTACATTTCTGCTTTCTCCACAGAATATAAGCTCCTTGAGGGCAGAGATTATTTGATTGTTGTCCTTGTATCTCCAGTGTCTAGTGCCGTGCTTGCAACATAGGAGGCCCTTAAAATTTGATCATAGGAGCAAAAATGTAAAGCTTGAAGGGACCTTGAATGGACTTCATCTAATCCAACCTCCTCATTTTGTAGATGAAGAGCCTGAGGTCAAGTAATTTTATTCAATGACTGATTGATTTTCAGATACAGTCACTGAATCTGATGTTTTCTTGCTTAATTGTTTTTTTTTTTAATAAAAGGAGGGTTGAGGGAAGAGAGGAGAGTTTCAGAAATGACTGATGTAAAAAAAAATAAAACAAAAAAAACACAACAAAAACCACAAAGGCGTTAAAAATACATATTTTTAACAATAAAAATAACTACCACTATCTATCTGCAGCTCTAAACCAGGCCCCATCAGCTACCCTGGCAGTGCTTGGAGGACCACTACCCAGGAAAACCCAGAACATCTTTGCAAGCTAAGGACAAAGCCCTATTGCCCAATTTTCTTGAAATGATTTAAAAAAAAAATCCTTAACCCAATCCCTACCATCACTTACAATTTAACACAAACCACTCGCCCTTGATTGGAGAAAGGAGTATTTTGCTTCAGGGTATGTGACAGTTTTTCCCCTTGAAATTCTAACCATCTTTGCCAATCCCCTCACCTGGCCTGCTGGAGCTTTGATAGGCCACACAGAAAAGCCAGGGGTCACTGGAGAGCACGTGTTTAATTTGCACCTTTTGTCTTATTGCTTGGATGGAGACAGACCACAGTGCACACGTTACTCCCTTTACAGTGTGGCTGCAGATGGTAGCACAGCAAGGGCTGGTGGGCAAGTGGAGGGATAGGGAGGAGGGAGGTGGACAGTCTTTCCCAAACTGAGAGCCATTTGGAGCAGCCTAGGAAATGGAGTAGGTTGTTAACCTTTCATCTCACCATGCTAGATCTGATCGAGCTTATCGTGGAAAAGGTGTTAAGTGGCAGCAAGTGCCCAGTTCTCTGATCCCCCAGTCCTCATGAACATGTGGTTAGCTTTGATCAAGAATAGATTGGGATGAGAACAGCAGGGGTGTGGTAGGCCAGAGCAGGGATGCAATGGTTTTGACATCAAGTCTGTCTTTCCGGCTGCTGCTTTGGGTTTCTCAATTTCATACCCATAAAATCCTCTCCAATTATTAAAAAGCAGAGAAGGGAGGAAAAAAATCACCATCACCATCACATAGATGTTCTGTCAGCAGCAGTAACAGTAGCAGTTACAGAATAACTACAGATAATTACAATCAGTTAATTCAAAGTACCAAGTCACTTCATGCAGAACATGGCTCATTTGTCATTATTGACCTTAGAAGAAGCAAATTTACCCAAATCGATAAAGGTTCCAGATATCCATTAGAGCAGACAGAGATTGGTTACAAGTGTTAGGAGCTTCTATATACCTGTATTAATAGGGGGAAAGTAACTCAGGATGCTTTTGATTAATGAAGAGATTTTTTTTTTCCTTTTGAGACAGTTATTTGAAACCGAATTGACCTTAATTTCAGCCCTAATTCATGTTATGTAAAGTCAGTTGTTTTTGTTAAGAAGTTTCAGTTTCATTAGTTGCTGAAACATGAGGTAATTAAAAAGAGAGTTAATCAATCTACAAACCAGGTAAAGTGAAAGATTTCTAGAACAGAACATTCAGAGACCCTATACAAATGTGTAATTGTCAGACATTAAGTATATTGGAATGAAATCCAAAGACTACCCCACATCCCCCACCCTCACCCTCTTCCATTTTATTAGAAGTGAAAGGGGAGGCAAGATGGCTTAATGGATGGCCGGCCTTGAAGCAAGGAATACTTGCATTGAAGTCTCACCTCTGACACATACTACATACGTGACCCTGAGCAAGTCACTTAATTCTCTTGGCGACTCTCTAAGATTAAATGGCGAAAAAAAAAATGCTGACCAGCATGGTAGAAGGATTTTCCTCTGAGAAGAGTTCTCTGTACCAGTGAAATCACAGGTCTGGCCCTTAGCCCTATTAGAAGGGAGAAGGTTGATAGTCTGAGAACTGAATCTGAATTAATTTATTTGAACTGGGTTAGAGCTTAATTTATTATAAGTCAATTAATTCACCTAAACATTAAATCACTTCAACTTAGTACTCAAAAGGCAAAAAACAAATCTGTAATGACTGTAACAACATAGGAGATAACGTCACTTTTAAAGCTTCTCATACCTAGAAAAGTAGATCTCTTTTCCTCCTATGGAAATTTCTCAGAATTAGGTGTAACCTATCCAACACTTTACATTGATTACTTCTAAAGAAGCCAAATTTCACATCCTTCTTATTGATTAGAGCCAGACCTCTGAATCAAGTGGGGTAGGGGGACATAAATTTGTGTGTATACATACATACAAACATATATATATGTATATGTATATAAATGCAAGTATACAGATGTATATATATATAACACATTACACATGATACATGCATGCTTTATATTGTAAACATATGTATAATGTATGTATATCTAAACACATGTGTATTAATATTGATACTGTACTTTTTGATTACTGTTTCCATATAATCAGCTTCCTTTGTAATAATGTATTTGTAAAAATGACTTTTTTTTGGCATTAAAAATATTATTCTGAAATAGTGTTCACCAGACTACCAAAGGTGTCCATTACAAAAAAGGTTAAGAACACTTGGATTAGAGAATAAAAATTCTGCCTTGAGGAACAGGCAAATATCTCAGTTAAGAATCTCCAGGAAGCCCAGTTAGGGTATCAGCTGGAGTCACTCAAGTAAGAGTAATGTATTTAACAAAATCTGGGGGACAAGAGATAAAGATGGAAGGAAGGAAGGAAGGAAGGAAGGAAGGGAGGAAGGAAAGGAAGGAAGGAAGGAAGGAAGGGAGGGAGGAAGGAAGGAAGGAAGAAGAAAAGAAAGGAGGAGGGAAGGAAGGAGAAAACCAAGGAGGGAAGGAAGAGGGAAGGAAAGAAAGAAGGAAGAAGGAAAGGAAAGAGGAAAGGAAGGAAGGAAATAAGGAAGAGGGAAAGAAAGAAGGAAGGAAGGAGGAGGGAAAGGATGAGGGAAACAAGGAGGGAAGGAAGAATAAGATTGGGGGAAAAACACAAATCTCTTGGACTAAAAACATATTTCATTTTGTGTTTCACTGCAGGATGAAATAAAGAAATCCTGATAAGGCATGCCAGTCTAAGTCTTCTGTGCACTTGGCCTGTTTGACTTTGTATGATGGTGGGCCAACCTGCCTGCCTGACGGCTCACACCAGCCTCGCTCTTCCAACACATTCTATAGATCCTGCTAATAAATTCCATTTGGCTGCAACCCTTTCCCAGTTTCAGGCCGTCGCCTCAGAAGTGTAAGTGCCGCCTGTCTTTAAGCCAGGTTACTGCCACTTATTGGCGATCTGTACCTCCTTTAGAGAAAAAAAAAAGGATCCACACTGAATTTGAAGGCAGGAAGAGCAGAGTTTGAATGGAAATGTTGTGCCGTGGCTAGAGGACACAGCTCTCACACCTTCTGCAGCTCCAGAATAAGTGCTATGTTTTAAAAATATATATGTATGTGTTGGCAACATTGAAAAGGGGGCTAAAAAAACATCCACCACTGAAGCGAGAGCAGCAGCAAAAGAAATGTTAGCGCCCTGCTGATGGGAACAATAGAGCATATGGACATCACGCTGCTCTTGCCAAGCACAGACTAGGGCAGGATTATCAAAATGGAGTCAATCTGCTTCTCTAATAGCAGAAGAATTGCCTGCATGAACACTAATCGCTAAGTGTACAAGAAGTCTCTTTAATTGACTGAGAAATGAGAGAGGATTCTGCTCACATTTTAGCCAAGCTTGCTCTCCCCACCTGGCTTCCTTGTCACTTAGTGTTTCATTGAGGAGGCATTCAACCTGTAGTCTGTCAAGCAGTTCAGTGGCTGCTGCCATCTGTGGTCCCGAGGGGGTGTGGCCTGTACTGAGGCAAGAAGACACAAAGGTATTCCATATTGTACCACCAGTAGGGACAAGAGCTGAAAGGGAAGCCCCCTTGGAATTGGCTACCTCAGCTTAAGCCCAGGCTTAATACAAAGATCCTTGGATTTAGAGCAAGCAACAACTTTAGAGATCACTTAGTCCAAGTCATAGATAAGGAAGCCAAGGGCCACAAAGAGATAAGGTACTTCCATCAAGAATCATCCTTATCTTTTGTTCATGCAGCATGGTACTATGTAAAGAACCCTTCCTCTGGAGGGAAAGGACCTGGGATCAGATTCCATCAGATCACTTACTACATGTATGAGCTTGGAGAATCTCAGTTTCCTTATCTGTAAAAGGAGAGAAATTAGATTAGATGGTCTCTGAGTTCTCCTCCAGTTCTGGATCTTAGCCTATGGACCTTCTTGGTAGTGTGTTAAGCCAATGGACCCCTTTTCAGAATAATGTTTTTAAATGCCTAGATTGAAATACATAGGATTATGAAGGAAACCAATTATATTGAAAGAGAGTAATCAAAATATTTTTTTAGAAACAAGTTCACAGACCCAAGTTAAGGAACCCTGGAAATTGGTGATTTTATGAAATGGAAGCTGGATCTAATGTGTGTCTAGCAAGAGGGAGGGCTGACCTACCCAATTTAGTGCCCACCTCATGATACAGTCCATGCAGGTACCATGAGCCAACCAACTAAGGCTCCAGTGGGGACATTCCTGATCTACAGCTTAGGCATATGAGATAAGTGTTCTCTGCTTGAGTTCCTAAACTGTTAATATGCCAGGTCTGTGCACATGAGGCAAACTGCCATGGATCTCACTGGCACTGGCAGCAAAGCAAGGGCTAATTTTTTTTCCTCAGGAGTTTTTATTCTTATTATTATTCTAGGATAATTATTCCAATATGTGAGCCCCCAAAATGTCTTTTTTGTTTGTTTGGTTGGTTGAATCTCATAAAATAGAGGCTGAAATGGCCCACAAAGTTATCAAACCTATCTCTTGGAATTCAATGCAATATCAATGAGATATTTCAAAAGGTAATCCAGTGATGACGACAACTGTCAGATATGGACCTTCTTGCTACATGCAACCACACCACACTCGTGCATGAATGTACACAAGGATAGCCTTGGGCATTTACACAGGAACAAAATAGTCAAATCCATATGTAGTATGATTTAAGGAAAACTGTACAGACTTATTAGCCAAAAAAGATCACCCCAACTAGCCTGTTGCTCTGTCTAAGAGTACACCATTATCAAATTTATCTTTATTAAGGTATTTATTTACCCTTTGAATCTGCTTTTTTAAAAAATTATTTATTGATTTTTAGTTTTCAACATTCATTTCCACAAAATTTTGAGTTACGTTTTTTCTCCCTGTCTTTCCCCTCCCCCCTAGCCCAATATAGCAAGCTTGCTGAATACCTCTTCCCCCAATCTGTTCTCTCTTATATCCTCCCCCATCACCACCCTAACTTTCTAGTGGCAAGATGGATTTCTATACCCTAGTGCCTGTATATCTTATTTCCCAGTTGCATGTAAAAAACAAATATTTTTTTAAACATTTGTTTTTAAAACTCTGAGTTCCAGATTTTTTTCCTTCTTCCCTCCTTACCTGCCCCCAATAAGAAGATAAGCAATTCAATATAGGTTGTACATATGTAGTTACCCAAATCATTTCCATAGTAGTTATATTGTGAAAGACTAGATTTCCCTCCATCCTATCCCATCCCCCAATTATTCTATTTTCTCCTTTGACCCTATCCCTTTTCAAAAATGTTTACTCTCCTCCAGTCTGCCCTCCCTTCTATCATCCCCCCTCTTATTTTCTACCCCCCTATTTTCCTGTAGGGTAATATACCCAATTGAGTGTGTATGTTATTCCCTCCTTAAGCCAAATTCAATGAGAATAAGGTTGTCCCATTCACTTTCACCTTCCTGCTCTTCACTTTCATTGTAACAGTTTTCTCTTGCCTCTTTTATATGAGATACTTAACCCTAATCTATCTCTCCCTTTCTCCTTCTCCCAATAAATTCCTCTCTCACTTCTTAATTTTATTTTTTAGATACCATCTCCTCATATTTACCTCATTCTATGCCTTCTGTCTACATATACATGAACATACATATGGCCACACTCACATATATATTTATATATACATACACCCTCCTATACATATATGTGTGTGTGTGTATACATATATATATATATATATATATATATATATATATATATACATATATCTGTATATTCCCTTCAACTATCCTCACACTGAGAAAAGTCTTATGAGTTACAATTATCATTTTTCCATGTAGGAATGTAAATAGTTCAACTTTAATAAGTTCCTTATAATTTCCTTTTCCTGTTTATCTTCTCCTACTTTTCTTGCTTCTTGTATTTGAAAGTCAAATTTTCTGTTCAGCTCTGGTTTTTTCATCAAGAATGCTTGAAAATTCTCTATTTCATTGAATGACCATATTTTCCCCTATAGCATTATACTCAGTTTTGTGGGTAGGTGATTCTTGGTTTTAGTCCTAGCTCTGTTGGCTTCTAGAATATCATATGCCAAGCCCTTCGGTCCCTTAATGTAGAAGCTGCTAGGTCTTGCATTATCCTGATTGTGTTTCCACTACACTCAAATTGTTTCTTCCTGACTGGGCTTGCAGTATTTTCTCCTTGACCTGGAAACTCTGGAATTTGGCTATAATATTCCTAGGAGTTTCCTTTTTGGGATCTTTCTCAAGAGACAATTGGTGAATTCTTTCCATTTCTATTTTGCTCTCTGGTTCTAGACTATCAGGGCAATTTTGCTTGATAATTTCTTGAAAGATAGTGTCTAGGCTCTTTTTTGGATCATGGCTTTCAGGTAGTCCAATAATTTTTAAATTATCTTTCCTAGATATATTTTCCAGGTCAGTGGTTTTTCCAATGTAATATTTCACATTGCCTTTTATTTTTTCATTTGTTTGGGTCTGTTTTATAGTATCTTGATTTCTCATAAAGTCATTAACTTCCAGTTGGTCCAATCTAATTTTGAAGGAGTTATTCTCTTCAGTGAGTTTTTGAAATTCCTTTTCCATCTGGCAAATTCTGCTTTTTAAGGCATTTTTCTCCTCACTGGCTTTTTTATCAGTAAGCACCCTAACATACCCAGGATGGCTGCTAGCACAGGTTCTTAGATCTGCTTTTCTAAAGGAAAGCAACTCAAAATTGATTAACAATCTTACTTTAATCAATCAAACAAATATCATTTACCTAGTTCAGGGGGAAAAGTCAGCACCCTGAACTTCAGAGAACGCAAACACAAATTACAAGTAGAAGTTACAAGCAGACAAAGAAACAGATCAGCAGACAGGGCTTCCAGCCGTCTGACCATTACATCCACACCTAGTCAGTTACCAGAGAGGGAAGCAACAACATTTGGGTTTTCAAAGCCGGGGGGCTCAACGGCTTCCCAGAGTCTTGTCTGCCCAAATCACACAACTCTTTACAAAGTGAGCCCCAAAGCAAAAAACTCCCCTCAGGGTATATATGGCCTTCTCTTGGATCAGAGAATGTCACAGCCCTCTTGACCCACTGCCCAATCACAAAGTAATAAGGGTGGGCATTCCTGACAAACAAGCCTCCAGCCACAGGCTTCATTCAGCCTATTAGGGGACAGAGTATATTTTCAAATCAGGGAAGGTTCTCAGAGTCACTTAAGCCTATCAAAGGGCCTAGGGGCAGAGAAGATCTTCAGATTCCCATAACAGCTTTTTGGGCCTCTTTTGCCATTTAAGTTAGTCTATTTTTTAAGGTGTTATTTTCTTCAGTGTATTTTTGGGTCTCCTTTAGCAGACTGTTGACTCACTTTTCATGATTTTCTTGCATCATTCTCATTTTTCTTCCCAATTTTTCCTCCACTTCTCTTACTTGATTTTCAAAATCCTTCTTGAGTTCCTCCATGGCCTGTAACCAGTCCATATTTTTCTTGGAGGCTTTTGATACAGTAGTTCTGACTTTGCTGTCTTCCTCCAGTTCCATGCCTTGATCCTTTTTGTCCCCAAAAAAGGATTCTATGGTCTGTGCTTCCTCTGCTTGCTCATATTGTCAGCCAATTACTTGACTTTTGAGTTCTTTGCCACAGTAGAACTCTGCCACCAGAATGGAGAGAGCTTTGTCCCAAATTCCTTTTCACAGCTGCCAGAGCTATTAGGAGGGTGGCCACACTGCAACCCCCACAAGCTCTGGCTCACTGGACACATACCCCAGGACCACCACCCAAGACCACGACCCAGATTCAAGCAGGTTAAAGCAAGAGTGATTACCCTGTGAATGTTTGCTTGTGGCCCTATGATCTGCAGGCCAGGACCTCCTGAGGCAGCCACACAGCAACAGAGGCTGCATAGCAGCCATGCCTCCACCGCTTTTTGCCCCAGGGGCAGGGGCTACAAGGAGCTCTTCAGTCTCACCCCCACTAGTTCCAACATAATTCCACACTGACTTTTACTTTGTCTTCCTCATCTATGGGTTGAGAAATCTGGAAACTGCTACCTGAATCTACTTTATTCAAATGCAAATGTCATTGGGAGAAGAATACAAACACTTTTATCTGCCATTCACACCTTAGTATGAATTTAACTTGCTAACTCACTTCTCTCTATGACAGCTAGCTGAGATAACTAAATTGAAGGAATGAAAATTTTGAATGGGGGTCTGAGAGTGGAAGTTGAAAAATAGATTGGACAGAGAAATGTATAAGAAGACAGTGAGCTAGATTGCATCTCACAAATTGCAAAGTTATTTCCCTGAAACTCAGTCTGACATTTTTAATACCAATATTCTTACAATGAAATTGTGTGGCTATGAGGCATGGGACACTACAGTCTACTGAACTGAAATTGAGGATCTCTTAAAAGTCAATGGCAGAGGATTGTGGTGGGAGGAGGGCAAGGATGTTACCTAAAAATGAATTAGGAAGGAAAAACCATATTGTCAAAGAAATGTGTGATCTCAAAAGATGTATAATCATATAACAAGGGTGAGAGATAACTAGAAAGCAACCTATATGTTCCATTAGTATCCTGATATCAAAATAAGATGGACAAACTTCCTCCCCCAAACACTTTAGGTATTCATAAAGTCCTGTATTGAAAGTGTAGAACACAGACTAGTCTCATAGGAAGGACAGATGGATAAGCAGGGTGTGTCATTGCAGGGAAGAATCACATTAATGAGATCCCAGATCCATTAGTACATTGGAGTATTACTTTTAAATTGGTTTTTATATTAATCATTTTTAATGTAGACTTCAACTGAATTCATAGACAAGAAAAGCACAAATAGAAGATACTTGCTAAAGGTTTGTTGAATTCAATCAAATTGAATCATAGAGCTGGAAGAGACCTGAGAGATGGTCTAATCCAATTTCATCATATTACAGATTAGTAAATTGAGACCCAGAAAGGTTATTTAAGCCACTTACTTGGTTTTATCCTTGAGTGCTCATTTTGACTCATCCCACATTTCCAATCAGTTCCCAAATATTGTCATTTCTACCTCCAGAACATCTCCTATATTCTTCCCCTTCTCTATACTCACATAGCCTTCTCCCTAGTTCAAGGGGGAACCTTATCAACCTATTACCTGGGCGAAAGCAGTAGGCTCCTATGGTCTCCCCAATCTGTCACCAAGACACATCAATTCTTTCATTCACTGAACAATATTTGCATACTATGAGCATACTACTCAAAAAGTTGCCATGTTTGCCTTCAACCCATAGAAATAAATATAAAATCTTTGTCCTGGAATTAGAGACTTTCCATAATTCAATTCAAATTTAGTTGAAGATTTGTTTAGTAGAGAAGCTGCATACTAAGAGTCATTATAGGAAGATTAGGCTGAGAAGATAATAATAGCTCTTACCTTCCAAAGTTGTGAGGATCATCTGGGATAATCATTGTAAAGCATTTAACACAGTGTCTGGTACATAGCATTCATATATATATATATACATATATGTATATATATGTATATGTATATATATATGTATATGTATGTATATGTATATGTGTATGTATATATATATAAATTATATTATATAACCTTATTGTTGTTATTATTATTATATAACACATATGTGAATATATAGAGAATATTTCAAAAGTATTAGAGCAGCTTTATGCTACTGAAGTTTATACATCAATATTTATATACCTCTAGATATATATTGTTCTGGACAAATGGATGGCATTATCATTTTCATCAATTACATCACTCCCTCATCCAAACTTTGGTTCCAGAGCAGTTGTGGGATTGTGTTCCATGCTGAGATGAATGCCTCCATTGGTGGGGAGTTGTTAGAGAAAGATATGTAGATAATGGTACAGTAGAAAGACTGTAGGGTTGGGAAATAGGAGCTCACAATCTAATAGTGAAGGCAATATGCCAACATTTATGTACAAACAAGATATACACAGAAAAAAAAGATTTGGCTGACAGTGATATACTGTTCTGAATATTTTAGAGGAGGAAGAGACTGGAGTGTGGGAGACTAGGTAGGAAGCCTACTGCAGTAATCTAGACATGAAGTGATGAGATCTTGGACAAGAGAAGTGGTAGTGAGAATGGCTATAACCAGATGAACTGAAGAGAAATTGTACAGTCCCTCATACATAGTAGGCAAATATTGTTCAGTGAATGAAAGAATTGGTGCGTCTTGGTGACAGATTGGATGTGGAAAATGAAGGATAGAAAAGAACTAAATATTACTTCATGGTTTTGAGCCTGGGTGACTGGGGAAATTGGAGCGCTGTTGACAGACATTGAGAATTTGGGGCAGAGATGATAAATTCAGTTTTAGAGGTACTTCAGCTTGAAGAAATGCCAGGAAGATCTAAATGGAGAGGTTCCAAAGGCAGCTATAAATGTGAAGATGTAAGTTTGATGAGAGATCAAGGTGGGAGATCAAGAGTTAGCATCAGCATACATTTGAAAGCTGAAGTTATGAGAGGGGATGAACTGTTTAGATCCCTGTAGGAGAGGGTATAGACAGAGGGAGAATTAATGAAACTTGCATTTTTCCTATTTGCCTAGTATAAATACTTATGGATACTGGGTGAGTGGGTGGGTAACAAACAGATGAATTTGTAATTATTCTTTTAATTCTGTTTTCTTGAAAAAGACTGAGAAAAAAATTTCTTATGAATTGGATATACATCTTGAAAAAGTAAGTGCTGCTATCCATAGGCTGAATCTTTGCAAATTTTGTAAATGTATCAATGAAACATATGTCTCTCTTCAGCAACCAAGTCATGCTATGAGCTCCAAATTTAAAATCACATCCACCTGATAAATGGGCCTCTTCCCCTTAGAATGCTTTGCTGTCAGAATTCAAGAAGAAATGGCACTGATAAAAATACAACTTAGAAGCAAATGTGATACCATTTGTTTTTAATAAAGCATGCTTTTCTTCTCATGTATCATTCGCCTATTGAAAGAAGACCAAGGGTGCATTTCTTCTTGTGTTGCCACTGAGCCTTGGTCTCTTCTTTGAAATCTGGCGCTAACATTGTCTTCTTTTAGGGGCAGAGTGGAGTGCAGGAAAATGACTAGTGTTTGGGGGTTTTCTCCCTTTTTGATGAGAATGACAGCTTTTAGGGTTCTACTTTAATATGACATAACTCCTGAAGTATGACCCCACCCCTAATAAATACCAGTTATCTATTTCTCAGTGGATCTACATTAGAAAACTCATTTCTCAAATCCCTTTCAAGTTTTAGGAAAAGGTATTTTTTGAACATTTTCTTTTGCAGAATTATTCTGAGATTTAAAAAAAAATGTTCCAGCTCATTTCTTCTCTTTTGCAGATTTCCTTTTCATCTCAGTTCATCCAAGCTTTCCCTATACCGCCATCATCCTTTAAAATGATCCTTTTTAAAAACAAATTTTTTCTTTGTTTCAATCTTTCCTTTCTTAAGCAAGGGTCACCTCTTCTGTAACTCCCCTTGAAAGTATCTTGACCAAAGGACTAAATTTTGTGAATTTTGAAAATATTGTCAGTCAGCAGTGGATGCATTTACCTATTTAAAATGAGTTTTGTTTCAAAGTACTTTGCCTGCCATCCATGGTAATTGGAAAGTCAGTTTGAGATATCCTCTAATGTGCTTTTTAAAATTGACCAAGGCTGCAGAGGCAGCTTCTTAAACCAAATATAATTAATTTCTATCTGTCTAACCTGATCACTATAGGCTGACAGTCCCTCTCTGTATTCTTTATTTTTAATGTATGTGTATTTTTTTTCAATAGACTACATCTTCCTTTCATCTCTCTCTTTTCCTTCTGCAAATTGGCACTTTCTGTCTTCTAGGAATCTCATTACTATCCAGTGATTCTCTTCCACTTCAAAATAAAGGTGATAAACGGGAGTGCCCAGAAGAAAAGTTTACCCCTGAACCTGCATGCCTAGATATTTTTTCCTTCACCAAAGTCTTCCTCCATGTTACCTATATGATTCCAAAAGTTCACACATATCAACAGACATCTTAAGCCCTTATATCCACTGATTACCTGCTTCATCCTTTGCTTGTCCAAAGCAGCAACATAAGTAGAATGGAATGTTGAGATATCCAATTGGCTTGTGGACAGAGCATTCATTCTCCAGAAATGCCCTATAGATACCAATTGAAACAGCACCATCCATAAAAGTAATCCATAGACCCATTTGCTTTTCATTTTCAGCTTATGATAGCAATAATGACTGTAAAGCAGGGCATAGGAATTGATGACCAGCTGGGGTTAATGGCCCTTGGCCGAACTGTGGGCTATCAACTCCTCCCAGCTGGTCATTAATCCCCAGGAAATGCCCCATACCTTGATCATTATTGCTTAATTAATGCCTCTTTCACTTCCATCCTAAATGGTCATTGCAGTGTAACCCTAACAGCAGCCAGCATTTGGAACTGTATATTTCCACTCCAATCCTGGAATTCCCCATGGTTACATACATATTTCAAATTTTTATCCTAGAATAGCTGATTCTGTTTGCCTCAGGCTTTTCTTCCAAAAAAAAAAAAGGAAGGGGTACTGGGAGAGGGGGAATTTCAAGCAAAAATTCATTACCTACATATCAAATCCACAGAGTCGAAAGGAACCCCTAATGTGCATTCTGATTTTTATGAAGTTTGTGGTTGTGATTTTTAGTTCTGAAAGTATAGAAACACAAGGTGGGGTGATAGGGAGAGCACATAGGAAATGAGCTACCCCAGTGCTGTTGCCTGGACCAGAGTTGTTTTTTTTTTTCTCTTAAATGACATAATAATTATTTTATAGGGGAAGGAGCATAATCCAAATGTTTTCTCATTAATAGTATCCAAAAGATTTTGTGAATATGACAATGTAGCATTATGAAAAACTAAGGAATCATCCTCCACAAAGTGAACAGGCTCTCCTATTCAACTGCTTTTGCCAGTTGCCACCAAGGAAGAGAATGAAGAAAGGGAAACCACAAGAGTGTTACATCATGAGAAAAAAGTCACATGCTACTGTTGGGTCTCCTGGATTTATAGATACAGGACTGCCTAGTCAAGGGTTACAGATTTATCCAAGTAATTCTGACTGTCTTTAAGTGAAGTAAATTTCTATATTATGCTAAGTTAAAATGGAAAGTACAGCTTTTCTCAGAACTTATGGAAATCTGATGTTTTCTGGTAGGAAAAAATATGTTTCTAGGTTAACAGTGATTCAGAACCCCCAGAAGTTCAAGTAAAAACTAGGAAAGATAACTTAGGGAAGTTCAAATTTGAATGCTTTATTTAATTGATTATGTTAAGAATCACACTTCTGTAAGGTAAAAGGTAGGAGAATGTACAATTATAGAATCATTGAATCTTAGAGCTGGACATTCAGAATGTCACTCCCCTTTCAAGTAAAACTCTGCTTGAACCATCTCAAGAAGATGAGACTCTCTCCTGAACAGAATTCCAAACTAGCTCGCTAAATCCAGTCCAATATTTATTGGACCATTTTTCCTTGTGGTCTAGATGAAACTCATTTCAAACATCGGTTTTGTGAAGGATAGCTAATCTTATCTTGGACAATTATTATCAAATTGTCACTCCATATTCTCTTCATAAGGTTGAAAAATGCCAACTCATTTTATATTTTTTTTTGTTAAGACTTTCTTTTCTATCTTTTAACTATCTTTATTGTAGTCTGCAAATCCTTTTAGTTCTTCAAAGTCCTATTTAACTGTTCTTGTTCAAAATTGGCTCTAATCAGTATTATGTGTTATCGGGAAATTACTCTTTGAAATCTATCTTCTAAATCTGTACATCCCGAGTTAGACCATTATACATGCCACACAGACAATTGCCTAATATTCTATGAAACAATTTGCACTTTCTATACCTTCCCAGAGAGAGGAAGGAAGCCATAGTGGTCTCAGATCCCTAGGGATTTAACATAAATGGCCCATTCTTTTGGAAACTTACCTAGTTTGTTTAATGAAGGTAGTTCAGATCATCCTATGTTCAATTTTCAAACAGTGCTCCTGTTTTGCACTCAGCCTCTTTCCCGTGATGACTTTTACTTCATTTTCTACTGTATGTAGAACCTAGCCAGTCCTTGTCTGGATATACTCTTCTGCATGGGTTTCAGATGTGTTCCATTATGCTTGTTTCTTACCACCACATTCATTTTCCAAAGCTCTACTCAAGGCCACTTGGTGAGTCACCTGAAGAATTCTATCATTCACAAAGATTTCAACCAACATTAAGTTCAAGAGTAGCCATCATAAGACACTACCAATAAGATCAAATTGATCCACAATATATCTCTTTCTATAGTCCAGAAAGTCTTAACCTAGGATCCATGACTTTTTTAAAAACTTCAATGACTACATTTAATTTAAATTGTTTCCTTCATAATCTGTACATTTTATTTTGTGAATCTGAAAACATTCCTCTGAGAAGGCATCCATAGGCTTTACCAGTCTACCAAAGGGATCCACGATGCAAAAATGTTTAGAACTCCTATTCTAGAGTAACAGTATACATAGTGTTTTTCTAACAGTGTTTCATTATAAATAAGTCTTTTATGTACATAGATTTAAATCATTGGGAGAGAAAACAAGACTCTAACACATGCATGAATGCACATGTTGCTACCCGTTTCTATTTAAATGGGAAATTATTTCCACGTGTGAAACAAATATCTTAAGATGTGCAAATCCCTGTAGTCAGTCCATTATAGCATTATAAATGGGGGTATAAATGTAGTCATAAATGCCTAACACTTTTCAATACCTAAAGCCTAGATTTAATCTACGAGACTGATGGGAGAACTATTGGGACAGGAGAAGAAATAGCTCCATTGGTTGTGTGTGTGTGTATGTGTTTTCTATTATGAAAAATAACCCAGAATTCTGAGCTCAATGGCATTCCAGCACCTTAGGATAAGTCCAAGGGACCAGGCCCAGAGAGTTTCATTGTGCACAGGTGGAAAGTCAGTGTCAAGCAATCAAGTTTTAGACAATGAATATTGCAGGGGAGGGGAGGGAATCAATAGTCTGATTAAAAAGAGAAAGCCCAAGAGGCTCCTAAACCTAAAAAAGTTGATTTGCTATTTTAGCACATGTCATTGAAAGCACAAACTACTCTTGTCTCCAGATTTACTGGGAGCATTACCGATCGTGCAGGTTTCAATGAAGAATAGTATTGGCATTAATAAGGAGAAATGCCTCTGTTAGTTTAACCCCCTGAGAGACATTCTATATATGGTATGACCAGTGATTCTCAAGGGATAAATATTTTGGATAGTGTCATGCAGATATGTTATACAACTGGTTTGTTGATTTTTGTTTTGTTTCTTTTTTTCTTTAATGAAAGTGAATTTCACTCTGTTTCCCCAAGATGGATACAATTTCACTATTCTGTAAATATGCCCTAGGAATTAGATTGTTAAGTAGAAATCTTGTGGTAAAGGAGTGAAAATAAAAAGAAAATCCTTCCAAAATAGGATCCAAATGATAATTTGGAAAAAGCCAATACAGAGAGGTCTTAGAAAGCCCAAAAGATCAAGAAAGAAAGGATCGGGGTATGGACCAAGACACGAACTAAGGTTTATGCTATTCCATAAGCTTTTTTGATATAAAAGAAAATAATAAGAGAGGTTTAGAAGCAGCAAGGGCAATATTGAATTTTTGCTTAGAAGGTAGGAAAGGACAAGAAACAGTTATTAAAGAGTTGAAGCATGAGCTCCCTTACAGGCATGTAGTCAAGTTGTAGATTCTCTAAAACTAGAATACACCTAGAACAGGGCACTGAAAATAGTAAGCATTCAATATTTTCAAATATTTCATTAATATTTATAAATATTTATTTCTGAATAAATCTATCATTTATATAAATTAAATATTAAATGAATTATTAATTGAGTTGATAAATAATAATTAATTGATTTCTAGCCAACTTTGCAAATACCTCTATGGATAATCATGTATATGAGCTACTTTATAGCCAGTGGGAAAAGGCTAAAATCATAAGACTGAATCAGAAAATAGATTAAAGAGTCAAATAAACAGGTATGTACTAACAGAGAAGGAAGTAGCTAGATGGTTCAGTGGATAGAGCACTGGCCCTGGAGTAAGGAAGACGAATTCAAATCTAGCCTCAGACATTTATTAGCTGTGTCACCCTGGGCAAGTCACTTAACCTCTGTTTGCCTTAATCCACTGGAGAAAGAAATGGCAACCACTCCAATATCCTTGCCAAGAAAACCCCATGGACAGTATGGTCCACAGAGTCACAAATAATTGAACACAACTGAACAACTATCAGAGAGTATTTAGACACCATTTTATTTTTCATAGCTTGGGTAAATAATCTTTAGAATTATTATGATATCTACAATTCAATTTCACAAAACTTCAAGTGGGAAAACAATATCAGATTGTAAGAAAATCAGCTCAAAAAACATCCTAGGCCATCACTAGTCACCTTGACTTACACCTTGCCAATGGGCTTTAGTGACTCTGAAGAAGAGAAGAAGGCTGATGACTTTTCACAGCTCTGCCCCACTCACATCCAAAGCAAATGTATGTCAAGACATCACTTTCATAATGTCATTGATCCTCTTCGAAAATGAAGGACAACAACAATCTCATATATATATAATATGTATATATGTATATATATATGCACACATATATATGTGTATATATATTCCTCTTTTTAATAAAATACATTGATGTAGAAGCAATTAAAAAGAACTATAAGAATTTAATACTTTAATCCAGGATCAAATTTCATCCCTTGTTCTTATAAAGATGACACAGAAATAATGTTGCATTCCACTATAATATCTGAGATCAATATCAGATTCACTAAGAGATTCCAAAAGTTCCTAAGATCCGTTTCATATTTGCCCAGTTTTTACGTTATGCTAAAGAAGAACAAATAATGCATCTCATCCTCTTTGGTAAAATATACATATGTACTCATATTGGTATGTGGAGACAATATACCTATTTTCCATGTTTCAAGTACAGTAACATTATTTTAAATGTTTTCCACTGATATCACGATCTTGTTGCTGTTGTTTTTAAATATTACTGCTATAGAGAAAGAGCCTTAAATAATGGGAGCATGGAAAACTCCAAGGTTCATAATCTGGAGCTCCTGAAATGTATGGTGATGAACATGGAGCCAATCTACTTGAGAGTGAATGATGAAACAAAGAATGAATTGTACAGAGCTAGTCACTACCTAAATGAGACCAGCATCACTCTAGCCTCCTGACAGATTCACTCTCATCTAAAGATCTAGCATGCCTGAATAAGAGTGGTTACACTAAGAACTACATATTGATTTTAATTAGAATAGGCACTTCACCATTAATATGAGTTGTGATGCCACTAAGGCATTTGACAGAAGGGGATTAATTAATTAATTACAAATTAATTGAGAGTGAATCAAATTCAAGTTCAAAAAGGGAATTCAGGACTGGGAAGAAAAATAAACCCACAAAACTGAATGAAAACCCAAAGAGCCTTCAATCATTAATTAAGACAGGAGAAAATTTTTAATACATATTAAAACAAAATACATGTTGTGATTGAAAAAGTAAAGTCATTATAGCAAAGGTAATAAACTGAGATTTAAAAACTTTATCTAAGCTTAAAGAGAGGGAGACAGGGAATATTCTGAAATGTTTATAATGTGTCTGCTAGGCTAGTAATAAAAATGTTGTTTAAAGGGGGATGTTGGACATACTCTCACTAATTCAGATTCTTAGTACTAAATAAGAAATTCACTGAGATGTTTGAAAAAGAACTAATGCAATAAAATGAAGGGAGAAGGAAGGAAATAAGCATTTATATCATACCTACTATGTGCTGGGCACTGTGCTAAGTACTTTTTACAAATATTACCTCATTTTATCCTCACAATAATCTTGCAAGATACGCGTTTCTATTTGCCCCATTTCGCAGTTAAAGCTAACAGAAATTAAATAACTTGACCAGAGTCACATAGCTAGAAAGTGTCTGAGGCTAAGTTTGAACCCAGGTCTTCCAGACTCCAGGCCGATCATTCTATCCAGTGTCCTATGTGGCTGTAGACACCTGTGTATTAGATAGCTGTCCTCTTAGTCAATAAGACCTGAGTTCAAGTCCCATCTTTGTTGTATTGGTTATAAGCTACTGGAGAAATGACTTAACCTCCCATTGTCCGCAGGCAACTTTTCAAAAATTGTAGTAGTTGTCAGTCTACATTGGTAAAGGGAATCACCTTCATTTGGGGTTCCTTATACCAATGAAATCACGGGTCTGAACAAAACAAAGAAAAATAAACAACCTAGGATTGTATACTTAGAAAGCTCTCATTTAAAAAATAAATGTATGGTACATAAAGTCTCCAATTTTAATTGCAATAAGCTCAAGTTTTCACAGCAGTACAGATTTAGAGCTAGGAAGGACAGTAGAGATTATCTAAACCAACACTCTCATCTTACAAATGAGGAAATCAGGGTACCTTTGAAATTAAGTCACATATCCAGGGTCACAATCCATTCCCTTCCTTTTACAAATGAAGAGCTGAGACTCTAAGAGATTAAATGACTGGCCCATGGTTACACTGTGTAATGGTCTGTGGCAGCATCAGCCTTTGTACCCATGTCTTCTGATTACAAACCCAGTCCTCTTTTCTATTGCTCAAACTCCTGCAGCCACTAGGGGACAGGGAGTTTAGGATCTCTGATTCAGAATCCAGAACCTCCATTTGGAAGCAAAGTACTATAAAAATGAATACTGGTGGCATAGTTACAGTAGCCTGAAAGCACATGCATTATTGCCTCTTTCTGTTAAAGCATTTGTGTGATAAACTATTTCCACTGAGATGTAGAGTGATGTAAAAGAAAGAGTCCTTTATATGAGTCAAGGCTTAAATCTTAATGTATGCATTCTAGCTTTATGAGCTTGATCAAGTCACTTAATTTCAATGTATTCAGTTTCCTCATCTATAACCTTGGGGATAATACCACTTGTACTACCTGCCTCATAGGCTAGTTGTGAGGAAAATGCTTTACAAACCTTGATGCATACCATAAATGTGAAACGATATGGCAGAGTGGAGAGAATATTAGATTTGGAGTCAGGAAGAACTTGGTTAAAATCCTACGTCGAACATTTAATAGCTGGACAACTTCTCCAGACCTCAAGGAATGTTCTATCTGTATCCATGAGAAATCATACAAATCTTTGATACATAAATAAATACAAGCTATATCTATATAATTATAACTGTTGAATGGATGAGCATAGGAAAGATGAAAAACATAGGGCAGTGACATACAATGTTCTTATTTGTGGATTTATCATAATTTGATGAGTTGTCATATTGAGACAAATGTCACCACAGTCAGCATCAGTAGTCTTATAGCCTCCCTTGACCCCTAAAGACAGGATATGTCTTTATTGGATTTGGAGGTGATAGACTCACTAGGTCAACACTGACTCATTTCCCATTGAATCACTGCTTAGAATGCTAACCCAGAGATCTTTATCTTGCCATTTAATGTCTCCAAAAAAACCCGGGTAAGGTATTTGTAACAATTTTCTAAATAATATATTGCTTGTGAGTTGCAATTTGGATAAATGATACAGTGCTAGGTTTGGAATCAGGAAGACAGGTTCAAATCCTGCCTATGATAACCACTAGATGGATAATCATTGGCAAATCAATTAACTCCTTTGAGACTCAGGCAAGTCTCCAAGACTCGGATGCTAAGTCTGTCCCCACCATGAAATCATATTTAAGTAAATTCAGTTTCACTGTTTATTCATCTATGACTTTAAGATCATAGCTTTTGGAGTAACAGACCTTAGAAACCAACTAATCCAACCCTCTCATTTTACAGAACTGTTAAAAGACTTGCCCATGCTAATAAGGGTAAAATTTGAATCCAAGCCCTTTGATTCCAAAACAAATGGAGTCTTTCCATTGTAGTGTTCAATTTCTTCTCAATACTTCTATCCCTCTCCTCGCATTTTTTCATTTTGTATGTAGAATGTTATACTTGGTTGTCTTTCTGTGACAACCAACACATTTATCTAACTACTTATAGCCACTAGAAAAACAATTCTATCAAATCTAATCTGTGAATAAGACTGATTGTTCATCCTCTA
This sequence comes from Pseudochirops cupreus, assembly GCA_028627135.1. Lineage (NCBI taxonomy): Eukaryota > Metazoa > Chordata > Mammalia > Diprotodontia > Pseudocheiridae > Pseudochirops > Pseudochirops cupreus. The sequence goes on along the minus strand of CM053582.1, from coordinate 397,168,239 downwards.
ATAGAGAAGCATAGAATAGACTTGATCATAGTATTTAGAGCCAGAAAGGATTATAGGAATTACCTATTTCAATCCCTTAATTTGACAGGTAATGAAACTGAGGCTCAGAGAAAATAAAAGTTACAAGGTTACACAAGTAACAGCCCAGTGGGAACTTGAACTCAGATCTTTCCAAAACTAGATGAGACAATGTGGTACTTTGGGAAGATCAGGAGGCAATAGACCTGTGTTCAAATTTGGACTTTACTACTTTCTGTCTCTATGACTTTGCCTAAATCATTTCCCCTCTCTGACCATCAGTTTCCTCATTTGTAAAGTGAAGTGTTAGACTGGATGCCCTCTGAGTTCTCTTTCAATTATAAAGCTCTACTCCCATGGGTCTGGGAGGTCCATTCTTTTTTTTTTTTATTTTTTTTATTTTATAATTAATTAATTTATTTTCTTGTTTATATCATTCATTTCCATGAGATTTTGAGTTACAAATTTTCTCCCCATCTTTCCCCTACCCACCACCTCAAAACAGTCATCCCATCCTATAACCCCTCCCCCAATCTGCTCTCTCCTATGTCCTCCCCCTCGCCCCTCTGACTTTCTCAGAGGTCCATTCAAACTGAAAATTTACCATTCAGGGCTCTTTCCACTTCACACATTTTCATGATAACAAACTTTAGAATAGAGCATAAGAAATGCATGGTACTCAAGTAATATGCAGACATTAAGGTCTAAGACAATTGGCCCCAATCCCAACTCAGCTGACTGTGAAGGAAAAGTCCCATTGACTGCTTTATTACTTTTCTTACTCTAATTGGTATGGTGGTTCCAAGATCCTAATATGCATGGTAACCACACCCTGGTAAAAACATCTCAGCAGATGGGCTAAACCAGGTTAAGAGCAACCAAAAGGACTCAAACTGATCAATTAGTTAAGGGGATGACTACCCCCAAGTATGTGAGGACTTTCCCTAGTAAAGTGGATAAATGAGAATAATTTGTTCCAAGGGACATGAAAGCAGCTGAAGCAGGCTCTCTCTGTGGAGTACTTAGAGCTTAGTCAGACATAAAAGATATCAAGGTCATCCCATGCTTCCCAGGCCACTGCCAGTCATCCTGATTTTTGTCTTGCCACTGAACTTGGATAAGTTTGGAGGAGAGAGCGAGGCTGACAACTTGACACAACTCTGCCTTCCTTAAATCCAATTCACACACAAATCAAGACATTACCTTGTGACGTCATTGGTCTTCTTTGAAAATGAAGGATGAACACACTGGGATGGCTGTTTTGGGGCGGTGGGTGGGGGAAAGAGGGGGAGAAAATATGTAACTCAAAATCTTGCGGAAATGAATGATGCAAACTAAAATAAAATTAAAAAAAAAAAGAAAATGAAGGATGAACAATTTTGACTGGTGTCTATAGAATTAAGTTATCATAGCCATCCTAGAAGAAATCCAGAAAAATTCAAAGATGAGGAGACAAATTTGTTTCTAAATAATTTGAAACATTAGATATAGCATCTTAAATAACATGGTTGCTTTGCAACATGTTGCGTTACCTCCTTTTCTTCTTCCATTTTATAACTGGAAAAACTGAGGTACAAATATGACAGAAGAGAGTGAAATTGATGGATTTCTGCCAACAGATCAGAAATCATATTGTAGGTCAATTCAAGATCAGGACTTAAGGATAAGTCAGTGGGCTTCTGGATCTCTGGTCTGTCAAGTTGTTTTGAATAGAGAAAAAGAATGCATTCCTTTCTGAAGAAGGTGGGAATGGGAAATCATAGCCACTGCTATAAAAATGCTTGTTGTGCCAAGGTATAGCTTCCATTAGACAAAATGTTCCTTAAATTACAATTCTGGAATGTACTTTTTACATAATGTGAATGTTGTATGCTGTAGTTATCTGTTTTAGTATATTTCCCTCCTGTATGAATACACACTCCATAAAAGCAGGGACCATGACTTATCTAAATTTTGGATGTTCCTCCAGTACCTAACACTATAACTCTGTCTCTGTATACAGCATGCATCAAATACACATTAAATGGATGAATGAGTGAATAAAATGAAAGCCACAATTTACTTAATTTCCACTGATCCTGACCTCTATAGTCTCTTCCTTCTCATGAAGTTAACAGAAATTTTGCCTGCTTTTTATTTTTTTAATCGATTTGTTTATTTACTTTTAGTTTACAAGATTCAGTTCCACAATCCCTTGGGTTTCAAATTTTCTCCCCTTCTTCTCCCTCCCCCCGCCCCCGACATGGCTTGCCTGCTTTTTATTAAAAAAAATTGATAAACTCCTACAAAGGAAAACTGACTTCCTTTAAATGAGGAATTAAATTGCATTTCAATTTCAATTGTCAAAACACTCAGAGGATAAGACCAAAATTTAGGAATGGGTAAACATTTTGGAAAATCTGGGAAAACAGACACTAATGTTGAGAGAATTTCATGCCCTAAGTCACATGTACAGGAAAACTTCAAGTCCTATATAGCAATTATTAACATTTGTCTTGCAACGTATTTTGTTTTCTCTTTCTCAATTTTCCTCACTTCCTGGAAGTTTAAAACCATGACACCTCCACTCTGGGCATCATCCCTAACTCCTCCCTATTAGTATCCTCTTGCTCTACTCTTGGGCTCTGATAAGTGAATTTTTGCCATATCTTGCCCACAATCATGTCTTAACTTTCCTTGCAAAGGGTTATACTATCTATTCTGGCTCCCAACCAAACCACCAGTAACAAACCGTCCCACACCCTTCTGCTCTCCATTATATGTTGTCTTCTGTAATGGCAATCAAAGTAGTGCTTTGCTGCTTGTTTCAGCTATTCAAGCGCCTTTGAGCTCCAGCTTTGATTGTGTCAAGTCTTTGTTAGAAACAATACACATTTGTGTCGCTCTTAATAGGCCTAAGGGAATTTGAAGACCTTCCCTGCCCTTAATGAGCCTAACATCATCACATGGAGGCCATGGTGGGAGGAGCTTGCCAAAAGAGCGGAACAGGAAGGAGCATTGCAGATAGAAGCTTGAGCACGAGCTGGGACCAAGCAGAACTGAAAGGGAGAATGCTTGTGATTTCAGCACTCTGTTAATCGGTGTTACTTTCTGAGAGCTAAGAGAGAGAATGTTGGCACTCTGTTGTTCTGTCTGCTTTAATGGCAAGCAGACAGAGAAGCACTCTGTCTGTTGATTGGCATTACTTTGTCAGACAGAAGTACCCTGTCTGTTGTTCTTAGACAGAAATCCTGAAAGAGGACTTTACTGCTCTTTATAGAAGTACTGAAAGAGGACTTTACTGCTGTTTACAGAAGTCCTGGGACTTTACTGTTAATTTGTGTCTGATATCTCAGACAGAAACTTTGTTGGTTTGTGTTACTTTGTCAGAAAGAAAGTGAATTAAGATGATAATGCCAGCAATATGTGTAAATAGTGTTGCAGCTCTGGTAAGTTTTGTGTTCCTAGAAACAGAAAATGCAAAGGGCTTGGAGTGGAATAGTACCTGTGGACTGAGAAAAAGAACCAGAACAGAGAGCTGTCTGGTGAATCCAGGCAAGAGCTGGGAGAGCTGCCTTCCTGCAAATTCAGGCAATAGTTGGGTGAATCCAGGCAAGAGCTGGAAGGTGGAAAAGGAGCCATGGGGTTTGGAAGTCAGCTTTGAATTAACATGAAAGAAGCCTTTACTTGGGTACTCAATGCCGACTGATGATACTGTAATTTACTGTGACCTAGGGGTGGATGGTGTTTGTACTTTCTGCTACCCCTTAAGGATGATTGGCTTAAGGATGATTACTCCTTAAGGATAATTGGTGTAAGGATGATTGAAAACCATCCTGGAGTCAAGAAGACTTGACTTGGTACTCTATATTGATTGAAAAGATTGTGACTTACTGAATGATATGTTTTGTTTAAGTCTGTGTGGCCATCTTAGTAAGAAGTTGTTGTGTTATATTATTGTAAATATTATGCTTTAGTTTCTTGAATGTTTTGCTTTAGTTTATTGCTGAATAAATAGAGTTCACTATACTATGTGATTAGATCCTTGAAGTTCTTCAAACAGAAGTCTTCAGGGGAGCTGCTCGTGACTGGCTTTACACCTCCTCATTACAAGTTAAGGATTTTGGGGGCAGCTAGGTGGTGCAGTGAATAGAGAACCAGTTCTGGAGTCAGGGGGACATGAGTTCAAATTCAGTCTCAGATACTTGACGCTTACCAGCTGTGTGACCTTAGGCAAGTCACTTAACACCAATTGCCTTGCCTTCCCTCCTCTAAAAAAAAAAAGTTACAGATTTTCTTGCTTGTGTGTTTTGGTATTCCTGGAGCTTAGGGAAATGCTTGGTAAATAGTAAGTGCTTAATAAGTGCTTAACTAACTAGCTGGCTTGCTCCCTTTTAGGAAATTGGCCAAACATTGCTGTCCTTTAAGAAAAGGTCTTGATGCTATTGAGGAAATGTCAGAAATAATGAAGAAGAATTGTAACATGCTACCTAACTGAAGAAGTACATCTTTGGGAAAGGAGGAAAAAAAACACTCATAATGAAAATGAATTGACAGCTTACTTGATGATATTTACAGCTGGATGTGACGTCAGTCGGAAGGGTAGTTCAGATCAATTTTAATGGCAAGCAGCTTAGCATGCTTATTGATCCAGCAGCCAGCTATTCCACAAATGGCAACAACCATTAATATGCTAGCACCAGGGTCATGGGAGATACATAAAACAACAAGAGACTTGGAGCTTTTAAAGGAGAGAAGTTAAAACGTGCTGATTTGATCACCACAAGGGAGAGTTTGCTTCCACCATTTAACTCTGTGCTCACTTCCTTTCCTAGTAAATGTGATCATCAACCCAGGTGTTAGCAATTCATTTCAAAGGAATTTTTATGGAGTTCATATTTTTCCTTCCAGGTCTTTTATTTATTTGACTATATGATAATTTTCCTTGTTCTATGGAGAGTTCATTTGCAATTCAGCTAAGCTAAGGTAGTCTTAAGCTAACATGTTACAATCATTACAGAGGGGTCAAAATAACCCTATAGGGTAAATATGAATCATGAGCATATCCAATAAGTAAGTGGGAGAGATTAGGTAAAGTTAGAATCATAGGAATGGGATGGATGAGCACTAGATTTGCACTAAGGACCTGAGTTTGAATCCTGCCTCTCTTATTACCTGTGTGACCTTAGGCAAATCCTTCTGTATTTTAGTTTTCTCACCTGTAAAACAAGGAGACTGAATGAGGTGATCTCTGAAGTCCCTTCCAGGTTTCAATCATATGATCTTCTTTTGTAAATTCCCCTATCTACTCACTATACAATAAGGTCGGTAACATACTTCCTGTACTTACCTCCCTGAAATGTGAACTTGCTGGATAGCGTCCACTTAATGCTGCTAAAAGGCATTATCTTCAGGAACCACAAAGAATCCTTTGGCAGAATCCCTGAGGAAGTCAAAATTATCAAAATACATCATTTGAGTGTGACCTAACTCTTGTCAGAACTAAAATTTTCACAGTCCGGGGGAGATATGAGCTGATAAACCACACAGCTGATAAAACAAGACAACTTTTCATTCAGACATCCAACATTGTATTTTAATATACCTAATGGAGTCTCGGCAAATGGATGTTAGGTGGGCTGTCTGTAATAATGAACTCCCTAACCTCAAGAGATGCAGTACATCTGTTCAGATCAAAATGTGTTGTTTATCAAGCTCCCACGCTCCAGAGACATATGCACAATACCAATGTGAAAATAACAAGTTTAGAACTCTTCAAATGGTTCCTAGTCAGCCAAAGATAAAGCATTAACCCTCGAAGTTGGGAGTTTATCCATTGGGGAAGTTTTCCAATTCTAAGTGTCTGTCTGACATATCAGAGACTCTCACCTGGCGATGGCAGAAGGGGTGACTACGTGCCTAGAACTACAAATTAAACAGAACTGGAAATCTTTACTGTTTTTTTTTAATGTAGGAAAAATGTCTCACCAATCTGAGACTAAAGAAGCACTAGCTTGAGAGTTTAAAGACTTGCTAGGTCTCCTAGTCAACAAGAAGGACTATGATACAGTAGAAAGAATGTACTTGTCAAAAAGACTCAGAATTCATGGGTTCAGACCACCAACTTTGCCACTTATTTACCTGTGTGACACTGGATAATTCATTTAACTTTTCTGGGTCTCAGTTCTCTCATCTATAAAATGAGGGTGTTAGACCTAAAAGACCTCTCAGGTCCTTTTTTCAGTTCTGAATCTATATATAATTCTGAGTACTTACTTCCTACCTCCTCTTGTAAACTGCATTCTTCTCCCTCCCCTTTAGTCCTTAGATTCAATCACTTGCCAAGGTTTGTTGATTATACCTCCAGGATCTTCCTTCCACTCAACCTCTTCCCTTTGTTTACGTGGCCACCACCCTAGTTCAGATACTCACCTCCTCTCAACAGGATTATTGCTGTAATTTCTCTCCCTGTTCCAATCTTTCTCCTTTCCAATCCATTTTCTACATAGATGCAAAATGATATTAGATAGGTATATGACAGATAGATAAACAGATGGATACACCCAAATGAGATATTTGTAATGCATTTTGCAAACTTTAAAATGTTACATAAATGCTAGCTACCATTATTATTCCTAAAGCACATGTCTGATCATGTTACTCACTGACTAAAAAATCTCCAGGGGCTCCATATTGGCTCTAGGAAGGGATACAAACTCGTCAGCCTGGCATTTCTAGACCTGGTTTATACCTACATTTCCAGACTTATATTACTGCCCTTCACACATTACATTCCAGCCAAACTGCCCTGGTAGGCATTCTCCAGGCATGTCATTTTATCTCCCATGTACATGACATCATAAGGACTAGTTGTCATGCTTGAAAAAAACTCCCTCTTCACCCCCATCTTTTAGAATACCTAGTATCCTTCAAGGCTCAACAAGTCAGGTGTCATATCCTATGTGAGACTTTCTCATTGTCATAGTTATCAGTAATCTCTTCTGCCCTAAATTACTCAGTATTCAATTTTCTATGTACAAAATGCATCTCCCCATCAGTACAGGAGAACACAGGTTATCTTTTGCAGACCTTTCTAGCCATCCCCTCACCCCATCTGCTAGTGGCTTCCCCTGTAAGGCTATCTTCTCTCTACTTGGTATGAATCTTGTATGTGCCAATTTAGGTACATACTATCTCCCTCATCAGAACATAAACTTTCTAATCTCTGTGTTTGTACCCCTAGGGACCTAGCTCAGCACTTTGCACTTAGAACTTAATAAAACTTTATCCAATTTATTGAAATTGAAATGAAGGATAATTTCTTATAAGCCCGAGAATGTGTATTAGGGGGATTTAGAGTAAGAGGAAATTTTAGCAATCACCTAACCCTGCTGTGATGGTGGTATAGTAGATAGAACAGTGAACTTGGAATCAGGAAAATCTGAGGCCAAATCCTACTTCAATTACTAGCCCTGTGACCCTGGAGAAGTCACTTAACTTCCCCTCAGCCTCACTTCACTCATCTATATGAACACAGATTGAAATGAAATGATGTATTTAAAGTACTTTGCAAACCTTAAAGTTATATAAATGCCAGCCATTATTATTTGCAAGAATAAGACAATAACTAGGATGCAAAAAGGAGACTGGGCCCCAGAGGTATTAAGTTACCCAAAGTCACACAGGTAGTGGCCAGAAAAGACAGCAATGGAACCCAGGTCCTTTCACAAGAAATCAGTTCATCACATAGATAGATCTCTTTGATAAAGTCTGTTGATAAGTAATTTGACAGAAGCCACAAAATCATCCACAAATTATACTCCTAATCTCTGTAAGTAAAAAGTCAGGTTCAAAATAGTTGATTGGCAGAAAGCAATTAATTCAGTTTCTATCACCTCTCCATGTCTCCCACCTCATCTCCCGTCATCTTCTTTCCCCCATCTTTGTATCCACTCTCATTTGATCCTCTCCCAAATAACTCAATCTTGTTTTCCTTTCAGCCAATAAACATTTATTAAGCATTACTATGTGTCTGGCACAGTGCTAAGTGCTAAGGGTACATATATTAAAAAAAAAAAAAACCAGTCCCTGACCTCGAGGAGCTTACAATCTAATAGAAGAAGGCAACACAAAATATTTACTGGGGTGGGGGATGGGATGCAGTACCAGAGGGCGTGGTGAAACCAAAAAAATTCAAACTGTAAAACAAAAGAAATATACTACTTATTCTTCTCCTCTCAGAAGCACACAGGTAAGACCATACCTTCTCCTCCAATAAAAAGTAGGTTGGGGAATGAAGTTGGTGATTAGGGTGCCTGGAGTTATTGACACTCAACATTTATTTTAGGCATTCCTTAGCTATAAATGAACTTACAAAAGTGATTTTGCATTAATTGAATTAAATGTGAGTTTATAAAGTTCTCCTCCAATGAAACACAACGGGATAATAAAACAGGAGATAAATCTAAAAGTTTTCAGCATTTTCAGTACAGCCTGAGTTGAGAGACGGGGGGAAAGATGGGGTCACAATTTGAGATGTGGACCTTTTGACCTATGTCTTGCATCATATCCAAACTAAGTTTAAGATGGTCAAAGAAGTTGATCTTTCCAGTCCCTGGACAGAAAAGAGAAAGCATCCTGCTTTTGATATTTAACTCTCTGTGAGACCTTGGGTAAGTTGCTTAACTCTGATTCTTCACTTCCTCATCTGTAAAATGAGGAGGCTGAACTATATAACCTCTGAGGTCTCTTTCAACTCTAGATCTAGGCTCCTATAGTGGGAGATGGAAAATAGAGACAATTTGAAGAAAGAAAAGGGACCACATTCACAAGTATCCAAAATCATTTGGCTGTTTTATTAACTAATATAATACAGTGAAAAGAACACTGGCTTTGCAGTCAAAGGGCCTATATTCAAATCCTACCCACAAAATCTTGTATGAGTCAAATACTATAAGCCTCAGTTTCCTCATCTGTAAAATGAGGGAGTTGAACTGGATAGTCTCTTAGTCTCTTCCAAATCAAGATCAAGGGTTCTTAAATTTTTGTGTGTCATGTACCCCCTGGCAGTCTGGCAAAGCCTTGGAAAGACCCCCTTCTAAGAATGCAGTCTCTAGATGAATAAAATAAAATACATGGGAAAGCAATTCTATTAAAATACAGTTATCAAACCAAAAAAACCACAAGCTTGCCAATTTCAGGTTAAGAAACCCTGTAGTAAGGAAGAAAAACTGGTTTCCTGCAAAAGTACTGCATCCTATCTTTAATTTTTTTTTTTTATTGTGGACTTAACAGTCATTAGGCCAGCTAGGTAAAACAATGGAAAGAGCATTGGGCCTAGGGTTAGGAAGACTCGTCTTCCTGAGTTCAAATCTGGCCTCGGACCTCTACTGGCTGCGTGATCCTGAACAAGTCACTTAACCCTTTTTGCCTCAGTTTCCTCATTTGTAAAATAAGCTAGAGAAGGAAATGGCAAACCACTCCAGCATCTTTGCTGAGAAAATGCCAAAATGGTGTCACAAAGAATCAGACATGACTGAAACATGACAACAGTCATCAACAAAAAACATTTGAAAGTAAATCAGAAAGAATAAGAAAAAAGCTTTGTATAAGAAACTGTGACCTGCTTGAATACTTGGTTTTTAAGAAGCAGATAGATGGATAGAGAGACAGATTATGCCTCATTCCCTGGAATGTGCTCTTTCATCCAGTGACATTGACCTGCTGGGGGTTCCATGAACTTGATCTTTTTTTCTTTCCACTATGATCATTTTTTCTGGGTATCCCCCATGCCTGGAATGTTCCCCCTCCTCAGCTATGACTATTGACCTCCCTGATTTCATTTAAGTCTAAACTAAAATCCCAGGAAGCCTTCACCAACCCCTCTCTTAATTATTTCCTATTTATCTTGTACTAAGCTTACTTCACATATATTTGTTTGTATATTGTCTCCTCCATTAGATTATAAGTTCCTTTTTGTATCCCCAACACTTAGTAGGGTGCTTGGAATATAGTAGGTGCTTTACAAATGTTTACTGGTAAATTGAAAATATATGGATACATATATATGCAGATACATATGTGTATAGAGAGAGATATGTTAAAGAATATATGTATGTACAAATATACTTATATATATGATTAACAAGGTAATGACAAGATTCATCTTATCGTTTATGTCTTCTGTACTTGTTTTCTTCTCTAGATTAAAAAAATTGATTGGTGCTTTTCCACTTTTTTCTGATTCTTTAATTTGTCACTACGAGGATGCAGAAACATCAACCGTTCCTTAAATAATTTTTTTTGAAGAGGTGTTGAGGGGGGCAGGCACTGCTGTGTGATTTCACTGATATAGGGAACTTCCAGAAAGTGAGACTCTTTCAACCCATGCAGATCAGCCCCAGTCATCCATTATTTATAGTGTTAGAGTAGGAATTTGGCCACTGAGATAAAGAGCTTTGTTCAGCATCACGGATCACATAGTCAATGTTTGTGAGAGTTGAGGGACTGGGGGGGGGGGAGGGGGCAGAGACACAGAGATGGAAAGACAGAGACAGAGAGAGAGACAGAGACAGAGAGACAGAGAAAAAGAGAGAGATAGGGATGGAGAAATAGAGTAATGCTACCACCTCAGATTTAGAATGAAAAGGTACTTTAGAAATTACTTATTTATTCATTTATTTGGGTTTTTTTATTGTGAATTTAAGAACCAAAAAGAAACATTCAACACACAAACCACAATTTTTCAAAAGTAGTACAAAATATTTATAACAGCACTTTTCCTGGTAGCCAAAAATTGAAAACTAAGGGGCTGTCCTCCTGCTGAGGAATGGCTAAACAAATTGTGGTATATAGATGTAATGGAATATTATTGTGCCATAAGAAATGATGGAATGGGCAATTTCAGAGGAAACTAGGAAGACCTTTATGATGTGATGCAGAATGAAGTGAGTAGAACTAGAAGAAAAAGTTATACAATTTCAAGAACATTATAGAGAAAAACAACTTTGAAAGACTTTAGTATTCTGATAAACAGCAATGATAAACCATGAGTCCAAAACAATGAAGATGAAACACATCATTCATCTCCCCACACAGAGGCGATGAACTTAAGACATAGAAAGAGATATTCATTTTTGGAAATGGCTAATAGGGGAATTTGTCTTGCAAAACTGTGTATATGTGTGTTGAATGATTTTTTAAAATTACTAAATAGGTGAAAGGAATAGCTATGTGGGGACAAATTAATTTTTAAAATAGTTATTACTTGAAAAAGAAAAATAACATATAGAATACAAAAAGAGCATAAAAACCATGAACTTCTAATATTTAAATTTTATTTTTACTTTTCATATTAATTTCAATATCACCCTGTTTGTTTCCAACTTTTTTCTCTACATTTTCTAGATTTTTTGGTATTATCATTTGTGGTAGTAATAATAACAATATGAATTTATGTAGCATCCTTCAAGGCTAATTCCCCAAACTCATGTTGTGAAGCTGAATTCCCAGAGAGTGGTCATTCGTTTTTCCCCCTGGTAAAACTGAGGGGCTAGGGATTTCTAATACTGTTACTCACAAGCTTCTATCTGGTGTGCTCCCCATTGATTATCAATTAACCAGTCAGAGTTAGTTGGCTTTTTAAAATGGGTATTTACTATCAGTATAGCAAGATCAGTTGTTATAGAAACATTCCCCCAAAAGTCTGAGAATATTCTCCCTTTGCACACACAAGGTCCCTGGAGACAGTGGGTTCAAACTCTAGTGTGGCCAATTGGTAAACTCACAACTCATGAAGTCATCTGATTACATCCTATGTAATAACTACATCCTCCTTAATTGATTAAGAACTTCTTCTCACTTAACTAATTTTTTTTTTGTTTTTGCTTTTTGGAGGGCAATTGGGGTTAAGTGACTTGCTCAAGGTCACATGGCTAGTTTTTACATTAAGTGTCTGAGGCCGAATTTGAACAGGTCCTCCTGACTCCAGGGCTGGTGCTCTATTTACTGCGCCACCTAGCCGCCCCTCTCACTTATAGCTTTAATTCATTTATTCATTTAATCAATCAATCATGAAATCTAAACCCTTTGTAATGGCATTAATTAGAGGTACGTATCATCAGATTATAGGATCATTGCACTACGATCACAGCTAAAAGGACCTCAGAGGCTATCTAGTCTGAATCCTCATTTTACAGATGACTATCATGAGTCCCAGGGAGGTTTAGTGACTTCCCCATGGTGACAATGGTTGCTGGTTGTTTCTATTCTGCTTTTTACTCTGTATGACATCATCTAAACCTTTCCACATCTTTGTATTTTTCACTTGTCATTAATTATGACACAATAGCCTTAGCTCAAAAGTCCCTTCACTGTACAAATGACATAATAGTATTATGCTACATTGCTATACCACAAATTGTTCAGTTGTTCTTCAATCATTAGACAAACATATTATTTCTAGTTTTTTGCTACTCTGAATAACCCTGTAATTAATATTTTGGTACAAATAGTTCCATTGTTCTTATCTATAATATTCTATTGATATAGCCCAATAATGAGAACATATGGTTAAAGAGTCTTGCCATTTTATTTTCCAAAATAATATATCACTTCACAGCTATGCCATCAAAGATTATACATACTATATATATACATATATATGTGTGTGTACATATATATATATGTACATATATATTCCCTATAACTCTGTCTCATTGATTTTTTTTTCACTTCAACTATCTCCATCTATTTAATGGGCATAAAGCATCATCTCTGAGTACTTTTAATGTACATCTCTCTAAAAGGAAATTTATAAATATGGAAACAGGTTAAGTGACATAACTAAGTTCCCACAGGGAGTTAGATAGTAGAGTTATTGTATAATTCAAGTTTTCTGACCCCTGATCCAGTGCTCTCACCAATACCCCATGCTGCCACCTCTATCACATCAGTAATAGTATCTAATTCCAATTTACAACCTTAATCTTTCTCTTTAGCTCCACATCAGTATCCTTACACTGCTTACTAGACACTCAAAACCCCTCACTGTGACATCTTACATTTCTCTAGTACCATCTTACATTCTAGAACTATCATTTTCCCCAAAGGGAAACTTTCCTCTGGAGATCATCTCCAAGCATGTATGTATGAGGATCTTACTTGCACATAGCTACCAGCATGTCATCTCCCTCAGTTAGAGTGTAAGTTCCTTAAAAGCAGTATCACCGTTTTTGGCATCCCCAGTAATTAGCACAATGCCTGGTATGCAGGAGGTGTTTAATAAATGCTTTTGTCTGCCTGCCTGAAAATAATCTTAGGGGACTGTTGCAAACTACATCATGGGCAGAGTCAAAGTTAGATTATATACTGAAAGGAAACAATTCTAATTTTAAGCTCTCAACTAGAAAACAGATTTCAAGTTAAATTTTCTTGAGGAGCACTTTCCAAAAGTATATCTCTTCTGCAAAACATAATTTTCGTGAACAAATGTTCATTAAGCACCAATTATATTCAAAGTACAGAAGAAATAAAAGACATTAACTGTGCCTTCAGAAAGAAGCTTACAGTCTAGTTGAGAAGATAGGGCACATACAAAAAAAATGGTAATATAATGTAGCATGTAAGTACCCAAGAAATAATATCAAAAATAAGTTTTACTGAATTTGAAGGAGGCATTGCTGTGTGTTAGGTTAGCTAGGAAAGAACTTGATGCAACAGAAGAAACACTGGATGCAGAGTCAGAGGACCTGGGTTCAAATTCTACTCCTGATATTTACCTGAGGGTCCTTGGGTAAGTTATTTTACCCTATGGGGCTCAATTTTCTCAACTGTAAGATGATGGAGTTGAACTAGCTGGCCTGTAAGATCCCTTCTGGGACTGGATCTAGTTAATAGTCTATGAAGATATGAAGAACTGGACTAGGTCTTTAAGAAATAGGAGAGAGCAGGTGGGAGGACACTTCAGGCAGAGGAAACATTAAGAGAGAAGGTTAAAAGGGGCAGAAATAAGTGTGGTATATTAGGCTAAAGGGAAATAAGGAAGGTAACAGTTGGGGAGATACGTATAATAGAAAGTAATCTGAGTACTAGGGAGAATGGAATTCAGTGTTGATTCAAATATATCTTTCTAACTGTCATGGCCATGACATAGGATGTCATAAATATCCGTGGAAATAATTCAATAAGGGGCGGCTAGGTGGTGCAGTGAGTAGAGCACTGGCCCTGGAATCAAGAGGACCTGAGTTCAAACCCGACCTCAGATACTTGACGCACTTACTAGCCGTGTGACTTTGGGCAAGTCACTCAACCCCAATTGCCCTCCAAAAAAAAAAAGAAAGAAAAGAGAAAAAAAGAATTCAATAACCATCCAGAGTGATATGAGAAATCCTCTTTCTATAGAGAAAGTAAAACTCTCTTTCCTGGTAAAACAAGAAGCTAAAACTTTTTGAAAAATCTAGTTAAACTTTGAAATCCAAAGAGATGGAATGAAACCAAGTCTAAAGTTCATGTCTTTTCTTTTTGATTTATTTGATATTCCCTTCACAGAGACAGCAATTGAGACAAGTATTTTTTATGTCAACTCACCAAGGACTGACTGCAGCCATCTGAAAGAAGCAATAATTGATTTCAATAATTAATTCCTGCTTGCCAGAGTAATGTTGCTGTTTATGCACTCATCCTTAGGCCCCAGTTAAAAGGAACTTAGAGTTAGGAGTGCATAAACAGTTACATTACTTCGGGGAGCTAAAGTCCCCTAACATACTGTAGATTTGGGAAGAGTTTTTAGGCCTGAGGCTATCTAAAGTTAATTCCTCTGTAGTCCCCTGTTACCTCATGTTGACCACAATTCTCTAACCAACTCAGAGCACTAGAAAGTCATGTGAAGTACTTGAAACTCATTTAGATAGATGGAGAATTTGACTCAATAAAAGAGCCTTCTTAACTCTAGAGCAGGGGTTCTTACCCTTTTTTGTGTCATGAACCCCTTTGGCAGTTTGGTGAAGCCTATGGGACCCTTCTCAAAATGATGTTTTAAAGGCAGAAAATAAAATAAATAGGATTACAAGGTAAAACAATTATATTAAAATAGTTAATAAAGTTTTGTAAAATGTTCAGAGATCTTGAGTTAAGAGCCCTTGCTCTAGAGACAAAATATTTGAGCTTTAAAAAAAAGTTCATATGATTCGGAGGTAGAAGGATCTCCTGCTAGTCAGACCACAAGGGAAATTTCAGGGAGTTTGTTGTTGGTTGAGATACACAACAAAGGAAAAAACTTGACCCATGCAATCTTTTATGGTCTGTGTCTAGTGCTGATTCTAAGTCTGTGGTCCCAGGCAATTATTAGTCTTGGGGTTAGAAAGTTGCTTATTGCACTCATTATATCCTTAATTGTAAACATGTGTTTTTAAAACCTATTTTGAGGACTATTCATGCCCTCCCCCACAAAAAAGTCAAATCTGTGTGATGGATGGGTCAATGAAAATCTCACTACAAAGATCCTCTTTTATTGACACGCAAATAAAACTCAGAACAAGAATCAAAAGGTCAATTGTAGCATCTAAGCCATATTCCTTCATTTATTATGTATATTGAC
Source organism: Pseudochirops cupreus (assembly GCA_028627135.1). Lineage (NCBI taxonomy): Eukaryota > Metazoa > Chordata > Mammalia > Diprotodontia > Pseudocheiridae > Pseudochirops > Pseudochirops cupreus. The sequence goes on along the minus strand of CM053582.1, from coordinate 397,152,647 downwards.
TTTTGTTCTATATTCTGACCAAGGCAAACATTATTGTCCTCCTGTAATAGACTTACGGAATGTATTTCAGAGGTCATCTAATCCAGTCCTTACTGAGAACATGAATACTGTCCACAACACACCCAAAAGAGTTGTTACATAACCCTAGCTTAACCTTCACTAGTGACAGAAAAATTACTTCTCCCAGAGGCAGCTCATTCATTTTTAGCCAGCTCTTAGCGTTAAGAAGTTTCTTCCCCTTTATGCCAAGCCAAAATTTCCCTTGTGATTTTTCCCCTTAGTGCTATTTTAGAGGGAAAAAAAAGCTGTTCAATTTCCCAATGGCAATTCATCCCATCCTCCCTCTCCTACTCAATTCCAGTCTCAATTTGATGCCCTTTTACAGGATTTTGTAGGATACATAATAATGGATGAGCGCAATAGGTTGTCTATCCAATTGCATATCCCAGTCTAGACAAAATACATTTTTCATCCACTTGGTTTTTCCTCTGTGAATCCTTAAGTCAAATTCTTTTGATTGATTTTGGATTTCATTTACAAGACTGAAATCTAGGATTTGATTCAGTGAGAAAAGTATCATTTGTAAATAGGAATATTTGAAGGATGCAATAATATATTTTTAAAAATCTCTTTTAGATTTGTACTTTGTGGTGGATATCCTCCATGACAATTTCTTTTATGGTACAATGTCCCATCTCCTTACTATCCTGGTCACCTTCTTTGTACTAACTCTAATTTGTCAGTATCTTCCAACATGTGGGATTAAGAAACGAGCACATATTTCTGATACAGTCTAACTAAGGAAGGTTACAGCAGATTTCTAATCACCTTCAGAGAATGGAAGTAAAATTGTAGAAATCAGGGGCAGGAGTGAACAGTGAGTTGGAAAACCACAGAAGAATTTAAAGCTAGAAGCAAACTAAATTGAAAAGGCTGCTTGGGAAAGCAAATGAGTTTTGATTCCTTCTTTCTTGAATGGATTCTAAAATCCAAATTACTTTCAACCCTAGTCAAAAAAGTAACTCTCTGGCCCTTTCAGAAAGTTTAACTGGTCTGTGCTATCATGGAAGCCTAATATAAATGGAAAACAAAGTAGCTCCATATGACAACATTTTATTACTTACCCTATGATGTTTCCAGACTGGTAAGACATAGGAAAATCTCAGATATTCTATATTCCTTAACATGACCATATAAAGACAAAATGCAGCCCAGACATGAATGTTATAAAGTTCATATTGTTTATTAGTTGGTTTTGGATACTTCAAGATCCTTAAAAAGGTATCATTTCCGAGCCACCTCAACATTTTAAAACCATTGCTGAGTTCATGCTCCCCGGTTTTATCAAACAACAGGCATTTTATTGATCTGGGAATTTATGGCTTTGAGTTGATTGTGATATCAATGCTTTATTGTTAATGTTATCCTTATAAAAGACCATAAAACATAAATAGAAAACAGACCCTTATTACGCACATAGGCTCAGCCTTGGTAGTGCACAGGTACAAAAATTGACCCCCATGTGACTACCTGGTCCCATGGCACTAAAGCTCCTGATGTAAAGAACAGATTAAAAGCAAAACTAGACCAGATGTTTTTCCTATTAGATGGATTATGTTAGACCAAACCTAAAATTAGGAAAACACACTGCTTCTGATTTACTATCTTTCCATGATCTGTAGCTGCACTGGGAGCAGTGGCTAGTGGCTACAGAGCCAGATTGCAATTTACTAATGGGAGTATGGGAGTTAGAAGGCCTCACCCCTGACTGCTCTAAAAATGCTGAACGAGGGCCCCAGCCTAGTGATGAAAGCTGCCCTCTGATGATGGAAGCACAGTAAAAACAACATTAAAATCTATTTCAAATACAGCTGATGGAAAAAGTTGAAGAGGAAAATGGGCCTCTCTACCCACCCCACCTCCCACAATCTTTTCAGGAAGAACTATACCAGATTAGCCTAGTCCAGGGGATTTTCCTTCAGAAACATAACCCTGCTTTGTCTTTGAGGGTTGGGGGTGAGAGGAGGCTGAATTATAGGGAACTTTCCAAACCAAATCCAAAGAATTTAATTCCTGCCTTTTACTTTCTCATGAAACAGGGAGCCAAGAGTGCCCTGGAATATACCGACGCTTTAAAAGATGTTTCCGATCAGTAGGTAAAAGGCGGAAATGTGACCCATGAGGATAATGTGCAGGATTGGGTTAATTCAAACTTGCTTCCTTTTGCTGCTCATACCTTCCTTGCTGTCTGTCTTTGACTAAACTGTTAGATGCCAGAATCATAAAATGTTCAGAGTTGGAAGAGACCTCAGAGACTACCTAGTTCAACACATCCCTGAAAAGGAATTCCTTCTACAGAAAGTGGTCATTCAGCATTTGTCTGATTATTGATCATCATAGTACATGGGGGGGCGGGAGGGAGGCTCATTTGGCAGGGGGTGGGATGTTGATTCATTATTTCTTAAGGCTGCCTATTACCCTTTTATGTTAAATGTGACTAAATCCTTCAATTGATCTTTATTTGACATGAAGATTTTTCACGATCTGAGCCATTCTTCCTTGGCCTTACATGCATATGTAGCCAGACATGGTGTGGGTCCCCACTTTTATTCTCTGGGCTAACTTGCTCACCCAACTGCACCCCATTGACAGGTCTGACATTCTCAGATGAAAATATACCATGTAACTACCTCAAAACCTCTGGTATTCCTGGATGGTTGAGGGGTAATATATTCCTATTACTCACCACAGTAGCTCCTGAGCCATCATTGGTATGCTTCCCATTTAAACAAAATCATTTACCATGATACCATTTACTCTTTTTTTTTTTAGGGGGGAAGGCAAGGCAATTGGAGTTAACTGACTTGTCCAAGGTCACACAGCTAGTAAGTGTCTGAAGTCGGATTTGAACTCAGATCCTCCTGACTCCAGGTCCAATGCTCTATTCACAGTGCCACCTAGCTGCCCCCAATACCACTTACTCTTAAGGCAGGTGGATAGTTCGTGGATAGAGTACTAGACTTGGAGTTAGGGATACCCGAGTTCAAATCTGGCCTCAGACACTTGCTAGCTGTGTGACCCTGGACAAGTCACTTAACTTCCACCTGCCTCAGTTTCCTCAACTGTAAAATGGGGTTTATAATAGAACTACCTATCTCAAAGGGTTATTATGAGAATCGGTTGAGGTACTATTTGCAAAGCACTTCACACAGTGCCGAGTGCAAAATAGGTGCTTAATACATCCTCCTTATCCCTCACCATTAAACATAAAACATTTAATAATAATGTAATAGCAAGAATAATCGTGCCATTTACTCAACAGTAGGTAAAAGCAGGAATAATAAAAATGTATCAGTCCACTAATTAATCCACTGGGTTATACTTTCCTCACATGTATATCCAGTGTCCTTGGGGGTAAGTAAGCATACACTTAGAGAAATCTAGTAGGGAGGCACATGAGTAAGGAAATTTATTTCTATGCCCAAGGCAACTCACACCTCTAGATAGCAGCACTTGGTGTTCTTGGCTTCCTTCAGATAACACCCTGGACACACATCCTGCTAGGCAAATCTGGTCCTCTGTTATCCTTTTTTGGTGTTCATAGCTCTACTGCTACTGGTCAAAGCTGCTTCTCTGCTACTCTTGGACCATCGAGGCAGAGATAAAACTTTTAGCATTCACTAACTCTCTGTGGGATGTTGGGAAAGTGTTATATTCTTTCAGTGATGAGAATTTCCAAGCTCCCCAGATGTTCTTCAAAGTTCAGTAAAGTTTTTGCCTCTCAAGATGTAGATAACAACACGGCTATGCAGGCTTTCCCTAGCCAGTTCTCTAAATAATAGGGGATTCTCTTTTGCCTAGACAGCTCTTCAGCAAAGCTAAACCTCTTCTCACAGAAAAGCAGCTACTAAACTTGTGTTTATTTTCACCAGAGAGAAGGTGGGTTGACCGTCATCTTTGAGAGGTTTTTCCTCTCTTCAGCTGTAGATGACGCTAGGGAGCAATAAGCCCAGACAGCTCTACCCTGAGCAGTCAGATTTAGTTTTCTTCCAATAAGCTTTCAGTAGTTTGAGAGGTTACCCAGTTTCAGTCAGCTCTCTCAGGTGACCTAGCCCCTATCATCTTACTATATTCTGTATTCACTAAGTAGTTTTTTCTCACCAGTCTTGTAACAGTTGCCAAGGACTTCAGCGCTTAGCTTCCTCATTCTCTTCTTCTGCCATTGTGCAGTCAATCTGATGGTGAATCTCTTTAAACTTAGACTGCTCCACATACAAAGGAACAAGTCTGTTACTGAATGCATTTTATGAATGGTAGTACCAACTGGGGAGAATCTAGGCTACCACTATAGCCTTAGAGAACCCAAGCTTTCACCTCCACACTCTGAAGAGCTATTACAGGAGGACAAGCTTACTGAAGATTATTTAGCACATGAATGGACACTAGATGGGCTCTTTAGTTAAATATTGTATGTCTAAATTTTGAGTTATCTTTCCAAGGAAATTAAAAATCCCTGAAGGATAAAGACCTATGCTGTCTTAAAGAATCATAGATCTAGAGCTGAAAGCTAGAATTTATTAAACTGAACCTCTCATTTTACAGATGAGGAGAGTGATACCAGGGAGGTTAAGCAACTTGTCCTATAAAGTGATTAGAGTTTGTCAGTGTTGGAGGTAGGATTTGAACTCAGGTCACACTGTCTACAAGTACTATGTTCCATTCATTACACCACACTGTGTCTTTTTTGGTTTGAAAACTAAACCCACTTTACAAATACTTGCACAATGCTAAACTCACATTAAAAACACTATCAAGCAAAAGACAAATATTCACCAATCAGAATAACTGATGGATTTTTAGGCTTTGATCCTACTTTAGAAGCCACTGGAACATACAGTTACTGTAATACATTAGAAAAAATGGCCTTCTCAAGTTTTCCGAATGATAGATATAGTTGAAAGAAGTGATAGCTGGGCATCCCAGAGATTTCTTAAATTCACCCTGCTATTTCAAAATTTTTAGTCAAAGCTTTTGTGTGTGTGTGGTGGCAAAAAATTGGAAATTGAGGGGATGCCCATCAATTGGGAAATAGCTGAACAAGTTGGGGCATATGATTGTAACAAAATATTAATGTGTTATAAGAAATGATAAGCAGGCAGATTTCAGAAAAAAAGCTGGAAAGACATACGAACTGATGCAAAGTGAAGCAAGCAGAACCAGAAGTACATTGTACACAGTACCAATAATACGGTATGATGATCAACTGTGAAAAACTTCACTATTCTCAGCAATACAACAAGCTAATATAATTCCAAAAGACTCATGATGAAAAATGCTACCCACCTCCAGAAAAAGAACTGATGGAATCTAAATACAGGTGTAAGCATACTATTTTTCACTTTCTTCATTTTCTCATGTTTTTTTTTTCCCTTTGGGTCTGTGTCTTCTTTCACAACATGACTAATAATATGTTTTGTATAATAGAACATGTATAATCTATATCAAATTGCTTACTATCTCAGGGAAGGGGAAGGTGAAGGAGGAAGAGAGAAAATTTGGAATTGAAAAAATTTTTTAAAAGAACATTAAAAATTCTCTTTACATGTGACTGGGAGGGAAATAAAATATTATTTAAGAAAAGAAAAATTCTTAGCCCAAAGTTGTTCTTTGTTTCTTCACTTATAAAGTGAGGAGACTGGACTAGATCATAGGATTATAGAGTTAGAACTGGAATGGGCCTTAGAGTTTATCTAATACAACCCTTTTATTTTATAAGTGAAGAAAGGAAGGTTTGAAGAGGTTGAGTGACTTGCCAGAGGTCATACAGGTAACAAAAAAAAGAAAAAGAGTCAGGACTTTTTTTTTTAATGTCAGCTCTTCTGACATTCAAATCAATCTTCTTTCCACCCCACTCCACTGATCTATAAGCTCCCTTCCACCTTGGATATATAATAATTTTACCTTCTGATATTCCTCCAGGGTACTGTCTTCCTCTTCCTATTCTTTTAAAGTGTTTTCTCAAGTCACAGTCATTAACTTTTTGGCTCCTGAGTCAAAGATTAAAGCCCAATTTCTACCTTAAATGTCAGTCTGTGAAGTTGACAGAATTGTGTGCCTTGTATCTATAACAGGGATACCTAGAACTCAGGTCCTTGGGCCTCTTATTTCCTTTGTGGCTAAAGGCTCTTCCAGATTAGATGTTGCTCTTCTTGCTCACCTAACTGACTTGTAGAGGAAAAGATGAAATCATTGGAACCCCTACTAGAGGAAAAAATGCCTGGATTGGTTGGTCTACTCAGCTTCAATAAATAATTGCACCACCTTATTCAGTAATAAAGCAAAAGCTCTGTTTGACTAAATTAATATATCTAGGATAAGAAAGAAATCAGTTGACTGGGGGGGAGGGAAAAACCTTTGTATAAGATATTTCTCATAAATGTTTGGCATCCAAAATATATGGGCAACTGACAAGTGTATATAAACCTATTCCCTAATAGATATGAGCAAAGTCAAAGGGTATCAGCAATTATTACTCAAACAACAAATGATTGTTAACTATTAACAACCACTAAAGGAATGCTCCAAATCAGCACTAATAAGAGAAAAACAGAAATTAAAACAACTCTGAAGTTTCACCTCGCATTTAGTAAATAGGCAAAAATGGCAAAAGATGGGAATAACTAATACTGGAGAAATTATGGAAAGATAGCCACATTAGTGCACTGTTTGGGAAGCTGTGAATTAGTACAACCATTCCGGAAAGCAATTTAGAATAAGGTAAATAAAGTGGTTAAAATGTGTATGTACTCTTTGAGTGAGAGATTCTATTGGTAGGCATACTGTCCAATGATGTTACTGACCAAAGGAAAGCTCTCTCTATATACCAAAATATTTATAGGTACATGTTTTGTGGCAGCATAAAAACTGGAAACAATAGATGCCCCTTGATTGGAGAATGGCTAAACAAATTGTGGTAGAATATAATGGAAGTATTACTGTGCTTCAAGAAATGATGAATGTGATGAATATACAAAAAGATGGGAAGATTTACAGTAACTGCTGCAAAGTGAAGTAAGCAGAGCCAAGAAAGCAACATACACAATGAAATAAAACCTGCCATCAAGAAACTGACGTTCTACTGGGAGAAATCATGTGCATGTACTCAAAGTAATACAAATTATATGCATAATAAATACAAAGCAATTCCTCCCTTTACCCACTCTGCTATGAGTAAGGACCAGTCTCTGGGAGAACTACCTCCCCTTCTTCTGATGCAACTGCACATGCAATCAAACTATTCTCTGTGCTACTGAACTTCACCTCTTTCAATCTTGTTTTTGCTCCAGGCAAAGATGTTATTAGATATGGATCTGATTATAGAATATGGTTATACTATTTGACTTTTAGAGCAACCACATGGGTGTGCCTATGGAAGAGTGCCTTATTCAATCAATGGTTGATGTGTCAGATGCAAAACTTGAAACCAGGTCTTCCTGATTCCTATCCCTTATGCCATACTGCCTCTTCAAGTCTCCATAATGATGTAAAGATGGATATTTTGGATTCCTCCATTTGCAGTAATAAGCAGAATGAAAAGGAATTCTGCTTTACTTTAAAGGATAAAGTGGCCATGTCCTAAACTCATTGAACATATATGCTCAAAAACTGTTCTACCTCAATTGGGGGTAGGGAAGACCAAAAATAACTGAACAAATTATGGTATATGAATGTACAGGAATACTATTGTATAGTAAGAAATAAAGAGTTTCAAAGAAACCTGAGAAAATCTATATGAACTGATGCAGAGTAAGATAAGCAGAATCAGGAGAACAATTTATGTCATAACATGAACACTGTAAAACTGAAGACTTTTGAAAGACTTAATTCTAATCAACTCAATGATCAACTAAGATTAGAGAAGACTCTTAATGAATTATGCTATCCATCACCTAACAAAGAAATGATTCACTAATAATACATAGAATGAAACACACATTTTTCAGCAGGGTCAATTTGTGGGACATTGTTTTGTTTGACTATGCTTATTTGTTACAAGACTTTTTTTTATTTTTTTAATTTTCTTTTTATAGTGTGGAGAAGGAGCTGGAAAAAAAAGAAAAAATAAATGCCTTATAATTGGATGAATAAAATGTAAACTTAAAAAATGAAATTAAAAAAAACTTCTTTTACATGTACCTAAGATATCCTAAAATTGCATTAAAGCAAAATAGAAATATTAATGATACTTCAAATGTTAGCATATCAATTTGCCCTTCATTTCTCTTGTCAAAAGGTTATAAAAATGAACCTGTTAACACCTCTTTGGAATGTGTGACCTTAGGAATATCTTACCTTTGACACTTATATCCTTTGTGACCTTGTGCAAGTTGCAACCCTCTCTGGGCTTCAGTTTTATCATCTATAAAATGAAGTGGTTGGATGAGGTATCCTCTAAGTTCTTTTCCAGATCCTGATCTATGATCCTCTGAATATTTCTTTACTTGTGTTTCATATTGTAATAATGGCTGGAATATTATCTCTTCCAACAGGAGAACTGATATTCAAAGGAACATCTGGTTGACAAATGATTCCAGTGTATTAGTCAAGAGCAACACATAGTGATAAAGTAGGAATGCCCTTCTGAGCTCCTAGACAGTTTAGTGTGGTTATGTACATATCATAGGGAAGCCAGTTGACTAGATTGCTCCCTGACAGAAGAAAGCTGTCATCAGACAGCCCAAGTTAGACTAAACATACTCTAAAAGCCCCAGCAATTTGTGATTTCCCAATGACTACAAACTGAGTGAATATTTACTTATTAAGTCTGGGGACAACAGTAGCCTTACTTACTTCGTGTGGCCTTCTCTAGCTAATAAAGTTAAGGGTAGATTTACACCTGCTGTCACAACAGTTAATATACCATTCCTCTATAGTGTATTCAGATTGTGTGTGAGCATAAGTGCACGTGTGTGTGTGTGTGTGTGTGTGTGTGTGTGTGTGTGTGTGTGGATTACTGTTGCCTCTCAAAGACTAGTCTCTGCCTCTTCCCTCACAGAATTTTCCTTTGTTTTGCTTAAAGTAGGCATTTCTAGGGCCCACTTTTAAATATCCCTTAACTGTAAATAGGATTGGAGAGGTATGCTTTCAGTGAAAAAAAATAATAATAATCTATTTGTGTTCTTAGAGAAAAATCTGAGAACCTTTCATGAATTGCTATAGGACCATCCCCAGGTGACACAGGCTTATCACTAATTACTTCAGCTTCTGGCACATCTACAATTTCAAAAAAGAAAAAGAAAAAGAAAAAATTCTCTGAGAAGCACAGCTTCAAGAGGAGGTGATGTCATCATGGCACAGGGGGACCCTCATTAACTACGTTCTCTGACATTTAGCACAGGATTGTACCTATCTTTTAAAAGATGACTCATTCCAATACATGAGGCATTTAGGTATGCATTTTTTTACATTTATGAAAAGCAAAAAGTAGGTATCTTGTTTAACAGACTATCTGATGGATTTTTTTTGTCCTATTAGCCGCTACTGATACAGTAACTATAGGACAAAAATAGAAGTCACTAAGTTCATCCTCCTCTGCCTGTAGGCATGAAAGTACTTAAATCAGAAAGTAATTGTTCATCATTTTCTTTAAAACCTCTAGAGGAAGGATATAATCATTAGCCTGTAAGAGTAAAAATGTAGTACCTTTAAGTGATATACTCAGCTTGTCTTTTCTTATGTTCTATTAAGAATTTTTCCATGCATTCTGTTAGGAATTTTACTAAAATGTAAGTGTGAATTTACAGGTAAACACACACACACACACACACACACACACACACACACACACACACACAACCTATGTCACTCAAGAAGGGATAGTTTCCAGTAATGGAAATGAGTGGATTTAAGAATTTTGCAACATATTATTTTGTTAGTCTATAGCCATAAAGGGATTATAGTATACAGGTTTATCTTATGTTATACAATAACAGTGTTCCTTAAAAGATGTTTATAAATAAAGTTATTTTAAATGCCTTTAAAGAACTTGGTAGTTAAGGAAATCCAGGGTTGTGATTCTGCAAAGAGAATAATTTCCTTTTAATAGCACCTTAAAAGATGCTTTATTTCATATCTATCTATCTAAACATATACATACACATACACATATGTGTGCATGCATATGTGTATATGTATATATATTTTTTATATTCAGATTTTTCACTTATTTTTGTATTCCCAGTGCCCATCATATTTGTCGTAGGTGCTTAATAAATGTTTGTTGATTGACTAATAGAGTCTGCTTAGAATGAAGCTCATCTCAATAGCTTATATCTCCCTTCATTCAACATTTAAGCTAGCATCTATGCAAAGCTTCTGTCAATTCACCTCTACCAAACCGAAAGAAAGTTCAATAATCCTTATCATACCATCCCTACTGATTTACATGCTATACCTCCTACCTCCATGTGTTTGCAAAGGCTATCATCCCCTGCCTGGAATGCTCTCCTTCCTCAGTTCCACCTCCTGGAATCCCTGGCTGCCTTCAAATTTCAGCCCCAGCATCAATTCCTACAAAGAGGCCTCAGTTGCTGGATCTCCCCTCATTCTATTAGTTTACATTTACTCAGTATATATAGAGATATATATGTATATGTATATGTATGTGTATGTGCATATATCTATATATACATGTATATATACATTTATTCAGTATGTATGTTTATATAAACATACATACTTACTTGAATTGACTTCTATACAAACATGTTGCCCCATAACCCCACCCCGCTCATCACTGAAGGAAGGTATTTTTCCATTTTATTTTATTTTTTTGCTTTTTTGGAGGGGGAAGGTAGGGCAATCGGGGTTAAGTGACTTGCCCAAGGTCACACAGCTAATTTTTGTGTTAAGTGTCTGAAGGACTCAGGTCCTCCCGACTCCAGGGCCAGTGCTCTATTCACTGTACCACCTAGCCGCCCCTCCATTTTTTTTTTCTGTGATCCCAGGGTCTAGCGCAATATTTGGTACATAGCAGGTATTTAATAAGTGTTTGTCCAATTGAATTGGATTTAATTAATCATTTTTAAGTTGTAATAATGGTATAATATTCATTCATTAATTTATTTGTTTTGAAATCCTCAGATTATCAACTGGACACTTCTACTTTCATCTTGCAGCTAGGAACCACGAGTTCATTATAAAAGAGCCCCAGGATTCCACAGTTGTTTTCAAAGTAAATGCTGTTAAGCATATTGAAGTGCTGTGCCACCTTCATTAAGTCACATGATACTGATACCCTTCTTCTTCATCAGTTTCTCTAGATACTAAATTGACTGAAGACTTCAAAAACAAGTCTTCAATATTGTTTAGTTTAGATTGGGGCCATTGGCATCAGAAATCATCCAATTTGCATGCCTACAGTGACCCAGTTTTTAGTACTAAAAAGCAGGAAACATGGTCTGACAAATAATAATTTTTTTTGGCAAAATGTCTTTAAAAGTATATTTAATTCTTCTAAATTTAAGACTGTCCTTGAAAAAGGATATATGGTCACCATATGTATTCTACTTCCTAGAAGCATGGCTTTCAGTTTCAAGCCCCTCTTTAGTAGCTTGACTGTGCTCTTAGTTTGAAAAATGATCTGAACTGGTTTCATCTTAGGGATGGTAGGAATCATAGAATTTGAGTTGGAAGGGACCTCACAAGCCATTTAATCCAACTTTACAGATGAGAAATTTAAGGCCTAGAGATGTGACATGGGTAGGCCAAGATCACACAGGTGGTCAGTAGCAGAGTTGGGATTCAAACTCAGATCCCATGATTCCAATTTCAGAACTCTTTTTCACAACACCATACTGCCTTTCATTTCCAAGTTAATTCTTGCATGTGAGCCATTAGTTCACATACAAGAAAGAGTGCCATTAGTTATGGGATTTCAAACTTAACATCAGATCCAAAGGGAAAATATTTATTAAGCACCTACTTGTTGAGAGTCAGTGTTGTATAGTAGGTAAAAGGTCTGACTTGGAGTCAAGAAGACCTAGGTTCAAATGTCACCCAACAAAAGAGCAAGTCATTTAATGTTATCAAGCTTCCTTAACTCTAAGAGTTGGGCAGGTTCTTACCTTTTGGATGCACCAGAGATGAAATCTCAAAAAATTAGCATATTGATATAAGTACCTGGCATTGTGTTAGGGATATAAAGCTGGAAAATGATACAATGTCAAGCCTTCAAACAAATTCCTGCCCTCAAGCAGATCCTGATATGGATTTGAGGAATTACAAAACCTGATTCTAATCCATTACTAACTAACCACAATCTTAAGTAATAACAATCCAGATATAATATTTTCAATTTTACATTAAAAATACCTCTATGGGTTATGTAATAAAACTATTGTTATCCTAATAGTCTAGCTGAAGATACAACTTCATTGAAGTTGACTTGTTCTTGGTCATTCAGCAAACATCAGACCTAGAACTGGAACTCAGGTTTATTGCCTACAAGTGCAGGGTTCCTTCCACTGTCTTATGAAGATTTCATTTATCTATGATCCAGTTATCTCACCTATAAGGGGAGGGAATTAGACTAGATGATCTATAAGTTTTATTTCAACCCTAAAATTCTATTATTTCATAGGGTTGTGTTGTTTTTTTTAAATAATCTTTATTACTTAGTCCTTTCTCTCAACCAGAAAGAAGGCACAGTGTGTTTATCGTTGGGTTAGCCTCAATAAAAGTCTTTATGGAGGTAAATAAAGGACTGGCTTCAATAGATCAGAAATGAAGATGCAAAGTTTTGTCCTCTCATTGGTCCACTGTGAAGCAGCTTGACTTCTAGATGCTGTGGCCATTTGGGGGTGAAGGGATTGGGGGAGAGAGGAGAGAATTCAGTTCTTCAGTCACGTTTTCTATAAGTCACTTAGAAATCTGGAGTGTTCCCAGGATGCTCTCTAGCTATGGTGACTCCAGTCTGACTGAGGCTTTTAAGGGTCACCCAGGTGTTTGACCAATTATTGTTGACCCAACCACATTGCTCCCTTCCTACTAAATAGTGTACTTCCTAAAGGGATAACAGGTTATTAACACCTCGTTAACACATTAACACCTCATTATCTATGATTCTATCCTCTAATTACATTAACTCACCTGGGGAGGGGAGGAAAACCAAATCCCCCTTCCTTTAAACTCTAATGGGCAATATGTTTTTCTTCCTGGTGGTGCCTTCATTTTTATTCAACTAGCTCCTAACAGTTTGCCCTAGGAAATCGCTAGAAGCACCTCACCTCATGGTGGATTGATTTAATGTATTTGCTTCACCAAGAATAAACCAAAGTTAAGAAAAATCTTGCTAAAAGAACAATCAAAAGAAAAAAATCCTAATAAAATGTCAGCCACATCTATCTGTGTATAAACAATGACACACTGTTTATAGGAATCTGTGACTTTCTTACAATAGCAAATGCATGGCTGGTCCATATTTTAAACATCTGCAGCATTCTTTCTCCATCCTGGATCTACATGTGGGAGAAAGAAACAATGGGCTTTAACTGTGCAACATTCTTGTTGAGTTATAGCAAGGCCAGCTGAGATGTGCCCTTAGGTTTGGAGCTGGCTGCAGGAGACTGTAATTCTAAACTCTCAACAGCATCTGGCACAGACTTGGTACTTGCTTAATGTTAATCCTAATGACCGCGCTCCTACAGAGAAGGGACTGCTCTGTGGGAATAAATGAGTAAATACTTCTTCTAGGACTGAATACAGCCTTGGAAGGGTTAAATTTGCCTCTTGTAGGTCCAAAGGACTTCATTCCCCTGGAAAAGAAAACTTAAAACACCAAGGAATATTTACCCATGGGACAATAATATTCTGGTACAATTATCTCTTTAGATTCAATGAGAGTAAGTGATTTTGAGCTCCAAAGGAGTCTCAACTGGGCTTGGTACAGTTTTCTCTTATTGCTTAATAAGGAAAAAGTATATGTTGATATCACCATGGTAAAAGGTTGGGGAGCTGTCCAGAGACTTTTCAAAGTCTAAGCAGGGAAAGTAGCAATGGTACTGGCATGGGAATACAAAGAGATGGCAAATACCTTCATACTTTGTGGGTATTCAATAAATTCTTTTTTTCTTATTATCTTTTTTCTGGTCTTACTGGAAGCCTAGGAGAGGGATTAGATAAATTTTTGAGGGCTCTCCCAGAGTCAAAGGTTTGGAAGATGCTTGTTATCTAATCTACAGGTTCATATAATAATGGGACATAGGAATATTGTTTGACTTTTAGGGGTGTCATTGTCTAGTAGGTAGAACTCTGGACTTGCCATGAGGAAGGCCTGGGTTCAAATCTCACCTCTACCACTAAATAGCTTGAGGCACCCCAGGTTAATTCACTTGACCTCTGAGGGCCTTAGGTTCCTCATCTGTCAAGTGAGAAGGGTGAATGAGGTGGCATCTCCAAATCTGTGTTTCTATGCCTATCTAAAATAGCACTTATAAAGTAAAGTGTTTGTTATTAGATTGTAATTTTAGTTAAATATAAAATATCCATTTGGATGCTAATAGTCCAATTGTTTTTCATCAGCTTACCCACACCGATAATGAACCTTTCAAGAGGCAACCTTTAGACTTAAAAGTCCATTCACAAAGGAAATTTCAACTCAAAATAGCAAGCAATAAAGCACTATAATCCATCAATGACCCAAGGAATTGATGGGGAAAGAGTCCTAGATATGTACTGTGTGTTTGAATCCCATTGCCTCTATATACACAGAATAAAACTTGCCAAATGCTCTGATTCACATGCATCAGTCTGGGTATGTGGGCAGCATCTCAAACACAGGAAGTAGTGACAAGATCAAGGAGAGCATCCTTTGGCATCTGAAGGACAGCAGCATATATGTACACAGGCAGCTAGTGGAGAGATCCATATTGGAAAATGACTGTTTCCCATACAGAAGCATATGATGCAGCCTGTTATTTATAAAAATATGCTGCACATGCCATAGTTCTGGTGATAAGCTCTTCTGTTTTGAACGTCTCCATAATGAGCGGAAACTCTCTATCTTTTTTTTTTTTTCAAAAATCATTTCTGGGACTGCATGCAGTGATAGTTGCCTTTAAGAATGCTCCACAGATGCTTCAAATCATTCATTTCTCATAAACATATGGGGTCTATTCTCCCATCACTGTGCATAATGCCTATTGACACTAATGGGAGCTATGCGTGCATATCGCTATAATTTGGATCTCAAACATGCTGAAACTCCCTGAAACTAGTCCCTCCCGAGATGAAAAGCAACAAGAACAAATGGAGAGAAGGATCCCCCAAAACTAGAATCTCAAATCATGGAAATTACACTTAGAGAAGGTAAGTTTATTATGCATCTAATATAATGGACTGCAACAAGTGAAAGCATTTTACTTAAGGAAGTGAAATTTATAGAAGACCAGATCTTCAGTTATTAAATTAGGAGATTTTTTGCAACTGCAATTGAGAATATTTGCACAACAAATCAAGATCACATTGGCTTGAAACTGCACAAAAAATTCTCAGGCCAAGTGAATTCCATTTCTAAACTGTCAGCCATTATTATTATGCAACCTGACCAAGTGGATAGAGTGCTGGGTCTGGTGTCAGGACAACCTGGCTTCATATCCCCCCTCTGACACTTAACTAGCTATAAAACCTTGGATGAGCAAATCAATGAATCTTTTTCAGCCTCAGGCAACTCTCTGAGATGCTATGTTACAGAAAAGTTAATACTAACTGTGCCATCATGGACAGGTCATTGAATGTCTCTGAGTCCCAAGCAACTCTCAAAGGTTATTTTAGGAAAGGCCTCTTACTGAGAGAGACAGAGAGAGAATACTATATACCAGGTACTATGCTAAGTACTTTACAATTATTATCTCCTTTGAGTCTCACAATAATCCTGGGAGGTAGGTATTGTTATTAGTCCCATTCTACAGATGAAGGAACTGAAGCAAACAGAGGTTATGATTGGTCCAGGGTCCATACAGCTAAAAAGTACCTGAGAACTGGATTTGAACTCAAGTTTTTCTGCCTCCAGACCCTTCACTCTATTCATTAAACCACTGAGCTGTCACAGTGGTTCTCAACCTTCCTAATGCCACAACCCTTTAATACAGTTCCTCATGTTGTGGTGACCCCCAACCATAAAATTATTTTTGTTGCTACTTCATAACTATAATTTTGCTACTGTTATGAATTGTAATGTACATATTTGATATGCAGGATGTATTTTCACTATTACAAATTGAACACAACCCACAGGTTGAGAACCGCTGATTTAAGGGCTTCTTAAACTTTTTCCACTTGTTCAGCACTTCTTAAACTGTGAGTCCAGACCCCTAACTACATGGGTAGATAGTTAGATCATGTATTAAATACTTACTATATGCTGGTTATCATGCTAAGTACTGAAGACAGAAATGCAAGCAAGCAAGACAGTCCCTGAACATAAAAGAAAGCTAGAAGGGGAAAGAGGGAGGTACTCCCAGAGGATAAGGCTGGCGGGAAGGAGAAGGAGAAGGAGAAAGTGGAGAGATAGAAGGGTAGTGGGCTAGAAAGAGTGTCTTGGTATAAGTGAGGCCAAGCTCGTTGGTGTCTTTCCTAAAAATGCTGGTCCTGAAGATGAAGTCACACATCAATAAGGAAAGATGAGCTTCAGGTCTGAGAGCTCTCCAGGGACAAATCACCTAATCTCTCAGGCATGTTATAAGACAATGACAAAAACAATAATATTAGCATTCATATCTTGCTTTAAAGTTTGCAAAGCATTATATATGTGTGGAAGGTGGATATGTATGTATTTTTACACACACACACAGACATGGAAAATCTCATTTTACATATAACATGTATGTATATATTGTTGGTGCCAAATTTATGACCATGGACAAGACACTTAATATTTCTAAATAATTGAAATATGAATCTTATTGCCATAATATTAATATCTATTTATAAATCTAGTTGGGAAATCCTTATCACATTCAAAATTCCTTCTATTAAATTATCTCTCAGCATTGTGTTGTAAAAGACAGTTTTTTTCTTTTATAACTAGGTACTATAGCTTATATCCAACATGAAAGAGGGTTTCAAATTAGGAAAGATTTGCTGAGTACTTTAAAGTCCCATTTCCACAACAGAGACTATAGCAGAGTGCCTAGCTCTGTATCACAGCAGTTTCGTTTTGGCCAGGTTCCAAGATGGAGGGGGCTGCCTTAGATCTCTGTGGGAGGTGGCCATTATTCGTTTGGGGGAAGCCATTTGAAGCTGGCAGGTGAGCCAATTCTATCACTGAGGAGAAACTACTGCTGATAAAGTCACCTTGTGACAAGTGCCTCCCCGCTGTGGGTTAACTTCCCAAAAGGAGGCTGGAAGAACCCATAACTGTACACAATAAGGAAATGAAGTAAAACAAATTGGTCTTAATTTGATGCTGTTAAAATAAGAAATGTCACCAGTGCAGCTCTGAAGAAGGAATTATGAAGAGCTTCTGCAGAGATTAAACATTTAGTTAAATCAGAAACTCACTTGCTGGCCAGGTCCAAATGATCCATCTTGGGGCTTAAATAGACTGAGACAATGAAAAGCCTTCTGACAGAGAGGTCTGCTAAGCAGTAGTCCTTATGCCTTATTTACCAGACTTAAGCAGAACAAAAATAAAATATAAACGCAGTTTAGTCCTTTTTTTAAAAGTCCAGAGATAAATAATTGAACAAATTAATAAAACAGATGTGCTGATAAATTTCTACATGGTGAACAGAAGAATCAGTTCTGCATCAGAACTCAATGTTCTCTCTCTGGGTCCTCCTCAAAGGACAGAAACCTTTCCATGCTTTGGTTTCTGTGTGTAAGGGAGAGGAAGGGGTTAGGGATCAAAGAGTGTCTGATCAACTTGATGAACTACAATTAACAATGGGCTAACAAGTTGTAAGTGTTTGGAGGCATCTGGAAGGCAGTTTCCATTGGAGAGCATGCACATATCCAATAATCCCTTCTTTAAGACCAAAATTTCAAGGACACAGACAGCTCTTGCTTTATCTTCAGTGACTGTGGGTGGCTACGTCCCAGATGATTGTATAGCTAGGACTCAGAACAGACTTGTAGGAGGAGCTGGTCCCCTCCAATGTCCAACAGAACAACCAGGTCCTTTTTAGTTCCCTTTTTGGTCTTTTCATTTGAACCTTTCTTCCAGAGAAGGTGAGTAAGAGATTTATTCCTTTCCTCCTCCCAGGAGCAATTGATGGTGACTTTTTGGCAGAAATAAATGATAGAGGTAGAGGTGAAATTTAAAGCCACCCAAGAAGTTAGTTGGTAGAAAGAAGGATTCTGGAAAATGGTGAAGTAGCTCAGAAATATCCAGATTTCCTCGACAAACAAGACAGAAAATAACCCCAAAATGAAAGCAGAGCAGCAATGTAAATGTATATAGGACATTGGATCACAGTTCTAGAGCTAAAATGGACATCAGGAGCCATCTAGTACAATCCCCTCATGTGAAATGTCTTCCCCGAGGTCACACTGGTTCTAAGTGTCAGAAGTAGCATTTGAACCCAGGTCTTCTGACTTCAGAATCAATATTCTTTCTCCTGAATGATAGTATTTTCTGAGTTCCAAATTCCACTTTAAATAAAGAGATGCAGGGGCAGCTAGGTGGCACAGGGAATAGAGCACCAGCCCTGGAGTCAGGTGGAGCTGAGTTCAAATCCAGCCTCAGACACTTGACAGTTACCAGCTGTGTGACCTTGGGCAAGTCACTTAACCCTAATCGCCTTGTCTTCCCCCTAAGGAGAAGCAGAAGGAGAAGTAATGTTATTCTTTATAAAAAAAGAAAGAGATGCAGAACACAGAATCTTGATATCCTAAGGTCTCAGAATCTAGAATACTTCCTAGAAATGGGAGATTTCCTGGGTGGCCTCAGTCATGGGGGTTGCCTTACAAGTAACTCCCAAATTTGAGAGTTTCTATGTTCAGGCATCAGACCTTCTTGAAAAAGAAAAGGATTTCCTTGATAGTTCCTGAGAAGCTCTGACCTTGGGGAAAGACTCGGATCATGAACATGGTTTTTGTGGCAGAGAGACTAAAGTTTCTTCAAGGTAGATGGAAAGGGTAACAAAAGATCTAAACCTGGCCATTTCTCTGCTATTACAGCAAATTCCTTGGATTTGATAGAAGAGGTATTGCTGTTAAGTAGCTTTAAAAAAAAAAAGTTTCCCTTCCAGAAGAATATAAGCCCTGAGAGGGTCTCTGCTGAGTCAGAAAGGGGCTCACTGGGATGATGAAAGCACTGTGGGTCCTTTGATTATGTGTTTTTCATACTGCTGATGAAACCTGTGAGCTTTTTGCACCTTCTGCATTTTCCGCAAGGTGATGTAAAGACTGTTCTTACTCGATATGTACTTACTATATTGAAAGCTCGCATGAGAACTGAGTAACTCTATTGCCCACATTTGAGGAAATCTAGACTATAGCCACACTTAAACTTTATTTTGGAGATTTTCCCAGAGTAAACTCCAGAGTGGTGGGATAATAATGATAGGTAGCATTTTAAGATTTATAAAGTGCCTTACAATTGTCATTTTACAATGACAAACACCCTGAGGGGTAGGCGCTATTACTATTCTAATTTTATAGATGAAGAAACTGAGGCAGAGGTCAAGTGACGTGTCGAAGGTCACACAGTTAGTAAGTATCTGAGGCAGGATTCAATTGTAGGTCTTTCTAATTTCAAGTTCAATGCTCTCCACAGTGTCACTTGGCTGTTCCATAATAAAAGAGAGAGAAAATATGGCTCTTTGTCGGGTCAGCTCCCAAGGTTGGATCTGGTCCTTATGAGCCATGAGTCATAGAGTTCTTTTCTGTTTATATATTTGATTACTTCAAGGCTGTATAATTTCCCCTGGTCAGACTTTTCCTAAAGTGACCTATCCAAGGCTTTGCCTTAGGTCATTGAAACTGAGAAGGATCCAACAGTCAACATTCCTTCCTTCTAGAAAACAACTGAGCTTAGCACCTAGTTAGCAAAAATAATTGAGTAAAATAGGTAGCTGCCCAGATGCTGCTTCTATCTCTCCCCCTCCCCCACCTAACTTCCTCTCTTAAAGTCCCAGGATCTTTACTCATGAGGGCAGATGTCCCAGGATCTTTTTTTCTATTGCTTCCTCTTCTCTTCCCTTTATGGCCCCTAGAAATAAGAATTTTTTTTTTTTAGTAAAGTTAACTTGAGAATCCATGCTGCTTGCCTTGGGCACACTTTGGGAAGCTTTCAATAGATATAGATATAAAAAATGCTCCTTGTGGATCTAGTACAGGTGCTCCTTCCAAAGATGCAGTCCACAAATACTTTATACCTTAGCAGATGACCTTAGAGAGTCTCTAGGGATGAAAAATTGATCCCCCTGAAGTCAACTTGGTGATAAGCCCCTTCAAACTTAACTATACTGGTCCCAGAGGGGAAAATGCAAACCACCACTGGTCTTGTCTTGAAAGGCTTTTCTAGCTTTGCAGAGTCTGCCAAAGTTACTGCTTCCCTGGCATAGCCTTCAAGAAATAGGGGTCACCTCTGTGCCACAATGAGGCATACATGAAAGTAGTTCAATTTCTATGCATGTATATACTACTAAATAAGTGCCTTGACTTTTGAGAACTACAATATTTTTCCAAATGATAAATTATAGAATGTGGGTTCACATAGTAGGTAGAAGTCGAGACTTGAAAGAAAGGTTCAAATAATATAGAATCATAGATTTGGGGGAAGAGATTTAGAAGTCATTTAGAATAGAATCATAGGATCATAGATTCGAAGAGGAGACATCTAGTCAAATTCAGTCATTTTACAGATGAGGAAACTGAGGTTCAGAAAGTTAAGTGATTTGCCCAAGTTCATACAATGGCAGAACTAGAGACTGAACTCAGGTTCTCTAACTCTAGAGCCATCATTATTTCTAGTAGCAAAAAAAATGAATTAGGCAAAATTCATCTTCTATGCCTTCTCTGTCCCCCTTTTTTGCATCTCTCTTGTACATGTTGATGATCCTAACCCCAGGACCCCTCTCACACCCTTCTCAAGTGCTCACTGTCCTTATATTACCTTATAGCTTCCCTGAATCTCTCATTCCACCAAGAACAGAATCCCATGCTCCAAAATTATTTCTTCCTTATCTACCAATAGATTCCTTCTTCTCATTAAACTTTACGTTTCCTTCATGCTAGCTTTTGGGAGGAAATTAATTGATACCAAGTTGTAATGATCAATAGTGAGCAAATTTGTTTACCTTCTCATAAATATGGACATTTTTAAAGGATATTTGAATTTTTCATTCCTAGGACTAAATGTCAAAGAGACTTTAGTCAGATCTCTTTCACCAAAATTATCTTCCACATCTTTACTTTTGTATGCCAAATCTGTTCATCTTTCTTTGACTTTTTTCTTGAATTCATAATTTTTGATAACTGAATTCTAATTAATTTCAATTAATCCTTTGTAATCCTATATATTTTGTTTTTTTCTTTTAAAAGTATTCTGCAAATGGGCCCATAGCCCAAAACAGTCCATGACCCACACAAAAAAGTTTAGTTCTTTCATTTCTTCAGGGAAATGTGATAATCCATCAGGGATTCAATTTTCCCTACTCTGCTCATTGTTTTTCAATGCTGTATTTTTTTTAAATTAAGAGCTCTCATTTCTGACCCAAATTTATCCTATTTTGTCATTCATGAGTTTTTTTTTCTCTTTCGAGTTATTCTCAGGTTTCTTTCATGATCTATGGGTATCCATAGGGTTCTACTTTTCATCAGGCTCTATATAATACTATAAAATATTAGATACACACAGTATATGCTATCTGTAAATTATTCTTTACTTTCTCCTTGCCATTTTACTTATTTTTACAATTTTCTCTATTGGTGTATTGGTTTGTATGCTGGAAGTTCATTGAGACTTTTTCTCTCCAGCACAAATTAAGTGTTTAATAAATGCTGGTTGTTTCATTGTTGATTGAATATCTTCAGTGTTTCAGAGTCTTTTTTTGTATTCTGTGTCAATCATTCTCTGGACTGTTATATACATATATATATATATATATATGTATGTATATGTATATATATATATATATATGTATATATATATATGTATATACACACACACACATACACATATACATATACATCCATACACACATATGTATCACCCTCTTTCCAGTCTGGACTGCAGGACTGTCTCAGCTTCCTCCAATTAGTTGATCCTTTAATCAACCGTGGGAAGCAAGTTTTTATTATTTTTTGTATTTACATAATTTTATTATCCCATTTTACAGGTGAAGAAACTGAGTCAAACAAAAGTTAAGTGACTTGTTCAGGATCACACAGCCAGTAACTGTCAGATCTGAACTCAGGCATTCCTGACTAGAGGCCCAACCCTTTATCTATCATGCCACCTAACTATTCCTTTAATGTTATTTCCATCAAAAACACCATATCCATTTCTGATGTTGAACCATTTGACAATGCCAAGGACTTTGATAGCAAGGACTATCTTTCCAAGTCTTCAGTAATTGTAAATGCTGATAAGGCAGGGACAGAAGAAGCACTTGCCAGGTCACATTTCTACAACAGTGGTTTCTTTGAACAATGGCTGTGAGGACTAGGCTGGAAGCAGACCAGTGTGTTAGACAATACTGCTATTCACAAGGGTCTTGGATTCACCATCCTGGGCTGTCTCCAGCAGTGTCTGAAAAGATGGTGATAGTAGTTTGATTCACCTGGAACATGCTGTCTTCTGTCTCTCCTGCTGGGTATATTGCTACTTCAGAAAGGCTTAATTACCTGCCCTGGGATTGTCAGTCAGTTGGCACTTCTCTACAAAATGAAACCTATTTGTCCCACCAAGGGGACACAAGGCAAAATAAGGAAGCAGTGGTTTGTAACTTGCTTTGTGACTTAAGAGGAAAAGACATTAGAACCCAGAAAGGTATTTAACATTTATTCCAAAGTTTAAGTAACCATTATTTCACTCATCATTAGAGATTACATTTTTCTGATGTTGGATAAGGCAGTTAGAAATTTTATAATTACCTTTAGTTCAACCTTCTTTCTCAGGCAAGTCACCTCTCTTGTTCCTCTACAGCAATGTCATTGGCAATCACCCCAAACCCGTGGAAAAGGGATTTCTAAAGGTAGAAATGTGTCCCTTGTTTAAGAATATGGTTCAAGACTCATTAAAAACTTTTTCAGTTACTCATTAAAATCTTGGAAGATCAGTAAAATATTTGTGATGGGCATCTTGTTGCTGTTCATCATTCTTCAAAGAGGACCAATGACATCATGAGGGTGATGACTTGCATTGTGATTTTAATTTTTAAAAATACCATCAGAAATCTAAAACAAACTTGGCTAGCTACCCTAACAAAAGTCCCAAGTGGGTGGAATGATTACAAACACAGTCAATGAGAATTAAAAATGATTAGGTCCACTTCTTGAAATGTTTTGAAAAAAATAATCGTATATTACCTAACCTATTATAGGTTCTGCATTAGTCTCAGAGTTTCACCTTTCTCTTTGTTGTTTCTATTTCTTCTTCTTCCCCATACCTGAAGAGTTTGCATCATGCCAAATAGGAATGAATATAATGAATGAAGCATTTTATATTATGTGGAATAAATTACAGATATCTAAATCCATTCAGTCTAGCTTAAAATTAACTCCTGTTTAGCAGAAATGACAATATTTAGGCTAAAAAAAGTTGCTATTAGAAATTATAACACATAATGGATGAAATCTGCCATTAAAAAATCTTCACCTTATAGTAGCAAGGATAACCTATTTAAAGCAGAGATTGAGGGTGTTTACACCTGACTCAGTAATGATATCTGACACTTATCAAGCAGAGTTGTAAGGAAGTCTTTTTTTACACATTAATAAGTTAATCATTGCAATTAAGATTTAAATGTAGATAGCATCATACTCAGACAGTTGGAGGAATAAGCTATTTTAGGCCTTAATGACTTAGATTTGGTATGGGGATGAGAATCTAGAGTGGAAAAAATAGAGTCTTTTATGGCATTGTATTTAATTCAAGAGATAATTGAACTTATCTCTACCTTTCTGCCCATCTCTGCCAACCTCCTCCTTCCCATCTAGAGACAGTATGAGAAAGTGGTCAGAGTGCTGGGCTTCTAATGAGGAACATCTGCTTCATTTAGGGATAAGAAATAGGACTGACGTCTCAGACGTCCCCTTATTTGCTACCCAGAAGCATTCACTTGGAACTTCCTTGGCTTCTCCATCGTGCCCCACTGGGTACCTCCCCTGCCTTTCTACACATCCCCAGAGCTTATCACAGTACTTGGCATACAGTAGGAGCTTAATAAATGTTTGCTGACTAAAATTCCACCAATGATAATTACCACCTTTGTGATCACAGGCAATCCCTTAACTTCTCTGAGTCACATTCTGTAAGATGGGAATAAAAAAGCCTACCCCACACAAGATTATTATGAGGCCCAAATGAGAAACTATATAAAACACCTCACAAACTTTAAAGTTAAATATATAGTATAAAATACCTTAAAGTATTTATATATACATATATAAATATATAACCATATATCATAGTTTTATGCTTGTTATGAAGTTAAATATATAATATACACAACCTATATATAACTTTATATTTTTATATATAAACTTTTTA
>CM053582.1:397074099-397127429 GCA_028627135.1 Pseudochirops cupreus | reverse complement strand
ATATATATGTCAGTTATTTTTATATCTGGATAACTTCCCTTTCATTCCCCTCAAGCTGAAATTCACCAACTCTGACTATTTGGTCTACCCATTCATTACTCTGAGTTAGGAGGGAGAAGGAAGGAATAAATGAAGAGAGATAAAAACAAGACTAGCCCGGGAAATTGGAAAATGGGAGGATGCATTTTTGTGGTCACTTAAACTGTAAGTAGAAAAGAGGTTTCAAAGAACATAGCTTGTCTTTGCTTCTTTATACTGTGGACACTGATTTGGAAATTCTTTTCTATGTCCTGGAGAAAATATTAAGGATTCAAAGAAGATAACATGGACAGTTGGGTGGTTCAGTGGATAGAGTTCTAGGTCTAGACTTAGGAAGACTTACTGCTCTCAGACACTTATTAATTATGTGACCCTGGGTAAGTCATTTAACCCCGTTTGCCTTGGTTCCTCATCTGTAAAATGATCTGGAGAAGGAAATGGCAAACCACTCCAGTACCTTTGCCAAGAAAACCCCAAACGGGGAGACAAAGAGTCAGATATGATGGAAAAAGAAAGCAACTAGGAGGATATAGTTTAGAAATTAGATAAGAGTTTTTGCAAGATAAAAAAAATCTTTCAATCTGTAAAGTGGAGTTTGGCATAAGAATATTTTTCAGGGTAATGTTTACTGATTTTCAAAGACCACAGTGATTTTAATCACATCTACCTTGGGAGTTAAGAAGACTTGGGGTTTTGTTTGTTTGGTTTTTGAGCATAAGACATTACAGGTGAAAATTCTTCTCAAAACTCATGGGGTCAGATTTGAGGGAGTCTTTCTCATTTGTGTGGAAGCAAGAAAAAGCTTTCCTGTTTTACTTTTCCAATTGCAAAATCTTCCCTGTGCCTTCCAACTAAATTGTTCTGCCATCTCTCACCTGTGTGGCAACTATCCACAGGTCCTTCTCTCAAGCCTAATACCCTGGGGAATTGACCTTGCTATAAGCTATCTGCCTATCAAGAGCAGCACAATTCCCTTAAAGCAAGTGTTGGCAGAGGCAAAATAGGATGGTTAGATAATAGAGGTGGAAAATGGGGCCATGGGGCAGGGAATCAAAATACATGTTTCAAGGAAACAAAGTAAATTGGGGAATGGCTAATAATATTCCTGAATCACAAGAAGTGATTGTTATGAAGAATTCACAGAAGCACGGGGATACTTGCATGAAGTAATGTAGACTGAAGTCAACAGAACCAGGAAAACATTATACCTGATGACTACAGCAATCTAAGGGAGAAAACAAACAAACAAACAAAAAGAAACTGAATCATATGTCCTTATAATTGCCAAGTTAGTCCCCAAAGAATTGATGAGAAAATGCAATCCCCTCCTTTCGTTACAGAGGTGGAAAACCCTCTGGGCAGAGCACTGCATTCTCAGACTTGGTTGATGTAATGGTTAGTTTTGCCAAACTACTTTATTTCCGTTCTCTTTCTTTTTCTTTTCCCTTATTTTTCTCTTTTCTTTTCTTTCCTCCTTCCTCTCATTTTCCTTTACCTTCTTTCAGAGACAGTTTTCTTGGCAGGGAACAAGATTCAGAAGTGAAGGCAAAAACCAAACTATCAAAAAATTTTGAACAGGTGGTTCAAACAATGTGGGTACGTTCTAGAGCAAAACAAGTTTAAACTGTAAAGCAAAATGGGGGAATGTAAAAAAAATGACAACAAAACAGAATCTCACCTGACTGAGAGGCTCTTTTCTGCCCCCACTTCCTTAATCACACTCCTTATTATCACACATGCCTATATTCCTGCAGTGTTCTCTCCTCGCTTCTGGTCCTTCCCTGGTCCAATTTATCTTCCCCACCATCAAATTAACTTTTTATTTGTTTAAATGCACTTACCATGCTGCTCTCTTGCTCCAAGATTTTTAGTGACTTCCATTTGCCAAGAGAATGAAGTCACAAGATTTCAAGCTGAAAGGGACTTTCCAGTTCATCCTTAGTCTCACATTCAAGATTTTCTACAATCCGCCCTTTTAACCTGATCACTATTACCTAACATGAATAGGATCAGAGGATCACAGATACAGAACTGAAAAGGCCTTAAAAAACTAACTAGTCTAATCCCTATGATTTTACATATGAGAAAACTCAGGGCCATGGAGAATAAATGATTTATCCAAGGTCAGTATCAGAGGTAGGATTTGAACCAAGGTCCTCGACTCCAGTTCCATTTTCTTTTCTACTATACCACACTGCCCAACCCATTAAAGTCATAGGATATAGAGCTACAATAGGCCTGAGGAATGACACAGCTCAACTCTTTCATCTTAGTCTTACAAGAGGTAGCTTGGCCCAGCAGATTGAGTCAGAATCAAGAAGATCTTGGAAGGAATCCTACCTTAGACGCTTCCAAGTTACTTGACCCTGAGGAAGTCTCTTCTCTTCTTGAATCCTCTGTGTCAGCAGTTCTCAACCTGTGGGTCACGATCCCTTTGGGGGTCAAACGACCCTTTCACAGGGGTCGCCTAAGACCATGAGAAAACACATATTTCCGATGGTCTTAGGAACTGAGACACTGCTCCTCTATCCATCTCCAGGCAGGTCTGCCCACATGCAGATACACCCACATATGACTATTAAAGGGTAGTGGCATTGGGAAGGTTGAGAACCACTGCTCTATGTCTTAGTTTCTTTATCAGTAGATGCGAGTCATGTTGTTGTTTTTCAGTTGTTTCAACCATGTCTTATTCTTCATGACCCCTTTTGGGGTTTTCTTGTCAAAGATACTAGAGTCGTTTGCCATTTCCTTCTCCAGCCCATTTTACAGATGAAGAAACTGAGGCTAATGGGGTTAAGGGACTTGCCCAGGGTCACAGTAAGTGTCTGAGGCCAGATTTGAACTCAGAAAGATGAGTCCTGATTCCAAGCCCAGTGCTCGATCCACTGCACCACCTAGCTAATAGCACTTAACTCGCAGGTTACGGTACTAATCAAATGAGATGATCTATATAAATTGCTTTGTAAATCTTATAGTACTATGATTATTCATGTTAGCTGTCATTATTAGGTAGATAAGGATATAGTATTGAAATGATATGCCTAAGGTCATGTGGGCAATAACAGGAATCAGTTTTAAACCCCAACCCAATTTCCATATTCTTTTCTAGTTCTATTAACTATCCCATGAATATACTAAGTACACTTTCTGCCTTTACCCAGGATGCCTCCATCCCTCCTCTCTTGCTTTCAACCTCTGGCCTAAACCTCTCCTCCTCTTTGAAGCCTTCCCTGATTACAATAGCACAGTGGACTTAAAGACTAACAATGCCTTTCTAACCCATGAGCTCTAGCCAAACACCATGAGGATGTCTCTCTCCTTTAAATTCCTGTTGTATTTATCATCACAGTGTTCACTTGACTTTTGCATTTTGCATCATTTTATGTGGGTATGTGGGTATGTCTTTTTCCCAAATAGAATGTAAGTTTCATTAAGTTTCATTAAGAGCAGGGAATGTACCTTATTCTTCTTTGTATGTTTCATAAGACCTAACCCAGAGCTTTATTTAATAAATATTTCATAAAATCAAAGTATTATAGATTTAGAACTGGAAGGGACTGGAAAGGCCACTTAGTCCATTTTACATATTAGAAAACCAAGACTTAAAGCTATAACTTGCCCAAGGTCATATACATAGTATGTGATAAAGTTAAGGATTTAAACCCAAGTTTTTCTTCAAAATCCAATGGTCTTTCTTCTGTAACACCTTAATAATGTGACTTCTTTTAGCCTCCAAATCCCATGTTTTAAGAATCTGTAAAAGGATAAGGCACTTGTATGCATTAATTACACTAACTGATGCACTAATGTACTGTTGGTGGAGTTGTGAATTGATCCAACCATTCTGGAGAGGAATTTGGAACTATACCTAAAGGGTTATAAAACTATATATAACCTTTGATCCAGCAACACCACTGCTAGGTATGTATCCCAAAGACATCCAAAAAAAGAGAAAAGGACATATTTATACAAAAAGATTTATAGCAGCTCTTTTTGTGGTGGCTAATAATTGAATCTCAAATGGATGCCAATCAATCAGGGAATGGCTAAACAAGCTGTGGTACATGATTGTAATGGTATATTATTGTGCTGTAAGAAATGACAAGCAGGATGATCTCAGAAAAACCTGGAAAGACTTCCATGAACTGATGCATAGTGAAGTAAAGAGAACCAGGAGGACATTGTATACAGAAACAGCAATACTGTTTGAAGAACTGTGAATGACTTAACTATTCTTAGCAATACAACGATCAAAGACAATCCCAAAGGACTAATGATAAAGCATACTATCTGCCTGTAGAGAAAGAACTGATATTGATTGAATAGACTGAAGCATGCTATTTTTCATTTCTTTCTTTATTTTTTCTTTTATTAGAATCTTCTTATACAAAATGACTAATATGGAAATATTTTATATAATTGCACATGTGTAACCTATATCTAATTATTTACCATCTCAGGGAGGTGGAAGGGGAGGAAGGGATAGATTTAGAACTCAAAACTTTAAGTAAAAATGTTTAAAAAAATTAAAAAATACTGCTCCCAGTAGAATGCATTGCATTTTCTTTTAATTAGACAGTTCCGTTGTCCCAAGTAAAGGAAGAAAAAAAGTTAACCAACAGCTAATTATGGTAAAGCTAAACACATTCCACTTAGAATCGAAAGGCCCTTTCTTTTCTTTCCTACAATCTTTTTTTTTCTTTTTTCTTTCTTTTTTTTTAAATACAAGGCTTATAAGCATTCATTTACATTTCATAGTCAAGACCATCAGGTGCCTTTCCTCTGTCAGCCATCCAATCCTTTAAAATACTCCTAACTGGAAGACAGGCTGGCTAAGTACTTAACACAAAGTGCTTTCCCTACCCTACTCACAACTCCTCCTAAAATAGATCTTGACAGGCCTGCCTAGTAACCGAATGCACAAATGTAGTGTTCAGTGCCGAACTGCCCACATAATGGGGCCACCACTGGACTAGGCACATATATTTCTCCAACGTGAGCCTACTGCCGGAGACACTGTAGTGCCCTAGCTCATAGAGCACAGGCCCTTGTTTCGCTTCGTGTTTTAGGTTAGGGAGTGTCTGGCAGCTTTCTACGGAAAAAATGACATTCCGCACTGTAAGTGATATGCCGACTTTATTTAACAATATCTAAACCAACTTCAACCAACAGAACCATATAGTTTGGCATGCTGTACCAGCGCAGATCTTCCGGAAAGGATGAAATGGCCAAATATTTACATGTATCCCGTTTTCTTTACATATTTGTATTTCTCCCATTTTGAAAATTAAAATATAAACATTCTGTTTAAAAATCTGTTCTCCCCCACATACTACATATTCAAAGAGCAAAAAATACTTTTTTTTTTTGCCTTGGTATATGTGTGTATGGAGGTGTATGTATGCTTCCATATTTTATGGATCTACATCCAACTGATATCCAAAAGGCTTTGTTTTATGACATAGAGCAAAATTATAAAATCTGCTGTCCCTGTAATTACATTGCCCTTTGCCGTCTCTTTAAAAAAAAAAAAAGGTTGTGTTCAAATTTTCCCCCTGTTTTATTTGCACCCTATTAACAACTGTTACTGGAGCTTTAATTATGCCCCGGTGATTGCAGAGATGTGGCTGACGTGTCATTTTCCTCCCAGGGGATGCTTTATAATTACCAGCATCCATCGTGGCTGCCTGTAAGCTGATGCTTTTTTATTACCAGTTCAATAATCACTGCATCCTTGCGAACATCTGCTCTGCAAGCCATGCATCGGAGGTCCCAGCGCCTGTCACTCGACGTTCCCCCACCACAGTGACCTTGGTGCCCCCGCCTTCGGTTTATATCTAATTTGCTTACCGGAGGCTCTGTCCAGAAAGTCTCCCAGGAATGCAATTAATACATCAGATTTGCAAACAAAAGTAAAATTTTGCCCTTTCTTTTCTCTCCTTCTTCCATTTTATGCTCTTGGGTTGAGATTCCATAATTTCTATTCCTAGGAGAATGAACCAGTATAAGATTTGGTGGGGGTAGAGGGTAGGAAATATGGCAGTAAGAGATGGGCTATTCAGGGGGTTTTCTAGTTTGGTCTTGAAAATTAGACAGATTTTCAAGTGATATTTTTTTCTCCCTGCACATATGTAAGGTTGACTGATGAGTTAAAAATATAGAAATTATGTGTGAGGAAACTTCATCAGCCACAATAAGTTTAAAACAAATCCCTTCTTCCCAGTCCCTCTTTCATCTGTCCTTCCCTACCACCTATTTACTATGTTTTAACCTGTTCTCTATTTCATAAAATGTCTCTTTATCCTCTTTACCCATTTTGGGTCCTTTTTGATTTCATATGTCTTTACTCTCATTTTTCTAGTTCCTTTTTGCCTTGCTTATTAAAAAAATATCAGTAAAGACAAAAGAGGGTTTTAAAAACACCACATTTTTAGCACAGCTGCTGTACTCCTGATGGTATGCCTACTTTCTGACTCACTTTTTATTACTAATAAAACTAATTTGGGTGCCGCTTACTGTTTCGAGCTGGAGTTCTGCTTAGTTTCTTTAAATAAAAACTGAAGGCTCAAACCTTCACTGTTCCCTTTTGATGGTATTGAAAGTTATGATGATGTATGAGGTGGCTGAGAAGAAGCTGAGAAAATTCCATTGTAATTACAGTATCCACGCTGTTCTTATCCTTCTCCATGCCAAACGGACTTGAATTTCAATATAAGTTTTATATGCTCAAAAATACAGGATTGACTTTATTATACAGTACGGAAAATATCCTAAGACATAATTTGTTCTGTTGTTTCAGTCATGTCTGACTCTTTGTGAATCCATTTTTGGAGTTTTCTTGGTAAACATACTGGAATGGTTTGCTGTCTCCTTTCCCAGCTCATTTTATAGATGGGGAAACTGAGGCAAACAGGGTTAAGTGACTTGCCCAGGGTCACACAGCTAGCAAGTGTCTGAGATCACATTTGAACTCAGGAAGATTAGCCTTCCTGATTTCAGGCCTGGTACTCTGTGCACCATGGCGCCACCTAGCCGCCCCCATGAGACATAGTACTATCATTTTACAGGCATCTTTTATTATACAAGTATGACTAATTGACCTCACAAGTGAAGCAGGGGGAGGCAAATTAATTCAGCAGCATGAAATTGCTTAAGCAAGTCATTTCCACCCTGCAGGCCTCAGTTTCTCCATTTGCTAGATGAGGGAGTTGGACCAGAGGAGCTCTAAGGTCATTTACAGCTACAGATCTATGGTCCTTTGATTCTGAAGACATATTCAAGCAGTGTCATCATGCATCAAAGCTATAATCTAATAAATGTTAACGAACTACTGTATGTAAGGCATTATTCTAAGTGCAATGGGTAAAAGACAAAGAATTTTTATTTCAGTTTTCTCTACCAAGGATTATGACCTATATACCAGAGATGAGAGAAAAAATGGGTAACAGGGAAATGATTCTCAACAGAGTAGGAAGAGTGTAAGAAAGCACCTAACTGGGGCAGCTAGGTGGTGCAGTGAATAGAATACCAGTTGTGGAGTCAGGAGAACCTGAGTTCAAATCCAAACTCAGACTTTTAACATTTACCAGCCCTGTGACCATGGGCAAGTCACTTAACCCTAATTGTCCTGCCTTCCTCCCTCCAAAAAGCTAAGGGGGTGGAGGGGAAGAAGGAAGGAGGGAAAGAGAGAAGAGAGAGAAGAGAGGGGAAGAGAGAGGAAGAGAGGGGAAAGGAGAGAGAGAGAGAGACAGAGAGACAGAGAGAGAGAGAAAGAGAGAGAGAGAGAGAGAGAGAGAGAAAGAAAGAAAGAAAGAAAGAAAGAAAGAAAGAAAGGAAGGAAGGAAGGAAGGAAGGAAGGAAGGAAGGAAGGAAGAAAGAAAGAAAGAAAGAGAGAAAGAAAGAAAGAGAGAAAGAAAGGACCTAATTGTCCTTAGTGAATTTGAGTCATCTGACCCAGATGAACTATATCCTTGGATACCAAAAGCAAAACAGATCTGGTAAAAAGATTGCTGATATAATAACCAATGATATGTACAAGATCATGGAGAATGACAGCAACAACACAGAACTGGAGATGAATCAGTGTTGTCTTCATTTTCGTAAGAGTTTACGAAAGTCCTTTCCTCATCTTCATGAACTTGAACTTGACTTCTAAGAGTCTACATTTTCCTAAGAGTCAACACAGGTCATTTCTCATCTTCATGAACTTGAACTTGACTTATATTTATGGGAAAATTTTGATAAGGATGATTAAAGAGACGTTTTGAGGTGGCTAGGTGGCACAGTAAATAGAGCACTGGCCCTGTAGTCAGGAAGACCTGAGTTCAAATCCAGCCTCAGACACTTAACACTTACTAGCCGTGTGACCTTAGGCAAACTACTTAACCCCATTTGCCGTGCCTTTCCTCCTCCAAAAAGCAAACAAATTTTTTTTAAAAAGAGATGTTTAAAAAAAACTTAGAAAATGAGCTGATGTATATTATAGAGACTTTGACTTCATCAAGAAAAGGTGATCCCCAGGTAACTTTATTTTCCTTTTTGGATAGAGTTACTAAATTAGTAGATCAGGAAATGCTAATTAGATGAAGTTTACAAATAAGTTAGCAAAACATTTGATAAATTTTTGTGAGAAATATGGATATAGATTCAACAATAACAGTTAGATAAATCTGTAACCAGTTGAATGACAGAACTCAAAGAATAGCTATTGAAGGCTCAATGGTATTGTGATTTCTAATAGACTGCTGTAGGGATATTAATTAATCATTTGATTTTTAACATTTTTATCACTAACTTGGACACAGGGAGAGATAGTACGCTTATCAAATTTGTAGATGGCACAAATCTAGAAGAGAACGTTTAACATGTTGGATGTTAAAGTAAGAACGAAAAACAATATTGCCTAGATCAATGGGCTGAATCTAATAAAATGAAATCAATGCTGATAAATGCAAAGTCACACTTAGATTCAAAAAATCAACTTCCCTGGAATAAAATGAATGAGGCAAGGTTAGACTTCTAATTACATGAAAAAAGCCTAAGGGTTTTAGAAAACTGAAAACTTAATATGAGTGAGCAATACGATACGGAACCCATAAAACCTGATGTGATGTGCTATATTATAAAATGGTATAACTTCCAGGATTAAGAAGGCATTAGTCCCTCTGTACACTGCCCTGGTCAGACCATACTTAGAGCTAAGTTCTGGTTAAGTTCTGGGTGCCATAGTTTAGGAAAGCCACTTGTAAAATGGAAAGAATCCAGAGAAGATCAAGAAGAATGGCTATATCTTGAAATCATCTGATGTGAGTACCATTGGAAGGAAATAAGAAAACCCAGAGAAAACTCAAGGAGATATGATGATTTGGAGGTTTGTCAGGGGGGAGAGGTAAGACCTCCACAAAGACCATTTGTTCTGGTCCCAGAGGGTGAGATCAGGAACAATCTCTAAAAACTGTAAAACATATGAAAT
Source organism: Pseudochirops cupreus (assembly GCA_028627135.1). Taxonomy (NCBI): domain Eukaryota; kingdom Metazoa; phylum Chordata; class Mammalia; order Diprotodontia; family Pseudocheiridae; genus Pseudochirops; species Pseudochirops cupreus. Next base: position 397,117,918 of record CM053582.1, on the reverse strand, counting down.
TAAACTTGATGTAAAAAAAAAAAAAACAAAAAAACAGCAAAAACAACAAAAAAACTTCTTAAGAATAAAAACTATCCAAAAATTAAATATATTGCCTTGGAAGATAGTGATTTCCCTCTAATTAGAAACCTTGGAGCAAAGGCTGGACAACTATTTGTCAAGTATTTTATAGCATGGATTCTTTTTGCATATGGTTTAGAACAGATGGCTAGTGGTGTCTCTTCCAATTCTCAATCTATGAAGACACTGGTCCTACTTTTAAGGGACTTATAGACTGATGGAAGTTAGAGGTAAGTATGAACATAATACAGACAGAAGGTGAAATTGTAATAATGTAGTACAAAGTATGGAATTTCAGAGGAGGAAGATGTCACTTCCAGCTGGGAGAGATCTCCTCAGTTTATTCAATAGCTTGTAGGATACATCACACAATCTCAGAGCTGATAAGGGAACTCAGAGTCAACTAACCAAATCTGTATCTTAAGCCAATCCAACAAGCACTTATTAAGGGGCTACTTTATGGGCACTATGGAGACAAAGCAAAACAAAGTAAACAAACAAAAAACAACCCCTATGCTACTGAAGGGATTCAGCAAGTAAACTGTAAATACATATAGTATAATCTGGAGAGAAACAGAATAGAGATGACAGTTGAGCTTTATAGGACACTTGGGAATCCAAATGGTGGAAGAAAGACAAGACCTTCTAGACATGTGTGATAACCAGTGCAAGGGCAAGGAGGTGGGAAATGGAATTTCAAGTTTTAGTGACAGTAGGTAAGTCAATTTAACCGAAATAAGCATGAATAAAGAACACTATGCAACAAACCTAAAATAATAAGGTAGAGCCAGAAGAGGTTTAAATGCCAAACTTAAGAGTTTATATTTTACCCTAGAGATGAGAGAGTAAACAGAGAGTAACTGAAGTTTCTTGAACAGAACTTGGTCAGACATGATTTAAGGAAGATTATCTTGAAAGATATTCTGATCTCACCCAAATAATACCACTGATGAGCAGTCATCCATCCTCAGCTTGAAGATCTTCAGCAATGGGAAGCCCACTGTCTCCCAAAACAACTATTCTATAATTGGATAGTTCTGATTGTTAGAAAATCTCTATCAAATTTCTTTGAAACTTCTGCCCATTAAGCCTAGTTCTGCTTTCTGGGACCAAGCAAACGAAGTCGAATTCCTTTTCCTTTTGATAAACCTTCTAATGAAGACAGCTACCATCTTTTCCATACTGAATATCCATCCATCAACATCAGTTCATTCCAGACTGAACTTCTACCAATCTTGGTCCTCTCAATATCCTGATCACCCTACAGAGATATACCCCATTTTGTCGATGCCCTCCTAAATGGCTGAGTTGGCCTAAAATGATTAAGTAATGGACTAAAATATGGTACCCAGGGCTAGATACAATGCTCAGATATATTCTATCCAGGGCAGAATACAACAGAATTCTCTCATCTCTCATTCTGAACCCAATATAAAAGCAGACTCATTTTTATGTACTTCATTTTTAAGTAATATCAGTTAGAAGAGTGTTTTTTACTACATATTGCTGATTTTAAATAAACTCTGAAGAGCATAATGTCAGGATACAAAACAAGAAAAAGTAAATTTACAAATCAAAAGAGTAGATGAAAACATAAGTAGTTTCTGCACTGTTAAATGAAGGTATTAGCTAAAATCCTTGAAAGAGTAGGTTTTACAGGAAAGATACACAAACCAAAGTATGTAAAACTGTTTATCATCCTAACACTTACGAAACCATATGAAAAGAAAAGGGATGATTTTATTTTTACTCATTATGAAAACCTAAGGGGGGAAAAAAAACCTTCTTCCAACATTGGGAAGTTGAACTGAAAGCCAACAAATTATTTTTACAGAGATTGTCAATTATGTGAATCAATGAATTTCTTGGAATAAAATTCGTACTTTATTTCACTTTGATACAAGAATTAGTAATATTCTCCCTTATGTAAGCCTTCATCCTTAGTGACTCCTCAATGACAATTCACAAATTGCAAAGAGTTTTTATTTAATGTGCTTCTCTTCATATATAAAAATGGTGCTAATGACCCACTACCAATAGCACATGCATCTGCTTTCTACTCTCATCCAGTTAAAGTTAATGAAGTCTGAAAATTCCAACAAAGTGAGAAAAACCATGTGCAAGAGCTTATAAGGCCACACATCTGCTTGTGATGCTGGGCAGCACTGCCAGTACCCCAGACATCTAAGGCATCTGGATGTTCTCTGATCGCTGGTGTTTGCATGAGACATAGTGATAGAAACTAGCCAGTGGATATGTGGAACTAAGTAGGTGAGTGGAGTGGTTGTAAATTGGTACAGGGTAGGAATCTGTGTTCTAGAAGGAGAAATGATGATGATAAAATATCTGGGAGCTTGGAGACTTGGTACATTAGGACTAGAGAAGCAATGTCTATGAAGACTTCTGTTTTCTTGGGATGGAGGTTGGGTTGTGTACTCTGATCTAGTTTTTACCCACCCTCCCAGTTTTACCAGTACTGGGAAGATAACTGGATATATATTTCTCAGCTTTCTTTACCCTACAAAAAGAAAAGAATACCTCCAGGTATACAGAGGGACTTCAAGTTGGGTTGTAGTGATTGGAAATGATAAATCCCTAAAATCACAGTGGATTTTTAAGTCTGACCATACTTTCTCATGCTGTTTCCCATTTGGTCAACAGGCACAACATCCTTGTGAAAGAACTGGCAGGAATTAAGAGGTCATCTGTGGTGATAGAATAGGATGAACCTATTTAGTTGATGCTGGAGATCAAACCCACAACCTTGATCTCACTAACATTCAAACCACAAGGAAATCAGTTACGGTTTTTCAAATCAGTGATGATTTTACCCGGATAAAAGCTTGAGTTGGTGTCTTAATTGCCAGTAACCAGTAAATGTGCCTAAGGCTTTTGCAAATAATTTTTTTAATTTAGCATAAATACAGATGGAAGCCTAATTTCATAGTGCTTTGTTCAAACAAATAGATGAACCCATGTCCTTTTTTGACAAAAAGTAATCAATCCTGCAAAATTCAGCCAATCTAATGTCCTTAGTAAATGCCTTTCCTAGAAGAGGCTATTTCTGTGGCTCCATAAGAGTCTCCAAACCCTGGGGAAAATGGAGGGCATTGGATTGATGGTTATTAGTCAGCTCAAAGTGTCTTCACTAAAAACAAAGGATGAAGACAAATTAGAGAGCCTAGTTCATTAAGTCTTCCTGCCCCTGACTGATCCTCCACCTTTTTGCCTCCTCAGTTCTGGCTTGATGGGATGCCACATATTTAGTCAGGAATGATTGAGAGAGATGGCAATGAATATACTAGAATGGATAGTTTTGTAGATAAAGTACTTGAACTGTCAGAGATTATCAGTGTCAGTAGATAAGGAAATACATCCATTTCATCATTATCCAGTAGCTACAATCTGGCCTTTCTAGTGCCTAGATTTTATTTTATACCCCTTGTCGATGGCTCACCAAAATTATGTTGGTTCCATGGCATCTCATTACAAAATTGTTAGAGACCACTGCATTTTGTTTATTAAACATTTAATTTTAAACACATCCAGGCTACTTCTAGTTCTGAAAGTGATCAAGATGTAGGACCTTCTAGTTACTTGTATGGTTAAGGAGCACTTATACTGAAGTTTACTTTGGGGATCCCTTCTCTCAGGAACCTTATATGCCACCCCAAACCCAACTACACTCCCAGATCACACTATAAGCTACCATGATTTCCCCAGCTCAGGGGTCTTAATCTTTTTTGTGTGTGATGAACCCCTTTGGCAGTCTGGTGAAGTCTATGAACCCCTTCTCAGAATAATGTTTTCTAATGCATAAAATGCATAGCAATACAAAGGAAACTAATTATATTAGAATACAGTAAACAAAATATTATTAAAAACTAATTCAATGTCCCCAGATTGAGCCCCTGCTTCACTGAACCTATTCCCACCCATGTTCCTCCCCACATAGAATCCCCTCTTAGATGGATTTCTTTCTATTCCTATTCAAAATATCCTGCCCCCATGTCCCATGTCCCCTATCATGTTCCCTAGGTTCCTGTTTCTAGCCCTCAGTATACTATATTCATTGGTAAGACTGAAAAAACAGAAAGTCGCCGAGTCTAATCAACAATGGAGACCTTTGTCTTGGACCTTCCTCTGGCACCCTGTGGTGTGTGGCTGCCAAGCTAACCTGAGGGAACCTCAGGCATCGAGTGATGTGAATGACTGACATGGCATAAGGTTATGAAAGGTTTACTTAGTTTCTTAGGATATTGTTGTCAAAAACAGGGCAAGGATACATGCTGACCGTTCTGGTTCTGGTCAGTTGAGTGCCAAGGCCTTCCCTTGTCTCCCCTTTTCTCCAACACACAATGTTTGGGTAGTGGCAAATGCCACCACTATGGCAAGAGAAAATTAGACCAGATCTAAAGAGCAAAGGGCTGCCTTTTTCATGATTGCTTTTTAATGTGACATGTGGGTGCCTTGTCATTAGTATAAAGCCTTCAGTTATGTATGAAACAAAGAAACCATTGATCTTCAACTGCCTACTCCCACTTGTTCAGCAGCATCTTCTTCTAATTCCCACGTCTATATACTCCATAGCCAATGGGCTTCTCCTTGGAAAAACTGTGCTACACAGAGTTCAAACCAAAGTAATGTATACAGGCCTGAACATGGATACGTTCCCCCCAACCTGAGGGTACAATGTTTAAGTTTCTGCTCTCAGTGATGACTTTCTGGATTCTTGGTTTTCAATAATAAGGGGGAAAGGAATAAACATATTTGGAAACCTACTATATCCCAGGCACTGGGTTATGTTCTTTTTACAAACATTATCACATTTGATAGTAAAGATCATTATTTGATAACAAAAATGTCACTAGGCCACCTGAATACCATTTTCCCACGCCCCCCCTTCATTCATGCTAGATCATACCATCTACAATAACAAATAAATTTTGGTCAAAAAGCTTGGGTGGTTTACTGTGGTCACTGTGGACATTATTGGAATACATGCACACATGGATATGAGCAATGATGCAATGACTGGTTGACCACACACTGAAGCAATACCTCCATTCCTCTTCCCAAGTCCTAGTGTAGTTCATGAAGGAATGAACATCCTTCTTTCTTCATTATTAAAATGATATTAAAATAAGAATTATTTGAATTAATTATCTATATAGCCAGATAAACACTATACTGGTTAATTATTTTTTATATCTGAGATGTATAAATAACCAGCTTATTTTGCACGATATTCAGTTTACGCAATTGTGCTCTTGTGTATACACAGTCAAAGCCTGGTATGAAATATCCTGGTTTGTGATCATGTGATTATTTATATCTCCTTGGCTATCAGTACTTATAGGATAAACATGACCCCTCCTTTTAGGTTTGGCTAGAATAGTCAGTGTATTAGCTCTCAAACATTATGTCATATGACACCTAAGGAGAAGTTCCTGGCAGCCAAAACAAATGTTTGTTTTTAAATGATGGCTTGTTGTTTTTCAAACTTATGGTCTATTTCGTTCACAGCATAGCACACATCATTTGTGGCTAACAGTGTTCATTACCGCTCATTCAGGAACACCTAATATTTTTAGAAACCTTTCTATCACTTTTTTTTCATTTTCCAGCTGTTCTAAATATTTCATCTTTAAAAATTAAATGCCTCATTTAAAAAAAATAATAAGCCTCAACTACTCTGCATGAGTCACTATTTTCTCATTGAATATCACAAAAATTCTAACTCTTTTTTAACATAAGTAGTCCTAATCACCATGCCTTTTTAAAAATATAGTCTTCATTGTTTATTCTATATGATTTTCTATGACTTAATTTTGTTTATTTTTCTTTTTCTAATTGATCCACTGAAAGTATTTAAAAGAAAGATCATTCTGTTGTAGGATATTAGGGTGGCCTCATACAATTTAGGGATTTTTTAAAGGATATGTAATAAAGCTGAAAAAGTGTTGTGCTGACTGTCATTCTAGGATCTCTAGGTTTTTACATTGTATTTGACATTAATATTACATATAATACAATACAGTATAATGATGCAATGTGAGTTTCAGTAACTTTCCCATGGCAGTACTTTTTGTTTTTGTTTTTAATTTTTCAAAAGAAGATCCTTGGTGCTAAGAGAATACACTGGCTATTTTCATTGCAGGGATAAAGTAGAAATGATGATATTAGCATTATAAAAATATATGACTCTTTAATGTAACAATATTTATTGTTTTTTAAATATATGCTAGAATTGATGCATCCAAGCAATATTATACTCCTAAAAACCAACCAAACATAATCTTCTAATTCTTCTGACCCTGGTCAAAATGTCTTTACAACTTCTTTTGGAATTGCCTTTGGTACCTGCTACACATTTATTTGAATATCTTCATTGCTAGCCAATCTTCTTTCTTTAAAGGTGGACATGTCTTTTGGAATCAGCTCAAAGTTCTTTTATCCTCAAGTCTAGTGAACAAGGTAGGTGAAGAAGCTGGGTAGAGAGTGGGTGGTTGGGCAAGCTCGGTAATGTAGTTATCACATAGTCACATATCACATAATGATTATATGAATGGCAGTTTGACAGATCTTTGAGAAGTCTGTTGTATTTTCTGGTTCAAACACATTTAGTCTCTACCTTATTTAACTTACATTATAGAATCAGGGAATGAAGTTGGAAGGGGAACCTCAAAGGTCATTTAGTCTGACCTCTACTTAAAGTATGGGATGGCCTCTGCAAAAACTTCAGACTCTATACAATCAATCAGCATTTGTTAAATGCCTGCTAAGTGCCATGCACACCTACTGAGAACTGGATACACAAAAAGAAGCAAAAGACAGTCCCTGTCCTTAAGGAGCTTACAATCTAATAGGAGAGACCACATACAAAATAAGCTATTTATAAGATAAATGGGAAATAAATAACAGAGGAAAGGCACTAGAGTTAAGAGGGGCTGGAAAAAGCTTCCAGTAAAAGATGGGACTTTAGTTGGGATTAAAAGGAAGCAAGGAAGTTGAGGAGGTGCAGTAGAGGAGGGAGAGGTTACAAGCATGGGTGGACAATCAGAGAAATGCCTGGTAGCAGAGTGCCTTGTTTGTGGAACAGCCAGGAGGCCAGTGTCACTGGATGGAACATTACGTGTCAGGAAGTAAGATGTACAAACAATTCCAGGGACTCCAACTAACTTGGTGCCTTCTGATTGAACAAACAGGAGGATCTGAAGACGCTAAATCCCATCATCATGCAGATTGACTCAGTGGCCTCTCTCTGGAGGGCTGGAGGGTAAAGCAGTACATTCCTTCCAAAGCCTTCCCTTGTTGAGAGCTCTGAAATGTCATTATTTGTCTGGTAACTCTATTTTCCATCAGCACCTCTCCTTGGCTCCTACTCCCCAGAACATCAGCACCACCACCACCTTCAAACACACTCCCCTATTGGGTATCTTCTCCTCCACTACCACTTTTCAGCTTCTTTTTGTGTGTTGTTTTCCCCATTAGATTATAAGCCCCTTGAGAGCCAGGAATTTCTTTTTCTTATTTTTTTATTTTTTATATAATTCAGCACAATATCTAACATATGATCAGCATTTAATAAATGTTTATTGAATTGAACTGAATAGGCAGTTTTAAAAAGTAATATAATATTAACTAGTTCCAATTAAATGCCTTCCAATATAACTATTAGTCAAATCCCACTGAAAAATAAATACACATATATGTAAGTATGTATATTTTTCCCAACTAAAAGGTTAAGAATTCTAAAAAGTTTTTTTAAGTTAAAATAATAATAAAATAAAAAATACAGCAAAGGAAATTGTCACCTTGCTGAAAAATCAACATTTCATGGAGATCTAAGAAAATGGGCCTAGAAAAATCTTTGGCAACAAAGAGAGGGCTGACGATAAGGCATTTTAAAAGGTTCAGGAAGAAGCATCTTACACAAAGGAAAGAAAGTTAATCAAATAGAATGCCTAATTTTGACAGTTTCCTATGGGAAGCTGAAGGATTCCATCACAGAAGAGAGGTTATTCAGAGATCAACTTCAAAGCTATCTAGGGACAAGGTAGCACTTTCAGTAGTAATTCCATATACTATAATTGCAAAATATATTTAGGGTTTGTTTTTTTTTATTACACTGCCCAGCTACAAAATAATCTATCCCCAAATCTGCACAAGCATAAATAAATGTGCCCTTATGAAATGGATGCATTCCAGTAAAGGTGGCTCTAAAATAAATTTCTACAGAATCAGTGATTCTTTCTCTGGGCTTTTATGCCCCACCACTAAACAAACCACCATCACTCCTTGTCACCAGTTCTGGAGTACTGAGCCATGATCAAATTAACTCTGCCATTGTTCCTGGATGGGTTGTGTCCACCTGCTCTACCATGGCCCCATTCAGCATCCATATAACTTTCTAGACCAAAGTGCCCTTCTCTGCCTACTACTCCACTATATGCAGAGCTGTTCCAGTAAATGTTTAACAACAGGCTCTCCGAGGTGGAGAAATGTACTCCTGGCTCACTTTTAACTTTACTCCTCATTATTAGCTTTTTCTCTATCACTTTCTTAAGTATAGACCATCAACAAAAAAATAATGCAGGCCCTGATTTGTCCTACTTGCCAATTTCCAAGGTATAAATGCTCACACTGGAAATTTAACAGTTAGCTCTCAGGAGCCAGGATGAACTACCTCCAGCATGGTTGCTGTTGTTCGGTCATGTCTGACCCTTCATGATCCCATTCGGGGTTTTCTTGGCAGAAATACTAGAGTGGTTTGCCATTTCCTTTTCCAGCTCATTTTTAGATGAGGAACTGAGACAAATAGGGTTACTTGACTTGTCCAGGGTCATAGAGCTAGTAACTGTCTGAGGCCAGATTTGAATTTAGGAAGATGAGTCTTCTTGACTTCATGCAAGGCACTCTATCCATTGTCCCACCTAATTGCCCTAGTTCAAGTATACCCCTACCTATATTTATTGTCTTTTTCTATTAAAATATAGGGCATCTAGGGAGCTCAGCAGATAGAGCACTGGGCTTAGAGTGAGGACGACCTGAATTTAAATCTAGCCTCAGACACTTTCTAGCTGTTTGACCCTTGGAAAGTCACTTAATCTGTTTGCCTTAATCCACTGGAGAATGAAATGACAAAGCATTCCAGTATCCTTGCCAAGAAAACTCCATGGAACAGTACTGGTGTGCTACAGTCCAGGGGGTCACAAAGAGTTGTACACAAATGAACACCAACAGCATTAAAATGTAAGATACTTGAGGACAGGAACTCATTTTGTTTTTGTATTTATATCCACAATAATTAGCACAGTGGCTGGCATACAGTAATTATTTAATAAATGCTTTTTCATCCATTTACTTCTTCATAAGTGGGGACATACCAGTTATCCTCCCTTTGACCTCCTTGCTTTAAGCAGTAAGCAGGGTTGAGTTCAAGTTTAGTAGTGTGACAATTCAGCATACATTTGAAGTTTAGATCAGTCTCATATTCAACATAGAATGACATAATTGATTATTATTAACTATAAACAAGGAATTTTTGTTTTTCTCTTCCTCAGGGCATTTTAAAACCACTAATTTATTTCCAAACCTACTTTTAAAATTATTAGTAAACCAGGAAACGTATTTAAGGAAAATGTACTGGATAAGATATACTAATGCATGCTGGAAACTTCTGGTGGTTCACCCATTCTAGAAAACAATTTGGAACTAAAATACCCCAAAAGTCACTAAATTATAATTATTTGCTGATTCAGCAGAGCTACTATTGGGCACATGCTTCAAGAAGGTAAAGGACCCGTATGTGCAAGAATATTTGTAGCTATTCTTTTTGTTATAGCAGAGAAATGGAATTTTAAAATAATTAAATAAATAAAACAAGTAAATTGGAAATTAAAAAAAAAAAACAAGTGCACAATCTCAAAGGAAAATAACTGGGAAAAATTGTAGTGTATATTAACACAATGCAACGTTATTATAAAGACTTCTACGAATTGTTTGTAACAATGAGCTGCAATCAGGAGTTGTGAAATGAATTGAATCAGGAGAACAATGTAGGGGACAACCACAATAATATTGTTGAGGGAAATAGCATCATAGGACCTCAAGAACTCTGACCAAAGCAGCAACCAATCATGATTTCAAGACACCCCTACCACCACCTCTTGGCAGAGTCATAAGACTAGAGATTTAAAATGAGACATACATTCTGATATATAGCTAATATATTGATTCTCCAAGTCTCAGCTAAAGTCCTAGCTTCTTCAAGAAGTCTTTTCTAGTACTCCTTAACCTCAGTGCTTCCTCTCGGAGATTAGATCTAATTTATTCTGTATATACCATTTATACATAGTTGTTTGTATAGACCTTGGGCCAGGTGTGCATCACACCCAGATGAGCATTCCTATAGGCCTTTCCCCTTCTCCTCAGGATGTGCTCTATCCTGTGTACCTAGGATTGTTAAGGCGTTTCCAATGTAGTATTTGAAAAATGAAGGTGCTACTTTATACAATTGCTAGTTTCCTTCCAACTCTTAACATTCTATGACTCTACAATATTTAATTATTAAGTGCCCATGTTCCCAGGGCTTTTCAGGGGTTTCCAAAGGTTGGTCAGTAAGTCAACAGATAATAAATGTCAGTGTGACCAGTTAATTGGTGTCATTCCACTTTTTCACATTTTTAATTATTTGATTCCTTTATTAGGAATAATTTGAAAAACTCAAATTAGAGAAGCATGGGAAAGGTCTTACTCTTATCATTCCTGCTAGCTTTTTATCTTCTGGAAAGTGGGGACTATGTTTTCTTTATCTTCCCATCTTGCCCAGTTGCTACCATAATATAATTATTAGGTATGTTGTATGTGATTAATTAATGTTTTCTGAGTGAATGAATGAGATTATCACATTTTGTTTTAAATGTATTTGTTTCTATAAAACATGATTTGAGGAATCTTCATAAAACCTGGAGACATATGTGTAAGGCCAAGAAATGAGGATTTTGGAGGTAGCCAGTTGTACCAAACTTGTAGAAAATTTATGAAATCTGTACACCATAGGAATACGGTCTGACGGTTAGATGAGCTTCTACTGAATTTGAAGATCGAATATGATAATGTATGTAAAGCGCTTTGCCAATCTTAAAGTGCTATGTAAATGCTAGCTATTATTATTAATATCATTAAAACATTAAAGAATTGCTCATTCTCCAAAGGTATAGAACAGTGGTTCTCAACCTTCCTAATGCCACGCCCCTTTAATACAGTTCCTCATGTTGTGGTGATCCCCCAATCATAAAATTATTTTTCGTTGCTACTTCATAACTGGAATTTTGCTACTGTTATGAATCATAATGTAAATATCCGATATGCAGGATGTATTTTCATTGTTACAAATTGAACATAACCCACAGGTTGAGAACCGCTGGGTTAGAAAGTATCATAAAAACACTGACTTCTTTAGCAACAAAAAGCATCACCTCTCTCTTCCCTTTCATACTATGACTGAGCTAGAGTTCTGATGAATTTCTGCCCCCGAAAAAAACCCATTGATTATCCTCAAAACAGTTTTGCAGTCTACGTGGCTTGGGTATATGGGCTCTGCCTGTTTGATTAATCAGAGTAATTTCTTGATGGTTTACATTAAAGAATACATTCAGATTGTATGAATTGCTATTTTCTTAACTACTTCTCATTAACTAATTCTCATTTTTGTTTGTATAATTAATTTAGAATTATTTTCATTTTTTGCCACTAAAACTAAACAAAATCAACTCCTCCTCTCTGTGGAACTGCTATGTGTCCGAAGATGGAAGAGGAATCAATAAAAGAGTTAACCCTCTATGAATTTTAACTCTTTAACAAAAATTCAAAAACCACAACTAGTCAACTCTTCATCATGTGGTGCCCCTACAGGAAACATTCCATTAACAAAAAATCAGATATATAGAGCTAGCAGACATCCTTAAAAATTATCAAGTCCTGTTCCCTTGTTTTATAAATTAAAATAAAAAACTGAAGCACAGGCCGTCACTTGGAATGCAGAGCTAATGAGCACCTGAGGTGGAATTTGAATCTGGGTCTCAGCAATTCAAAGTTCTCTGCTCTAATATAGCACATTTCCTCTCAAGGAAAATTTCACCACGTAAAATAGGGATTTTCTTAGACAAAATAAGGAAGAAAAAAGCCATCCATCATAGACGATCCTGAGTAAATAAGCATAAAGTAATGAAATCTTTCCCATTTCACTTAATGTTGACTCCTCTCAGATGAGAAAACATAGCTAGGTGGTGCAGGGGATAGGGTGCTAGGCCTGGAATCAGAGAGATCTGAGTTCAAATATGACCTCAGCCCTCTCTGATAAAGGCTTCATGATTTTAAAACCTGTGAATTTAAATTATTTATAAGGCATCTAGTAGTCAAGACATTTTCCAAACAACATGCTACATGTAAGGAAAAGAATTTCCTCACCTATAAAATTCTTCTGCTATTAATATGAAATCACTCCTTCTATCAAAATCATGGTATCATCATAACTCTCCAGATGCCTCTCTCTTTCTGCAAAAAAGATGGAAAAGGCTATGATTTGAAGCAGAAATATTACACAACATTTTCATTAAAGAGAATAAGACCATAGACATTATTATTCCTTCTGCTTTCACTCACATTCCACTCATTCATTCCCTCTCCATTAAAGAAACCACCATCTTTAAAGGGAGGGGGGAAGAAAGGGAGAGGGGGAAAGGAAGAGAGAGGAAGAGAGGTTGAGGGAGAGAAGGAAAGGGAGAGAAGGAGAGAGGGAGAAAAGTCTTTGAAATGCATGTTAAGTTTAGTTTTCCCTTTGCATCGTGTGAGGATGTAGAAAATAAGCTAACTTAACTGCATCATAAGTAACAAGGCACCTGATACACAATTTTGGACCCACTGCCAAGTTTTCTGAGGAATTCCATGTTATGATTTTCAAGAGAATTAGAATGCCTTTGACATTCAAGAATTCCCCTTCTCAGAGACAAATTAACAGCATGCATAGCCTGAAGATTGCCTGATCATCAACGTTCTATAGAGAGGCTCAGCAGGATCTAAATTTTTTTCCTTCACCAAATATATTCCACTACAAGAAAAGTGACCCTTTTTCTGACTCAGGGAAGGGAAGGGACAGGAGAATAAATGTTTATATAGCACCAATTCTGCTCCAATCAGTGTGCTAAGCACTTTACAGATAGATACTCTTTCATTTAACTAATCAATAGTTCCTTTCAAAATTATATTATTGATAACAAATCCCAACGAAGAAATGCAAATGCTGAGGCCATCACTATTCTTTTTTTGCATGTGATCATTATATATAAAGCCAATAGTAGACACATTACAGTGATTTTCACATTAGAATTCACCCATTTTGCAAATGAAAAAATGGCCTCCAAATATGTTGATGCTGCTTTTCTAAGTACTCTGTGCATAAGTATGGTTAGACTATTCTAACAGTCTAGTCCAACTGAATAATTCTCATATTTCTCATCTTTTCTTTTATCTCCCACATCCAATCTCTCCTTAGGTATATCCTTCTTTTGAAATGAAATAGTTTTTAAATATTTCTGTCATATTTAAATTTGGCATAATGAACAGAGAGCAGGGTTGGGAGCCAGGAAGAACTAAGTTCAAATTTCACCCCTGACACTTATTGTGTGATCCTGCTAAGTCATCTGTATCAAACAACTCCCTAAAACTGATCCCCCAAGTCACAGATGGATTATAATCTGCTTGATGGAGGGAGCTACCCAACTAAATTTTCCCTACTGCTGAATAAACCACTGATTTTCTTGCATACTACATTCAATTTTCACTATAAACATCTAAATCCAGGCTCAAAATATGTCACACTTATATTATTGTGGTAGAATACTTCGTGATCTTTGTGTCTTCATTCCTTCTCCAAATCTTTCTCCCTTCTAATCCTATATACTGCCACCAGAACGATAATTCTAAAACACAATTTTTGCTATGTCATGCCTATATTCTAGAACCTCAGTGGCCAGTCATTACCATATAAGAGAAAGTATAAATTCATCATCCTGGCATTTAATGCATACTGTAATCTAATTCCACATTAATCATTCAACCTCTCCCACCATTTCCCACCATCCATCCTTCATCCCAATCCAGCAAGTCTTCATATTGACTCGCCAACCATGGAATATTCATTCCCATCTCTGTGCATTAATTTATTCTGCTTGAAATAACCTCCTCTTTCATCTCTCCATCTATTCAAATCTGGTCTAACTGAATTCAATGTAGTTCAACAAATATTTATTAAGTGCCTGTTGTGAAGTCTTCCTTAACCACTCTAGTCTACATTTGATCTTCTCTCCTTTTTGATCTGATGTTGTACTTACTGTCTATGCCATATACACTGGCATTTAAGTATCTTCTATATTATATTTTTTCTATTAATTTCATATGTTTAGATCTTCTCCCCCCCTCCACACACACACTCAAATAACATCAGCGCAGATGACTAGAGTTCTATATTATAACTCTATATTGAACACCTGGCATACAGTAGGGGATCTATAACTGTTTTTTGACATTGATGAAAATATTAACAAACATCTTTTGTATAACCATTTTATATTTGGTGAAGAGTTGGGAACATGGTAAATATTCACAAAATAATTATTAAATTACATAGATAAATGTAACTATCAAAGCTGATACATATAGTCAATATCTGCTCATTCACTTGCTCTTGCCAGATCATTTCTCTGCGTTACAACAGTTTATTGTCCTCTAGGATGTAAAGTTTCAAATGGGTTAGAAATCTCAACTGGCTGACTCAGTTGATTAGGTAATGATGTTACTGAAGGTCCCAGGTTCAATTCTCACTTATTGTAACATTTAAAAAAAAATTCTCCTGAAACTTCATATCGTAATATTAAGTGGGGCCCTTCCTTTATCACAAAGAGAACATGGACAGCTCTGTATAACTCGCTGATATCATTAGTGAAGGGAGAACTTCAAACCCTACAGATTGTGGTCAATATCATTTTTAGATTAGTTTTCTCCAAGGAACCTGGTCATTCTCAGGGGGAAAAATGAAGTGGCTCCTATGGCTAATAATAACAAACTACATTTATGTTTTATGTAAATAGGTTTTATGTGTATGTTTTAGCATGAGTTTTATACAAATAATCTCATTTTTAGCCTTCAGGTAACATGTCAGACATGCAGATAATAAATAAGTCACAGAATCTAATAATTGGATAGGGCCTCAAAGAACCCCAAGTCCCCAACGAGGATTTCTTTTACAACAACCAAGAGAGGTGGCCATCCAGCTTTTGGTTGGCAGTCTGCTGGTTATCCCCTTTACAAAGCATTCTATCTCCCATCTCTGTGGTATTGCACAGTTGGATCTCCAAGTCTGGAATCAATTCCTACTTCAGCTCAACCTCCTCAAAACACAATTCAGGTGGCATATCCTCCATGAGTCCTTTTCTCTCTCTCGCTCTCTCGTTCTTGCTCTCTGGCTCTCTCAAATCATTGTGTTGCTTTGCACTTATTTATCTGTGTGTGTATGGTAAACCCCACTCCATAGTATGTACGGTTGTTGAGGTCGGATACTATTTTTCTCTTATTTATACATCCTCAGCACCAAACACAGTGTACATGGTAGGTACTTAATAAGAGGGAAAGATTTAGAATAAGTGTAACAAAAATCTTTCTGAGAATTTGAGCTCTAATTGTGCATATTCTTAGA
Organism: Pseudochirops cupreus; assembly: GCA_028627135.1. Taxonomy (NCBI): domain Eukaryota; kingdom Metazoa; phylum Chordata; class Mammalia; order Diprotodontia; family Pseudocheiridae; genus Pseudochirops; species Pseudochirops cupreus. Next base: position 397,102,101 of record CM053582.1, on the reverse strand, counting down.
CATGGTTCAAAATAATTGAATATATAACACAGAGGTATTCTGGTTTGGAATGGAACTACTTCCACAGTGGTGAATGTTCAACAGACTTGCTATTCTTTCTCACCTTCTTTGAAAGGTTTGAAGAATGGGATTATGGGTAATCCTTAAAGCTATTCTAGCCTGGCATAATAGAGAGCTAGCCTTAGAGTCTGAAAGAGACCTGGGTTTAAGTCCTGCTACTGACATATATTGCAAATGCCAATTTCTCAGTGCCCCAGATAACTTTCTTAGTGTAAATCAAAAAGAGCTTATTAATCTGAAATAGTATAGGATGATTTCCACCCTGGGAATTCCATCCTGATGAAATCACAGGTCCAGTTCAAAATCCTAAACTATTACTATTACTAAACTATTACTACCATTGATTAAATCTTTAGGATATCTAATATTTAATGCTAAAAATTCTAATTTATTACTTTAACATTTGCTGGTATATAAATTACATCACTGAATAAAGATACACTTTCAGTTAGTTTCTGAAGAGGACAGATCTATTTGTATCCATAACAAATCGAGCAGAAGGCCATTAAGATATATACTTTTAAAAGCCCAAAACATGATGTAGTATTTAGTTAGAAAAAAAAACATAAACATAAATCAAGAGTGGTAGCAACAAAAGTATGATCTGAATTTATTATTTTTCAATTTGTACATATGAGCCCATCCCTTATGCCCCTAGGCACATTTAGAAGAAAAAGAAATTCTCAACAAAATTACATCAAAACATGCCTAGTACAATAATCAGAAATGGAAGAAAAAAAACCTATTCTTAAACCCAATATCACCTTTAAAAGCAATCTTGCATCAAGCTCCCTTGAACACAGGCTCCAACAAATTGATGGATCTTGATACTGACACCAAAGTGATCAGAATCCATTAAAAACAATAGGAAACTGGTTACAAAAAGAACTGCCTTCCATTTAAAGGTTCATTCCTTTAGCCTCAGGGATGTTATGAGAAAAGAGCTTTCAGAAAGCACTGTATAAATGTATGATGCTCTCATCATTATCATTATTAAGTAATAGCAGTAACACCAAAAATGTTCGATAAAAACAAGAAGTCTTTTTAAGTGCTTCCTTATAGTAAACTATCTTTCCACACAAGCTTCCCCAACCCTTACAAGCAGGACCAGTGATAAATGTATCAAGTTCCGGGCTATTTGCCCTTCAGCCTTCCCTTTCCATTTGAGTAAGAGAGTAAATAAGCAGTGCCCATCCTAAAGTCTCCACGGTGATGAGAAGAATCAGAAATTCAGAGAGATTGAGGAAGGAAGGAGATGAAAGGGCTACAAGACAAGAGTGAAGGCAACAGGAAAGCAAAGAATTATTCAGAATATTTTATTGAATAGCAATTTAAGACATTCTCAAAAGAATGGTAGGCTGTGAGTCTGAGAAAATGGGAATGTCCTAAGTAGCAGTGGGAAATTAGAAAAAAAAGATAATAGAAATATTACCATGCCCTTCTCCATTTTTCAACTACTTGAGCAAAGCCCAAGAAAGGACTTTGGAGTCGTACTTGGGGATGGGGGTGGGGGGGTTGTCTGCCAGAGAAAATTTTATTCTTAATTAACTCAAGTTTTATGAACACCTTTAGAATTAATTCAAGGATTTCCTTTTTGTTCTCTTTCTTTAGTAAAACTTTTTTTCTGTAATATTGTGAATTGAATATTTATAAAGAGAGAATGAGTTCATAAAAACCACATATTTGGAACTGAAAGGGACCTTAGAGGCCATTTAATCTAGCCCACTCATTTTACAGACAGGGAAACTGAGGCCCAGAAACAAAAATTGATTTCCCGAGTTTATACAGGTAATAAAGAATATGAACCTAAGGTCTCAACTCCAGATCCAATGATCTTTCTTTCCAGGTGACCATGCAGCCAGGTTTTCGAAGAAGGAGCTAAGAGTCAAGAGAATAAATTTCCCAGGATACTGACTTTAAGAGGAAGTCTCAAAGTATCCTCAATGTTTGAAAATAGCTATTCTGGCTTATGAAGGATATGGTGTATTTCATCATTTAATACAATTTAAATTCAATTCAGCAAACATTTGCTGGCTCTGTGACTTTGGGTAAGTCACTTAACCTCAATGAATCCAAATTTCCTCAACTGTAAAATAATGAGGGAGTTGAATAGTGAGTAGAAAACAGACTACGGAATCAGCACAACTTGCCTTCTGATATTACCATTACATCTGACATTTATGATCCTACAACCATAAGCACATCATTTTTACCTCTGAGACTTTAATCGTTAAACCAAAGGAAATAATAAAAGTTTGCTGTATAAAATAAGTGTGAAAATATTTATACTACCTAAGTCACAGAGGTGCTATGAGATCTCCTCTCCCCCACCAGATTGTAAACTTACTAAGGAAAGGACCATGCTTTATCACCTTGTTTTTCTTTTTATCTTTCCTTTGCCTAGTATAGCATTTTGTAGACTATAAATGATTAGTAATGGGAATTTCCTCACTACAATCTCCTTACGCTAATGAAATCACAGATCTAGTATTTCTCCTGCCAAAACAAAAACAAAAGCAACAAACAAACAAAAAACCACCAGTGATTTGGAGTAACTCACATTTATAGAACACTTTAAGGTTTACAAAACACTTTTTAATATGAAACTTCTACCCATCATTTTCAATGTGAGAAATACTATATAAAGCTGGGAAAGATAGAACAATATATAGGGCATGGTCCCTATCCTCAATGAGCTTACAGTCTGACTGGAGAAAAGATTATTACATAAAAGACTATAATTTAAAGACTGCTTTCAGAGATAATCAGATCACTAGAGGTGTTTATTCAGAAAGATATTTATTTGTGTGACAAAATTCTCCAAGGGAAAATAGTATAAGTTAGCAATTCTCAAATTTTTTTGGTCCCAGGATGCTAAAGAGCTTTTATTTATGAGGGAAATATTATACTCTAGCCAAGCAGTTCCTAAACATTTGGGTCTCAAGAACCCTTTACATTCATTAAAATGATTAAGGTCCCCCAAGAGCTTTTGTTTATGTGGATGATATTGATCAATATTTGCCATGTTAGAATTTAAAGCTGATATTTTAGAAAAATATATATTCATTTAATTATCAATTCATTTAAAATAACAACAAAAATCCATTACATGTTAACATTTTAAGGAAAAAATTACTATATATTTTCCAAAATAAAAAAAATTATTGAGAAGGGTGGCATTGTTTTACATATTTTTGCAAATCTCTTTAGTGTCTGACTTAATAGAAGACAGCTAGATTCTCATATATGTTTGTTTATTCTGTCTGTTGTGATGCATTGTTTTGGTTGAATTTTATGAAGAAAATCAGGCCTCACATAGATATATAGTTGGAAAAGGGAGAAGTATTTTATAAGTAAATAACATCTTAAGCTATGATTATTGTAAAAATCATTTTGATACCAAGGACCCCTTGAAAGAACTTCAGGTCTCCCAGTGTTTGGGGGATCACCCTTTGAGAACTGTTCCTTTAGTCAAAGCATTCTGTAGCATCCTGAGCTGCTGGGTGATACTGCTCCTGCATCTCTTTGGCTGGAACTTCTTTGTTGTTCCTTCCAATGGACTACACACTTACCCCCTGAAGCTACCCTTGTCTCCAGTTTCTCCCTTGCCCTGCTACACTTTCCTTCATTTTCCTGAGGTTTACTCCCTTACCTTTCCCTGCAGACCTGCCCCTGGGAGAGATTCTTTACCATACATTAACATATCCCTCCTTCAACTCCCAGAAGGGATTTGTGGAACACTCTGGAGGAGTGAAGGTGAAAGCTGGAGTGGACTTTAGTTGCCCTGGGAATATAGTCTCCCCTTTCCCGAGCAAGTAAGCTAAGACCTGAGGTGGCTTTCAGGGTCAAGATGTTTTCCAGTTCTTGAAGGAGAAAGGTTCTGGCAACTGGCCCAGGCTACAATCTTTGCTTCCTTCAATTTCGTGAAAATAATGCCTCAGGGATGAAAGGGTAGTGGTTTCTTCACAGAAGCATTTTTAGATTTCAGCCAGTTCTTACCCACTTCTACCCACTCACTGGGTCCTCTTCAGACAATTTAACAATTTGGCTACCAAAACACAAAATAGAATCTGATGAGTAAATAAGATAGATTCAAGCTACATGCTTGAATGCATTAAGAGTAGTAAAGAAAGAGAAAATGTTTCTAGCCTGTAGATTGGAGAAATGTCCATAGAAGTGAAAGAACTGGCCTTAAAGGTACTTCAACCTAGTCCATTTCAATGGACTCTACTGCGGAAAATCTTTCCATATTTATTGTCTCCCTTCACAATTGTAAGTTTCTCTCAGAACTTCCATGTCAAAGAAACTCCCAATCCAACTATCCTTCACTCTTTTCCTAGCACCATTCATGATTCTAGAGTTCACCATCAAGCCTCTAAACCCTCTCTGCATTCTCCTTTCCCCATTTGTTTTCAGCTCCTTTTTATATAATGCCTTCCCTCAGAATGTAAGCTCTTTTAGGGCTAGGACTGTCTTTTTTTTTTTTTGGTAGTATTTGTAGTCCCAGTGCTTAGCACCACGTCTGCCACATAGTAGGTACTTAAATAAATGCTTGTTGACTTGACCTGAATGTAGCATTTCATTTTGTTTCTCACTCCATTCAAAGATCTTTTTTTCTTCATTTTTGTTTTTTTCCCCAAAATTAACAAGCATGTATTTTCTCTCCCTCAGTTGAAAAATACAAAATAAAACAAAACACTGATAGCAAACATATAGAGTCAAACAAAACTAATTCCTATAGCTTCCATGTCCAAAAATCTTTCTGTGCATTGCCTCTCTGGCAAGTGGTAAATGCCATGTTTTACTTTCAATCTTCCAAAACTGTAGTTTATCATTCAATCAACTGGAGTCCTTCGAAGTCATTTTCTTTATAATGTTGTTAGTATATGAATTATTCTAGTTCTGCTCACTTCAAAGCATCAGTTTGTAGAGATCTTCCCAATTTATCCAAAAACTATCTATTTTGTTACATCTTATGGTGCAATAATAATATTCCATTACATCCAGATACAATAATTTGTATTCTCCGTTCTCCAATAGAAAGGGGTATTTCCTTAATTTCCAGAGGAATTGTCTGCAACTCTGAAAAGAACTGTTACAAATATTTTTGTACATATGGGTCTTTTTCTTCTTTCTTTGATGTCATTGGAGTGTAAGCCTGGTATCACTGGGTTAAAGATTATGCACAGTTTAATGACTTTTTACACATGGTTCCAAATTGCTTTCCAAAATGGTTATACCAATTCGTAGTTCAACCATTAGTACATCAATGCGTCTATTTTCACACAGCTTTTTTCACTCATAACTCTTCTTTCCCGATTCTAATTAGTCTCAACGTGGAATGAAATTTAAGATCGTATAAATCCCAAATCTCTTAGTGATTTGCTGAAACCACTGGAGCCCAAGGACACATTTACTTTAAGATGCTTAATAAATGCTTATTGACTTGACTTCAATGAGTTTCTCTAGTGCTCATGCTAAGAAACTTTTCATGAAATACCTTTAGGAAAAAAAAATGAGGAACATTTGGGACCTCTAAGTAAAGAAGAAACCATAGTTTCATAGAATTCGTACTGGTCTGGGAGTCAGAAGATCCTAAACTTAGCTATGCTACTAGATCACTTAATGACCTTGGGCAAGTCACAAAACTTCAAATCTGTTTTCTATATCTATAAAATGAGGGAATTGGCCCAAACAAATTATAAAGCCATTCAAGAGAGGGCATAGGGCAGCGGTTCTCAACCTGTGGGTTGTGTTCAATTTGTAACAACGAAAACGTAACAAAAAAAAATCCTGCATATCAGATATTTACATGACAATTCATAACAGTAGCAAAATTACAGTTATGAAGTAGCAATGAAAATAATTTTATGAGGAACTGTATTAAAGGGGCACGGCATTAGGAAGGTTGAGAACCGCTGAACCACTGGCTTAGGGAAAGCATAATCATTATATTCTATTAAAAGAACCTGTCAACTATTCTGTATGGTTCCAGAGGGCAAACCTGTGACCAATTAGGGATAGACATTTGTAGAGAAGCAACAAAGAAGCAGATTTTGACTTAAAAGACAAAACAACTAACATAATAGATAGCTTCACCTAGTAGAAAAAACACTAAGTGAGAAGTTCTGGTTTGACCACCCCTCCCCCCCCTCCATTGCCAAGTCCTTGCACAGAGTCATACAGTCAATATATGTCAGAGGTATGAGCATTTCTGCATTCATGGCTGTATCTTTAGCTACTGCATCACTATAGTAGCCCTCTGAATGAATAAAAAAGTAAAATCTCATAAAATTAAATCACAAAGATTTGTATAAATTTTAAATAAGGATATAGAATAGATTCATCTGAATCCAAATAACAGAGAAGGCAATCATGATCTCAGAAAAGGCATAAGCAAAAATAGACCCAATAAAGAGAAATAAAGAGGAAAGTACATTGTACTTAAAGAAGACACAATAAGAGGACACAATACTTCCTTTCCTTTAAGAATTTGTTCCCCTCCTCCATTGAAATAGATTATCTATAGGATATTATATTCTTCTGTCTATGGAGACTGATGATAGTTGTATTATATTATTTTTTCTACTATTTATTTTGCTATTCTTTTCCAACTTAAATGCTTTGTAATTTGAGTTATGGTTTGTGCTAGTTATGTCTACATAGTTGGCACTGGATGGTACTTTCCCCCCAAGTAGCATGTGTTTCTAGAGTTCAATGGAATATCCATTTTGTATGCTTTAAGAATTATTGGAAGCATTTATGAAGCCCCTACTGTGTGCCAGGAACTGTCCTAAGTACTTTACAAATATTATCTCATTTGATCTTCATGACAATCCTAGAAGGTAGGTGCAATTATCATCTTTTTTCTTTTTTTTACAGTTGAGGAAAGCTAAGCAGAGGTTAAATGATTTGCCCAAGGTCACACAGTAAGTGTTGAAGGTTGCATTTGAACACAGGTGTTCCTAATTCCAGGCCCAGCCCTCTATTCACTATGCCACCTAGTTCCTTCTAAGGTCTGTGAGTGTGTGTGTGTGTGTGTGTGTGTGTGTGGGTGTGGAAGTGGGGAGAGGGAGAGAGAGAGAAAAAGAGAGAGAGAGAGTATAACTTTGTTTTTAGTTCTTTGTTATATAATGAAGTACAATGGGTCACCTATGCCTCTAACCACATGACATTTTTTCCTACTATCAAATGTAAGTGGTTTTAAGCTACTCCTATTTTCTCTTTGTTTATGGAAGTCCTAAACCATAGGCCTTCTATGGGAAGAAAAAAACAAGTCTTCATCTACTCCACATAATAACAAACCAGCCGCTTAAGCAACAAAAGGAGATCTTCTCTGAAACACTATAAGGAACGATGGAAGGGAGGGGAACAGTAAAAGATGAAATTGTTAACAGATAACAATTTATAAAACTTATAGTTTAAATCTTCATCTTCTGTGAGCTAGAGGATATTTTCCTAATCTCCTTACCTCTCTCCAGTTTGACATTCTTCTTGGTCTGGGTCCTGTTATTAACACTGTTCCATTGCCATGGAAACTGCTAGCCAAAGCTATCCTTTGGAGTCCTATGTACAATAATCTGTTTCCTGCCCTCAATATGGCCCAAGGCAGTCTGGATCCTAAATAGAGAATTCCCTCTTAGTCTCCCAGTTTAGTTATCTTGAGATAGGTCAATCAGCCTCAACCCACTGGTCTATGAAAGTCTATCTTACTCCATCTGCACCACCCCTCCAAACCTTTCCAAGGAGAAATAACTTCTCTATGTTTCAAATTCACCTCCCCTCAGACAATTACCTCCCCTTTCAGGCCTTAGTACATCATTTAGTCCGTTTAGAGTTCTGCATACTCTGACTCCATCAGAAGCTACTCAACTTGTCTTTTGTTAGGACAAGTCCCCTGATACAGATTTTATGGTTTGGGTCTTTTGGTTGGTTAATTCATGGATGGGAAAAAAAAAAAGTTTGTCTCATACTTACATCAAGTAGACCCCAAGTAACAATTCCCTTCTGGTCCTGGTTTTTTTTTTTCTCTATTTACTCCACAGTTCCTTATCCTAGACTAATCTTGTATACTTATTCTCACCTGTGGCTCCAACAAGCTATATTATGTGAGGGGCCACACCTGGGTAAAACTGTCTCTGAAGATGGGCTAAACCAGGTTGAGGGTAACTGACAGGCATCAAACCTGTTGGTGAGTAAGTTATGTTTATCTATTGACTTTTTCATCTTTTCTTTGAGATTATTCTATAAGCAATTTTCAGACAAACAAATATTAGAAGAGAGGAATAAGAGGCTTAAGGCAATTTTAAGGAAGGCTCTGTTTGATCCCAAGGTTCCAGACTAGCTTCAGACACTTACTAGCTGGGTGACCCTGGGTAAGTCTCTTAATCTATTTGCCTCAGTTTCCTTATCTGTAAAATGGGAATGAGAGTAACAACTACCTCCCATCGTGGTCATGAAGCTCAAATTGAGATGTTCATAAAGTGCTTAGCACTATGCCTAAGTACTAGTACATAGAATAAATGCTTGCTTCTGTCTTTACTTGTGCCTTCTTTCCTTTTTCCTTCCTTCTTTCCTTCCTTCCATTCTTTTTTTCCTTCCTTTGCCCTCAAAGAAAAGTTGTGATCCAGGCAAAAGGTAAAACAATATAGAAAGTTTCCCCTTCCTAACCAGAGCCCAGGTGTTTGTACATGTATTAATTTAAGAGATGATCTGTTCTATCTGTACCACAGAATAGGTAGTAGAGAAAATGATGAAAATTGGGCTATTTTTCCATTTCTTATTAGTGAAAATTCAGAATAGGATTTATTTTGTATGAAATCTCGTCATGTTGGCAAATTAAAACACAGTCATATTCAAATATATATACAAAAATACTCTCACAAAATGCTACCTTTCCTCAACCAGCCCCAAGTCAAATATTACAGTTTGGTGGGTGCTTTGTAAAACTGCTCTCTTCTAACGGTACACATAACAAAAGTTTTCCTGACTTTTGTCAGGCAGTAAATGGCTAAATCATGAATGACAGTTTCCTTTCTACATAATGATAAAAATGCCACTGGGCAAGGGAAAAAAATTAGTTTTAAGAAAACTGCTCCCATGATCAAATCTTAGAGTAAAACTAAAATGATATACATTTCTATATGATCGCATTTTTTTTTTTTACAAAATCCCTAACTATTGGGGAAATGGCTATAGAAACTATAGTATATAAATACAATGGAATATTCCTGTGATGTAAGAAATGACTGATATAATGGATGCAGAGAAGTATGGAAAGACTTACATGAACTGATGCAAAGTGAAGCAAGCAGAGCCAAGAAAACAATATAAACAATGACTATGACAATGTTGATGGAAAAAAAAAAACCAATAAATAGAAACCAATAGAAAAAGATACCACCACGTGCAATCTTTTGCAGATGATGGGATGAGAGAGGAGTAGTCTACTGGTAAAGAACATTGCATATATTATCAGGTTCTTCTGAAGTACTGACTCCTTTGCCAATTCTTTCCCTATTCTTACTTTTTTTTTCTTATTAAAAAATTCTTTGTTTTATGTAATGGCTCTCTGAGAAGGGGTAGAACAAGGGATAGAGAAAATTTTATGCAATGTGAAAGAAAAATAGAGCAATAAAATTTATTTTTAAAGAGAAGCTACTTATTGAGTAAAGTCCTACTGAGTTTGTTTCCACGGAATTGAAATTATCTGTTTTATATTTTGTGATAATCTCTATCCTTAAGATAAGAATCTAATCTCCCCCACACCAAAGCCATTAAGTGTGAAAAGTACCTGATCTTATTCTCTTTTTTTAAGTTGCATGACCTTTAAGATTTAGTTCAAATATATATTTTGTTTATTGTGGTGTATAGTATAATACGTTCCTCTAAACTAATTTCTGCCAGGCTACTTTACAGTCTTCCCAGTAATTCTTATCAGATAAGGAATTATTTCCCAGAGAATTTGTGTTTTTAGATTTATCAAAGAGATAAGGTATCTCCTCTCTTTTTTTCCTAAGGTGAGGAACTATGGATGTGGAATACTGTATAACTATATGACACCATATAACATCTTAATGTGATTATATGTTCATATATGTGTGTGTGTGTGTGTGTGTGTGTGTGTGTGTGTGTGTGAGAGAGAGAGAGAGAGGGCTAGTTCTACTGGAGTAAAAATTTTTATTATAGGGCAGGGGTTCTCAACCTTCCTTATGCTGTGACCCTTTAATACTCATATGTGGACATATCTGCATGTGGGCGGACCCACCTGGAGACAGATAGAGGAGTGGTGTCTCAGTTCCTAAGACCATAGGAAATGTGTGTTTTCCGATGGTCTTAGGCGACCCCTGTGAAAGGGTCGTTCAACCCCCAAAGGGGTCGCGACCCACAGGTTGAGGACCGCTGTTACAGGGGATAGCTCTAAGAGAAGGAGAGGATGAAACATTGGGAAATGAAAACAATGTAAAAAAAGATATCAATAAAAAAATCTTAAGTCACTCACTTGTTGAAAATAAGCTCTATTTAACCAGAAAATAAATGAAATAAGGGGAAAATGTTACATGGATAGGCATTGTGGACATGATTTATTTATACTTTTAACTTTTTTAAAATGATATTTAGAAACATAGAATTTTAAAGCTTAAAAAAAAGTACAAACCCCATCATTGTACAAATGAACGAACTGAATTCCATCCAAAGGGATTCTGTGATTTTGCCCAAGGTTACACAATTAGTATCAGAGACAAAAGTAAGTTTCTCTGCTGCTGTACGCTATAGGAACAAACAAGGAAGGGGTATATTTAAGATGTAAGTGCTCTTTTAGTTCCCCCGCCCATCTTCATTAATTCAATTCTTGCTAGCTAAATATTCTCAAGGCTGCATGTCAAATTAAGTAATTTTTAAAATATACTGACTTATTTATGATGCAGATAACATAGCACAGTGGAGAGAGCATTGGATCTGAAGCTAGAAGTTCTGAATTTGAGTCCAGTTGTAAGTTGGGGCAAACCACTTAACCTCTCATCTCTTAAGGTTACTGATAACATAAATGACCAAGAAAGTTCCTTCTGCATCAAACTCATGATCCATTCATTTACGGGGAACTTCAGTACCGAGGGAAGCTAGGTGGCACAGCATCTAGAGCACTAGACTTAGAATCAGGAAGACTCATCTTCATCAGTTCAAATCTGGCCTCAGATACTTACTACCTGAGTGACCCTATTTACCTCAGTTTCTCATCTATAAAATGAGCTCGAAAAGGAAGTGGCAAACCACTACAGTATATTTGCCAAGAAAACCCCAAATGGGGTCACAAAGAGTCAAATATGACTGAAATGACTGAACAACAATAACAAATCAGCAACCAAGCTAGCGTTCTTTCCACTATACCATGCTTTCTCCATTCTAAATAAGTCAATGTATTTTAAAATTATTTTTTGCACCATCATGCCTTGAGAACACTTGCCAAAAAGTGGTAGGTTAATGAAGGTAGGCAGGAGAGCCTTCAACCATACTTATCTTGCCCCCTGCCCTTGTTGTGACTATTGCAAATAGCAGACAGCCTGGGTGCACCTGGTCTCCTCTCTGTGGAGCTGGCAATTCTTGCAAAAGCTCTGGTTTCTTTAAGCCAAACTTTCAGCCTCCATAGCTCAGAATAAATCCAGCCCCCAGTATGCTTTTGTCATTAACAAAAACTCTCAGGGTGGTTTCACGGGGATTTTTATGCATTGTTCTATGTCCTTTGTTTGATTTATAAACTGCTGAAGGGAAATGGGGTTGTAAACCTAATCCAGGTTTATGATATGAAAGGGCAGCACATTTTAGAAACACCTTGTGGTCTTACAAATAGAGTTAACTTTAAACAATTTATTTAGTTAAATAACTGACTCAACTATGTATTAAATTGCTGCCAGTTGGAAATAATAGAGCTTGGCAGTTTTACTGTCAACCCTAGTGGGTACAGGAAAATATGTAGAAGCTACAGACTGGGGGGGGGAAAAAAAACAACCCAAGCTGCTGTGGCATTTGGTGATGGAAAAATCACGTCATTCACCTTGAGTACACTCCCAGGGAGAAATCTGGATGGGAGCTCCCATGTTAAACAGTTAATTATGGCCATGTTTATATGTAGAGGGCATACTAATTGACTAGACTGGAGCTTTGCTATTAAAACAAGTACTTGCCTAGAGTCTTGGACATTGTTCTAAGAGGAGTACTGGCCTATTTTCCATAGTTTGAGTTGATTGACATAAATTTTTTCCTCCAGGTTTTACCAAAGGAGGCCATGTAGAGTGTTTTGGATAAAAGACAAATTATAAAGATGTTACATATTTTTAATGATAACATAAAATACAGAGGACCAGCTTTGGATTGGGGGAGACCTTGGTTCAAGTCCTGCCTCACACACAAATTAGTCACCTAACCATTAGCAAGTCAATTAAACTCTCAGTCCCCTAGGGAAACTCCCTATGATCAAATGAAGAGAAGAGAAGAGAAAATGTTACATGGTGTAACACTGTATGTGCATGTGTGTGTGCACAATCACATATATGTTTATACATATATATATATATTAAGTCAATTTAAAACTATCAAATTCTGATTCTAATATCCCATAATCTTATAAAACCCTGATCCCACGTAAATTACCACAAGAACTATACATCCAGTTGGAGAGCCCACAATTTAAGAAGATTTCAGAGAACTTGGGTTAGGAGAATGGGGAAAAAAGAGAAAAGAGAGAAATTCGGAAAATAAAGCCCATAAAGGATTATCAAAAGATGTAAGACTGCTTTGGCTAAATAAGGGGAAAGCTGGGGGCTGACATAGTCATTGTCTTCAAGTCAACTGGTGGTCATTATAAGAAACCTGTCTATTAAAGGCTGGGAAATTCATGTGATGGTTATGGTAGCACCCTGGAAAGTTCTGTTTTCAAACTTGGCTATTGGATCAAAATGTCAAAACAAATCAGTGATTACTATTTATGTTCCAAAACAATCACAAAAATATGTCAACTCAACTTACTGAGTCACAATACTAGAAAAGCAGAGGGACTATGAATCTAGACGGGGTGGACAGTCAGGACTAAGGAGATTAGTTTTAAGTGGGAACAAGGGGAAAGACAAAGTGTGGGGAGGCCCCATGTGTAGCAAGAGTTGCCCCCCCCCCCCACATGTGTCATTGTGTGGCTCAGAGGGAGGTAGAATAGACATCTCTTGCCTCTTTTCTCTCTATCTTTCTTTAATTCCTGACAGGAGGGGAAGCAGGAAGTTATATCTATCTGTTCCCTTAAATATTATTAGAATTTTCAGGTTCAATCTAACTTCTGGCTACTGTTCCTTATTGGGGGAAGTAGGACCGTAAACTTTGTATCCAAGGCTTGACTCCTTTCCCACCAAATAAATACCAGTTCCACAAGGAACATACATAACACTTAACAAAGAAACCCATTTATCCACGTTGGTAACAGAACCAAAACCAAAGAAAATATACAGAGGGAAATATATAACAGAAAATATAGAGTGAAGGAGCTCTTCCATTGGGAGGGGGGATCATTCAGCTCAACTGAGAGAGTCCTAGATCCTTATCCAAGAGGAAGTTCCCCAAAGTCTCTAGTGTACCAAGGGGCAAGGACATGATTGAGACTGCCAGCTCTTCTCACATCTTCCCAGAGCCTTTTCCTTCAGCAACCTCAAGTGAGGTTGACCTCTTCCATCTTCTGTCTCAAAGCTAGAAGCCAGTTGCTCCTGGAGGACCTACAGAGTATACCAAAATGTAAAGTCCTCCTTTTCCAATGGGCTTTGGGACCAGGGTTACGACAAGTATGTCTTAAGTGCTTACTGTGTGCTGGGCACTGAGCTAAACCTTTACAAAGATGATCTCATTTGATTCTCACAACAACCCTTTAAAGCTGGTGCTATTATCATTCCCATTTTACAGTTGAGAAAACAGAGTCAGACAGAAGTTAAGTGACTTGCCCAGGGTCACATAGCTAGTGTCTGAGGCTGAAGTGAAACTCAGATCTTCCTGACTCCAGGCCTCTCCTCTGCAATTCTCCTACTAGTCTGTCTACTCAGGAATATTAATCTTTTACCTTCTTAAGGACCAGGATCCCCAACCCAAATCACCTACCAAAACAGGTTCTTTAAGAACCTTGTTAGAATACCATCTTTCCTGTCTGATGGCAGCAATACTGCCAAAACCCCAGTGACACTAAAGAACTCACACTTGGAAAAAAACATTTGACTACAGCCCTTTGTCTGTAGCTCATGTCTCTTCCCTGTTTTTAGGTCCCTCCACCCTGTCTTGTCTGTCCGATCTGGCTGTTGCCTGGAGAGCAGTCTAAGATCTCTTCTGTCTCTCTCAACAGTTAAATATTGTGTTTTATTTAAAACAAAGGAGATTTACATCAAGTCAAATTCTCCTTCTTGTCAGAATCGTTTGGTTGATGCATCAGAGCTATCATCCATCAAACTCGGCTAGGCCTTAGGAGCCATGAGTTTACTCATCCAGCATGGTCTATACAAATTTGCAGCTGGTTTCTGTAATAAATCCTGTAGAAACACACCTAGTCAATTTACGGAATGAGTGGCAAGGAGCTTGGTTTACCATGGCTTGCTACAAGCCTACATACACACACACGTACACAGTACCTATATGTGTATCTACATATACATGCATACATATATGTACATGCATACACGTGTGTATATGTATGTTTATGTGTATTATGCCTATGTATATATTTTCTCCAGACCATGCTTCCTACCCTCTATTTTTCTTATCTTTTTCATCACCTTCTGGTTCTGGAGCTCTAAGGACTCTGATCTTAGAAGCACCTAGGTCTTGGGTGGGTGAGCTTCTTGCTTTATGCTTCTTGGAAGCAGGATGCCACATCACTTCCTGGCCACCATCTCTAAACACTTAAAACTAGTCCCTTTTATGTGTGCCCCCCCCCCCCATTTGAATGTAAGATCCTCGAGGGCAGATGTCTTGTTTCCTTCTACTTATCTTGCCTCTCAAACCCCAAACTTAGAAAATTTGGGAACATAGTAAGCACTTAAGAAATGTTTTTATCATTCATTCATTCATCATAGAAAAAGATAATCTGTTTCAGAATAGGGGACATTTGATAGATTAAAAAAACACATAGGACAGCTTGCAATTTTAAGATGTTAAGTATCTTCTTCAATCCCAGATAGGAAGGAAAACTTTTTTGTTCTTTCCTTCTATGTATCTCATGCTTAAGAGGTAAAAAAAAAAATTCTACCATCAGTTGGTCACTGTTGGATGCACTGGGACAGGACAGCCTTAAAATGCTCATCATATCTACCATTTCTAGGGCACGATGGAGTAGGAGAGGATAGGGAAGCAAAAAAAGAAAAAGAATTTATGTGATAATTTTGTTGTACTGCAAGTTGTGGATTTGCAGTTTCATATGCAATCATCCTTTTATTATACTATCTTACAGAAATGCTTGCCATATTCCATAAATTAAAAATAAGATAAATTTTTAAAAAATATATATATATATATATATATATCAGTAAACATTATTTTTTGTCAGAAACATTATTTTTCTCCCACTTTGATGAATAGAAATCAACGTATGTTCTTCCCAGTTTCCTCCTTTGTCATTTCCCCACATGAATGTTTGTGTCTGTTCAGAAACCTGTTCTATTTTTTTTTTTATGGTTCTCTCTTTTTTTTACTATGAGTCAAAAGTAACGTTTTATAAAGGAAGGGAACTGGGTCTGCAATTTCATTCAGATCTTTACCCTGTCATCAATTTATAGACTTAAAGAGTCAGTTACCTAAGAGGTTGACTCCCCCAAGATCACATATATAGACACGTATGTCTGTCTAGTCCTGGCCTGTGTCAGGAAGACCTGAGTTCAAATCTTGCCTCAGATACTTAGTAGTTAGTTGTGCGACCCTGGGCAAGTCACTTAGCCTCTCTTGGCATCAGTTTCCCCATTTATAAAATAGGAATAATATCAATAGCTACCTATCTAATAATTTGCACCTTTCCAGGGTTGGCAGGAGGCAAAAATGAGGTACTATTTAAAGAGCACTTTCTAAACTTTAAAATGGCTAGCAATTAGTGGTTCTAGTAGAGCTATTACATGTCAAATATGAGATTTAAACCTATATCTTCTTGGTTCCAAAATCAATTCCCTGTCCACTACACTAAGTTGAAAAAGAAGGAAATAATCTGCTCATTAACTTTCTACTTTAAAAAAAATTCTTCAGTTCCAGCCTTCATCATTTGTCCTAGTGACCATTCTTCCTGCCTGCTTTCACATACTTCCATTCCTCTGTTGGTCCCAATTGCCTCAAACGCAGTCCAATGAGTTCTGATTTTATTACAGCTCACCAAAAGAAAAAGAAAAAAAGTTTGCCCCTGAAGTGCATCTTCTGATCTTGCTCTTCTATTGCTTACATGTATTTACTGACCCAAAATTATTTTGTGCGTGTTTGTTCAATTTTGTGGCTTTGTGTTGGTATCAGCAAGGGTTTCATGCATTTTAATCATGTATTTTCTCCTGCTAATCATCCAGTTACCTGATTAAGAACAGATGGAAACGATCTGAAAAGGGAACTTCCGAATGACCTGCTAGTAATGGCCTGTAGGCTCTGTGAGCAGCATGCATATGTAGTGGAAAATATCAAACACCAAAAAATCTTCAGCAGTAAGCACTTAGGGTTCATACTTAGCCCTCTCCCAACTTCCTGCCTTTGCTCAAAGAATCCTCTACCCCTAGAATGCACTGTTTATGGGATCTCTACTAAATTTTTTTTTCCTTCAAAAGCCATTGAGCCCAGGTACCATCTCTTCCATGAAATCTATATTATTTCCCAGCTGAGGATGTCTCCTATTTAGTTATCATATCTTGATTGGTATCCCAGTCATTCGTATCTCTCAACTGGGGCAGCTGATGACACAGTGGATGGAGCACTGGTGCTGGAGTCAGGAAGACTTGAGTTCAAATCCATCCTCAGATATTTATTATCTATGTGACCCTGCTTGAGTCACTTAATCTATTTGCCTCAGTTTCCTCAACTGTAAAGTAAGGAAAATATATCTACCTCACAAGGTTGTCATGAGAATTTAATTTAAGGAGATCATATTTGTAAACCATGTGATACATAGCAGGCACTTAATAAATGCCAATTCCCTTCCCTTCTACTACTAGATTACAAGTTTCTTGAGGGTAAGGCTCTTACAATGTCGTTGTAAGGGAAGGTGTTTTGCAAACTTTAAAACTGTAAGTTTTTATATTATGAAACTCTGAGTTAATATTTCTCTATCCCAAGTGCCTAGTACCATGACTTGCAGAAAGAAATTACTTAATAAAAAAAATCCTCGATTATATTATATTACATTTCATAGTTGCAAAGTATTTTCATACTATATTTCCCAACTTACAGATAAGAGCTTAAATGACTGATTAGCCACTTTTTATCCAATCACTATTAATGACACAATTTTAGTAACAGGAACAAGAACCACATGGCATTCCTATACCAAAAGTTGTAATGAATAAAAAATATTTATTAAGCATCTACAGTATGCTGGGCACTATGCTATGCCCTAGGGGAAGATACACAGTTTAGATAAGCCACAGTCCCAGAAGTTTTGAGGTTTACAATCTGTTAAAAAACAAACCACATTAATTTGCTGAACTCTAAACCTAAGCTATTGAGAATTTTTTTCACCATATTCTCAGTATTTACTGAATGAATTTTCTCTAAAACATACTGAAACATTTCTATTCAAAACTGAGACTATAGCTTTTTTCTAAAGCTTTTTCTAAATGAGAAGAGAATCCAAAGAACCCAGTCTGTGAAATCAACTTGAGCAAAACTGGGATGTTATCTTTTAAAATAAACACTGATTCTACTGGTTACAATCCACAGTTATTCATACATTAATAACGAATTCCTCCAAATTCAGGTACTAAATTTCAATTTTGACCAAACTGAGCCTTTAAAAAAATGTTTATTCTATAAATATTCTCCTAGGAAAATATACACAGAAGTAGAAATTTCTTTTTTTTCTGCATTTTTGAAAATCTTTATTGGTATCCTTTGCTTTTATTTCATTAATTTTTAAATGTATTGCAACTCATGGTATATGCAACATTCCATACCCATACAGTTGTTTTCTCCCCACCCCAACCTGTACTACAAAAAGAAAACATTTCTTCCTTTCTTCTCAAGTCAAGATTAGCCATCATCAATACATAGTACCTATATTGTTCTTTTCACTGGTAATATTTGTAGCCATTGTATATACTGTTTTCCTAGTTCCATTTATTTTACATTGTATCAATTTATATGTCTCTTCACATTTCTCTTCCCTTTGCTCATATTCACCATTTCTTAAGGTCTAATAATCTTCCATTATATCCATATACGATAATTCATTCTGCCACTTGCTAATCGATGGACATCCACTTTTCTTTCTAGTTCTTTCCTGTCCCCAAAAGTCTTGTATAACCAAATGAATACTTGGTTGCATATGGAACATTTGTTTCTGTCTTTGAGCTCTCTGTAATATGTGCCCAGTCATGAGATATCTGCTTCAAAGGTGACCCAGAAGAGTTTTTGCATCATTAAGTGTGCTAGAATGGTCATTAAAACTTAACGTTTGTACCTAAAAGGTTCAACCAATCTGGGGTAAATATCCCACATTTTTGGGGTGGAAGCCGAAATGTTTATTTCCACTGCATTTTATTTCCAGACCATTTGAGCACTGACTAGCACTAATAGCAACCAGACACACTGAAACTTACTATTAACCAATTTATGTCTAGAAAATGACTGTTGAGTCCATCCTAACATGTTCCCTTGTATATAGATGGCCTTTGCCATCACCATTAGCGGCTACCAGAAATATTCTAATAACTATATGAACTTTTCTGTATTAGAAGGCTTTAATCCAGCATAACTCCATTATAGTCACTTTTGCTGTTAAAAAGTAGTTGTCCTAAAACTTGGAGGATACAAAATGAATGGCTGATCTTGGCACCAAGTTTGCTGAGCGAAACTTAGGGTTTCAGAGACAGAAAGATTTAAGAGTTTCTCACCTCACAAACTTGAGTTGCAGGTCAGGGGCAGTGACAACCTGTCAGAATTTTGTTCATGGCACCCTAGCAAACCGGTCACATGGACAAAGGAAATAGCTAGCAGAAACTCTTCAGACCCTAGTGCTCTCAGTCATTAATTCTATTGATTATTTTGGTGTTTAAATACTAAGACAGGCCTCAGTGCCAGCCTCAAAATGCACCCAATCAACTTGCATTTCCTTTGGCCTTTTAGAAAATGCAGACATGCCAAAACACCAAAATGCTGTTGAGCCTCCCCCCAAAAAAGAAGCAGAGTAAAAAAAGTGTTCCAAACAAATGAAATGTTGATCTGCCTTTTATTAATTTCATTTTTTATCTTCTTGTGTACAGACGTTTGACAGCTGTGACATTCATGGGCACTGCATTCGAAAAAGAAGACATAAATATTCAGAGACATATTAGAATGCTGTTCAATGTAAGCACCTGTCTACTTAGTGTTGACAGAAAATCATTTACTTTGCTTTATGCATGTTCCCTCCAGAGACCACAGAGGTCCTATTTTATTTAAAGAGCTGGTCCCAACATCAGTGCTTGCTCCTGAAGCTGCACTATATACAGCTAATTATATTTATTGAGGAAACAATTTTGGTTTATATTTTCAATAATACTTAAACAATTTTGTCAATCTGGACTTCAGAATCTATTTCCCCCAGGGGTCAGTTAACAGAAGACCTCATAGGAGGCCTCATGCAGCAGCCACTGCTCAGTCAGCATGTAAACTCAAGCTAAAACTGAAACAAGTCATTATCACCCCTAGAAGTTTCTCAAATCTAACTTCCATGACTGATTCTGTCAGTATTGCCTAAAAAACAAAACACTCCAAGATCATTCTGTGGGTCTTTTTTTGTAACCTCATAACCCATGTAATCCATAAAACATAATTCATAACCACATAACACTTTTGGAGGGTCCATTCCTATCCCCCATTGAAGGGGACCTTTCAAATCACGCCTTACGCCAGACCTTTATTTGTCTGTTTTCATATCCATTCATTCAATCCAAACTTGTAACACCTCAGTATAGAGCCTCCTTATGGATGCCTCTTGTCTGTAATTTATATCCTCTGAGCACAGAGAGGGTTAAGTAACTTGATCATGGTCACCCAGGCAATGGATATCTGAGGAAAAAATTCAGCCCTGTCTTTTTGACTTCTAGAATGTCACACTGCCTCTCTCAGGCCAATATTCTCTATTTTTAATTTTTCTATTTTTAACAAAAAAGGAAAATTAAAGGCGGTGCAATATAATGGAAAGAGAACTGAGTGTGAAGTCAGGAAGACCTAGATTCATATCCTACCTTAGACACTTCATAGCTGTGCAGCAAGAGGCAAATAAGGATGCTAGAACAGATGAACTATCAGGACTCCTCCAGTTCTAGTGCTATGATTCAGCTATCTTTTTTATTCTACAGAACTGGAAAAAAAAATCTTAGAAGTTATCCAGTCCAATCTGTGTTATAAATATGGCAACTGAGAGCTACAGGAGAGGGTTGACTTGCCCATGGTCACTTGGATAGCAAGTACCAGAGTGTAAATTTGAACCCAGGTCTGCTGGTGCTAAATTTAGCATTTCTTTTTAATGTTCCACAATTGTCTGAACACATGATTTGTCATTCAACTTAACTGGTTGAATAGGTCATAGGATCATAGATTCAGAGCTGGAAAAGAACCTTAGAGTTCAACTTCTTCATTTTATAGATGAGAAAACTGAGACAGAGACAGGTTAAGGGACTTGCCTAGGGTCACACAGCTAGTTAAGGTCTAAGGTAGGATTGTGAACTCAGGTTTTCCCAACTTGAAGGTCATCCTCTATCCACAACACCATGCTGCTTCTCAAAAGTGCCCCTTTGTAAGGAGCAAAATATAACGAAGATCTATAAGGATGAAAAAGTGGTCAGAAGTGAATGCCATCACCTTGTAGCTTTTCCCTTTAAAAGGGTAGTTGCTTTATTAGGCATTCAATAGACTTTTCTCACTCGGTCCAGATGAATAGAGCAGGTTTGCTGCAGTTGAATTAATTGTATTCCCACACTGCCACGCTCCTTTCCTAGCACTCTGTGCTTTGTAAAGTGCCCACCTTGAAGCCTGTGGCTTGCAATGGGGTAACGCCCACCTAGTCCAGGGGGAACCCCCCCCCCATGTTAATAGAATCTCTGGTCAGAATTACAAATGTATTACATTATCGGAAATATAACGAAACACAGCCCACGGTGGATAAAGCCTAATTTGTTGGTTATGACATTCTTTGTACTTTTTAAGCTTTACCTGACACGAGTGGGTAATGATGTTGGCTGGAGCCTGATGAGAGAGCAAGGAGGAAGATGTTAAGAAGCCGGGGAAAGAGATCAGAAAAGAAATAGACTAACTCGGGATTACCAGGCTGCAAAACCTGACAATGCTGCCACCTACAGGCCTAAACGCTCCACGCCCGCTTCTGAATTCTATGATTCTTCACTAAGAACAATGAGAAACGTGGGCTGTTGTGGGGGACCTGGAACCCCAGTGCAGATGTTCACCAAGGGTTAATTCACCAGGTGATCTGAAGGCGCTTAGCTAGTTCACTGCTCTTGCATAATTTAATTAGGATCATCTCACAACAACCAAAGCTGTCTATAGGAATTAGAAAAGCCGCAAGTTCAGATCACATGTGAATCTCTTTGCTCAATTAAAGCTAAGCTATTTCGGGTTTAAGTCTTTTCTTTCCCTCCTTTACAGTATATGCAAGGAGCAGCAGAGCGTGGCCTGCTCCTCACATTAAAATGATTACATAAGGCCCATAGCATTCAAAATGCTTAGGGAAATCACAACAGTTTACCCTCTGACCTTGGGCATTTAAACTTTGTCATTAGTCAAGAGAGTGCTGTCTGGCTCCCCTCTGTATTAAGGAAATTATAGTGGTTATTTGTACCAGCTGAGGTAATAATTACTGGAAAAGAAATACGGAGGATGCATCTAAATAATGTTCAAAACATTTTTTTTTTAATCTCAGTTCCAGGTAACCCTACCACAGTAACTGATCATACTTGTTCCAGAAATAAAAGACATCATTTTATTTTGCAGCAAGATTGTTAGGTAAATGATAGATTTTTACACACACACACACACACACACACACACACACACACACACACACACACACACACACATCAGAAGAAGCATTGCCAAGTCCTTAGTGAAGGGGTTGGGGGCTAATCTACATAAGGTATAGTGGAAAGAATACTAGATCTATAATCAAAAGGAGATGAGGAATATTGAATCTGGCTTCTTCTACTTTTTATTTGTGTGACTTTGGGCAAGTCTCTTCCTTTCTCTAGGCCATGCTTTTCCATTTTATGAAATGAAAGGTTTGGTCCACATAATATTTAATGTCCCTTCCAAGTTCTAAATCCCAGAATCCTAAATAGAAGCAACTATGTAAGCCTCAAGCATTTTAAACCCAAGTTTCTTTAAATTTTTTTTTTATTTACACCTCTCTCAGTAATAAAACTTCTTTCTTCACTAATTGAGATAAGCGGTAAGATGTCCATGCTTTATTATTTAGCAGTAATTTAATGATATCTTTACTACTGATCTAACTTGATTTTGCAATTAACATTTTTAAAAATAGTGGTAGCCTCCAATTTTGATTTTGATATTTTAATTTGTACTTCTGCAATTGCTGTCTTCAAATTCCACTGCCTTAATTATTTAGAATTGTGGAAGCTTAAAGTCAATAAAATATATTTACTTAGAGGAATAAACTATTACTCTAAATTTAAAATTCATCCATTTTTGGTAAAATTGATATTCACAAGAATGACACGATAAGACACGCAAAAGAATTTTATTTAAAAATCTTGCTAGCAATCTCAGCAATGTACACTAGACTTGTTTTTTCTAAACACCCAATGCATTTCCTAATGTTTCACTTAAGACAATTAAAACTAGAAAGAACAATGAAATTTCCAGCCTTTGCTCTGGGAAACTCTTAGATCAAAGAGAATAGTAAAATCCCATTTCTCAGTATTATAACCTACTTATGGCGCACTATGGAAAGGAAAACATCTTTGCATGTAAAAATAAAACAAGCCACAAACCTTGTGTCTTGGCCTCATCATATCTATTAGTTTCTAGCACGGGAGGGGCGTGGAACCCCAACTTTAAATGATCCATCCTGCAGATTGCACAAAACCGAAAAGGTTAATTTTCTCTTGCCTCCCCAACCAGATAGTTGTAGGATTAACAACTCCTTTAAATACTAGTTAGATTTAGCTATAATAAGCATATAAATACAATAAGACATTCCTAAGGGGGATACAATTTTTTTAAAATTTCCATATTTGCTACAATAAATGTTATGCCTAGAAATTTTATAGCTAACAGAAACACAGAAAATACTATACCCAAAGCTAGAAAACTGTTCCAGTACAAAGCAAGTCTGATATATTACCTCCCAAATACACAGTATATCCCTAGTAAAGTTGTAAATTATGGTTGCAAATGAGGCCACAAACAAAATTTTGCTCAAGGCATGAATCATAAATTCAAACAATAATCATCTCCTGCATGCGGCACAACTACTCTGTTTACTTCTTCTACGCTGTTTCCTAAACATGAAGATGAAAGTAGGTCAAGTAAATTTAGCATCTTTTTCTCATGAAGTATGTTATGATATTGGGTGGCACTGCCTAATTTACAATTATACAAACCTTTTAAATATTAAAATCAGTGTTTTCATGGGGGGTGGGGTGTCATTACACAGACTGACACTTTACCTCATGAGAACATGGCATCTCCAAAAATCCCAGATGTGGAAGGGTGGGAAAGGGGGAATTAATTTATCCCAACAGCAGCCTGCAGGAGGGAATTTGGATGTATTTTCATATTCAAAAACAACAGGAGACTGGGTTGATGGCAAAGAATGATTTTGTGAACTATTCTGTTTCCTGGTTCTTACAGATGTGGGGGGAGGGGCAGAGAGGGTGCACTGATTTCTTGCCATTCCAGAATTTCTAAACACCATGAAATCAAATAAGCACGGTGTTTGGTGTGTTGGCATAGTAGCTTGGACTGATCCTATAAGGTGTGCCTCAGAGAAAAAGTACCAAAGTTTTTTGTTTTTTGTTTTTTTTTTCCCAGTCTGGGGCATGAGAGGGTCTACTTTTTTGTTAAGTCAGTTGAAATCAAAGAAAGTGACCTTAAACTCCAGATCTAAGAATTAACCCCTCCCCCCCAAAAAAGACAGATTCAAAATGCTGCCTTGAAAGGTAGACTTACAAATGTTAACATAATTATATTTCTTTAAGGGCACAAAAGTGAATGATGGTATGGTAATACATGGCATGTCTTTGCTGATTGAATGGATGGATGAAATGCATTTACTATGTGACATGCATCGTGTTAAGCATAGGAGAAATAAATACAAAATCAAAACAATCCCTGCCTTTGAGGAGATCTTATTCTAATGGGGAAAACAACATTTAAGAGTGTGGCCAGGGAAGGGAATTATGGCATGGGGAATCAGAGTTAGCAAGCAGAATAATCAATTGTCATGACTTTTCAGCGCAAATAGTAGTATTGATTTGATATAGACTTTGTCTTGGTTATCGACTTTATAGAGAATAACCGGATTTTGTATCCAATTCAATCCAATTAGACAATCATTTATTATATGGAATACTATGGGAAAAGTAATAGGAATACAAGGACAAAAATGAACCCACCCTGCCCTCCAGCAGCTTACATTCTATGTGGATATAAAATTAGGAGGACACTGAAATAGAATCAAGTAACCTGGAAATTGTGGATCTTGTTGAGTGGGCCATAATTAACACAATGAAACCCATGTAAGATGCATATAACCAACTTAAACCAAGGGTTTACATAATTTATATTGGTTTGGTTGAAGCCCTGGTATTTATCTTCAGAGTTACACAAACACACAAAGTTTCATTTAATTACAGAATCAAAGTTTCTTTAGTGTTTTTCTCCTGTTTTCTCCATGTACACAGAACTTTTGGTATGATGATCACACATGAGGGATGGTGAATATTTTCTTTGTGTTCATATATGTATTATACATGTGTTAGCATTATATATGCCCACTGTTAGAATTAGAAACAGATTTGCTTTATTCCAGTTTTCAAGGGATTCCCTGCTCAGATATAGCCTGCTGAGTAAAACATGCCATGCCATTCACTCATGAGAAAGCACTCACTTTTTACCTAAACAACGATAATGACAGAATGGATGTTCAGCTAAGTGCAGAGCAAGTATAGGCACCATGTGGATACACTACTGGGGAGAAAGGAGAGGTGAAGGATCATTCTGCCCTCTGCCAAGGCTTCCCCATTGTACAGCCCTATTCTCACACCCAGTCTGTAATACCTTAAGAAGTGAGAGGAGAGTTCAGAGGATTGTGCTATTCATACCATTACCACCTACTCTCTTACCACTTCCACTAAATGATGTGCAAAAACATTCATAACCATAGGAGAGAAAAATAGCACACTGAAGAGGGGCAGAGGGAGATTGCTAGCAGGGGACAGGGGGTTAAGAGGGGTTGATAATGTCATCAGAAGGAAAGATAAGAGAAGATGAAAAAAGCAAAGACCTTAGGATGCATCCTGCGAGTGTCCCGGGGCTGAAATGGAATGCTGCTTTTCAAAAGGACTGCCAGATTCCTTAATCAAGATATTATAATACTAATCAAATGGCACCAAATAAAATTCATGCTTATCAGGAGCTGTGTTTTACCTTTATTACAACCATAGGAGAGCACAGAATATGAGTCTGGTGTGCCCAAGTGTATAATCACACTCAGCCCACACTCTGTGTTTGCTTAGGATTATGGAGACAATCAAGAGGAAACATATTGGATACAGGACTGGTCTTGGAGTTAGGAGGATCTGGATTCGAGTGTTACCACTGTCACACACTAGCTATGTAACCCTGAGTAAATCACTAAACTTTTCCATGCTCTCAAGCAATTCTCTAAGCCTATAAATTTCACAAAAGGTAAAGGTTTGCATCACGAGAGGAAACCTCTCAAGATGAACTCCTATGAAATCATGGGTTTGGTTTTAAAAAAATGAATGACATCAATATTGAATGATGATAAATTGTGAATGACTTAATTATTCTCAGCAATACACTGACCCAAGACAATCTTGAAGGACTTTTGATGAAAAATGCTCTCCACCTCTAGAGAGAGAACTGATGGGGTCTGAATGCACATCAAAAAATACTTTTTCTTTCCTTTATTTTTCTTGGGGGTTTTTTGTCTGTGTTTTCTTTCACCACATGACTAACATGGAAATATGTTTTGCATCACTACACATGTATGACCTATATCAAATTGCTTGCCTTCTCAATGAAGGGGAGGAAATAAGGGAGAGAGGGAGAGAATTTGAGACTCAAAAAAAATTAGGGAAAAAAGCAAGTATTAAAAATGATTTCCATGTATAATTGGGAAAAATAAAATATTAATTTTAAAAGATTACTATCATCTTTCTATTAATAGTAATAATGACAGCTAGTACTTATATAACATTGTACATGTATTATCTCACTTAAACCTCAATTGAGCATTTATAAGGTGGATATTACTCTATCTCCTATTTTATTGATGAGGAAACTGAAGCTAAAATAGGTTAAATGATTTGCCCATGGCCATACAGATAGGTATCTTGATTTGAATTCAGGTCTCCCTGACTCCTAGCCCAGCATGCTTACCCACTTTGACACCCAGTTGCCAAAACTAACTGAGTATTTTAGGGGAAAGGAAGTGGGGGGAGTCTGAATCTATGATTTTATTAGTGTAGGGAACTCCCAGTATGAACAATTCTCTTTCAGATCTTTGCCAAATCCATCTCTTAAAATATTAGAGAGTCGCCTGGGACATGGAATACTTAAGTGACTTACTCATGATCCCACATTTAGTATGTCAGAGACAGAATCTGAACCCAAGTTTCTCTGACCCCAAGCTGACCCTCTATTGACTACCCCACACTGCCTCTCTATGTATATTCCAACATTATGTAATATCCCTTACCACATAATAAGCAGACAAGAACAAAGGTGAAAAACGAAAATGCATTTTAAGGAAAAGTGGATGATAACAAAGAAGAAAAGCCATTTTTGACATTAATTATCTTCATCAGCTGCTGAACTAGGGCAAGGGAAGAGTGATGTTATAATGGTTTTCGGAAATCATTTCAGAAGAAATAAAATTACTCTTGGTAGGTTTCCTGAAGTACCTGAAGAACTGTGATAAACATGCTAGACGCTTGGATTGAAGGACAGCTTATTAGATTAAAAAAAATGTTCCCTCCTGCCCTTGATAAGAATCACCAAAATAGCCTGAATATCTGTATAATGATACCCAAAACAACAGCAAAGAGGCAAGGGAAAAGGGGATGAGAACCCGATATCCGAAGACAGATACACTGAAAACATTCCCTGAACTTTGAAAATAACCTTCATAGGCATCGCCTGCTAAGATGTGACAGAAAGAAAATTATTCAATAATGTATATGATTGGCAAAATGAGCTAGAATTTGTTGCTCTTACAAGACTCTCCTATTTAGATATAAGATTGCCACTTTAAATCCCAATTTCCTTTCAATAAGGTTACATTCTCTCTCTCTCTCTCTCTCTCTGTCTCTCTCTCTCTCTCTCTCTCTGTCTCTCTCTCCCTCTCTCTCTCTCTCTCTCCCTCTCTCTCTCTCTCTCTGTCTCTCTCTCTCTCTCTGTCTCTCTCTCCCTCTCTGTCTCTCTCTCTCTGTCTCTCTCTCTCTCTCTCTGTCTCTCTCTCCCTCTCTCTCTCTCTCTCTC
>CM053582.1:397036257-397073599 GCA_028627135.1 Pseudochirops cupreus | reverse complement strand
AGGAGAAAGGAAAGGAAAGGAGAAAGGAAAGGAAAAGAAAGGAAAGGAAAGGAAAGGAAGGGAGAAAGGAAAAGAAAGGAGAAAGGAAAGGAAGGGAGAAAGGAAAGGAAAGGAGAAAGGAAAGGAAAGGAGAAAGGAATTCCAGAAAGGGAATGAAAGAGGGAAGGAGGGAGGAAGGAAGGAAAGAAAGAAAGGAGAGACTGAGGAAGAGAAGGAAAGAGGGAAGGAAAAGAGTGAGGAAGGAAGGAAAGAATAAAGGGAAGCAGGGAAGTAGGAGAGGAAAGAAGGAAGAAAGGAAAGAAGTGAAGGAGGAGAGAAGGAAGAAAGAAAAAGGGAGAAGGAAAAAAGGAAGAAGAGGAGTGACAGAGAGTTAAAAGATAGGTGGAGAGGCAGTCTCTAAACAGAGGGAAAGAGATTACTCATTTTATTCTCCTAGAAAGTGAGTATTCTAAAGAATAATTATCTTAGTTTCTTATTTAAAAAATCATAAACATGACACTACATTGCTAAGTCTGTTGTGTGAACTTTATTTCTAGAGAAAGGAATGAAGGGGAAGGGGAGGGCGGCAGAGAAGGGAAGACTCTACAGGAAGCTTCCATGTGCTATGGTTGGAGCTCAGGGGCATTTTAATGTGCTGCCCCTGAACACAGAGTTGGTCAGGCTCTGGAATTCCTTAAACCTGCAGCTCTTTGTTGAAGGACTCAAATGCCAAACAGCAAAGAATGTGACTGAATTTTTTTTTCCTGTTGGTGGATTTGTGGACAATACCCAGGATGCTCTCCTTGAATCTTTTGATGTGAACTCTGGAACACAAGAGAAGTCTGGTTCCTTTGCGGGGAGGGGGGTTGGTTTTACATCCCCACCACCACGGCCACTTTTTTCTACTTCCTAAGGACCTTACCCAAATTTTTCCAAGTCTGCCTAAAAATGGTTGCTTTAGCAAGGGAGTGTGAAGTGGTTAGCTCCCACACCAGCTTTCCTCACCTCACTGCTTAATAAACAACTGTTGATTGATTGCTCTGCTGCTGCTGTGGCATTAAGTCTCTCTGTTTCAGTGTCTTCCCCTCTGAAATAGGAATAACAATGTTTTATTATTGTTGTTAATATTAATAATGAGTACACCAGTAGTAATAATGCTTCCCTATCTTATGAGACCCTGGGGCAGATAAGCCCCAGCAATGGCACTGAAATGCCCTTTTAAAAACAGCAATTAACTGCTAGCCTTTTTTCATACACAATATTTGGAACCATTCCCTAAGAAAAAAAAAATTCCTCTAGGCCTCAAATTGCTATGTATTTTCTTGCTAGTAATTCCTACCACCATCACCACCACCACCCCACACATACACACCCTGATCTATTGTCCTATCTATGAAGGAACATCAGACTTACACATTACAACACAGCCTTTTAGCCCTGCAAATAACTCTTCACCTGAATGGTGTTTGTGGTCTCAAACACTCCAGTTTATCTTTTACATGAGACATTTTTCTTAGGTGAATAAAAATTTCAACACATTAGAGAGAACATTAAACCCCTTCTCTCCTGGTTTTTCCTGGTGCCGCAAGGTCTTCATCAGAAAAAATGGCTCAGATCTGACCACTGACTCAAATAGTGCTTATTTCCAACCTGCCTATCTTGATATTATTTACTTTTAGAAACTCTTAATTATTTTTGCTAAAAAAAAAAATTCTACAGAGCAACGGCCAAACTCATGACTGTTTCCCTCTCAGAGGCTGTCTGTTTTTCTCTCCTATTTTATTTCTATTGAGGCATCAATCCCATTCTCATCACCAAACTGTTGGTCTAAAGAAAAAATATGCAGCAGCAGTGCTTATAAAGTCTAGTTGTGAATTTAAAGACATTGCAGGGGCAGCTAGGGATCTGGGTGAGTCGATATAAATTTGGGAATTTCAATTGTACATGCAGCAGAAAGGGACCCAGATCTGAGGATTCCATAGATGATTGTGCCCATTTTTATTTCAAAAGAAATAGAATGACAATGTATTCATAGGATCACAAGAGGAGAGGACTGTAAAAATCAGCCAATCTAACCCACTCACAGATGAGGAATGCTGTACAGTCAAATCAATTAAATTCAGCAAGAATCTAATCTGAGCCAGCCACTGTGTCAGTACTGGAGATACAAAAACAAAAATGAAATAGTTCCTACCTTCAAGGAGCTTACATCTTACTGAGAATAAATCTTATGGTACAATAAATTAGGACCCAAGAAGTTGAAGTGGTCTGAGATCACAGAGTTAGTCACTGAATCAAATCTATCTACAATCTGTGATGGATAAGCCACACTATGGCACATCACATGCATTATATTAAGATAAGTCATATAACTTTTATTAAAACCTAGGGATCACATTATTATCCAGTAATTTAGCGCTAGAATGAACCACAGAAGCGATCTAGACCAATCCTACTTTCACAAGTGAGGAAGTGGAGGCCCAGAGAGGTGCAAAGATTTGCCCGAAGTCACACAGGTAATTAACGGCAGAATCAGACTTTGAAACCAGGTCCTCTTACTCCAAAATATGAGTCTCTACTGTACCAGGCTACAATTCCTGTTCACTTTCTTAGTCTTTACAAAACAGCTTTTAAAATTCAAAGGGCTGCATAATAGCTTCGTGCCAAGCTTTGACACTGACTCCACCCCTAATGCCCAATACCACCCATTCCACCAATCCATCAACACATATTTACTGAGCATCAACTATGGGTAAGTAAATCCTTATGCTAGGCCCCATAACAGATATAAATATTGTTGTTGTTGTTATGTCTGACTTTTCATGACCCTATTTAGGGTTTTCTTGGCAAAGATACTAGAGTCGTTTGCCATTTCTTTCTCCAACTCATTTTACAGATGAGGAAACTGAGGCAAACAGAGTTGAGTGACTTGCCCAGGGTCACACAGCTAATAATTGTCTGAGGCCAGATTTGAACTCAGAAAGATATCTTCCTGTCTCCGTGATCTGCACTCTATTCACGGTACTACGTAACTGCCCCTATCAATAGCCTTAACAACGAATGACCCTTACCATCTACTCTCCATTTCCCTACTTTGTTCCTATCTACTTTGCTTGTATCATATTTTTTAGTACATCACATTTTCCCCTAATAGACTAAAAACTAGAGGGCAAGAGAGTAACGGAATCACAACATCCTCAGATATTTGTCTTCCAAGTAAGAATGATACTTTCCCAGGTATCATACAGCATTCAACTAAAACTGAATTTCTTTCCCTTAGGAACCTTCATCGTCTGCTAAGTTACTCTCTGCTCCAACAAAAGGATCTCCTTCCATCATAATCAACTGCTCCATTCACCTGGTGAGTCATAATACAAGGCCTGTCTGCCTCCTAGCACACGTAACCTATCTCTGCTAACTCTGGTCTTCTCACACATGGAAGGGAGATGGAGAGCAAGACAGAAAGCAGCTAGTCTCTGTTCCTGAGTTATAATAATAACCCTGTTATAAATGGACTTACTTGTATGGAACTCTGCTTCCTGCTTATTTTTCAGGCTTATTGATACTATTCTTCTACCATCTGTAATCCATTTGCAGAAGAGTTTAAGCCACTAAACTCTGAATTCTATGGAGTCATGTAGCTTCACCTTCACCCTGGCCATTTTCTTCTCTGCTGCTGTTCCACCCTCCAAACTAGACTTCCAAAGACCATGCCTATGAGAGGAGCTAAGCCATTCAGCTCTGAACACCCTGGATTCATGCATTCTACCCACAAGCATCAACCTCTATCTTTCATTTCAAGAATTGTAATCAATTCAAAGTTACCATTGCCTCTGGGAAAGGGCATACCAATTATCTGTCCTATTGTTCTACCCACCATCACTTTGAGTTTTCAGACCATAATTTCCTTGTCAGGTCACCCTTTATGTATAGTCTCCCCCTATTAGAATATATTATATTAGAATATAAGGATGTTTTCCTCAGTTTCCTTATCTGTAAAAGAGAAGGAAATGATGAACTAATCTAGTGTTTTTGCCAATAAAATCCCAAATGGGGTCATGGAGAATCAGACACAATTGGAACAACTGAACATGAACAAATTAGAACGTAAGATCCTTGAGGGTAAAGACCAATTCACTTTTACATATATATCTCTAGTAGTTAACATAGAGTTCAGAAAATGTTGAACATTTAATAAGTACTTTTTTCATTATTCATTCTCAGTCAGTCATTAAATATTTATTAGAAGTTTACTATATGCCAAGTACCGTGCTAAAAGGAGAAAGACATAAACCTACTTGGTTTCAGACATGGCACTGATGTTTGCCTGCCTCCTAGAAGGTTATTTCCTGCCCATTCCTCTAATTGGTTTGGTTTCCTTTCTCTTGTTTTGGGTTGAATCCCTCAGCACAAACTCTGCTTATTTTCATTCTGGTCTGACCCCTTTCTGTGTTGC
Organism: Pseudochirops cupreus; assembly: GCA_028627135.1. Taxonomy (NCBI): domain Eukaryota; kingdom Metazoa; phylum Chordata; class Mammalia; order Diprotodontia; family Pseudocheiridae; genus Pseudochirops; species Pseudochirops cupreus. Next base: position 397,069,164 of record CM053582.1, on the reverse strand, counting down.
CATGAGGTGGTACCAGCTCTGAAGTTATAGCACTTGCATGCCTTTTCTTGTACTTGTAGACTTCTCTGCTTACTGGTCCTTATCCCTGCATTTTCTAACAGGCCCCTCCAGACAGTTCAGACTCCGGGTCCATCTTTGCCCTGTCAGCAGCTGCCAATATTGATTAAACAGGGTTATGGCAGGTGATCTCACCAAATCACAAAATTCTTATGTAAATAATAAGTCTATCTGCCACTGATTAAAAATTGAAACTAATCTTCCACAGGCAGAGGCCAAGAACCAAGGCCAAGGGCTGCAGAGACCAAAAGCTGAGTTGATTCAGGACTATGGTTGGCAAGGGACAGTGTTAAGCCACTCCCTTCTGAAGCATCTGGAGGATCATTTTGGCTGTATAGGGGCACAATTTTGTAGGGAACATAGTGAGGAAAAGAAGAGACTTTGGTGGGGGTCACAGAGCAGTCACTATTGTGGTTACTTCAGTTGCTTTCAGAGAGAACAAAGACCATGGTGAGCCCTTGGGTTCTAAGAAGGCTGTGTCTACATTCTCAGAATTCTTGGGAGACTACCATGATGGGCACATAATCCAGTGTGTCTCCCTCTTGGGAATCCTTGGGAAGCAGGTTGTGTGTATGTTTGTTTTTTCCAGCATTCTGGGTATCTTGTGTATTGTGGTTATTCTTGGAAAAGTAACTTTCTGGTGTTAGAGGAATCTGTGATCACAAGCAATATTTATATTATATTAACTTTAAGGTTCACCAAAAAAGGCATATTTTATCCTCATAATAACCCTGTGAGGTAAGTGCTTTAATTATTCCCATTTTACAGATAAAGAAACTAAGGCAGACAAGGTTTAAGAGATTTGCTCATGATAACACAACTAGTACGAAACTGAGACAGGGTTTGAATTCAGTTCTTTCTCATTCCAGGTCTAGTATTCTGTTCATTAAGACACCTAACTGCCTTGTGAGATATGCTAAGATGACATTTCAGATATGGCACCTATCTAAAGCTCTGTCTCATTAACCTTAGCTCCTAGAAATAACAAGAGAGAACACTTACCAAATGTATTCACTTATATTCTATTTGTCCTCCTATTATTAAAAACTAATTTTTGTTTGCTTTAAGTTTCTTACATCTATTAAAGTCATTAATGGCTAGAAATAAAGGAAAATGTCTTTTTCACATTTATGATTAAATGTCATAGTTTTGCATTTCTTAGCAGAGGTGTAAGAATTGATAAATATATTATAACGATGGTTAATACTTACCTGATATCACTATGATTGACTTAGCTCTTCTCAGCAATACAGTGACCCGAGACAATTCCAAAAGACTCATGATGGAAAATGCTCTCTACATCCAAAGAAAGAACTGATGAAGTCTGAATGCAGATCAAAGTACACTATCTTCTCTTTTTGGGGGAGATTCATGTTTTCCCCTTTCATTCTGTTTCTTCTTTCACAATATGACTAATGTGGAAATATGCTTTACATGATTGCATATGTATAACCTATATCAGATTGCTTGCCATCTTGGAGAGAGAGGAAGGAAGAGAGGGAAGGAGAAAAATTTGGAACTCAAAATCTTTTTTAAAAATGAATGTTGAAAATTGTCTTTACATGCAATTGGAAAAAATAAAATACTACTAAATTAAACAAAATACTTGTCTGATATCTATTCAAGGAATGGTGCCTAACATTAGCTACCAAATATTTATAGCATGAGAACAAAAAAATTGATAGAATTCTAATTATTCATTTCTTAGCTTACATAATTTTGGCTAAGGTTAACAATTTTTACTTTAGTTTGAACTGTCTCTTTATCTCTATATCTGACCATGACATAACACAAGTTCTAAATTAGGTCCAAACAGCTCCATATAAGCAGAAGTAGATGAACAAGTTAAAAGAGATCTTTCCATTTCAATTCTATTTGATTACCCCCATGCCAATATAGCCTTAATCAGGGAAGACTTGGGATCATTGGCTTCAGAGTTGGAAGAAATCTTAGGGATCGCCTAATTACTCCCTTCATTTCACAAATGTTGGGGGGAAAACCAAAAACAACAACCACTGAGACCCACACCCAGGTTCCACTGTTAGTCAGTAGTGGAGCCAAGATATAAACCCAGATATTCTGACTTCAAATTATAACTGACCTATGTTTTAAGTTTTCAATGTACTTTTTACATCTACTATCTAGATTTAGGAAAACCAACTAGGAATCTACCTTGGTCTCGGATAGCTATGTGACCACGGGCAAATTACTTAGCCTCTCTGAGTCTCGATTTCCTTTATGATCCAGAGATAATAAAACCTGAAGTACCACCCTCAAAGGGCTCAAACAAGGAAATTGATGTACAATGCTTTGAAGACCTTAAGATTTTAAGTTATTAGGGTTTTCAGTTGCACTAAGACTTTTGGGACTTTTATCAGTGCCCATTATATTATTTCTGTTGAGTTTCTTGACAGCCCTGTAAAGGAAGTACTAGAGGCATTAATATTCCTAGTTTCCAAATGAGGAAATAGGGCTCAAGAAGGTTGTGACTTACCCACACAATTAGTAAGTTGGAAAAGGAAATTGTAAACCCAAACTCTTCCTGATTCCAAGTTTATGACTCCATCTACTACATCATGCAATTCAATTTGTGGAAGAGGCAAGATTAAAAAAAATAATAATAAAAGACTTAGATCAGGACTTCTTAACCTGGGGTCCATGGGTCTATGGATAAATTTCAGGTGGTCTGTGAATTTAGATAGGAAAAAAAAATTACATCCTTATTTTCACTGACATGCAGCATTTCCTTCAATCATGAACAGAGGTAACTCTTAGAAAGAGTCCATAGATTCACCAATCAGCCAGAGAGGTCCATGATGCACTAAAGGGTTAAGAACCTTTGACTCTGATGGATTGGAATAAGTATGGATATGAAAAGGGAGGTTTTTTTTCTTCTCAACATGTAAACTCTTTCAGGAGAATGTAAGCTTTTTAAGAGCAGGGACTGTTTTGTTTTGTTTTGTTTTTTGTCATATCCCCAGCATCTAGCACTGAACAGACCTTATTACATGTTTTAATAAGTGCTCATTGGACTGAATTGATTTGAGCTGAACTCATATTCTTTGAACATAGGAGACAACTTGATAAAGCATAAGTAAAAACAGCATAGATAATGATAGATTGACTAAAGGGATCATTTTTCAACCTAAACTGTCTCTAGTGCAATTGATAATATATGTAAACCTAAGAACCCCTTCACAAATAAGTAAAATATGAAAATTACAGCTCCAGCACAGAATATGACAGCAATACTTTGAAAAGAAGAAAGAAGCAAGGGAAAGGAAATGGTGTATTAAGTTCCAAACAAAAGTAGGGACAGGTGGTGCTCTCCGTTAGAGCTAGTTTGGTGTCTCTGGAAACTTGAGCACTCTGAAGAATCTCTCAAGGAGAAATTCATATTTTTTAAAAAGTTGGAGGAAATGTACTGAAGCATCTTATATGTTAACATTAGTCTTGTGCTGACCATCTGGCTTTGCCCTGGGAACTCACCTTCAAGGCCTTATCAGGAAGAGTTAGGCAGAAACTACTTCGCCTACTTTTGTTTTCCTTTGAATACATCCTTCTCCCAAGGGGTCTTTCCCCACCAGCACCACAACCCAACCTGAAATGTTCAATAGGCTAATGAAAATCTCCCCTCATCCAGAGATGCAAGTGAAAACAGCAGCAGGAATTTTCACAGTCTTAGCTGAAAGGGTCCTCTGAGTTTTAGAGGAAAGCTTCTTGTTAACCACTTTACCTCATTCTCCCCTTCCCTGGAGCAGAGCCTGCTATTTCCACCAGTCCCTCAGAGAATGAGAATCCAATTCCTTGGTGTAAAACTGAGATTATTGGAATTTATCTGTAGTCTCCAGTGATGTCAGGCTACCAAAATGGATACATTTAGTGCTAAGTACCTTACCAGCAAACTCCCTTTTGAGCATCGGAGTGTTATAAAACATTAGAACTTTACTCTTTAGAATGAAATGTAATACGGTATGGGCTACACAAAACAGATTGGAGAGAACTTCTTGCTCTCATTTGTCCCTATAATTGACCAACAGAGAACAATAAAACAGCTTTCCTCAATACTGGTATCTTGTTAGAAGTTCTCTGTCCTTCCTTTTTATCCATTTTATAAATTGAAATGCTACCTTGGCTCTAAAAAGGAGATATCAGAATACATTTCCCTTCCATCTTTTCGGAGGTAGGGAACAATGGAGGTGGAGGATAACGTATAATGTCAAACCTGATTGATGGGTTGGTTAGTGTTCCTGAGCTGCTGTCTCCCTCTTTGTCTTATTTTCATTGTTAAAAAGAATGTCTCTCTGGGTGGGATAGGTGGGAGGGAAGGACAATGAAAATAAACCTGAGGTAAATCTAAAAAAATCAATTTTTTAAAAATTGAAAATGGAAGCCCACCAGGACAAACACATATCATTGTTGCTTTCCTCAAATGGGTAAATTTGACCCCATGCTACGGTACAATGAAAAGGCTGTAGAATCAGATGACCTAAGTTCAAATTAAGCTACTGATGCTTACTACCTATCTTGTAGTGATCTGGGATAAATCATGTTATCTACCTGGGCCTCAGTTTCCTCATGCATAAAGGAAAAAGTTTGTACTAAAGTGATTTCTGGAATACCTCCAGCTCCAGCTCTTTGATTCTATGACACGTTCAGGAATGACTAAGTTCCATCAAACAATGGTAGGATACATTCCCAGGACAAATCAGAACTTGCAGGGCTTTGAGAAGGTGTAAGTAAATTTTTCATTCTTTATCTTGATGTAGAGGACAAATTTATTTTTAAAGCATGGTGTTCATTCAATGCATCTGGAATAAGTTTTTAGTTAAACTTCATCTCAGAAAGGTACTGAAAAGAATTCTATGGAAGAGAGAGAGCTCAAGACCCCACAAAGAAGGAGCAACTTCTTGCAAATAAAGGACCCAAGATTCAAGGTCATTTGCATAAGAATCTTCTCATCTTGGTATTACTAGACGTCCATGTCTGCATAAGGGACAAGAGCTTGGGAGACAGAGAAATCCTAGTTCCTCTCACTTCCTGCATCTTTCCAGAGTCTTTCTCTTTCTTCAGGGACTTTTCCACGAAGAGAATCTGGAACTCTTTGTCTCTTCTTTCAAAGCTGGAAATCAGAAGAATTAGGATCTCTCGTCTCCTAAACTCTTGACAACTCCATTCCTCATACAGGCAGGGAGCAGCCATTAATCAATCTCCACAAATAAGAAAAGGTTTAGGCAAATAAAATGGAGCCCTAGTAGGTCATACTGCACATCTGTAATACTTATGGGAGCTTGCTTACTTGAGAAACACATCCAGGAAGTGCTGATAAATATTTAACTACTGGCTTGCCAAAATAAAATGTACATGACACATTTTTAAGTTTCAACTATGTTGTATCAGCATTTTCTCCATCTCTTTCCTAAATCTAAACAATCAACAGAGGAATAAACCAAGCATTGATTTGTAGCATTTGCCTATTTGTGGGGTATGAATGGCATCACTGAAAATTTAACAGCTGGTTTTCTTGAACCAATTCAAGCTATCTCCAGCATATCCTTGAATCCTAACCAAACTATTTTATTTGAACTATTCATCAATTACCTAAAACAGTGGTTCTTAACCTGGGATCCATGAACTTGGATGAAAAACAACATCTTTATTGAAAATTCATTTATATGAAATTATTTATTGAAATAAACATCTTTCAATATAGTTGATGTTCTTTGTAATTCTGCATATTTTATTTTATGCATTGAAAACTATTTTTTTGCAAAGAGGTGATTGGCACAAAAAGGTTAAGAACCTCTGATCTGAAGCCAACGCATGCATCTTCTTTGGAGTGGGTAGGGAAACAATCTTTCCCCCAGATAATCTCTCCCAATTTCTGTCTTCTTTTTCTTTCTTATATTCCTCCCTCCTACCCCCACCTCCAGCCTAGGATTGTAATGCATTGCAAAATGTCAGTAAGCAAACAAAGAGAGCCCAAGCAAACCTATGCTATCACAGAACCTTGTTTTATAAACTGTTGAGAAACTCTGACATGTCATGAAACCTTATTCCCTCTTTCCCTTCCTCTTTGTAAATGATTTGCCTCCCCCCTCCCCACTTCATGTATAAATAAACAGAAACGTGTCTGAATATTTGCTTCGTTTTTTTTTCTTTCTCTGTCTTTTGGTCCTTATAATCAAGGGCTATTACAACAATAGATCTTATCTGTGGAATGGAAGTCCCTCTGCACCTTCAATTCTGATCTTTGTTTATGCTTGGCTGCCATTGTGGCTGTTCCTGATAGTTTTAGGTCAGCCATGACAGACTGTGGGTGACACTAAATAAACACACTGGGAGCCTGGGACCAGGCAGGAAGGGTTGATACTAGGGCTCACAGTTTGATTTTCCTTGATTAATCACCCTTTTTATTTAGAATAACTTATTCCATATAGTGCCCGCTTGTCTGGCTAAGCAAATTGTGCCATTGGCCAGCAAGGACTAAAGAAATCCTCGTAAACAAAGAAGAACGGGGAGGACAAATAGGACTTACTCAACAGCCCGAGTGGCGCTGGAGGCTTTCAGTGCATGGTCAGGGATGTTTATTTATTTTCCTAAATTGTATGCATCTCTTTCTTTCCTTTTTTTTTGCTTGATTTCCCAGTCAGAGCTAAGTAACCTTGTCAAGTCTCCCCTTCCCTCATTTGCCCCAACTGCCAGAAGCAACAGACTCATCATTCTTAACATGAAGGTGGGGAGTATTTAGCAACCAATGTCAGAGCCTCCATCCTAGCATGGCAGGACAAATTTCATACTTTTGGGGGGTGTTTTAGCCGGTTAGTGGGCAGTGGCAGGAATCAGACAGGAACCGTGATTCACTGTATTGGGTTTTCTGATCAGCACATTGGCATTCCTTTTTTAAAAACAATCAAGAAGCATGTGTTAAATGCCTACTATGTGTCAGGCCAGGGAACCAAAGATGAAAGTGACACATCTCCTGCTTTCAAGGAAATCAGAATAAATCACCATCATTAGCAACACCCATTCCTCGAATTCCTCAAAAAGTAAAGCAAGGCAAAGATGTTTCATGGGACTGGTTGTAACTGTGGGTGGGAAAAGCAATCAATCAAACATGTGCACGTGCGTATGCACTCACACTCACACACACACACACACACACACACACACACAAGAATCCAGCTAGTTTACAGGGAAAACTCTAAGGAATAAGACAGAGAAGTCCCCTGCACAATTTCAGGCAAAAAGTCCTTGCAGTCTGTCAATTGTTGGTTGATGAATATGATAGAAGGTACTAGTGTTTCTATTGAATTTAACTTGTCCTCAGAATTTAGATAGACCTCAAATGGACCTTGGATATCCTCTTGTCCAACCCTGTCATTTTATATGTGAGGAACCTGAGGACCAGAAAAGGTACTTGATTTACTCATGGTCACACAAGTAATGAATGAGCCACACTTTTAAAAACAAAAACAAACAAGAAAACATGAACTTAGAAAATGATGTTCACCTCCAGGCAGCCTCTGTTTAAAATGAGGTTAGTCTATCTTTGTAGTATGATATAGGTATTAGGGTATCTCATTTATTGTTATTATTATTATTATAGAATTTATATAGCACTTAAGGCTTGCAAAGATATTCTTTTATCTCATTTTATCTTCACAACAACCCCCGAGCTAGGTGCTATTATTATCATAATTTTACAGATGAGAAAACAGCAGCAGACAATGATTAAGTGACTTACCTAGGATCACACAGCTAGTAAATGTCTGAGGCTGGTTTTAAACTCTGATTTTCTTGGCTCCCAGATTCAGAGATCTCTTCACTCTTCTGCTGTTCTCCCTCTAAGCATCTCTCTATTCTTATCTCCCTTTGTCAACATCTAAAGTTTAGGATTGCATGCCTTTTAATTGAGGAGAGGATATAGGGGACTGAGACCATTAATTTTTTTGCTTACAGCTTCTAGCACAGTGCCAGATTTATATACATTTTAAATTATCATCACTTGGTTGTGGCAATGACCTATTTCACGATCATAATCTTAGCCAATATTCTCCCGGTGATTCTTTTTGATTGCAAATCATGGAATACCATGATCCCAGGAAAACTGAAATTCCAATTGACCCAAGGAGGAAAGAGAGAGACACATAGTGAGTGTAAGTGTGACAAAGCATATTACCAATGATAACACTACACCACCAAGGATAAAAGTCATCATTAAGAATGTGGATGATAAGACATGGAGATTATCAACTCATATATTGAAAGTGAAGCACAAATTTTGCATAGCCTGAGTGTTGCAGTGGTGTCCAAGAGATTAAAATAACCAGAAAAAGGCTCCCAGATTATTGGTTAAATCCTCTAGGTAAGTTTTACAGAAAAACATAGAAAAGAATCTAGTTAAACAAGAAGACAAGCATGGAAGTATTGACATATCAATGAATTCATCATCACGCCATTATCATAACATTTAGAGAAAAAACGTCCCTACCCTCAAGAAGCTTACATTCTATAGAGACCAAATAGCTATATTCAAACAGCTAAATTCAACAAAAATAGAAAGAGCCACTAAAGTGAACTTGAACAGGGTTTTCAATCAAAATCAAAGTATTCGATTCTTAATTTATGCACAAAATAATTAAGCACAGAAAGCTTAATATTTTTTTCATTCATTCATATTTCAAACATGAGTCAAATCAATTCAACAAACATTTCTTAAATGGCGACTTTGTTCAGGGGTTATACCAACGGATTCAAGGACTCCCATCCTATATCATATATGACCCATGGTCGGATTCATCCTGTACCCTGACACTGAGCAATCTATTCCCAAAATAGAACAACTGTTGAATAGTTCAGTTGTATCTCACTCTTCATGAACCCACAGACCATAACAAGCCAATAATTTCTATGGAATTTTCTTGGCAAATATACTGTAGTGGTTTGCCATTTCCTTCTCCAGTGGCTTAAGGCAGACAGAGGTTAAGTGACTTGTCCAGAGTCATATAGCTAGTAAGTGTTTGAGGTCAGATTTGAACTGGGGGATTCCTGAGTCCAGGCTCAGTGCTCTATCCACTTAGCCATCCACCTGACTTCAAAAGAGAACAGAAAGAAGCTCAAAACTCAAGGATTCAGATGTAATGTACATGACAACCTGATCTTACATTCTTTTTTCCCAGTTGACCCTGCTGGTATTTTAAGTTGCATGGGGGTAGAGGAGAAGGATGAAGGGGAATGACAGCAAGGAGAAAGAGAGCTGCCTCTCAAGTCACCTCATACATTCTCCCCTTGGACTCTTGGACTCCCCAAGGGCACTATTATCCTCTCACTCTCAATCAACCCACAGCTGGACAAGGTCTCCAAAGTACTTTCCATCACTGCTCTAGATCTCTCAACCTCCTGACATGAACAAACCCCAGCCCCAGTGCTAGTCACTACTTCTTTTTAACAAATCTTTGAAATCACAGACAACTGTATTCCCTTACAGCTACCAAAAGTTGCTTCTTTTCCACCTTTCAGCTCTACAATTTGTTAGACTTCCTCAAAATGAGAACAACAATTTAAATAGGATAGCACGTTGTTGGGTTTGTTTTGTTTTTAAATCAGACTAGCTTATCAGGATCAAGGAGAAGATTCATACAAATAAATCCATTGAAACTTTGAGGTCCAGAGTGTTTCCCTTTTTCCCTCCTCACCCACCCCCACTGGGAAGACAAGCAATTCAACATAGGTTGTACATGTATAGTTACACAAAGTAACTACATAGTAGTTATAGTGTGAAATACTAACTATATTTTCCTCCTTCCTATCCCGCCCCCCACTTATTCTATTTTCTACTTTGACCCTGTCGCTTTTCAAAAGTGTTTGCTTCTAACTACCCTCTCCCCCAATCTGCCTTCTCTTCTATTATCCCCCCTCTTATCCCCTTCCCCCCTGCTTTTCTGTAGGGTAATTCTACAACAACCTTGCATAGTCATTTCAGGGCCATACTAAAATGATTTTTCAGAAGTTTAAAAAGCAAAACAAAACACCTTGTCCCCAGATTCCTTGATACTGAAGAGTCAGAACAACTTTAAAACTTCTAAACTTTTTTTCCTCCAAAATACATGAAGCTAGTTGGCCTGGGTGATATAAAAACCATTGGTATCTTTACTTTATCCTTTTAACTTTCATGTAATTCTTTTGAAGCTATATCCCAAAAGTCAATAAACTAGACAAACCTTTTGGTCCAGCAACACCACTACTAGGGTCATATCTGAAAAAGGTCAGAGAGAAGGATAATAATCCTATACACCAAAAATAAATAGATAGATAGGTAGCAATCCTGTTTGTTGTAACAAAGTACCAGAAACTAAGGGGATGTCCATCCATTGGGAAATGACTAAAACTTATTATATAGAGATGTAATAAAATATTATTATGCCATAAGAAATTATGAAAGGGGTGATTTTCAGAGAAACCTAGGAAGACTTGTATGAACTGATACAGGGTGATACTAGCAGAACTATTTATACGATAATAACAACATTGTAAAAATAATAACAAGAACTTTGAAAGACTCACAAAATTCGAACAATTAAATGCCCATCTAGGATTCTAGGGGACTACTGACGATTACTACCCCCACACTCTCTGACAGTGAGGAGACAGTATATATAATATAGGAGTGGGGAAAATGGAAGGCTACAATGGTATGATCCAAAAAAAGAAAGAAGAGAGTCATTGAAGCACTTTCTAACTACATAGAAATAAATAGAACATTCAGAAGGAAAAACAGATGAGCACAACAGCATTAAAAGTAACATATCAAATTTATTATATACTTAAAAGCAAAAGACCTTTATATGATTTTCATGACTTTATGTAAAGTTATTTATTATCTACTTTGTATATGGAAATGCTCATTTTATTTGGTATTTATTAAGATCAGATTAAAAACCTTCCCTGTTCTTTCCAGAAAAAAAGTATCAGTATGAATAGGTTAAGGGGACACAAAAGTACTGCCCTCTGAATTAAATGTGTCACAACTTGGCAGGCATTATCTGGGGCAGAATTATTAATCTCTCTCATAGTAGCTATTTTGGATTTTGAGCTTTACCATTTCTAGATGAAATCTTGGAGTGGGGTAGAGGGAAGGTGGCATAGAGTTGAAGAGAAATGTTTTTAAATGGTGTATAAAATTTGTTTTCCTCTTCAACAGAAATCTAAGACTAAGAAGGAAAAAAAAGAATGAGGTGACATTACATAGGATCTGACCAGTGTCATGTCAATCCCTAAACATTCATCAACAGCTTGCACTTGACACAAGTGATGAAGAATGAATTAACTCACTGTTTACTGTCTCCTGCAGAGAGGGCAGATTTTGTTCCTTCACAACAGAAAGAAGGATGTGAAAGAGATGGATGGGCACTCTATGATGCACCTGCAGGGGCGCTGTATGGGTGACAGGCCTCAGTGGCACCTGTCACAACATGGAGACTAGTCAGGAGGCATCAGCACTGGCACCAGGATCTCTCCACCTTGGGGTGGGCCTGGAGCAAAAAAAGACCCTGGGTGACGGACAGTCTGCAGTGGTCTTGTCCAGTTGTCCTCTTTGACACTTCAACCCTGACAAGAAGTTACATATCTTATTTACTTATTTGATTTGTGGGGATCCTAAGCTCCCACAAATAGATGTGACAAAGAATGAGGAAAATACATAGAGATAAAGACAGAGGCAGAGAGGGGGACAGGAGAAAGGGACAGAGGGAGGAGCGGGGAATGAGACTCACAGAGAAGGACAAGAGAGACAAGGATAGGAGAGACAGAGAGGAAGAGAAAGAGACAGAGATGAAGGAAGGGGGGAAGGAAAACAGGAAAGACAGAGAAGAGAAACAGACATATAAAGACAGAGAGATAGGGAAAAGGAGGGAGAGGAAGAGACGGAGAGAGAGGAAGAAAGAGAGACAGAGAGAGACACAAAGAGGAAAAGAGAGAAGTTGATGAAATAAAGGAAGAGAGAGAGGGAGGGAGACAAAGGACAGAGACAGAGACAAAGAAAATAAATGGTAAAAGGAAGAGAGGAGAGAAAGAGAAGAGAAACAAAGAGAGAAAGACAAGGAGACGGGAATAGGGAGGGAGAGGAAGAGACAGAGACACAAAGAGGAAAGGAGAGAGGGAGATGAAGAAAGGGAGAGGTGGAGAGGGAAAGAGAGAGGGAGAGAGAAAGACAGACAGACAGACAAACAGAGAGAGAGAGAAAGAGTGTGTGTGTTATTTCTTCTACTGTTTGCTCCTTTAACTATGGGGAAGGTTAATGCCTTGCTGCCAGGTTGCTGAAGGTTAATTGCTGCTGCTAGGGGGACTGCCCTAATTTGCACTGCCTTTTAATGACCTTCCTGTAAGCAAATGCCAGAAGAAACCTGCCTGCAGGTGTGCTGCATGGTCTAGAAGGAAGCAGCCCTATTAAGGAAAATATAAGATACTACATTACCTGATTTTAAAAGTGCCTCAGTGAAAAGTGGAGACTGATCGGTGGACTGATAGTCAGTCCAATGCTGTGATTGGGTTTCTCTCTTACAAACATTTTCAGAAGAGTTTTCAGTTATTGCCCAATTGTTCATTTCCTCTCCTCTTGAAGACCTGGCATTATCCATACTATGTTTCTCAAACAAAAATTCTCCCTTTGAGATTTAGACAAGAAAAACAAAGTGACAAATGACTTCCATTTCTCTACTCCAGGAGTTTCCCAGTTAGTTTAGTTATAAAGCCCAAGACTCTTACTTTTAGGGGTGTAGGTTTGAACCTCACATTGATCACTTTTCCATTTCAAACACTTCCCTTCATTAAATGCTGTAATATTCTGGAGGCAGCATGAATAGTGAAAAGAGTTCTGATTTTGGAATCATAGGAGCTATTTTCAAATCCTGACACCGACATAGTAAAATAGTAAACCTTGAGTAAGTCACTGAACTTATCTGAACCCCAGTTTTCTCATTCGTAAAGTGGAGAAAATGGAATAATTGAGCTCAATAGTCCCTCCTATCTCTAAAATCTATGATCCTATGACCCCAGATGCCTTGCTTGAATTTCCCCAATCTGTCAAAGAGGCACTGAAAAGTGCTTTATATCCTTGTTGGGGGAAAAGTTCTGTATGACATTAAATTAGAAACTGCTACTAACCATTACTGCTTAGATTAGCATCTTCTTTCTACCAGCAACATCCTGATGATTTCTTCAAGGAAAGTATCATCGCTTCAGAAGCTATACCATGTCATATTATTAAGAACCTGTGATAACTATTATAAACCTCATTGAGCTTACCATTTTTGCCTGTTGAACACTGCTTGTGAACTTTCCTTTAAATCATTTCTTGCTGCATGTCCTCATCAATTTAAAATGACCCATATTCTCAAACTTTAATAGGTTCTAAGCTCTCTGAGGGCAGCAACTCTGCTGTTTTTCATTTTTGCATCTTTAGTCTAGCATCAGTCACCTAAGAATTAAAACTAAATATCACACATAGTGAAATTAAGGAGTACATGATGGGTGACAGCAGGCCATAAAAAAATTACCAATGAGGAAGTTCCAAGAAGAACAGGCATAAAGGATTTCATCGAAGGACTATACAATAGGAAGGCAAGATGTGCTGGTCATATAATAAAGGCAAAGGGTAACAGGTGGAGAGCCAAAGAGGTCCACTGATTTGCTCACAATGTTATAAGAAAGTGAAGAAGGGGGGCGGCTAGGTGATGCAGTGAATAGAGCACCGACCCTGGAGTCAGGAGGACCAGAGTTCAAATCCAGCCTCAGACACTTAACACTTACTATCTGTGTGACTTTGGGCAGTCACTTAACCCCAATTGCCCAGCCCTTCCCCCTGCAAAAAAAAAAGTGAGGAAGGACTCTAGCACATCTTGGATATCTGTGGTAAATTTATGGGAGAACACGGACAAGAGTCACATGGATTAGCAGGCATGGCTGAGGTTGTTGATCTTTATCCCTGAAGGATACTTCCAAATTGATGAGATTGCAGATCCTAGCATAGTATGTTGATTTTTTTTTTTTTTGGTGGGAAGAGCAGTCTGAGGTACAGGGATAGCTTTGATTTCATTGGTATACGGGAACAACTAGAGTAGAAACTTTTTCCACAGAGTCGGATGGCCATGGATCTGTAATTTGAAGTCTTAGAGAGTAGCCTGGGGCATTGAGAGGTTAAATGATTTCCCCAACTACTAGTTGTCAAAGGCAGGTCTGGAACACAGGTCTTCGTTAATCTAAATTCAGGCCTTTATCTCCTAGGAGTTTCTCTTCACTCCACACTTTGGACTTTTAAAAATGTTTGTGAAATTGAATGGAATTGAATTACTCTCATACTCAGGGCCAATTTTATGATTAGGGAAATTAAGAAGGCAACTTATATACTACCATATGAGGGGATATCACAAAAAGCCTCCCAGAACCCTGTTGTCCCACAATTTTAGCTTCATTGTCCGAGTCTTGGAAACTTTCAGTTTTCTTTTTTGGGGGGATTTGGTCATTGACATATATGAAAAATGAATAGTTTCTGGAGTGATTGGAGTGAATAGATATTGGTGAAATTAGTCTGAATAGTCTGTATGGAGGAGGTAAGTTTAGAGAAGTATCTTAAGGAAGGGAGAGGCAGAGTAGAAAAGAGAGACAAGCCTCAGACACTTGATACACTTACTAGCCGTGTGACTTTGGGCAAGTCACTTAACCCCAATTGCCCTCCAAAAAGCAAAAAAAAAGAAAAGAGAGACAAGGCATATGTATTAAAAGGAATAAAATTTTGAAATCTTAGAAACAAGAGTGAGCAAGAAACATTAAGCACATGTGCTTAGACATTACAAAGAATGCAAACAGTGGAATAATAAAAGGAAGTAAACGGAAAGCCATTTGATCAAAGGCTATAAAGCAACATGGTACAGAGGAAAGAGTATTGAAGACAGAACGGATCTGGGCTCAAATCCCACCACAGGTGCTTAGTAGCTATGGCAGCAGGGTAAATATCTTGATTTTTCTGAGGATTCGTTTAAGTTCTAAGATGGAGAAAACACTATAATCCCTGGAGAACCTATCTCACAGAGTTGTTACAAGAATAAAAATGGATATACCATACTTCGTAAACATTATGATACTATGGAAAAGTCAAAATACGATGTAAATAATTATTAATGAAGAATGAATTGAATATGACACAAGAAACAACAGGGAGCCCTTGTAGGTACCTAAGCTGGGAAATGGCATGCCCAAAATGCCATTTAAGGAAATGAGCCTTATTGATGAATATAAGGGAGAGACTGGAAGAAGAAGGAGCTGTAAGCAAGAAAAGTCAGCTAGAAAACTACTACAGTGGTCCAGGTTTAGGGTGGTTAGATCCTGAACAGAGACTGCAGCCCTACAAATCCAGAGTTAGGAGTAGAACTAAGTACTCTGCTAGAGGGAAAAATTGGTGATCTACAGTTATGGCATAGTGGATAGAGTGCCAAGCCTAGAGGTAGGAAGACCTGAGTTCAAATCTGGCCACAGACAATAGCTATATGACCCTTGCAAAGTCACTTAACCCTGTTTGCTTCAAGTTTCCTCATCTGTAAAGTGAGCTAGAGAAGGAAATGGCAAACCACTTTAGTATCTTTGCCAAGAAAACCCCAAATAGGGTCACAAAGAGCCAGACGTAATTGAAACAACTGAACAACAACAAAGTTTATAGGCTAATTTAGGATAGGGAGTCAGGTGGACTTTGAGGTAGGAAGACTTCAGTTCCAAGTCCACCTTTGACTCTTACCAATTGTGTGACCTTGGACATATAATTTAACCTCTCCTTGTCTGTCAGATGAGCATGGAAATAGGAATAGTAACTAATGTACCTATAGACAGGGTTTTTGTTAGGCTCAAATAAGATAACTTCTTATCTTATTTGTAAAGATGTGATGCAAATTCTGAAGTTCTAAGTAAGTGGCAGTCATTGCTATCATCTAGGGATAGGGAGGAGTTCAAGTTGGCTATTGCCCTAAGAAAGTAAATGAGATGAGAAAATTTAATGCTGAGTGAGTAGTAGCAGTTAAGAATGAGTCTCATTTTCCAACTTTGAAAGTAACACCTTAACTTCTAGATTTCTGAAGGTGATTTATCTCTTCTGGCAAATGATAAATGGTATTGAATTTCTATGTTTGGACCCCATGAATGCTGATGGGTCCAAAATATCCTTTTAAATTCATTTTTAAAATTTCCTTGCCTCTCTTCCTCTTAGTCACCACCATAAGAAATGTTCTTCAGATCATGGGGAGTTCTAAGTGGATTGATTACTTGTTTTAAATAGCTCTTTCATTTCCTTTGGGGAAGGAATCATACTTTTAAGAAGGCCTGTTCTGAGGCATCATGGGAAATCGCTATTCAGGGCTCTGCTTACATTTTCAGCAGGAATATAAAATGAGACACCTACAGTACCTGAGCAGAGTTAGAATTTTCCTCCAAAGACAAAACTTTTGTTCTTTTATCAGCTTTCTGTGTATGGGTGACTGTGGGCGTGCTTGCACATATAGTTACGTCTACAAAGAAAGGCAACAGAGAGGGCCAAAAACATTGCAGAAGCAATGAAGGAGCAGAATGTGTCCTTGTAGGGAAATACGTCGTCAAAAGGGAATGGGATCTCAGTGGGATTAGCAACAAAGCAGATGGGAGTGAGGTGGGGAGGGGAGCTTCTTCACCTAGCTATGCAAGATTTAGGGGAGGTAAAACATCCCCTAACTAGGAACAAGAGAGTGTATGCTCAGATTGAAGAATTGACTATTCTCCAGGCTAAGGACAATGTGATTCACTGAAGACACCATCACATTTCCACAAAGTTAAGATTTTGTTGTATGAGTTGCAACACACATTCCCTTGGGAAACTTGACCCCAATACTCTAACAGCCTCAGAATAAAGTCTTTTTTCCTGGACATAACAAACTAAAGAATAGACCTGACCTTTGTTTGGCAGCTAGGTGGTTCAGTGGATAGAACACCAGATCTGGAATCAGGAAAACCTTAATTAGAATCTGGCCTCAGATACTTACCAGCTGTGTAAAACTTGGGCAAGTCACTTAACCCCAACTTGCCTCAGTTTCTTCAAATGTAAAATAAACCTCCCAGGATTATTGTGAAGATTAAATGAGACAATATTTGTAAGGTGTGTAATATAATGTCTGGTACATAGTAAGTGCTAAATAAATTCTATTATTATTATTATTTCTTCCAAACAACTTTACAATTAAAGTACTCAAGAATCTGAATAGACAACAAAGATGGTGGCCTTTAACCAAGGAATATGTGTGGAGAGGGCTGTTAATGTTCACACCCATAAAATGCAATCAAACTGGTCTACAGCGCGACTAAGGTCACCCTGAGAAGAAATAATCTTAGGTCACAGCAAGATTGGATATAAGAAAATCAATCCCAACTTTTGTATAATAGCAAGAACACCAGAAGAGGTCTCAGGAAATTGAGTTCTAGTCTCTGTCCTAATCCTCATACAACATTTAACAAGCATTCGATAGTACCCATACTATTCAAGGTACTTGGCTACACATTTGACATATACCGACAATTACAAGCCCTTGTCCTCAAGTAGCTTAAATTCTTGCTGTAACAAAAGCTTTGAACATTGGTTTCCTTACCTATTACATGACTAGAGTCTACTAAATCATCAAGAAGTCCTTCCAGCCTTGAAATTATGTGATGTTGGGAATGCGATTGTGATGAAATGACCAATAAAGGTCATGGAATCTGTCCCCAGACATACAGTATTCCATTTTCATTGATTTCTTCTGCTTTTGTATTACCTTCCCTTTTTAACACTTATCTCCCTCTTCATTCACCTTCCTGTCCAGCTGTCCCATTCCTACCGATAGTCCTGGAACTAGAAATATTTTGAATGGCCCAACCAAGTCTAGATGCACATGGGACAAGGAATGAGAATAAGGCTACTAAAAGAGGAAAGGGGAAATTGCTTGTGATAAACTCTTTCCAACCTCACAATTAAGTCTGAGGATAAACCTTGGGGTAAATAGGCCTGCAACACAGGACAGAGAGCCATGGAGGGAGACCTTTTTATTCTCCCACTTCCTTTGACAACCAAATTGGATATCATAATAGTTTTACAGAGCAGAAAAGAGTTAGGGAGATATTTGCTTCATGGAAATCCAATGTTACTTATGTTCAACAACTCCACGCAACTTTTTCATTTAACCTTGAGTGCTAATTATATAAGCCTCTACTGGGCTAACTGTGAGAGCCATCTTTGCCAGAGTTCAATTGGTTAGCAATAGCAGCCAGATCATCAGTTTAAAACTAGGAGGGCGTTAGAGGTCATAGTCCAACCAAGCCTACATTTTACAAATTAAAAAACTGACATCTAGAGAATTTAAGTTTCCCAAGGATCCTCAGGTCATAGAGCTGGTATTTGAACTCAGATCCTCTGACTTCAAACCCAGTACTCTTTCCACTGTACCCTACTGGTCATCACAGAATCCTCCCCAGTGGTGCTAACTCCACTTGGACAGTGGGGCAGCAGATGAGGTAAGAGAAGGGCATGAAGAGGGAAAATAGAAGGAGAGGGAACTCAGATGTTATTTCTTCTGGCTGCATCCTCCTGGCATAAATAACCAAGGAACTAAAAATCACCATACCCATGTTGACTTATACCATCCCTGCTTGTTGCCACCTCTCTATCTCCCTTTTCTTCCTCCCCCACCCCTCTATCACATGAGAAAAATGATTAAGGGACCATCAATACTAATATTGTTCCTTTCCATGGCTAAACACAGCTCCAGGCACAGGTAGAGATACAGGAGTTCTCATCATCAACCAACAACAATTTATTAAATGATTCTCATCTAACAAAATCCCTTCCCTTCCCAAACTTCTCAACCTTTCCCTTGTATCAGTGGGATGCAGTGAAAAGCTCACTGGCCTAAGAATCAGAAATTCTGAGTTTAGGACTCCCTTGTAATCTGGGGCAAGTACATGGCATGGTCAAGGAGTCATCCAAGGCTGGCTTTTTTTTTTTTTGGCAATATTCCATCCTGCCTTTCACAGGCTGGTAGGTGGAGCACTGGGATGGGAATCAGGAATATTCATCTTTCTGAGTTCAAATCTGACCTCAGACACTTAGTAGCTGTGCAACCCTGGACAAGTCACTTAACCCTGTTTGTCTCAGTTCCTCATCTAGAAAATGAGCTGGAGAAAGAAATGGCAAACCACTCCAGTATCTTTACCAAGAAAATGCCAAATGGGGTCATAAAGAGTTGGACACGATTGAATAAGAACAACAAAATCCTGCCTCTCACGATACTCAAAAAAAGGCATTTAGTATTATAGACCCCCTTACAGCAATCATTTCCTAGGCAGAAATTCCAGTGAAGTCAGTAACTGGAACAGGAGTTTTAACTCTCCCTGACACCGTTTTGCTTCTTCACACATCACAAAGTTGAATTTAGACGACTCCCATTTCTCAATTTTGGGTCTGAGTTTTACTTCCCTTTTCTTCTTTGAAAAAATCATAATGACTGCAACATTCCTTGAAAAGGTGAAAGAGGTCTAGACTACTAAGCTCCTTCTAAAGGAAAAAATATGAATTTATAGCTTTTGGGGGTTCTGCAAACCAGAAAATAATAGAGAAATCATGCATTCTGCAAGAATTCTCCTGAGTGTATTAAATTAAACTGACAGCATTGATACCCTGCTATTCATGTTGAAATAATTAGCAATTCTGAGGCTATTAATGGTGCATTGTATCACTATTTTAGAGTTGGTGGAATGAATGCAAAAACCTTTTGGTGACTTTTGCTCCTACTAAAATTTAATTAGCCTCCGTTACTGACCTCATGTTTTATGTAACAGTACACTCCAAAATGATCTCATAAAGAATGGAAGTTGGGGGGAAAAGTCTCTCCTCATAAAAAAAAAAAACTAGCATCACATAAAAGTTCTCTGAGTGATTTTTAACTACTTTTGTAAAGTATTCTTATAATTGCTAACATTACCTGTGGGACTGACTGACTTTGAATTTAATTGAAGTAAAAATGCGTCATTTTGACAAGGTCACTTCTGAAAGTGGAGCTGCATCACTTTGTGTTGCAGTTTGGATTTTTTTCTCCCTAAATTAACTATGATCTATAAAATTATCGATAAAGAATAATATCTTGGCCATCAAATATTAATAATGATTACAGGAGGGGAAAACTACCTTTAATGCACATAAAATTTATGGATAGCAATGATCTCTATTAAAACCTGGAAGGCTGGGACTATGTCATTTGTTAGGGGGGAGAAATGCAGTAGGGTACAATGAAAAGATTTCAGCTATAAAAGCTCCTATGTTTGACAGTTTTTCACTGCTGGAAGTTTAAATCTGAAGTTCTTAAGCAACTTCTAAAAACAGGAAGGTCTTAACAACAGAATCATAAGGCTATCTTCGTAAGCAACCTCATCCTCATTGATTAGTATTAGTCATCAAGTACTGGCATCTAATATTATTCTTTGCCTTAAATCCGGCTCGGTCTGCCTTCTGTAGCTAGAGCACCTTCCTTAATCATAGCACTTAATTATAGACTAGATTTAGAGCTCATAGAGACCTAAGAAGCCATCTTGTCTAACTTTCTCCTCCCCAGTCCATCCATTCTCCTCCTGGCCCAGTTCCTGATGTCTCTGGACTTCAACACCATGCCCTCTCTACTGTTGGCCCATCCCATCTCCATGCCTGGGACCTCCTTGGGTCCCAGGAATAGCCACCCCATATGCACCCAGTTGATAAACATCAGAAGATCAAATCCAGGTCTTTCAATGCCGAGCCCAGCACAATTCCTACTATCTCACATTGCTCTAATAATCTGTCATCTCTTACTCTTCCCAATCTTTCATCCCCATCATTTAATCATTTTCCAAGTCAGGTCAATTCTACCTTGTCTTCTTTTTGTCTTCTCTGTATTGTCTTCTCTTCATGCCCTGGCCCTGCCCAGGAGAAGGACCATTGTCACCTTCCTGGGCTAACCAAACCTCTGTCCAGGCTATTTGACTGGTCACACCCTTGGATGAGATGTGAGTCACCAATTCTATTCCTTCCAGTAACATGAAGAACCAAAGCTTTACCATCTGTCCCACCCTGTCTTTATACTCTGGGGACCTTACGACTTCCAAGGGCTTTCCATCTACCCTGATGCTGAACTTTTTTTATATTTGTTCTCACTTAATGATAGTGTGAGCTTGTTGAAAGTGAGCACTGTTTCTCTTTTCCTGTATCTCCAGAGTTTAGCTTAATAGTTGGAAAGCACATAGTAAAAACTTAAATACTTATTCATTTATTCCTTTGCATTACTAATGCATCTAGCTTAGGCTTATGTTACCTCTCAGCTGGACTCTCAAAACAGTCTCTCTGCTCCATTCTAAACTAATATTCTTAATGCATAGGTCTAGGTCTGATCACGTCCCTTTCCTGCTCATAAATCTTTGATGGTTTCCTATTGTATACCGAATTAAGTTGGAGGTAAATGCCTTATGGGGCACTTAAGTGGCACAGTGGATGAAGTGTAGGGCCTGGAGTCAGGAACATTCATCTCCCAAATCTAACCTCAAACACTAGCTGTGTGACCCTGGGCAAGTCACTTAAGCCTCAATTTCCTCATCTATCAAATGAGTTGGTAAAGGAAATGGCAAACCAAACCAATTGATCTTTGCCAAGAAAACCCCAAGTTTGGTCATGAGAGTAGGACATGTCTAAAAATGACTAAACAACAAAAGATGCCTAATGCTGGAAGTCAAAGACCTCCATGGTCTAGTTCCAACCTACCTTCCCAGTCTGATTTCACAATTCCTCCCCTCACATACTCAGTGCTTCAGCTAAACTCAACGTAATCATCATTCCCCCGGTCTTGCCCTGCCCTTTCTTGACTCCAGAGCATTTGCAAATGTAATTCTTCCCCTTTCTTGTAATAAATCCAAACCCCCAAGGCCTTATCCTTTACAACTCAGCTCCGGTGGCATCATCCGGGAAAATGCTATCAATCCTCCTCTCCTCGTTAGAAATGAGCCTGCTGTCTCTTTTCAAATCTCTTACGCTCTCTGAACCCTACTTTGTATTTAATCACATTCCAAATTCTTTTTTTTTATTATTAGTAGAATCTTTTACTCATATTCCAATATGTTTCCAGAAAAAAAAAACAAAAATTTTTTTCAAAAAAAAAATCTTCCCACCTACACACAGGAAGGAGGTTCAAAAGGAAAGGGGGGGTGGGGGTGCCTGTGCGTCCAACACCCCCCAGGTATAGTTTTGGCAGCAACAAGTGGGTGGGGGAATGGCCCCCCAAAAATGGTGAGGGAAATGGCGCGGAAGCCTTGGGGAAGAAGCGGGGACAGGAAAGGTCAGTATTGAGCGCGTTGAAGGTGGGAAGCCATTTCACATTTCTTGTTGATTATTCCCCCATGGATACCTTCTTTCCCCATCAGCAGGACTAGCGTCTTGGCAGTCATAGTAACAGTGAGGTTGAAGATGGGAGCACCCCCGGTGCTCTTCCTAAGAAGGTCCATGGTGTACTCTCCATCCAGCAGCGGCGAATCCCTGATCACCGAACATTTCTGGCCTCCAAGTGTCAGCCCGTTTACGAAGAAAGTTGAACGATCTTTGCCAACCAATACAGCTACTTCAGCTGGCGTGATATTGGCGAAGGTTTTGCCGGGTACGGCGGCCCAGACCGAGGGCAAGTGCTTATAGCCAACTATGGCCGCGTCCTGACAGGTCCCGTCCGCCATGAGGTTGTCGATGTAGGCGTTCCAACCCGCCATAGCGCTGGCGGTCTGGCTCTGCTGCTCCTGCGGGCAGCGGGTGGCGGAGAGCTTGGAACATGTGCTGCTGTCAGGACTCGCAGCTCCGTTCTCTCTGCTCCTTCGGCTCTGCTTCCTGCTCGTCCTGCTGCTCCTCCTCCCACATTCCAAATTCTACTAAAAGCCAACTGGGCCTGGAGTCAGGAAGACCTAAGTTCAAGTCAACTTTAGACACTTACACAGAGCAGGCACTTAATAAAGCCTTGTTGCCTTCCCCACCCCACTCCCATACAATCATTTGAATATATGACTCATCGACTGTATCTCCAACCCACTCATACCTCTTATAAGGATTTTAAGATCCTTAAGGTCAATGATATTTTTCATCTTTGTATTCCTAATACATAGCATGGTGCCTTGAATATAGAAGGATTTTACTAAATTTTTGTTGAATTGAATCAAAGTCAGAATTTGCACTCACAGCTTCTAACTCCAAGTTTCATGCTTTTTCCACTTAGTCACTGAGTCAAACTGAGGCCAGGAAATACTTTAATCTAGAAAGGTCAAGGTTATCCCCTGCATCCTGGGCCATGCATGGCCAGTCATCTTGACTTTTGTCTTGCTATTGGACTTTAATGACTAGAGGAGAGAATGAGGCTGACAACTTTGCTCATGTCTGCCTCCCTTAAATCCAATTCATGTACAAGTCAAAAAATCACCCTTGTGACTTCATTGATCCTCTTTTAGAAAGAGGGACAAACAACACAACCACCATCTTGCCCTTTTCTGTATTTCAGAAAGCAAATTACATAAATGTTGTTACTCTATATTTTTATTGATAGTAACAGGCCACTTTTCCATCATGATTTCTCAGTTTCTAGGTTCTGTCCTCCCTCTTTAGATAGTGAGACTTCCTTGCGTAGTGGAACTAGCACAGGAGGAAATTGGGTCTAAATCCTAGCTCCATCACTTATAAACCATGTTGCCCTGAACAAATTGCCTAATCCCATTCAGCCTCAGGTTCCTCATTCATAAAATGGGAATAATAATCCTTTCACTACAACCTCAAAATTGTTGTGAGAAAAAGTGCTTTAAAAACCTTAAAGCCCTAGCTATATAGTTGTGCTGTGTGGTCCTGTCCCTGTTGTGTCCTTGTTTGAGATTTTCTTGGCAAAGATACTGGAGTAGTTTGTCATTTCCTTCTCCATCTCATTTTATAGATGAGGAACTGGGGTAAACAGGGTTAAGTGACTTGCCCAGGGTCACACAGCTACTAAGTGTCTTTTCCGGATTCCAGGCATGGCATGCTAACCACTGTACTACCTGGCTGCCTGTATAAATGTGAGTGATTATTAAAGAAGGTTGCTGCTCAGCAAAACTTTCTGAGTGTCCTCACCCATGTAATCACAGCTGTTTCCCATGTGAGAAACACTAACTACGGATAAGAGTTATCACAGCTGAAACCCATTCATAGCAGCAAGTGAAGCAGATTTAGTGCCACATACCAGAGGTCAAAATGACAGTAGAACACTCACTGTACTGAGTCAAATTGTACAAAGGTCATTTAAATGGTACAAAGGTTATCCAACCAGGTTGGATGGTGTTTAAAGAGAAGTGAAGGTGTTGACTACTGCCTTGGAGAAGAATCAGATTATGAGCGGAAGAGGGGAAGGACCTCAGTAACCTTCCCAACTGCTAACAAAGAAGCCCAAGAGAGGCTCAAATCCCATGAGTCACCCACCAAAGAAAGGTCATAGTTTTTCAGCTCAAAAACCCTTTTCCCATAGTGGGGTGTTGGACTATCAACCAGTCTCCATTTCTCCAGGTGTTCACACCCAGCATCAATCAGGACCATTGTCCCACCCCTTGACCTTTATTCCAGGTTGAGTCTCGCCACTCCTTCTCCCTTCCCCCTATACCAGGCAGATCCCCCTTAGAGGCAGATGCTTCTATAAAACTCACCAGATGTTACTGATATGTGCTGCCTTCTCTTCCACTGAGGCCCCAGCAGACCAGACCTATTTTCTTCTTCCCTGAATGCCCCTCTGACTGTAAATATTTCTCCTCAATAAAATTGACTTGCTTTGCCTTCTTTCTACTAACTTCTGTCTTTTGCTGTGTTTTGCCTTGTCTTTACTCATGCTGTACCTTGGAATGCCAAATCTTACTCAAACTACATTAAGACAGAGAGGAACTGACCCAGATAAATGTTTTGGGTATTGGGGGATGAGGGAGTTCAGCTACAGTAGGTAGGTATCCTTGGAGATTTTCCCTTACATTGTGCATTTCTATGGTTCCTGGAACATTGATGTAGAAAGAGAGCCAGGGCACAGGAGGAGGAGGTGTGTGGATAATTGTCCTGTTATCTGTATCCCAACTCCAGGTCTTCTCTCTGATGACTGTGTTTAAGAGTAGGAAGTCTATTTCCAAGATGGATGAGTCCTAGGATGAGCCTAAGTTGGGTTCTATAAAGGTATGTGACCTAAGAATCAGGACCTGGGTTCAAATCCTATCACTTACCAAGTGTGTGGTCTTTGGCAAGTTATGTAGCCTCAGTTTTTTCATGAGGGGGATCAGACCAGATGATAGCTGAATTTATATAGTGCTTAAAGATTAGCAAAGACCTTTCCATATATTGTTTGATCTTAACAACACTGTGAGATAGATGCTATTATCATTCCCATTTTATAGATGGGGAAACTGAGACTCAGGGAGGCTAAGTGGCATGCCCCATTTACACAATTATTAAATGTCTGAGGCAAGATTTGAACTTGGATATTCCTGACTCTAAGTCTGGAGTCCTGATGACCCCTGTATCCCTTGCACTTCTAAATCTGTAATCCCAAGATAAGAAGATTCTCCTCCATTCCCCTAGAGGCATGTTTGAAAGCTCCACATGTCAAAATAGCCACCCAGTTTGCTGGTCTCTTGCCAGATGTCAGTGCCTGTTTGCCCACTTTGATCCTAGCACTACTATGCTGTCAAGATGTGTTTCTGAATCCCAGATGTGCCTCCCACCTGGAGATGTTATTTGCTTGATGTCTTGTGATATCTTCTTCGCCAACCCACCCCTTACTCCTGTCCCCTTACTAAATGACTACAGCTACAGCTTCAGACCAATGTGCCCTGATCAGGCTGGCCTGCCAGCATTGACGCCTCTACTATAGAGGTCTTTCAATTATAGTTTCTAATCTATCCAACACCCCAGCCACAGGAAATGTCAAACTGGGGGTGGAATTGAAAAAGGATATTCTCACTTCCTACTTTGCTCCCCACAATCAAGGAGCTGACCACCCCCAGAAGCTTCAGAGATAGCTGAGTTGCCACTGCCTCAAGTCAGTAAACGATAGACTTTTTTTTCTCCCCCAAACTCCCAAAAGTGCAGTCAGGAGAAGTGCTGTAAGTCTGGGCTACTCAACTAAAGCTCTCAAACCACACATGGCTCTTTTATTTGCAGCATATCACCCTTCAAGACTTGTAATTTCTGCATCAGAATATCATTACACCTGCCTCTGTGAGGCATACAGCAATAATATGGCTCGTTTAGCTAATGATGATTGCAAATGTGGTTCCAGAATCACATAACTGTGAGTTTCACTACAACATTTATATTTGGTGGTTACGTTGAGGGCAGTTTCCCACAACCTGCTCTTTCTTCTCTTATCTCGTTTTGGACTGCTTGGACTAGGTACACACAAGATACACCACATCCTTGTGGTGAAAATTCACTTCAGTAAATGTGGATTAAGTGCTTACTACGTGCCAGGCCCTGTGCTAAGCATTGGGGATACAACTAACAGTAAGAGACAGTCCCTTCCCTCAGGGAATGTACAATCAAAAGGGGGAAGACTACACACAAAAGGAAGGGGAGAGTGGGGTGGGGGTACCCTGTGTGGGCAGAGGCAATGCCAAGCAGTGCTGCCAATGGAAAACAGAGTTAACAAGAAGGTTGTAAACCCTCTATAAAAGAAGTCTTTGGGAAAGAATTCAGTGCTTCCCCCTTCAGCCCTCTAATTAGAGGAGACAGGCAACTTGAGGTGGGGATTGAGAAGGTTTAGATGGAGTATCCCAACCTGAGTCAATCTTCTGGGTGATAATATTTCAGGTGATCCATTTACGGCGGTGGGGAGGATGGTGGGGGAAGAAGCCATGGTCTTCTATGGAATCAAACCAAGTGGAGCTGCAGATGGAAAATGGAGTAGAAATATAGAAAAAAATGGAGTTAAATGGAAATTATGCTGGATTTGGAGCCAGAGGACGTGGTTCAGAATTCCAGCTCTGTCACTTAACTGTCTATGTGACATAAGACATATTACTTTGTCTCTTGGACGCTCAGATTCCTCAACTATAACAAGTTAGAAACCCAAGACCCTTAACCTTTTTTGTGTCATGGCTCTCTTTGGCAGTTTGGTGAAGCTTATAGATCCCTTCTCATACTTTTGTTGTTGTGGTTGCTGTTGCTGTTCAGTCATATGCCGTTGTGTTCTAATCTTTGCAATCCACTTTTTGGGGTTTTCTTAGCAAAGATTCTGGAGTGGTTTCCTTCTCTAGTTCATTTTACAGATTAAAAAATGAGCCAAATGACTTGCCCAGGGTCACACAGTTAGTAAATATCTGAGGTCAAATTTGAACTCACATCTTCCTGACTTTAGATTCAGTATTCTATCCACTGTTCCACTTATCTGTTTCTTCTCATATAATGTTTTTAAAGCATAAAATAAAATAAATACAGTTACAAAGGAAGTCAATTATTTTGCAATAAAGATGTCATTTTCCCAACCAAGTCCACAGACCCCCTTGAAATCTATCTTCACACCCCTTGGTAATACATGGACCCCAACGTAAAAACTCCTGTAAATTGTATCTGAGGTTGATTCCAACTCTAAATCTCTGATGCTCAGATATTTCTAAGAGTCTCTTTTCTGTATTCAAGATGGAAAAAGAACCGATTGATTGTCTGCAGTTGATGTGGCATTATGTTCAGGCAACAGCTTTTATAGACTGTCCTCTGTATGTTGAGTACCGTATTAAGTACCATGATGACACATGAAAGAAACGAAAACATTTTCTCTACTCTTATGAAACTGAGGGGACAGGATAGATGCATATGAAACAGCTGAACCTAAAGCAGTATAACTAAGCCATTCATAATTCAACAAACAAATGTAAGTGCCTACTGTATACATTAACCATGCCAAGTACTGGAGTGGAGAAAAAGATGTGAGGCATGCTTCCTGTTCTAAAGTAACCTAAATCTAGTCAGAGTGATGAAATGTTCACAATTATTATATGAAATATTTTAAATCCCTAGGACAACTACAAAGTTCTATGAGGGCAGAAGTCTATTCACCTAGGGAAGAATGGAAAAAGTTTTATGGTAGAAACAGAAGACAATCCAAGCACTGGAAGATGGG
This sequence comes from Pseudochirops cupreus, assembly GCA_028627135.1. Classification (NCBI taxonomy): domain Eukaryota; kingdom Metazoa; phylum Chordata; class Mammalia; order Diprotodontia; family Pseudocheiridae; genus Pseudochirops; species Pseudochirops cupreus. Next base: position 397,040,896 of record CM053582.1, on the reverse strand, counting down.
TAAGATGCCAATAGGTAGAGACAATCTATGAGAGTATTCTAGGCATGGGGAAAAGTGTCAGCAAAGATGAGGGGCAGAAAAATACAGGATGTGTTCTAGGAATATTAAGTTGACCAGTTTGACATGCATGATAGAAAGTAGTATGGAATGGTAGATTGGAGTCAGTCAGTTGATAAGCATTTATTAAGCACCTATTACTATGTGTCAGACACTGTGCTAAGCACTAGGGATACAAAAAAAGGCAAAAGAGAGAACCTGCCTTAGAGGAGCTCACAACTTACTAGGAGAGACAACATGCAAAAAATTATATATAAAGATCAGTATACAAACAAAAGCAAAAAGTTTTAACTTTATTCAATCTCTGGAAGCCTTTGGACATTGGGGGCAATGGAGTTTTAGGATTGAGGATCACACTTGTCTATTAAGATTAATCTGGAAATTAAATGTAGAATGACCTAGAAGGAGACAAGAGCAGATATGGGGAAACCAGGTATGGATATATTGCCAGAGACCATGGAAGAGATAATGAGGGCTAAAATAGGTGGTGACAGTAGGAATAATAAGGTTGTGACAGATATAAGAAATATTGCAGAGATAGCATTGACAGGAATTGGTGACTTATTGGGCATGTGGGAAGAGGTAGAGGGAAGAGTTAACGATGTCCGAGTTTATGAGCATGAAAAACTAGGAAGACCAATTTAGGGAAAACAGAAATAAAAGTTTATGAAGAAAAATGATGAGCTCTGCTTTTGACATGCTAAATTTGATGGTTTGTGGGACCACAAATCTACTAGCTATTTGGAAATGTGAGTCTAACGCTTAGGAGAAAGGTCAGTGCTGGAGACATAGATTTGGGAGCTGTCTGAATAGAGGTGATAGCTGGAACTGTGGGAGTAGATACAACTGCCAAGGGAGAGGGCCAAGAATAGAAGGCATATAAAAAGAGAAGGAACGAGAGCCAAAAGCAGAGCTTTGGGAAGGCAAGAGACTCATGTACTAAAAGACATTTCTAAGAAGGAATTAACAGAGCTCAAGAATATTAAAAAAAAATCATCTTTCATGTAACCTATGTTGTTGTTGCTCTTGTTCTCATTCACTTAGTGATGAACTTTTGTTGTTTGTCCTTCGCTCTTGAAGAGGACCATCACCTCAGGAACATGATGCAAGTGAACTGGGTTTAAGTGAGGTAGGGTTGTGCAAAGTCACCAGCCTCACTTTCTCCTCTGGAGCTATCTGGGTTCAGTGGCAAGATATAGATCAGGACAACTGGAGATGGCCCTGGATGCAGTGGGAGACCTTGGCCTTTTTAAGTTAAGGTCTTTCCATAGGGATGAACTAGATTTGAGAAAAAGGAGGGCAACCAAGATAGGGAAAGTTCTTGAGTCTCTAACATAATGTGTGAAAGAATAAGAGATACTTAGACTGAAGACAGGAAGACTGAGGAGGGGTATGGGAGGAAGGGAAATAAGAGAGCTGTGTTCAGATATCTGAAGGGTTTCCAAGAGTGATTAGACTTGTTCTGTTTTGGCCCCAGAGGGCAGAACTAGGAGCAAAGTGTGGAAACTGCAAAGATGCAAATTTAGAAAATGCTTCCTAATAATGAGAGTTACCTATAAGTGGCATGGGCTGCCTCAGTATGTGGCATATTCCTTCCAAATGGTGCATTTAAGCAGAAGATAGATGACTCTTTGTTGGATATGTTGTAGTGGTGATTCCTATTCAGGAGTAGGCTGGGCGTGATTGCCACTGAGGTCCCTTCCAGATCCTTAGTTCTGGGAGCCAGTGATTCTGTGAAAAAAAAGATGAAAATAACTAGGTTTCAAATGTGGGCAACCCACGAGCCGTAATTGTAGATAAAGAGCAGTAATGCACAAAAATGGTAGATAAAGACTGACAGAATTTGGAAGGAAATGATGAGCTCAGTTTTGGCCATGTAGCTAGGTGTCAAAAAGGGTAGAGCATGAGAGTTGGAAGCAGGAAGACTTGAATTCACATGCTGCCTTAGATATAAGCTGAGTGACCCTGTACAAGTCACTTACTCTCTCTCAGACTCAGTTTCCTACATATCGGAGTTAATAATAGCATCTACTTCTCAGGGTTGTTCTGAGGATCAAATAAAATAAAGTATATGAAGTGATTTACAAGTTTCAACCTGCTATATAATGCTTTTAGTAGTATTTTGTGAAATTTGGGGGGTTAGTGGGAGAAACAAGTAGAGATATTCTATGCACATTTTGGGTCCTATAGGGTGAAAGTTCTGGGAAGAAAATTAGTTTTGGAAGTCACTCAAATTCAAGGAAAGTTTGAACCATGCTAACAAGTTTGTAAGCATAAGTGTAGAGGTGAATGAATGAATCTTTGAACTCAGTTAAATGGGAAGACTTCTATGAAATGATACTGAGTGAAGACAATTGTATCAGCAAGCACCCTGGCATACCCAGGGTGGCTGCTAGCACAGGTTCTTAGATCTGCTTTTCTAAAGGAAAGCAACTCAAAATGGGTTAACAATCTCACTTTAATCAATCAAATGCATATCATTCACCTAGTTCAGGGGGAAGTCAGCACTCTGAACTTCAGAGAATGCAAACAGAAGTTACAAGCAGACAGAGAAACAGATCATCAGACGGGCTTCCAAACCGTCTGACCATTAATTACATCAGTTACCTAGTCAGTTACCAGAGAGGGAAGCACCAACATCTGGGTTTTTCAAAGCCGGGGGGCTCAGCAGCTTCCCAGAGTCTCCTTTGGCCAAATCACACAACTCTCCTCAAAGGGAGCCCCAAAGCAAAACCTCACATCAGGGCATATATATAGTCTTCTCCTGGCTGGGAAAATGTCACAGCCCTCTTGACTCACTGTCCAATCTCAAAGCTACAAGGCGCCGGCATTCCTGAAAAACAAGCCTCCCGCCACAGGTTCCACGTGACCACATTCAGCCTATTAAGGGGCAGAGTATCCTTTCAAATCAGGGAAGGTTCTCAGAGTCACGTAGCCACTTTAGCAAAGGGCCAAGGGGCAGAGAAGATCTTCAGATTCCCGTAACAAGAATAGAGGCAAAATAATTTTATATATAGATATAGATATAGATATATGTGAAATTTTCTTTGATGAAGTAAATACAGGAATCACTAAGAGACAAAAAAACTTTAGTCAAATACAATTTTCAATGTTAATACTATACTGTTAAAGTTAAAGGACCTTGCTTTACTTTCTGTTAACAATCTTACAGTATTTGGGTGGGAAGAGAACACACTTTTAATGGTGTTTCTTATAGTGTTTTCTGGAAGTGTCTCATGTATTAAAGCAAATGTAAAAGATCACTTAGAAACAGAAGGTGGATAACTGAAGGTTAAAATAATCATAATGATTTCCTCAGGACAAAAATAAATTGATTACATTGTTAAGATCATAACTCAATATTAGTTATATAAAGATATGTCCCTAACTACGATATCAAGACTATGACCTACTTGAGGTATACAGAACTTGATCCATGCCTTCCATATTTTACTTGTTTCCTCTTTAAAATCACATTGTGCTTTTGCTTCTCCCTTCCTTTGCTGAAAGATATGGTGCTTTGATATGTGTGGATAAAATCCTGTCCTAGGTTTAAAGAGAATTGGGTTCTTCCAGAATACAACTTGCTACCTGGTCTTGAACTAGTCACTTAACCAATTTGAGAATCATTTATGCCATTCTTAAGTAAGGAAAAACCATTCCCCTCACCAAGAATCTCTTTAATAACAGTGTGTATAGGATTGCCCTTGTCCTCTAGAAACTTACATTCTAAAAGAAAATAAAGATAAATATTGATTATTGGGATATATGGGCAATTTAAAAATTATCCCACCTTAAATCTTCTTGATATTTACTAATGTCCTCCATCAATGCTTCATTGGAGCCTGAAGGTGACTTCTAGGCTCTCAATTTTTTCAGTTCATAGCAATTATCAAGGTTTTGAGTATAGGTCCAACATCTCACTCACTTAGGCTAGTAAATGGCATGCTCTATAGCTCTGCTTGATTTCAAATCAATGGAACAAGATGCTCCTCCCAGGATAACTGATTGCTCCAAATCTCATCACCATAACCCAGCTTGGGATATATAACTTCTTCCTACCACCCTCAACCTCCTCTCCCCTCTGATATGATAGCTGGGAGGTGGAACAGTAAACTCCTCCCAAAGCTTTCCTTTATAAAGGGCAGTATTTGGGTTTTTCAGCTTACTCCAGTTTCTATCTGCAGCTCTGCTTGTCTCTCCCCAGCACTTTCCAGCCTCCTTTTATGTGTTGTCTTCTATCATTAGAATGTAAACTCCCTGTGGGTAAGGACTGTTTTTTTTTTTCTTGTTTGTAACTTTAGCCCTAGCACAGTGCCTGGCACAGAAAAAATGCTTAATACATGTTTATTGCATTGAATTGAGGTCATCCTCAGGAGATGGGGAGTGGGGGAGACATGGAGCCCCTGAAACAGATGAAACAAACTACTAATATATAGAGGAAATTGTGATTTTGTGATCTACATTCATGAAAGAAGCATCTACATGGCTTGGTCCTTGAAGTACTAAAGCAGGCTGCAAAAAGACATCCTAGAAAAGGTAGATTTTCCAGTAGACTTTATTTCTACTATATTAATAAGCA
>CM053582.1:396963840-397035757 GCA_028627135.1 Pseudochirops cupreus | reverse complement strand
AAGTGTTAAGTATCTGAGGCTGGATTTGAACTCAGGTCCTCCTGACTCCAGGGCCGGTGCTCTATTCACTGCGACACCTAGCCACCCCTAAGTTGACTTTTAGTATCTATCTTTCCATACATAAAGACATGATGCTTTAATATGGATATATATGTGTATATACATGTCTGTGTGTACATATATATGTATATATATATATGTGCATGTATATGTATTTGTTTAGGTACATACAGACACATAAATAAAATATTGCCCTGGGATAAAAGAGAATTGGGCTTAGAACACCCTCATTTCACCTGTATAATAAGGGTGTTGAAAACCAGAATGTGATTTGCTACATGGTCATAAGTAAATCACTTAACCCATCTGAACTTGACTTTTTCCATTCCCAAATAAGGAATAATGCTATCTGTTCTTCATTCCCTAGAGTAGTTAATGTTTCAAAATATTCTAAACTCTTAAGAAAAAGTTACATGAGGTAAATTAATGATTGACCCCTGAAAAACAAATGATTTTTTTTTTAAATCATACACAGAGAAAAAGAAAATCCAACTGTTCTTCCTTTGTAGGCATGGCATTCCATTCTCCCTTAAAGTTTTCCATAGAGACTGAGAAGTCTCTGTGTCTGAGCTATTAGGCAGTCTAGCATAGATTAGAAAACCAAAAGATAAGATGGGGCACCCCAGTCGGGGAAATGGCATAGAAAAGAATGTTCCAGCATTTAGCTAAGACATGCCAACTGGGATATTGAGAAGCTACATGTTACTTTAGGATCATGTTAATTTGTTACTGTGTTACATCATTCCTGCTTTTGTTCAATATTATCTAAGTACACTGAACATTCAATGATACCTCACATTATCAGGTGGGCTTGGTCCCAAATGGATAAATGATTTTGTAGGACAGGAAACAAATTAGGAAGCACTGTCGGAATATTTAAAATCACCTTTTGGACTGCACCATTTAGAGACTATTCTCTCAGACTAAGCAAATGAAACAGAGAAATATATAAAAATAATACCTAAATGTTACATGTCCTCCTATTTAAGATTTAAATATAGGTTCAGCAAGCATTTATTAAATGGCAACCATATTCTAGGCACTGTGGTAGGTTCTTTGGTTACAAAGATAAAAATAAAACCAGTTCCTGCCAGGGCTGCTGGTAAATGTATAACAACTGGCACTCACCTCCCAAAAAAGTGTACCCAAGAAATACTTTTCAGTTCAATCAAATTATTACCATTTTCCCTTTTGTTCTATAGACTAGACAATAAGACAATAAATTAAACTATGATTTGTAGTGTTTCTCAATTTCCAGGGAGTAAATGATCACACTGAAAATTTAACAATGGGCTTGCCAACTTTTGAATGAACTGCCTCCAGCACGGTCCAGAACCCTAACCTTAGGAAGTTTACAATCTACTTGGGGCAGTGGTGGGAGAGGGTAATTAATTAGTCAGCAGCTATTTATTAAACACTTGTTTAGCTAGGCACTGTGCTAAGCCCCAGGATACAGTTAACTTTCCCTCTCCTCAGGAGAGTCACAATTCAATGGGGGTTGGGGAGCTGGGCAGGATGGACCACGTGTGCATAGTTAATAAAGACAAGTCATATAAAATTATATAAAAATAAACACAAGATCATTGATGCAGGGTAGTTTTTTAAAACATTTTATTTTCTTCCCAATTACATGTAAAGACAATTTTTAACTTTTTAAAAAAATTTTTGAGTCCAAATTTCCTCCCTCCCTTCCTTCACCCCTTCCTCAGACAACAAGCAATTTTATATAGGTTCTACATGTTCTACAGCTACATTTATATAGGTTCTACATCATGCAAAACATGTTACCATATTAGTCATTTTGTAAAAGACTATACAGACCAAAATGAAAAAACCTACCCCCCCAGAAAGTAAAGTGAAAAATAGCACACTTCAGATTTGCGTTCATACTCTTATCAGTTCTTTATCTAGGTATGCAGAGCATTTTTCATCAAAGTCCTTTGAAATTATCTTGGATCATTGTATTACTAAGAATAGCTAAGTCATTCACCATTGATCACTATATAATATTGCTGTTAATGTGTACAATCTTCTCCTGGTTCTGCTCACTTCACTTTGTAACAATTCTTCTAAGTCTTTCCACGTTTTTCTGAAATCAGCCTGCTTGCCATTCCTTATAGCACAATAGTATTCCATTACAATCATATACCACAACTTGTTCAGCCATTCCCCTATTCAGGGGCATCCTGAGGAGCAGATTTTTAAGATCTTTCCATCAGAATAGGTAGTGAGATTTTTTTTTCTTTGATGGGCATGTAAGATCCTAATGAAACCCAGTAAAATTTGAAATAGGATCATAAATTTTAGAAATCTGTTTAGATTGACAGTTAATAACTAAAATATGTGAACTGCCCAGAAATGGGGATCATTTTGTATTTTAATCTGTTTCATGGGTCATCATGGCCAGAGAATTCATTACCTAGCTAAGTATAAAGAATCTCATCTCCAGCTATTTGGCCACTAGATGATGAATTCTCCTTGGAAAGAAGATAAAATTTGTCCCTAAGTTCATACCAGAAACGTCTCCAGCTTGAGTAAAATCTGTTTAAACCAGGGATCTCCTGGCAGATCCTTCAAGAAGACAGATTATCTTCACACTATGATAAGAGTAGAATGTTGACATATCTTCATAAAATCTACACTTTTGCACACAAAAAGGTGCAATCAATAGACCCAAGTGTGGAAAACACTCTTCTTTCCTTTTCCCACGCAAATTTTAGAGGATTTTTAACTGACCTCCTTGTGACGGTAGCCCTAGCCAAATCTCAGCCTCTAACATCATTGCCAAATAAGGTCTCTTAGAGGTTTTCGAGGTGGCTTAATTGACACCGTGGCCCGGTGGAAATCCAAAATCCAGCAGGAGAGAGACAACAACAATAACAACCAAAACAAAACAAAAAAGAAATTCCCACAGTGATCTGTGCACCCAAGATCCCTAAGTTTTCCACAGCATCTTAATGAAAGTCAAAGGTCACTGCTAAGTACCCTTGTGAAACAGTGAGAAGCAAGATCCTGTTTCCATTTTCATGCACCTCATGTTTATGTTTTTTGTTCTGCAGGGAAAAGGCTGAGACAATTCCACTTATGAGGAGTCCAGAAAAATACACTGGATATAGTAGCTAGAGGAAAAAAAATATGTGTGCTCCCTGGGACTAAGGTGAATCTCAGTTCAAAAAAATCAGGATTATTAAAAAAAAAATTCATGATCACTGAATCGTCTTGCCTAGGCTCTGGTCTAAAATTAAAGTGTATCGTGAAAATAAAGGCTATTGTTTTTCTTCTGACCCTTACCCTTTCCACCCACACACCTTCAGAGATGACTACTCTTTAGGTTTAAATTTAGCCAATTATGTAATAATTTTGAGCATACTCCAACATCCCTTTCAAACAACTTGTCATTTCTGACCCTCCTATCACACTGATTTCTTGTTTTGCTTATCTCTGGAACCGGAGATTAGACTTTATCAGTAACTAAAATTTACCTATTTAACTGGCTACCTATTTCAGTGGAAAATTGTTTTTCTCTTTACATCAATACTCCTCCCTTAGGATAAAAACAGAAATGTATGATAGCCAACATCCCCCCTCCCTTCAGTCCAACCCACCATTCAGCCCCTATCCTTTCCTCTCCCTCTGAACCTTTGAAACCAAACTCCAAACCACCTTTTATGAAGGTTCTGACCTTATCTTTTTTAGATAACTCCAGCTTCTGGTTTCTAGGCAGGACCAAACTGGAAATCCTGAAACAACATGAGTACATTTGTCCTAGGGGGAAATCCAGTAAGAATCGGAAATGCCACAAATATTGGTATTTGATTCCGGCTTTGGAAAATGCTTGGCCATCCCTAGTTGAATTAAAGAAGAGTCATAGGATAACAGATAGGAAGTTGAAAAGAACATTGGACATCTAGTCCAACCTTCTAATTTTACAATGAGGAAACTGAAGCCTGGAGAGGATAAGGGACTTTTTGTACAATATCACACAATGAGTATCAGTCAGGATTTGAACCTAGATCCCCTCACTATAAATCTGGTACTTTTTCCCACTACACTGATGCTCAAACATCCCTTGTAGTTAGATCAAGAGCTATATACTAATACCAATCTCTCCCTGAAGATAGGGATCTTTCTGATTTACCCCTGCAGATGAAATGAAGCATAGGTCCCGAGATATCTATCTATCTATCTATCTATCTATCTATCTATCTATCTATCCATCTATCTAGTATTGTCTATGAAGTCTGTACTCACAGCTTGAAACAGAAGGGATCTCTAAGAATTCAGATGCAACACCTCTCTCCAGGTAATCAGAGAAATGACTGGCAAATAAACTTTGAGTTGTTATTGTAATGGGAATTGCACTGTGAAAAAGAAGAGGTCCATGTGTACCCTATGAAATTAGTTCAGAGTCAAAAGACCTCAGTTAAAATTCCAGCTCTGGTAGTCCTGGCTGTGTGACCAAGAGGTAATCACTTAAATTATTGTGCCTCAGTTTACTCATCTGTAAAATGATAATGCTGAATTAGACATCTATGGTACATTCTGGTTCTAAGTCCTATCATTTTGCTTTAACCACTAAAGCTTTGTTTTATTGCTGAGGTTGGGTGGGTAGGACTGTATGTATGTGTGTGTGTGTGTGTGTGTGTGTGTGTGTAACCACCTCCCATATTTTTCAGATGAACAGTTAGCTAGACACATTTCCTCCAATTTGAAGTTGATTGTTTGAACCCAATCATATGACTTTACATTTATTTCTGTTCAATTTCAGCATATTGTTCTCTAGCTTGATAAGATTTTATTCAATTCTGGTTCTATGTTCCTATGTATTAGATATTCTTCCAAACTCTTGTGTCATCTACAAATGTCATCTCTTCAGATATCTCTTTCACTGTGTCTGCCTAGATTTCTCCATTCTCCAATTAACTTTTTTTTTTGCCATTGTAATAACACAATTTATCTAATATAAGAAGTAAGAAGATGGTTCAGTGGATAGAGTGCCAGACTGAGAGTCAGGAGGACCAGAGTTCAAATTGGATGCCACATACACACACACTTAGCTATGTGACCCTGAGGAAGTCACTTAATTTATCTGTCTTAGTTTCCTCATCTGTAAAATGGAGGTATTAATAATGGCACCTATCTGCCAGGGTTATTGTGAAGATCAAATAAGATAATATTTATAAAAGGCCTAGCACATAGTAGGAGCTTAATAAATGTTGGTTTTCTTTCTTCCAATCTACAATGTGTCAAAATTGGTTGTTAAGGTCACTCAAAGTTTTTTAAAAATTGTCATGAAAGCAGGGTTTATAAAAACTTTTCTTTGTATAGTAGAATGCAAACTGTTGAAGAGCAGAGACTGTCTCACTTTTTGCATTTGTATCACCAACACACAACACAGTGCCTGGTATGTAGTAGATACATAGTAGTATATATATGTGTATATATAGATATATATGTAGAGTCACAAGTCACAAAATCCTTGTCTTTACTAAAAAGAAACATTTCATAGAGTAGGTTTGAAGTGGCATTAAAATGCAGGGCTAGCTTCTACATGACTTTTGTTTGTCATAAGACTAAACAAGGAGATCTGATGGATCTCTAATGCTTTTAGAATAAAAGATAAACTCCTTTGAAAATATAATCTTTCACAGTCTAGCCGCAGCCTATCTTTGCAGGCCAATTACATGTTACATCCCATCTCCCAGCCTCCTGAACATACACTCTACAATATAAACAAATTAGCTGTTCCTTCTGCACAGTTTCATCTCCCACGTTGATTCCTTTGCATTCTGTCCATCATGCCTAGAATATTCTTCCTCTCTCCCTTTTACCTCTTGTGACCTCCAGCTCTGTTCAAGTCTCATCTCAAGTTCCATCTCCTTCCAGAGACCTTTCTGATTTCCCTCAGTTTCTAGTTCCTTCCATGCCACCAAAATTACTTCCTAGATATTCCTTAAAAAGTAAGCCAATTTTTTCTACATTATAGAGTGTATGGGAGGAGGCATGGGATGTAAAGTGTAATCAGAGATCCATCAGACCTCCTTGTATCTTATTGATCTACAAACATATTGCATAACCCTGTAGAATAAAAGCTTGAAGGCAGGGACTGTTTTTTGTTTGTTTGTTTGGGTTTTTTTTTTAATTTAAATCACCAACTCCTAATAAAGTACCTGGAACATAGTAATAGTTAATAAGTTCTCCCTTGATTGTTTGATTAATCGAAAAAAATTTCCTTAGTGATCAGGTTGCTTCTTTTCAAGTTGTCTGAGATTCAGGCAAAAAAAAAACCCAACAAAAACACCATACTTATATCACACACACATACACACACACACACACACACACACACACACGCACACACGCACACACACGCACACACGCACACACACGGAGTTTTTCCCCTTTGTGAAGGGATGAGCCAATTCCTAACCTTTGTCCCTAACATTTGTTTTCTTTAAAAATGTACCTGACTTCAAAATTTTGAACTGAGATTCTTCTACAAGGATGAAGGTGATGAGTAAGGTCATCATTTGAGAGCAATAAATCAAGTATAGCAGGAATGTCTAAGATTAAACACATACAATAGAACTAAATCCTTCTTTCAGGTTTTAAAACAAGTGGGATCTCATCCTAATACATGCATGGTTTTCAATCTAGTGACTATCCCATGATTTAAGAGAGTTAAGCCAAGGTAATCTGGGGTCTTTTAATAAAAAATAAAGCCTAAAGTTCTCTTTCTCTTTAAGGTCTTTGCCTTTCAGTCACTGAAAACAAGAAAAAGCAGTTTGAGAGCATACTCCACTGTTTACTAGAAGAAATTAATGAGGAAGATCCAAGGACATATTTTGTGGCACTAAAAAGGAAAAAAGAAAGGACAGGAAAGGGACAAGGGGATTAGCTGAATAGTGTCCCCATGATTGGTTGCCTGTAATTTCTACACCAAGAGCAAATATATAACTGAGTAGAGAAGGTCAAAACCAAGTTGGGTGATCTGTCTAGACCAAAAAACTTGGAAGTATGGTCTGAGAACTTTGTGGCTTTGTTTTCCATGCTGAAGAATATAAACAAAGTTATTTTTATCACCTTCTAGACAATTTCCCTTTCCAAACAACATTTATCAGTCAAGTTGGGCATCTAGAATCTGCTGAGAAAATCAGTAGAAGCAACCTTCCACATGTAGGTTTGAGTTACTCCCAGGCCAGGATCTTTTGGCCCAGCAGTGAGTGAATTAGCGTGCCTAGAGACGCAAGCTGAGGCTGGGAAGTTAGACTTGATCAATGCAGTACCGTTGGCAAGACTGTCCAGTTTTCAAACCTGTAATTATACTGAGGGCTTGGCTTGCTGCTTTCACTGTCTCAGGAGGTAAAGAATCAGATAGAACAAAGGGTAGAAGAAAACCCACAAATCACTTGAAGTTTCATGTTTTGAACTCTCCCTCCCCACCCCCACTCTCTTTTTTTTTTGTTCTTTTGGAAGGACAGAATACACAGTTAACAGCAAAGTAATCATTAATGTTGGCTTCCTTGAAAACTAACAGACATTTAAAAACAGTTGTTGGATTTGACCACCCTAACCCCAGAGTGCTACGAAAAACATTCCTCCAGCAAAATGGTAATACTAGCTTTATGTGAGGAGCAGGTTGTTGTTGGTTGTTGTTTTTCCTGGGCATTTCTAAATTGAAAAACAAAAAAAGCAAAATCTTTAAGTGCATTTAGAATTAATTAGTAGCCACCAAAACCAAAGTTTCATTAAAACTCATCCATCACTACATTAGTCAGCTGCCTTGAAGTCAGTTGTTTTTATGGTGCACAGATGGACACATAACCATTGAGCTAAGTATGTGGACTCTATTGTAGATGTAAATGGAAAGAATAAACTTTGAGATAGGGGACAAATCCCTGAGGATGACAAATGAGCCCATTCTACCTTAAGCAAATTAGAGGAGTTTGGAATGAAATCAGTTAGATTTGTGCTCTTCTCACCAGCTAAAAGAATAAAAAAAAAGCGTAGCGTAGACACCTTTTATACATTGTCTTAGCATATATCTCCCTTACTAGTTGCCTGTCATGGATAATGGAGTGAGTTAGCCTTCCACTCAAACGCTCTCCTCTCATTTCATTCTGAAAATGACATGGCTTTTTAAAAATTGCACCTTAATGATGGGGTGAAAAAAGGTACGTACCAGGTCCCTGCTTCTAGGAGCACATTTCCTACCCCCACCTCCCTTAGCCCATTAAAAAGTCACCAGATCTTTTTTTAAAAAATGTATTGGATTTGAGGTCCTGGGGGAACCCACCAGATTTAAACTGTGAAAATAGGACTTGACTCTACTGGGGCATTTTAATCCCAAACATTCCTATTGTGCTTGATTAATTGCTCTCTAAGGGTAGGCTTAACTTTAGAGTGGAAAGTTACCTATTCCACTAATATCTGTAATGGTCTCTCTTAGTATTATGTTTAAATTGGTTGGGATCAGAATGTGTGTATTTGCACACATGTGCCTTTTTTTTCCCTCCAGAGAAAAGGAAGCTCCTAAATGTACTTTCAGATGGCACAGGGTATGGGAAACAAGGTACTCTTCTGTTTGTTATTAAAAGTTGTCCTCTAAACTATACATATTAAACATCTGGCCAATTAACTGCCTTCCTTTCTCTGCAAAGACAGTTCAACTCTACCAAGTCTTTGAAAACTCCGATACCTCTTAATTTGAGAGTTTCAGCAGGGCAACTTGAACTTCAAAGAGCAGGAAAGAAGAAGCCTTCCTACTTTCCTCTTTCCTGGAAATGACTGAAAAGACTTTGGGTGTTTATTTTTTTTTCCCCTTGATTCTTTGGGCTTTCCATTTGCTTCTCTCTTTGAAAAAAAAATGTTGAGAAGAAATTTGGGGGAAATGAAATCATTATATATCATCCTGCCACTTTCTGAAACAAAGAAATCCCAGTACGTTTTGATTGTTGCTTTCAGAGAATTGCAGAATGTTAGACCTGGAACACTGTTTTCTCATTAGACCACAAACTTAAGAAATTTAATAGCTCAAAATTTTTAGAACCCTCTAAATTATTGAGGATACCTCCAAAGAGCTTTTGTTTGTATAGGTTAGATCTATCGATATTTACCATATTTGAAATTTAAACATCTTTGTATTGTTATAAAAATAGTTTTGACCTCATGGATTCCCCAAAAGGTTCTTGAGGACCCCCAGGTGTCTGGAACAACATTTTGAGAACCAGGAGTCTGCAAACACTGCCTCCCTCACCCTGCCTGCCCATTCATTCATTCCATGAACACTGGTTTCCACTAACATGATTCTATTAGAATCTTTTCTCAAAGCCTTCCTATAAACTTGTAATTAACAAATACAATGGCCTTTTCTACTTCTTCAACCTGTAACTTCCCTGTATTACCTGATATTGCTGCCTCTCCCTCCTTCTTGAAACTCTGTCCTTGCCTGGCTTCCATAACACAACTCTAACTTAGTTTTCTTCCTACCATTGTAACAACTGTTTCTCTGTCTCTTTGCTGGTGCCTCTTCTTCCTCCTGATCCCTAAATATGGGAGATCTTCACTTCAACAAACATAATTCTTCAATGCTCAATTTTTGTCATTCTCCTTAACTTCAATGATTGCACAAATCTTTATAGAACACTATCAAATCTGTATCTCCAGGCCCAGGCTCCCCTTTATTAATCATTTCCACTGAAATGTCCTGCTGCTACCTCAACTTCAATCTGTCCAAGACTAAATTCACCCGTTCTCATAATTCCCCAGCTACTCCCCCATACTTTTCCATATCTCTATCTTTGCTCCCTGACATCTTGCCCCACTCCCCATTGCCCATTTTTCAAAGTCCACATAAAATGCTACTTCCTCCATAAAGTCTTTCTTGCTATCCCCAATCAGGTAGTAATAATTCACATTTAGGGAAAGGAACATGCCTTTTATTAAGCATCTTCTATGGGCTAGATATTGTTCTAAGTACTTTTGATCCTCACAACAACTGTGTAGGGTAGGTGTTGTTATCATCCCCACTTTACAGTTGAAAAAACTGAGAGAGATCAACAATTGGCCCACGGTCAAACAGTTAGGAAATGTCTGATGCTGAATTTGAACTCAGATCATCCTAACTTCAGGCCCAGCAGTCTGCTTGCTAAGCCATGCAGCTGCCTCTAAGTTACATAAGTGTGTCTTATACTCTTAAAGCACTCTAAGTTATGTAAGTGTTTAATACTCTCAAGGCACTCTCATCCCAACAACTCTAGGAAGTGAGGGAAACTGAGGTACAGTGAGGTTAGATGACTTGGAGAGAAGCATCCAGTCTAACTGTTGGTGCTGTAATAGAAACCTAGGCCTTCCCTGATTCCAGATCCTGGTCTTCCCCATTATGGCACTTTCCTTAATTCTAAGCTCCCCCTTTCTTCAGTTCTTCTTTTAAAACCTTCATGCTCTGACTTATTTAGTAGTTACAGTTTTTGCCTAACTTCTCCCCCTTAGTCTTTTGTGGCAATGTTAAATTAGCACAACTCTATTATGTGGCATTGCATCATACTCATCTTTTGATCCTCTGCTGAACCTGGGTCATAGAATCAATGATTTAGAGCCAGGAGAGATCTTAGAGTCCATCCAGCCCAGCCTCCTCATTTTGTAAATGAGAAAACTGGGGTAAAGAGAGGTTAAGTGACTTGCTCAGGGTCATGCAGCTAACAAGCATCTGAGGTGGGATTTGAACCCAGATCTCCCTAACTCTGAGTCTCAGGGACCCATCCACTTCATCACACAAACCTTGCTTCTTGGAGGCACTTGTTGAATGAATTTATTAATCAATGGAAAATGACCACTGATGCAAAAAGAATCTCTTCTTTTTGAACAAGCCGGTCTAAGTCTTCTTCAACTCCTGCCTCCAACCCCACTCCTACACACATACAGTGTATATATAGCTATCCCTATACAATGGCAACCCAAACTTGGGCTTCTTGTGTCCTGGGCCCGCAGTGGAAGGAATCCAACTTTTTGAACTGAAATAATGCTAAGCCCTAGAATTCTGAAAAGGGCAATATCTTGTTCTCACCATTTCCTAGGTCTCTGCAGGAAAAAAAGGATTATGAGTTAGGATCTATGGCTCTGAGTGAAATAATTCACCACAGAAAGCATTATAGACCCCACAGACACCATGGGGGGAAAAGGCACTTCAGTTAACACTCCTAAATGTCCCTTAACCATGTTCTCCTACTTACTTTGCAATGATTGCATGTTTTCCCTTTGGGCCTACTAAAGTATTTAATTGCAATTACACTCATTTACATAGCAGATGAGGCTAATTGCTGGTATTAGTTACCAAATGTATGCTTGTATTGTGAGGGTAAAAAAAATGCCCTACAGAAAAGAAAATGACTGTGCCTCTAATTAAGGAGTTATGGAGTCAGAATGAGCTTGTTCAAAGATGTAAATATACAAACAAGAGCTTTCAGAGCTCTATAATGTTCTTTAATACTTTACCTTACTCCCCAAAATCCACACAACATTTAAAAAGACCTAAGGACAAATATAGTACCGAATTCTTAACTGCTGGCCCAATTGTTCTCTTACCTGTAGATTGAAACGAATGTAGTTGTCTTCCTAATCTATGATGAATGGTGGTTTATGAGTACCCAGGTATTTATTTACTTGGCTGTTCCATCTCTTATTCTGGGACCATTTTCTTCCTGGAGCAGGCATTGGCATCATCAAATTCACATAATTTATAGCCAGTATCCTGCCATTTGTTATATGTAGTGAATACACAAGCACAATGAGTAAACTAAGTTTTTTTTTTTTTCCCAAAGACTGCCTATTAGAGACATGTGAGCCATTCTACTATCTCCTCACTCATCAATCACTTTGCTCACTCAGTGAGAGGATAATGAACAGCTTGGATTAGGCCCTAAAGAAGCTTAAACTCTAATTTGGGAAATAAGACATGGGCACATAAAATAATCATCAACAATGAAAAACAATGTATTGTTAAGGGCTAAAATTTGTGATTTATACCTGGTCTTAATAAAAACCAACCTTGACTAGTGGTCAAACTCAAATAGAAAGGAGGATGCCATAAATCATCTGTAAGGATCCCTTCAGGAGCATAGAAAACCACTTCTTAACATTATCTATGTTTTATCATATTTTTATTTATTTTGTTAAATACTTCCCAATCACATTTTAATTTGGTTCAGGTCCTACTGAGAGTTCTGCAGGATGCCCTGGGCAGAGTGAATGATCCCTCTGTTATAGACTTGTAAGTGTTATAGAAATTGAAAGACACATTAATATGTGCTGGAGTCAAGAGAAAAGTTCTCGTGGAAAAGGTGGTCTACAAATGAAGTCCTCAAGAAGTGTTCAATTCTGAACGAATAAATGAATTAATGAAACCTTTTCACAATCTGGCTCCCACTTTGAGTCTCACTGGTCACCTAATTCTTGCCCCTAAACAACATTTCATCCCATATCTCCATGCCTTTATGTAAATGGTTCTCTATATCTAGAATATATTCACTTCTCATCTCCTTGTAGAATCTCTAAATTCCTTCAAGGCATAGGAGGTCCCACCTTCCATATGAAACATTTTCTGACTAATAATAATAACATTTATGTAGTGCTTACTACATACCAGGTGCTTTGCTAAGGACTTTTTTATTATCTCATTTAATCCTCACCACAACCCAGTCCTCATTTCACCAATGAGGAAACTAAGGCAAATAGAGGCACGCAACTTGCTCAGGAGACACAGAGCTAATAAATGTCTGACACAGGATTTGAACTCAGATCTTCCTAATTCTAGGTCTAATACTCTATCCACTGGCCTCCCTAGCTGCCCCACCATCTCTTCCCCACTATACACACATGCACACATTAGCTATTAGCACTCTCTCACACTCAATATTACATAGTTTCATTTCATATGCATTTTTTATTTCCTTCTTTCGCATATAGTTAGAATGCAAACTCCTTAAGTGTAGAGATTGTTTCGTTCTTTATATACCTGGCTCAATGCCTGGCACATAGTAAAGTCTTACTAAATGCTTAGTGATTGATGCCCTACTGAGTTTAGCCCTGTGCCACCCACCCACCTCACCCCCAATTACAATATAAACTCCTTAAGGGAAGAGACTGCTTTTTTTTTGGTCTTGTTCATATATCCAGGACTTAGCACAATGCTTTACACATGGTGAAGGATCAATAAATGTTTGCTGAGCTGGGCATGGTACACATACCTGTAAACCCTGCTAGTGGCGAGACTAAGGCTAGTGGATCTCCTGAGCTCAGGAGTTTAGAGTTTCAAAGAGCAAAGCAGATTGGGTATCTATACTAAGTTCAGCATTCATATGGTAAACCCCTAAGAACTTGGGCCACCAAGTTGCCTAAAGAGGAGAGAACCTGCTCAGGAAAGAAAACAAATTCCCCTGTGGATCAATCATACTGAGCCCAGGAGTTACCCCCTGCATTTCTGAAGTGGGAAAAATAAGGACATGTGGTCTTGTAAAAAAAAAATGAATTTAAAAAATAAATAAATGTTTGTTAAACTGAATTGCATGGATAAATGGATGGATGGATGAAGAAATGTATTTACTAGGATGTTCACAACGACTGAACTTCTACAATAGACAAACTGGGAAAAAATGGATCCTTCTCATTCAGGTGCTTAAGAACTACTGTGCCAAACTCTGATTCACAAGTTATTTTTTCAATCCCTGTATTCCTGTTCTGTTTCTCTCACCACCTGCCCTTAAAGTTAACTTCTCTCTTAAAAGAAAAACAAAATCTTTTCTACCCTTAAAATACCTCCGCTCTATTAATTTTCTCCTTCCTGGATGCTTTGCTATGATAATATTCCACTGTATGGTGTTCAGTTACCTGCACAGGTCATTTCGTGAAATGAGTTTGGCAGTCAGCCAAGCTCCTGACTCTCTCTATTCTCTTTGTTCGGGCAGGGGGAAAAAAAAAAGAGAAAGAAAGAAAAGAAAAAGAGAGAGAAGGAAAAAAAATCCTCCAAGCCACCCCAAAATACATTCCATGAATGCCACAGCCTCACCCTCCTAAGTTTGTATTCTTTTTAAATATAGACCTTTAGAAAACTAATCCCGGGTGGTATGATGATAGGGGTCATACAAGCGTCATTTTTCAAATTTGTGTGAAAAATCCATTTTGAGCCATCAGCCCCTCTTGTGTTTCACCTCATTTCTGGGGCAGTCAGGCAGTGCAATTACTAAGCTCTAGTGCCAAATGTAAACAGGACATCCTTTCAGATATGAAGGTCCAGCTGGCTAGAAAACACACCCTCCTGTTCTGGCCATGTTCGGGAAACCAACCCAAGTCCTTTCACAGAGAGATGGAAACCTGCTACCTCACGTGGGATATAAACAGAAACCATTTTTTTTCAAAGGAAGAAGTCTTTTTATCCTATTGTTTGATATATTTCTTTTGACTATCCTTATACCACAGCAGCACCTGCAGGCTGTAAAGTAGTCAGGGGCCAGCCCTTTGCCTAGTCCTAGCAAGGTCTCCTCAGTTGCTGAGGGGAAAGTTAGAATTACAGAGTCATCAAATTCTAAATGTGGAAGGGAGTGGAGAGATGAACAAGTTCAACCCCTGAATTTTACAAACAAGGAAACTGAGGCAGAAAGCGATCATGACAAGTAGTTCCACAACCCCTCAATTAATTATTGTGCTAGGTATTACAGGGAGGAAAATAGATAAGATATGGTCCATGCTCTGAATGAGTTCATAATCTAATGAGAGAAACAAGAGTTAGTGACATGAATCCAAAGTCAAGTAGACAAGATAGCAAATAACTGTGTGATTTGGATGATGCAAACTATTTTGGTGCAGTGGAATTTGTGCTGGATTTCAATCAGAAGACCTGAATTCACTAATGACTCGTATTACATTTGCAGTCCACTACAACCACCATTCAGAGGAATGGTGATCTAGTCATACCTTCCCCAGCAGATGTTCTTACAGTTTTATTTTCTTTTGTTTTTTAACCCAAGTCTAAGACTTTTCTTTTGTCTCTATCAAATTTCATCTTTATAGATTTGGTGCAGGAGCTTGCTCTCTTGGGGTTCTTACATGATCACCTAGCTTTTTACTCTGCCAGCTTCATAGTGTTGACAAATTGGAGAAACTTGTCTCCTATCTCTGGCATTGCCCAAGACATTGATAAGGATTATGTGACCTTGGGCCAGTCATTTAATCTCTCTGTATCTCACTTTCCTCATCTGTAAAATAAGAGGGTTGAATTGGGTGACTTCTAAGGTACTTTATGGTTCTTCTTCTATACACACGTATGTATTCCAAACTTCAATTATTTATATATAGAGAGAAAGAAAGATGAAAGGAAGGAAGAAAGGAAAGAAGGAAGGAAGGAGGGAGAGAGGGAGGGAAAAAGGGAGGGAGGGAGAAAGAGAGAAAGAGAGAAAGGGAGGGAGAGAGAAAAAAACAGAGAGAGAAAGAAAGAAAGAAAGGAAGGAAGGAAGGAAGAAAGGAAGGAAGGAAGGAAGGAAGGAAGGAAGAGATAGTCAGAAAGAAAGTCAGGAAAGACTTCATGGAGGAGGTGGAATTCTCATAGTTCTCCAACTTCCACACAGACAAACTAGGAGAGATGACCTTAACCACTGAGGTTATGGTTTAGGAATTACTGCATATAATACTGGCAATATTACCATTTTCTTCATCTATTCCTTTTTGGCTTTTCTTTGCTCATCACCTTGCTACATTTACTCCTCATATTTTAGAAGGTCACTCTTTGGATCTTTTCCCCTGAGTTGAGCATGACAAGCTGGTTTTGCCTTCTGAAAATATATTTAACTATAGAATAAGCTCATCAAAGTAACCAGGTGAGTCAGATTTTCAGTTTTTCTTTCCTAACTTGCCGTCCCATAAGAGTAATAGCAAACCCAGTGGAATGTGCCCATAGCTTTCATAGTTTTCAGCTCAACCTAATTTGTCCTCAGAGAGAAGGAAAGTGACATTGATTGATTAATGTACCAAACTCACAACATTTCCCATGCACTTTGCCAAAATATTAAAAGATCAATAGATAGAGGGTCTCTCTTTAGCGGATTAGAAATTTGGCAAATTAATTGATTCTGGCTGAACCCAATTAAGTTCCTACAGGAGATGGTAAGCTCCTTGAGGGAAAGGATTATAGCTCTAGAATTTCTCAAATGACTTGCATGTAGGTAGGCATTCAATAAAAAGCTTGCTAAGTTAATAAATTAACTAAATCTTGGACATATCAAACTAATTTTCCAGTACAGATGAATCAAAGCTTAACCTCAAAAGGTGATATAGAAAATGTGGTAGCTTTGGAGTCACAGAACACCTAGGCCAGTGGTTCTCAACCTTCCTACCGTCGCAACCCTTTAATACTCCTATGTGGGCATATCTGCATGTGGGCAGACCTGCCTGGAGACAGATAGAGAAGCTGTGTCTCGGTTCCTAAGACCGTTGGAAATATGTGTTTTCTGATGGTCTTAGGTGACCCCTGTGACCCCTGTGAAAGGGTCATTCAACCTCCAAGGGGGTCGTGATCCACAGATTGAGAACCACTGACCTAGGCTTAGAATCCACACATGGTGCTTACTATCTCTATGTCCTTGGGCAATTCACTTAACCTCCCTATGCCTGCCTCAGTTTCTTCATATGTAAAATAAGGTACTTAGATGAGATGGCTTCTTGGTTTCCATGTAGCTTTCAATCTATGATCCCTCTTTTTTGTATCTTACTTGGAGTTCATCACTCATTTCCTAGTGTCTTGGCTTATTATATAATTTTTACTTTAAAAAAGATTTTTAAAAAATCCTTTATTCCCAGTTTTCCAGGTGGCAATATTTATATGATTTAATACAGTTGTTTGCTTTTTGAAAACTATAATACGAACATATGCTTATATTATAACACAGTGTAATGATTGAAAATAAAGCATTCACAAAGAAAATCTGATTTTACCAGTTGTTGTTTTTTTTTTTAAATAAGCCCTGAAAGTGAGAAGAAATTGGCATTAGTTGAAGCTAATTTCACAGGCATACCAGTATCTTAGCTTTGAAGAATTCAATTCAGTTCAGTTCAGCAAAGTAGAAAGTCCCTTCCATCTAGGTCAGTAGTCAGAAAGGTATGGTGCAGACACAAATGAAAAAGAAATCTCTAAGGATGCAGTGACTTTCTAATAATGCCCTAGACCTAGTTGTACAAGTAAAAGAAATGAGGCCTTTAGCAGTTTTGGTTCTTGAGACTCTGGAGAACAATCAATTATACTTTCTCATAGAAAGTATATGGAAAACCTATCTCCTCACCACCACTGCTCACCTGTATGAAGGAAAACTATGAACTCAGAGGTATCTCTCTAGTGATTCCTCTCCCACTGTCATGGGCTTTCCAAAGATTCCAAGAAAGGATGAACCTTGGAGGTTATCTTTTCCAGCTTCTTCATTTTTCTAGCTGTGTGAACCTGGAAAAAGTACTTAACCCCTCTGGGCCGCAGGCAGCTCTCTAAGACCGTAGAGCAGATACAGAGCTCCATTTTGATAGAAAGAGTTTCCTCAGTACAGTCCTCGCATCAACAGAATCACAAGTGTGGTCCCCACCAAAAGTCTAAAGAGTAAGAGGCAGACTCAGTATTTGAACTCAAGACCTCCAAATCTAAAACCTCTGCCCTCTCCATAAGATCATAGATTTAGAAATGGAAGAAACTTTGAAGGTTATTAAGTCCAAGTTCTTCATTTTACAAATAAGGTCTAGAAATATAAAGTGATTTGCTCAGTCACATAATAAGCTCCTGAGGCAAGATTTGAACCTGAGTCTTTCTGACCATAGGTCCATCATTCAATTCTTTAGACCACACTGCCTTCTTCACACCCCACAGTGCAATATCTTTATGCCTACCCCAACCTTCCAGGATCTCCATGTTGGCCTTCCTAAGTGATATCTCTTCCTCCAGACTTCCCTTCCTCTCTTCTCTACTAACAAAATCTGTCTGTGCCAGGTCTTGTTCTCTCGGGACTCAGAGAAACTAATCTCTAACAATATTTTAGTAGATCCTAGTGGATTAAAACATTATTCCTTTTATGTCATTCTATTCATATTCAAGTAATTCAACAGGCATTTATTGAGCATTTACTCTATGAAAAGCTTTATGCTAGGCACTGAATACAAAGATAAAATATTCCAGCACTTCTTTCAAGGACCTTGTACTAGGAGGAAAATGACATGCATAATGCAAGGTAGAGTGTAATAGTATCAAAGGATTTTCTAGGTTTTATTTTTTTTTTGTTATGTTTCTGAATGATCTGTCTATTCTTTCTCACATTTTTTTTGATAAAAATGTTTAGACGTATACATTTTCCCCTAAGGACTTTTTTCCTTCAAATGTTACTATGTTTTTATTATTTTCATTTTCAATGATGAAAGTATCTATTGTTTTTAAGATTTATTCTTTGATTTTCCAATCTCATAGTATTGAACTACTGAGTTACCAATTTGTTTTAATCATTTCTTCAATGGCCCTTTTCTGAACATAATTTTATAGTACTATGGTCAGTAAAGAACATGTTTAATATTTTTGCTTTTCTTTATTGGTTGATATGACCAATTTTTGTAAATGTGCCATGAAGAACTGAAAAATATGTATAGATTTTTTAATTTTCATTAAATAATTGACAAAGATCTATCATATCTAACTTTTCTAAAATTCTATTCAGGTCTTGAACTTATATTTTGCTTAATGTGTTTTTGTTGGATTTGTCTAGGTTTGAAAAGGTTACACTGAGGTCTCTGAGTATTATATAATTCTGCTGTCTATTTCTCCTCCCTATAACTCATTTAGCCTTTCCTTTAAGTGTATAAATGCTAAGGCATTCAACACTTTTCCTCATAACATAGTTTCCCTATTTACCTCTTTTAGTCATATATTTTTGCTGTTACCTTATCCAAAATTCTGATTTCTATACTCTGCTCTTTTTGAGGTCAGTTTAAACATAACAGATTTTGCTGTAACATCTAATATAACTGTGTGAATTTTTATGTCTAAATGTTTCTTATTTTTTTTATTTCTAGAATTTCTATTCTAGTTTTGAATTTTTTTTAAAAATTGTTGATTTTCTGATTAGATAGGTACAAATAAAAGATCCAGAGAATTATAGTAGAAAAAAAAATAGGATTAAGAAGAAAAACATTTTCAGCTGGGAAGATGAAGGAAGCTTTCTATGAAGAAGTGGCATCTTAGCTAAGTCTTAAAGAAAGAGGACTTCACTGATCAGAGATGAAAAAGAAATGTATTCCATGCAAGGAAACCAGTACAACCAATGCACAGAGGTGGGAGACAGCAGGTATAATTCTAGGAATAGCTGGAAATCCAGGAGTCTTTCTGAAATGTAGAATAAATAAAGGGGAGGAATATGAAAAAAAGATAAAGAACAACACTAGATCTAGAATACTGAAGGCCTCAGGTGCCAGGTTAAGTAATTTGTGTTTCGCTGTGAAAATACTAGGGAGCTATGGAAGGTTTTTGAGCTAGGGAGTGATTTGATCAGAACTGTGCTTTAGGAAGATTATTTTGGCAATTTTGTGAAGGATAGATTGGAGAGAGGAGATGTTGGAAGCAAAATAACCTTTCACTTTCCCTCATGTTATACCACGTAAACAGCTATCTACTTTTTCCTAACATAGCACTACTCTGAGTCTGTCAAATCATTCCAGATCCTCCACATTCCCCAAAAAACCAAACCTCCCTGGTCATTTCTAGACTTTTCACAGACCCTCATATATATATCTGTATGCTTGTGCCAAGATAATCTTTTTTATTCTAACATCTGGCTTTCTATAAGACCTTGCATTTGTATATTTATAACTTTATGTCCTTCTGCCTCAACTCTCAACTTGCATTAGGGTAGTGATTCTCAACCTTCTAATGCCGCGACCCTTTAATACTCGTATGTGGGCACATCTGCATGTGGAAGGACCCATCTGGAGATGGATAGAGGAGTCATGACTCGGTTCCTAGGACCATAGGAAATATGTGTTTTCTGATGGTCTTAGGCGACCCCTGTGACACCTGTGAAAGGGTCGTTCGACACCCAAAGGGGTCGCGACCCACAGGTTGAGAACCACTGCATTAGGGTATAGTGAAAGTCACTTACGTAATTCTCCTGTCTTAATTTTCTCTTTCATTGGAGAGTTTGTTGTCATTGGCCTTTTGTTTTCTGAGCCCTTTTGAGACATCTGATCCTTGGAAAACACTGTGAGAACCACCAGGAAAAATCCCATCAAAGGTACAAATTTCTGGACTGGATCCAGAAATCTGGCCTTTGAGTTTTGGTTCCACGACCAAATAGCTATGTAACCCAGAACAAATTGGAGCAGGTAGGTGATGCAGGGGACAAAGCAAAGGGCTTGGAGTGAGGAGGACCTGAGTTCAAATTCTGCCCTCAGATACCTACTAGCTGCATGGCCAGGGGCAGATCAGGGCTTCTTATTTTTGTCCTATACAAAATTAGGGGATTTAGCATCACTGGCCTCTAAAAGCCATCACAAGCCCTAACTATGTGATTTTATAAATCACTCTGGGCACCTAGGAGATACAGTGGATAATGCACTTGGCTGGGAACCAAGACTCATCTTTCTGAGTTCAAATCCGGTCTCAGATGCTTCCTGGCTGTGTGACCCTGTCTAAGTCACTGTTTGCCTTCAGTTTCCTCATCTCTAAAATGAGGCAGAGAAGGAAATGCTAAATCACTCCAGTATCTTTGCCAAGAAAATCCCAAATTGGGTCAGGGAGAGTGACTGAAATGACTGAACAATAATAAGTCACTTCACTTCTCTGAGGCTCAATCTCCCACCCTCATATATAAAATAAGGAAGTTGGTCTAAATCAGGGGTGGAGACCCTCAAAGCCACATGTGGCCCTCTAGGTCCTCAAGCATAGCCCTTTGACTGAATCCAAACTTCACAGAACAAATCCCCTTAATAAAAGGATTTGTTCTGTAAAATTTGGACTCAGTCGAAAAGCCACGCCCAAGGACCTAGAAGGTCATATGTGGCCTCAAATCTGCAGGTTCCCCACCTCTGGTGTAGATTACTGCTAAGGTTCACTCCATCTTGAAATGAATCTACCAACTATGATGTAAAAATATCAGCAATGCTATGAGAACTGCAGGGGTGATATTTGACAGAGATACAGAAAAGCTAACAGCCAGTTACTGACATTTTTATGTAAAACTCTTTATTGACACAGATGAACTTCATAAACAAGTCTTTGAAAATGTGTGACTCAGAGAACCCATTTGAACACCTGGATAATGATCTTGGGGGCTGTAGCGTAGAGGGTTTGTCTAATTGCCAACTTGTTTATAGTCTTTTTGCTCAATCAAACTGTAGTCTGGGAATTTACCCCACAGCACCTTCAGGAGTGACATTTGCTTGTCTCTACCCTCAGTGGATTTCCAGCAATCGGAATACCTTGTTGGCAGACAAGTATCCATTGTTATTTTTAGGGGGGAACTTGGGTCTAACCAAGGGACACTGTAAGACAAAACTTCAAAGCCCGGGAGGCAACTGATGAGAAATGAAGATAAGTTCTAAGCTAGGGGAAGCTGGCTTGTGAAATGTTCTGTGCCTCTAAACACAGAGGGTTTTCCCAGCCAACAGAAGGCACACTAGGTCAGCTGTGTGACTGCACATTGACCCTCTCACAGCACGAGGATGCCTTTTCAAATGTATATTGTTCCAAGAGAAGGCATCTCAAGAGGGCAGAGCTTGCTGGAAGTAACAACTGTGTTACTGGGAAATGCCCCAGCGTTGACACTTTGGTCCCTTCTGGCAGCATTACCTTCTGGAGAATTCCAGAAATTGTATAGTTAGAAGTATCTTGGGATGTCCTCGAAACACTTCAAAGTGCCTACTGCTCATCCCTAAGATTGCGATAAATCTTTTTTTATTGCTAATTCCTGTTCATATTAAGGGAATTTCATGCTGAGGGAAATGCTGTTTGAATGTTCACAACAAAAATGAGCAGAGAAATTTAACACCTAGTCAGGTTCTCCTAGTTCGGGGGTCCTAAAGTTGATTCTATCAGATTCCACAGACAAACTGTGGACAATCTACATTTCCAGAATCTCCTCTCTAGGGGCAAGATTTTTCTCTTGGTAATATTCTAAGAGGAAAGCATTTCACAATTCTAAGCTTACATCGCTTTGTAAGTCATGTTTTATGAGACAGGACATGAAACTAGCATTCGTCACAGCTGTCTAAGGAGGAAGTGTGTACAGGGAATGTGGAGTGGCAGGGAGTAGCAGTGATTTTTTTTTCCTTTGTTCATCCAAATCTTTTTTTCCCCCCAGAGATACTGAAATTACATTTAGATTCATTCATCTGACCTATCATTTTTAAATACATGGCTATTTTAAAAGAACAACTAAGAAATGTGCATACAGCTAAGTTGAATCGTAATAATGAGCATAGCCCTTGCTAAAATTGGGAAGGGCTGGGGAAAAAAAACAAACCAACCTGGAAAATCAAAGAAATAAAATCCTTCCCTCCCCCAACTTAATTTTTTTTTCTGAAATTTCAAGGGAAAGCTTTTACCGTCATACTTTATCTGCCTTCTCCATGTGTCCCTCAGGACCCCTTTTCTCACTGGTGAGTTGTTCCAGAAGCTCTTCTTGAAGAAGGACCCAGACCAGCTATCCTTGATTCACCATATCTCAACATGGGCACCCCATACCCTTTGTTTTTCAGTCTTCCTCATTAGAATGTAAGCTACTTGAGGGCAGGGCCTATCTTTCTTTTTGCTTGTATTTTTATCTCCAGTACTTTAGCACACAATGCTTGGCACATAGATGCTTTAAAAAATTGACTTTACTTCCGGAAAATGAAAATAAAATTCTGTCATATTTTTCATTGTCCTCCTCCCCAGGTCTTCCCATCTCAAAAATACTTTATCAACAAACACATAATATTTGGTGACTTAGTGGACTTTAAATAATTTTCTTGCAATAAACCCAAAGATAGCGATTATCACTTAGACAAAAAAATAGCTTCAGTTTGAGAAGCCCAATAAGAAAAAGAAGCAGAGAGATAGATCCTGACTGAGGCAAAGCTAGAAATGTTTCTGACTATGACAAAAACAATTGGGTGTAGTGGTCATTAGGAACAGGTCCATGGGTCTAATCATGCTGCTGTAGATGGGGTGATTTGGCTCTTGTTACTACAAGAATTAGGGGAGAAGGTGTATCCAGAGAGAAAGAAGATGCCAAAACTGGCACCCCACACTTCACGAACCTGTGTAAAAGCATGAAGCATGGTAAAAATATGGCAGCCAACGAAGGGAGGAATGTCTCCTTTTAGAGAGACAAGATATCTCTACCTTCACCTCCTTCCATAACCCCTCCATGGTGGCACCATGGGGCAAAACTTTGCTTATTTTCTGCTATTTACAGCTATTTAGGCAGAACTTTGAAGTCAGGCTTTTCAGGTATTTTCTCTATCCTAGGGATGAACTTATAGTTTCAGATCAGCCCAGAGTTTGAGGGAAGGAGGAATATTCTTCTCATGTGCTTATTCCTCAACCCTTTGTATCATTTCACATTAAAATAGCAAACTTGTCAAAGCACTTTAGGTCTCTCAATGATGAGTACTAAAAACCCGCACATAGCTAGATCTCTTTTTATGTATGCTTTTTCTAACCAAATTTAGCTGCAAGGGGATATAAAAGACAAATGTGTTGACAAATGACAAGATGTTACTCACTGTAAAAAATATTATTGCATGCACACAATTTCCTGTAATGGAGGCATATCTTGACTACAACTTTTGTTCAATGTGAATTACATGTTAAGAGAAGCATTTTGTCCTCCCTTAGCTCTGGACATTCCTCACATTGTGGTTTTAGTGGTACTGTGACACTCCCAATCGTCACCTCTAAATTTGAATTCATCCTGTTAAAAGAAAACCACATATTCAAAAATGAATTTTGTTTGGAGAAAGTTGGGAGACCAGCAAAAATCCTATGAGAAGTTCTTTGAAAAGACTAAATGATTGCTGATTTCTATTGGAAGGACTCTTCTTCAACAATAGTGTAGAGACAGGGACTGAGTTTTATGAATAAAATATTTATCTTTTATCCAAGTCAAGGTTTTTAATGCTAAATCTAACAATAGAGGATGCATTTATTACCATTCATGAAAGACTTGGAAACTGCACTCTCTTGAGCATTGGTTCATAGAAGATGTACGGTGTGACACATTGCTGAATTTCAGCTAGGTGTGCCATGTTTTGAATGTAAAACTACAAGCACATGTGAGTATCTGGCCTCTTCTTCCGTGGTATGCTGTTATTCCTCATGTCAAAGAATAATGCTACCCCATAAGCAAAAAAAAAATGAGAACCATCGTTCTTAAACGTTAAAGGGAGCCTACATTGGAAATAACATATATTTTCTATTGACTTAATTGTTTTCTCCATAGAATATACATGAATGTACCTAGTCTCAAAATTTACCCTCTACTATTAATGCTGGTACATATTTCTAAGCTCTTCTTTGACTACACTGAATAAACCTCTTAATTCAAGGGTCATATTAAATGTTGCTAATAACAACAGCCTCTGGAATTTATATACAACACTTCTTTTCCTCCCCAACCTTAAAGCACTGAAGTTATCTCCTAATAGAAACCTTGAGATTCAATGATTAAGGCAGCTGTGACTGGATGCAGCCTACAAATGTTAGGTCCAAAGAGCCACCATGTTTTTGAATGCTAAACAATCCAGGTTGACAAGCCTTGGGTAGAGCCTATTTTGTTGGGCTTTATAGTTCTGTCACACAGACGGCATTAGGCCTGGGGCTAGGGCTGTGAACACATTTCTTATCCTGCTTGGTTCAAATAGGTCTGCCAAAACAGCTCCAGCCAACGGTTATTTCGGCCTCTCCTAATGTTAATCACGGTTGCCATGGTGGTCTATGTTATGTCTGGAAACGGAATGACGACGAAGCCCACTGTGGATTAGACAAGGTATGGGGTAGACACAACAACACTCAGCTAGACCTCTATTTAAAGGCATTGGTATGGGTAAACCCTTACTATGTCTGGCAGAAAGGCAGGTCCACTGAATGTGCCCACAGCAAAATTCAAAAACAGGCCAAGGTCTGAATTTGGAAATCTTTTTCAGCACAAAAGAAATCTGTGCACTTCTTTGTTTAGCCTTTTTTTTAAAAAAAAAAAGGTCAATATTTGGTTCCCAAGTGTGCTAGGTTATCTGATTAACTGACCCAGAACAGGTACAAGCCAGGGCTACCCCCATGCCAATAGGACAACATTTTGTACCCCGACTCTTCTGAGTGGGGAGTCTATTAAGATCATGATACTCTTTCCAAGCTCTTCACTAAAGGACATCCCTTCAGCTTTCTGAATCCTGTTCTCAGAGGAGTTACTCATAAGCAGAGCCCTTCATTCTTGATTTCCCTCGGTACTGAAATGCAACATGTCCAAATCCTTCCAGAGGGAACAGGAAGAGAAGGCAAAATTCGTGTTTGTTGTGGGGTTGTTGTTGTTGTTTTTTTCCATACCAGCTAGTTACTACCCCCTCCTCCCCACCATCTCCCCCGTCTCTGCCTCCCTTTATTTCTTCCTCTTTTGCTTATACTGTTCTTTGTTGGTCTCTGGCCCTGGTTATGACAATTGATTGACATCGTTGGCAATTCCCCTGGTATCTGCTTAGGCAGAATGCCCCTGCAAGACTCAGATACAAAACAAAGAACAGAAAACAGTGTAGAAAGGAAGACTGAAGAAAATGGAACAAGGAGAAAAACAATATTGTGTGGTGAAAATATTTTTTAAAAGGGAGTAGTCCCTCCAACATGTTAAGGGAATGCATAAATCTCCCACCATTCTTTTTCCTTGTCTTGTCTCTACTTTTTCCCTCTCCTTTTACCAGGGGAGGGAATGCAGGGTTGGAGAGGGCAAAAGGGAGTTGGACAAGGGATTTAATTTCTTCATCTGCCTCCCTCTTCCCTGTATATTTTTTCCTGAGTAATAAACATTTAGCCAGGAAGGATTCTCTGTATTTTTGCCTCATAACCAATCACTTATTGCATTTGTTTCCAAAGACTATAAAAAGTACAGTAAACATACAAAAATGACTGTTCAAGTTTTAAACCTGAAGATGGGGGGAAAGGATAGGAAGAAAGGGAAGAAATAAGCATTTATTAAGCACCTACTCTATACCAGACACTGTACTAAGTGCTTTACAAATATTATTTCATTTGATTCTCACCACAACTCTAGGAGGTAGATGATATTATTATAATCATTTTACAGTTAAGGAAATTGAGGCAGAGAATAAATGATTTGCCCAGTGTCACATAGCTAGTAAGTGTCCAAGGCAGGATTTAAAATCCAGATCCTCTTGAGTCCAGGTCTAATGTTCCATCCACTTTCTAGCTACTTCTAAACAGTCTGAGACAGTACCGGAAAGTAGCCAGAATTTGTCCACAGTTGCCTCCCAACATCCTTTTTCAGGATCTCTCTTCCAACGAGGGTGGCACTTCCTTCCAAGTACCTAGTCCTTCCCACCTAGAACTACCCACTGGAGCACTCCACTCAAAGATGCCAATCCCAGGAATTTGTTCCATGTTGTGGAGAGACTTCTCTACAAGCCACCAAACAAAATGTAAACAGTGTCTGTTATTCTCCAGGGTGACATTCTCCCAGATATGTCAAAATGGAATGGATCAGATAGTCATTCATCTTAAGGTGCTAATAGCTTAAGATATTTCTCTTCTCAGAAGTATCATCCCTGGGACATTTCCTCACCTAAAGGAGGAACCTCTAAGTTAATAGCCTCAATGGTTCTCACATTTGATAGTTCTCATAAGGAAAAAGATATCTGCGAATACGTCTGTCCATATGTAGATCAGGTATCAGCGATGGTGACAAGATGCTGACTCATTTAGAGATTTTTATGCTCTAAAATTTGTTTAGAGTCATATTTTATAGGCATTTGAGGTGGTTATTGGAGGAGCTCCCAAAGTTCTCCTGCTTCTATGCCACCATCTTGACTCCACCCCCCTTTTAGAGATTTCTATGAAGAAAAAAGAGAGACATGAAAAATCAAAGGTGAGCAAAGAAAACAAAAGAGTATCAAGCATTAGCTGATTTAAAGTCAAACTGGTACACACTGTGTTTTACTTCTCTTTCTACTTAAAAACCATAAAGACCTTTAAGTAGGCTGGGAGAATCCATGGCCCATGAAATGTCACCTGCAGATCACATAGGTCTTCAAGAACCAGATACAGAGGACAAAAGCCCCTGAGTCCAAATCCTGATTCTGCTACCGTCTACCCCACTTAACATCAGTTTACACATCAGTAGAAATGATGAAGTTGAATTAAGTGATCTCCAAGATCCCTCTGCCCCTAAATATTATGATCCTATGGTCTCCAAGCCAATCAGTCAATCAATCAATACGTATTCATTAAATGTCTACGCTGTATAGAGCCCAGTATTAGGGCAGGCCCTCAGAAAAATAGCAAAGAAAGAAGCAAGTGCAATACTGGGCAGCTGATAGTCTAATAAATAGGATGATGATAGGCCAATACAGATTTCTATAACACGAAATACTCCATGATGCATGCCTTAATTAGGGCCCTCAGCTACTATCATTACTACTTAATGACACCACAAGTATCCACTGAGATCTTAATAACAGGTTATTACGAACCAGACAGCCCAGGGAAGCTTTTTTGGAGGAGGCTGTGTTTGAACCAAGTAGACAAGAGTTCTAAGGGAAGGAGAGGACAAAAACAATTGCCTGGAAAGCCCAGAGGAAAAAAATTACACATTTTTGACCAAATTCACAATATAAAATGTTCAAATAATTCTGACAAAATTAGGTTCCCACCACCAAATTACCATGCCAAGAAGGTCCAGTTAGTTACCTATACATGACACACCAATAGTACCGATGCAGCACACTGGCCAAGATGGGTCAATTTGCTGTTCAGTCATTCATTTCAGTCATGCCTGGCTCTTCATGACCCTATTGGGGTCAAGATATTGGAGTGGTTTTACCATTTCCTTTTCCAGCTCATTTGACAGATGAGGAAACTGAGGCAAACAGGGTTAAGTGACTTGCCCAGGGTCACATAGCTAGTAAATGTCTAAGGCTGAATTAGAACTCAGGAAGCTGAGGCTTCCTGACTTCAAGTCCAGTACTCTATCCACTATACCACCTAGCTGCCCCAAAGTTAATTATTACAGTAATCCAAATAAGAAATTACTTATATACCATAAAATACTTAAAAATAATTTAGTGACTAGGATGTGGGAGAATTCTGTAGTACCAATACTACTCAGGTATTTATAAAATCCTAAGATCTCAGATTTAGATAAGAATCTTTTAGAAGATATCTAGTCCAACATCCTCATTCCTACAGATGAAGAAACTGAGACTCAAAGAGCTTGAGTGACTTGTCCAAAGTCACACAGCTAGTAAGTTCTGCCTTGAACCCAGATTTTCAGACACCAAAACCAGGGTCCTTTCCAAATTCCAGAGTTATTCAAAATAACTACAAGAAACTAAGTACTTGCAGATTCAGAGAGTCATATTTCTCAAATAGGCAGACCAGATCATAGATTTAAAAGTAGAAGGGGAAGGGTCTCAGAGGCTATCTAGCCAAACCCTCTCATTTTTCAAATGAGGAGAAACCTGAAGACTATAAAGCTAAATGACTATCCAAGAACACAGAGATAATGTCAAAAGTGGAATTTGAACCCAGGTCCTCTGATTATAGGAGCAGCTAAGTGGTACAGTGCATAGCGTGCCAGGCCTGGAGTCAGGAAGACTCATCATCCTGAATTCGAATCTAGCCACCAATACTTTCTAGCTGGGTGACCCTCGCAGTCACTTAAGCCTGTTTGCCTCAGTTGCCTCATATACAAATGACCTGGAGAAGGAAATGACAAACCAATCCATTATCTTTTCCAAAAAAAAAAATGGGGTTACAAGGAGTCAGACACTACTGAAACAACTGAACAACCTCTGCCTCTAAAGTTTTTAGTTCTTTCCACTGTATCTTGCCACCTAAACCATTTTTCAAAATAAGTCTGTCAAGTTGTTCCAAACATGTTAGTTACTAGGCTTCAATGTGACAGGTTATAAAGAAGACAGATGAATTATCTAACTAATTATGCCTAAGAGACCTCAGATAGAACAGAGTAAAGTTAAAGCATACAGGCCATGATTATATTGGGCAAACTAAAGAGTCTCATGGCAAAAAGGGCAAAGATAACTAAGCAAGTCCAATTAAATGAGAGATTCTCATTTCTTTTTTTTTTTTTTTGGAGAGGGTAAGGTAGGGCAATTGGGGTTAAGTGACTTGCCCAAGGTCACACAGCTAGTTTTGTGTTAAGTGTCTGAGGCTGCATTCGAACTCAGGTCCTCCTGATTCCAGGGCCGGTGCTCTATTCATTGTACCACCTAGCTGCCCCTACATTCTCATTTCTTAATCCACTACAGATTAAAAGAACGATATCCAGGACCATGAAAGAGTTTTTGGCTGTTAGTATGTTTTAAAGTGAGGAAACCTACTTCCAACATGTACCCCTGGTCTCACAAAGTAGTGGCTTGTCTTCCAGGCTTCTGACAAATCTCTTTGGTTTTTTGTACATACCCTGGGTTTCATTTGAGAGCATCTGAATTTGACTCATTTCTAAAAGGGCCCTCAGCTACTATGCAAATCTTTGGATTAATAAAACATTGAATATTTGACAGGCTTTATTTAACCTAACAAAAAAAAAAAGCATAGGGTTCCTGAGTTCATAAAAACCTTAGAAAAATTATCATTGACTCTCCAATAGCACTCCATCTTACCCAAGGACTTACATAGTCCTCTAGATTTACTTGCTGCTTTTGTGTGTGACTCTCTTCAAGAGGAAGAACTTGGGGTTTTGAGGTAGACAAGTGACAGCTCCTTCCTGATGGGCCACTAACTCCCTAGAGAGAACTATAGTCCTTAAAACATAACACTACCCTAGGTATCTTCTCTCCTATTGTGGAAAGAAGTCAAGATGAACAGGTGGATCACTAATCCTCAAATCTGATGGGTTTCACTTTCCCCACAGACCTACACATACCAAATATATCACTATACCGGGAAAGAAATAGGTCTATATTTTTCCTCAATGTCATAGCTCCCTGCTGAGTCAATATTTTTTCTCCTTCGTGTCTCAGGTGATGATCCTTTTTCTTCTTCAGAGCCTCTGTATGGCAACAATTCCTCTCCTTCCACATCTCTAATGGACAATTGACGTCCATCACCAGGCCCAAAGTTGAAACCTTTCCAGCTTGATAGAACTTGCCAGGGTTTCTATCACATGGGCAGTGCCCTTAGGGAAGCCAAAGTGGCATCCACGTTACGATGAGACATCACAAAAGAACTTTAGCCTTCTCCTAATGTTCTTAATACATAGAAAAGGATAAGTCATTAGCTCCATTTTTTCTCATCAAGAAAATTTAGGTTGAGAAAGGTATAATTCTTTAACCAAGGTGATGTAGCTAGTGAATCATGGAATTAGAAATAGAACCCAGGCTCTCTGATTCCTCTCTCATTCCTTATCCAAAACTTTTGTCATTAGAAAACATAAAGTCCAGAAGAAATTCTAAACTCTGACACATTTTGTCTTGATGACCCTCTTGTCTCAAGTTCAAATCTACCCACCTAAGAACCTTTCCAGAGTCCCCTGGTTTTTAACTGCTGAATCAGCTAGAGAAATGGTCTCTAAGTAAAACTGTCTGACCACATTGTAGATCAGTAAATATTAATGAAATGTATGGAAGTTAATTCCTTAGTAATAAAGAAGCATGGAAGGAGGCCAGATGATATGTACATGCTTGCTCATGTACCAGTGGGGCTCCATGAAAAGCATACACCACATTCAGAGTCAGAGAATCTGATCACGAACCCTAGCTCTACTTCCCACTACCTATGTGTCTTTGGACAAAGGACAACCTCTCTGACACTCAATTTCCTAATCTATAAATAAGGGGGTTGGATTAAGATGACCTCTGAGGTCCCTCCTAGCTCTATATCCACGATTCCATGATCCTAAAAAGTGTAGCAATGACATTGTTTCACAAGATAGCATTCTTTTATGTGTATTCCTGATGGAAGAAAAATACAGGCTGAAGGGATAAAGCAAGAGTATGTGACAATGCAATAAACCACAGAACGTTAGAGCAGGAAGGGGCATGGGGAGGGATCATGTAGTTCAATGCCGACATTTAAAGATGAGGAAACTGAGGCCCTTAAGCCTTGGGTAATAAATCTTGTTCTTTATGCCAGCTGGTTAGAGCTGAATATCTAATCAACTCCCTACCTTGTTTTCTTGTCTGGGGAGGATCAAGCCTATGCTAATAGATTAGAAGTGCTGACTCTGTGTCTTTGGGGAGGGAACAGAGTGAGGGTTGAAAACAACAAGGATTGAATGTAAAGGCACAGGGATGCTTTTATCATAAATGTGTTTTCTGGGACACCACAAACCCAACCAACTATTTCAAC
Organism: Pseudochirops cupreus; assembly: GCA_028627135.1. Lineage (NCBI taxonomy): Eukaryota > Metazoa > Chordata > Mammalia > Diprotodontia > Pseudocheiridae > Pseudochirops > Pseudochirops cupreus. Next base: position 397,004,118 of record CM053582.1, on the reverse strand, counting down.
TTGAGCCAACTTTAAGCTGCTTCCTTGAGAGAGAGCGAAGAAAAGAAAGAGAAAAGTGTGTGTTCAGTATCTTGCTCATTTTTGAGACTGGAATGTTCAGGTCTGGGATCTAATTTGATAAACATTGAGTCCTTGTTTCTCAGAGTGCAAGGTGCCAGGGGACATTTAGAGGAAGAAGAAGGAATAAAGCCACTATTCCTCACTCAAATTTATCATTGAATTAGAGATAAATACACATACACAGGATATGGTTTAACCGTACAAAGAAAGTACAATGGAATGAATTCTGGATAGAGTCAGAGGACCTGAGTTCGAATCGTGGATTTGCCACTTAATAACGTGATCTTTGGAAAGTCATTTCACTCTCTAGACTTCCATTTCTTCATCTGTAAAGTGAGGTTATTGAACTAGATGATATCTGAAGTCCCTAAGAACTCTAATTGATAAGCCTATGCTCCTATGATGAGCAAATGGAAACAAATAAATATATAACAAAATCTTTACTATATAGTCAATCCAGAGAATGGAGAGGTTCTGGTTAATTGTATACTCTGGTTAATACAGTTTAATGAAAGAAAAAAAAAACCTTTTGTTTCAACCCCTTCTGTGGAAAACCATAAGGCAACGATATCTTATCTATTACGTACCTATTAGAACAAAGTACATGTTAGGTACTAGGGATACAATGACAAAAACAAAAGTTTCTATAGTTTAATCATACCTTTTCTGCCTCTATAAGTAGGGAGATTTTTAAAAAATATATTTTTGGTCCAGACCAAAAATTTCATTAGTAGAGGGCACACCTTCTCCCTCTTCTGCCAACAGCAATCAACAAATCCTCTACGACTAAGACCATTTCTCTATCCTCTACCCCACACTGCTTCTTCCTATATGTAAAGAAGGAAGAATTTAATAAGCATGTATACAGACCTACTATGGGACAGCATTGTTGTTCTAAGCACTTTATAAATATTATCACATTTAATCCCCACAATAACTCTGTGAAGTAGGTGCTATTATTTCCCCATTTTACTATTGAAGGAATTAAGGTAGACTAATGTTAAGTGATTTGCCTAGGATCACACAACTAGTAAATATTTGAGGCAGGATTCAAACTTAGGTCTTCCTGACTCCAGGACTACTGGTCTATCTACTATACCTCTTCATTGCCTCTGAAGAGATAAATGAATCTTTGACTCATGATCTGAATATCGATTCTGAGCATCAACAAGTAAATATAGGACTATACATAAAGAAGGTATATTAGATTGGATAAAATATGTAGGACATAACTTATTAAGGAAACATGACTAGAAAATAAAATGAGATGGTCCCATAGTAGGAATAAGAGATGACCAATGGATATCCCAAGGTACCTACAATGGTACCTTCCAAGATTGAAGTGTTGTCACATGGAAGAAAGTTTACATTTTATTTTCTTCACTCCATGGGTCAGAATTAGAAGTGACAGTAAAAGGTAAAGAGTGGGAGATTTCAGTATGACCATAGGAAGAAAAGTTTTGTTAACAATTAGATCTATCTAGAATATCCAGAGTAGAATGGTTCTCTTGGGAAATCAAGCATGGTTTATCATCTGAAATCTTCAAACACAGGTTAGATGATAGAGGGGATTTCTTCTCAGGTACAACTTAGACTAAAGGATGCTTCTTCTGAAAATGGAATTCTTTCATTTTATGACCAAATTATCTTAAGACATCCAGAGAAAGCCTTCAGTATGTTGAATATATCTATCCTCTATGGAAGACTGATAGAAAGAAATAACAAAGAATTACAGAGAATAAGAGAGAAAGGAGTGGTTGCAATCTGGGCAGTGACGGAATGCTGACATGGATGAAAGTATTGAATACCTGGCTTAGTATTGCCACTTCATCTTAAAAGTAGATTGCAGAGTGGACGGAATCAGTGAGGGTTTCAGTTAATTGAGGTTTTACTTTAATATTTCTATACTTCAGGTATTTGTTTTCATCAGCGCATACACCCTCCTCTACGCAAATCAAAACCTCTGAGATGGGCTTTGTAAGTTCATATAGCCAAACTCCTTATCACTTTGCAGACAATATTCCATGATGAGTCTTTCTGTGTATATATTTGTTTCTATGTTGTCCCAATCCTCACCCCCAATTAGATTGGAAGCTCCTGGAGGGCAAGGACTCCCTTTTGCCTCTTTTTTGCTTCCCTAGCACTTAACTCAGTGCCTGGCATGCAATAGGCATTCAGTAAATGTTCACTGAATTGGATTTCTCAAAAACACTCTCCATCTCACATCTCTATGGCTTTACACTAGTTGTCTCCCATGCCTGGAATGTTCTCCCCATCACCACGGCCTCTTAATTTCTCTGGCTTCCTTTAAGGCTCAGCACAAAGCCCACATTTTGTCAGAGGCCTTCTCATTCGCACAAGCCCCTGATGCCATTGCCTTTCAGACTGCTTTCCATATATTTTGTATATAACTTATATGTTTCTAATTATTTATCGATTGTCTCCCCCATTAGAATGTACACTCCTAGAAGGCAGAGACTGTTTTTTGTCTTCTTTGTATCCTCAGCACTTAGCACAGTGCCTGGAACATAGAAAGCTCCTGATAAATAAAAGATGATGCCTTTGATGTATGAGGCAACATGGTACAATGCAGCAGTGTCAAACACAACTAGAAATGGGGGCCACTATACATGAAGAGCACTGTAGGTCCCACATTTACTTAATTTTAAAATGTAAAATTATCTATATTTGATTGTATTTTAATTTATTTTGTTAAATATTTCCCAACTGTATTTTAATCTGGTTCTGTGAGGTGCAGGTGGTGTGTTTGACCTGGTGTAGTGGAGTTTGGAGTCAGTTAGACCTGGAGCCCAATCTTACCAAACACTTCCCAATTCTATGACCCTGGGCTGGTCACTTAACCTACCTAAGCCTCAGTTTCCTATTCTGTAAGAAAGTGATAATAATACTATCTCATTCTTGGGTCATTGTTAGGATTAAATGAGATCCTGTATGTAAAGTGCTTGGCAAACCCCAAAACAATGATGATGATAATACTACTAACAATAATTACAACTGGCACTTATATAGTGTTTCAACTTTGTAAAAGGATTTTACAAATATTATCTCATTGATCCCCATAATTGTTCATAAATAATATTATCATACTGATATATCATACATCTTATTATGCCAATATTATACAATATTATTATAGTGATCCCTACAATATTACTAACAATATTTTTACAAAATGCTTCTATATCCCTTATCCAGTCCTCACAACAACTCCATAAAATAGAATAGCCATTATTGACCCCATTTTACAGATGAGGACATTAAAACTGAGATGGGTTAAATAACTTGCCCAACGTCACATAGATAATAAAAAGAAGGACTGAGAAGGACTCAAACCCAAGTCTTTAAATTCTAAGCTAACGTTTATTCTACTACACCAGATTCACTTTGTCTCTTAAGAAGAGGAACAAAGGAATGATTATGCTGATTCCTCTCCAAGCTGCATGTTGGATTTCCTCTCCCATTCTCCCATTCTTCATTCTGAACCCTGACTCTAGCTCTCCTTCATTAGATGTCTCTGTGCAGAACCTCCATTTCTGAAGGATACTCAGGCAAACCATGTGTCTCATTTTTCTCCCAGTTGCACTCTGGATTTCCTCTACAATGCCCCAGCACTTCTCACACTCCCCTCATCCTGCTTTCCCACTTCCTTTTATGTGTTGTTTTCTCCCTTTAGGATGCAATTTCCTTGGGAGCAAGGACTATTTTTCTATCTGTATTTGTATTCCAGGACTTAGCACTGCACTTAGCATATGGTAAGCACTTAAATACTTGTTGACTGACAGTTTTCAACTGACCATTACAGAAAGATTTCATATTGGAAAAAAGTTTTAAATTGATCTTGGTGATGAGTCACAACCTGGCCCCCAAAGTAAGAGAGGGAGATCATTTTAGTTAGGGAGAACAGCCAGTAAAAGTACAGAAGTTAGGAATGGACAGTGTAGTGCCAATGCAATATTCACAGCCCCATGATCACTATAAATATACCTGCATAGTGCTCAACTGCAAAATATAACAGACTCTCCATATATAAGACAGAAGCAAAACATTTATTTAGACACCAGAAAACCAAATGCTAAAACCAGTAAGCCAGTTCCATAATAGTAGCAAAGAAGTTAATAAGCCACAACAGCACAGAGAACCATAGTATCCTTTAGCCTTCCCACCAACCAATATTTACTCACAAATCTATGTCTCCCTTGGAAGTATACTCGCCTCTCAACTGTCTAGCTGACTCTTGACTCTCAGTTTCCTGTGGGTTCTGTTCCATCCTTCAGCAAACTCCTTCCACCACAGGCTCCATGTGATTACATTCAGCCTATTGGGAGCAGAGTTTATTTTCAAAGCAAGGAAGGTCTTCAAATTCCCTTAGCTTTATCAGGGGGCAGGGAAGATCTTCAAATTCCCATTACCATTACAGACAGTTCTTATGGGTGAGAGAGGAAGTAAAATTGCTTGACTAGTGCAGAGCATCTGCATTAAAAGAAATGTATTTGAGGAAAATGGAAGCATAGGTTAGTTGGCAAAGCATTTTTAAAGACAGCCCCAGGGTTTTAACTTGTATCCAAGTAGTTAATAGGCAGTAACTCTAGGTTATTTGGCAGAGAAAAACAATAATTAAAACATTTTAAACTATTCTAATAGTTATATGCAGTATCAATTAGTGTAAAGAGAGAATAGAGGCAGGAAAACCTTATAGGAGGCTGCTGTAGGATTTCAAATTGGGGAGGATATAGGCCTAGATTAGGCACATAGAATCACTGGATTTAGGGCTGGCAGGTACCATGGAAATTGTTTCACTTAGCTGTCTTTGCTCATGTGCAGTATTCTTTGCCTTAAGGAATCATGGCACACAGAACATCTAAGCTGTGCATATGCAATTTCCCTCTAATTAAAGCAGTTGTTTTTGAGTTCTTTGCAAATTTGAGAATGTCTGAGCTGTCTTTAGGTTTATATATACATGTAATAGGCAAGTCCGAGGGGTTTTGTAAATACTATACTTAATATACAATGCATTCTGGGTTAGGTAAATTTTATGTTATGTAAAATTATTGATAAATTGATTTTATCTGCAATGACATAATATCCAAAATCCTTTAGCCCACCTAGCATAACTCAGCCATAGTTTTCCATTTCAGAACCACTGATTTCATCAAACCACTTCCTTTTACAGATGTGGAAACTCAAACACAGAGAAATAAGTATAGTTCCAAGGTCATACAGGTGGCAAGTGGCAAAGTCAGAATGAGAACATAGAAACTATGAAAAGGAAAAATAACAAGTTCAAAAGTAATCAGAAGTAAAGTCATGATGCTGAAGGATATGGCAGCTCCATCTCACAATCCCTATGGTCAAATTCCTTCTCCCCCACCTTTAAATCACTCCCTGTTGCTCTGTTCTTACAGGAAACCAAGACCAGTGCTTCTCTGCCATCCACAATGTCAATGTCTTTGCATAGTTGAACACTCTTATCAAATCCCACCTCATGAGTCTTCCTTTCTCCAGTCACAAAAGTCATCCTTTTTTTAGTTTTTCTCATTCATCTTCTCCCCAAACCATTGAGCTTAATCTGTCAATGGGAATTTAGTAGGTAGATAGCCTGCTTATCTTCATATCATCAGTAAACATTCCATATAGAATTAAATATTATTTAATTGGACTTTACTAATTTATGATAAAGTATTAGACTTGTTTACCTTTACACTTTACAAAAAGAAGGTTTATTAAATACACAAAATTGTGGAAAGAGAGGGATGCTTAAAAATTGCTAGAATTTAAAAGAAGAAACGATTTTCCTATACTCTCAATTTCAATGAAACATTAGTTTTCATACTAACAATATGCTAAAGACATTTGGGAGGAAGGGTGCAAAGGAAATAAGTACAGACCAGTGACTTCATAGGGAACTGGAAGTGTGGAAACTCTGTCCACAGGTAAAGGTCAGCCACTCATCCTTAACTTACTATCTTAAAGAAGTGAAATGTTTAGTGCTTAGTCGATGGTCACACAACTAGTTTGTAAGTCAGTGGCAGGATTTAAACCCACATCCTCCTGATTCCAAAGAGAACCCTCCATCCACTGTGCCACATTACATCTCAAGTTCTAATTCATCTAAAAAAGCAATTTTTCTAAAAAAACAAACAAAAAAAAAACACTGCGCCAGATAAATACTTTACTTACTCCTAGTTTAAGTTTTTAAATAAAATTATACTTCTTAAAAAGAGTACTATAATTTTGGTTTTTCACTAACTCAGTTCAATCCTCCCAATTAGTTGAAATTAGGTTTAACCATAATTCAGATTTCTGTCTTTGGCAATTCCCAGAGTATCAGTCAAAGACTTAGTATTGTTGAGTGTTCTTTAAAAGTTTTCAAAAGCTTTGAGTGTGGTAGCTGTAAGAGTTGGTTCATCTTCATGATGTTAGTTAGGACACTAAGCTAGATTCAAAAGCTGGCAAACTACTAATGCCTCCCATTACCCCCAATCCAGGTACCCAAATATCTGATTCTCTTTGGAACCAATCTATCCCAGGGGCTTCACAAGATGGCTCAGCACTAAGTAGGCAAATATTAAGAAATCTGTGAGAATGAATTAATTATTATCTATATGCTAAATGCTACATTGAATATAGTAGAAGGTATGCTCCATGCCCTCAAGGAGTTTACAATCTAATTAGGGAGTCTGCCAGACATATGAAATTGACATTTTCATTCTTTACAATGATCACTAATTATTTAGTCATTATTTATTCTTTTCAACTGTACTATTACAATAGTCTCATAAGGGGTCTCCTGGCCTCAAATTTCTCTCCATGCCAATCTACCCTCCACACAGTTGTCAAAGTGATTTTCCTAAACTGAAAGTTTATGTCATTCCCCCACTTGATAAACTATAGTGGCTCCCTATTACCTCTAGGATCAAATAAAAAACTCTTCTGATTATTATTTATAGCCCTTCACAACCTACCTCACTTTCTCAGTCTTATTATATATTACTTACATTACATGCCAGCCAAGCTTCCCTCTTTGTCATTCCTCACAAATTACATCTCATAGCTCTGTAAGATTATGCAGACTGTTCCCCATGCCAGGCATACACTTCCTCCTCATCTCCACCTGTTGGAGGTCATGACTTGACAAGATCACTCAGGTAGCATGTGATATAAACAGAATTTGAACCCAGGTCATCTGACTCCATATCTAACATTATTCCCACAGTTATGATATGAGACTTGACAGCCTTGTGTAGACACAGATAGAATGGTGTATTTGATTAGTAAAGGCAGAATACTGACTCATGACAAAATAATATTATCATATAATTCTATATCTAGAAATAGAAAAGACTTACAAAATGATCTAATGCAACCCTTTCTTTACTGAGGGGGAAACTGAGGCTCAGAAAGATGAGGCAATTTTCAAAGGCTACTCTTGCTTGATTTATTTTTCTCCTATCTTCAAAGCAGTAACAATATCCCATTTAATGAAAAAAACACTCAATAGCTATGTCAAAACTCATGAGAGGAAGCTTGGCTTGCTGTGGGGGGGGGGGGGTGTGGGTGGGTGTGTGGGTGTGTATGTGTGTGTGTACTGGAATTGATAGGGCTGTTTTGTCTCAGCTTCAAGACATCTCAAAAAAGAGTGACAGGTTTTATTTAAACCCTAAGCTTGATCCGCAGAATTTCCCTGCTTAGCGTCTGAATCCTCTAAGTAAATGATTCACATTTGTAAGATCCACCAGAGTCTGAATGAAAATTTGCTTTCCCTAGTGGGTCTCGGATGTTAAAAAGCCAACAGAGTCATTTCCAGTTCAGAAGGTCACCTTCATGTCTTTACTAACTTTATTCCCTCTTGGAAATAATCCTATTATTCTACCTAGCAAGATTCAGGGTCTTAAGCAAGAGGTCATGTAAATGCTCTAGGTCTGTGTCTTGTTAGGCCATTATCAGTTTGCAATCATATGCTTTTTAAAAAATGCATTGAGTCCTAGGTCGATACACATAAGAACTAAGAAAGGAAAAATTGCGATTGCTTTGAGAGTATGGTGGATCTGAAGTGCAACCTAGGAATGGATTTTTTTTTTCCTGACTTGGAGAAACTCTGAATTGTAAAAGTATAGTTACATGTGTCTAAAGAGCACATGTTTGGGATTATATCATAGGAGGCAATGGAATTGTGATCATCATCTTTCCTTTCTTCCTTCTGAGAAAGCAAGATCCCCAAAGTAGCTTTGAGGATACTTTATTTATGGGCCTGCTAGTTCAGGAGCCACACACCAATTCATCAAGCTCCTGCTTTGTGCCATCTGTTATAAATAAATATCCCTGCCTGCAACTCTCTGTCAGGGCATGTGTTTACTGTTATGCAGATGAATACAATATGGGACGATGTTAAAGTTAAAAAGAGAAAAATTGCTTAAGAAAATGTCTATTGGATATATTATATATAAATATGTATGTATACACACATATTTATACTATGCATATTCCAATTTCTTGTGAACAAAGGCTTTGAACACATGAGAGAAAGATTGGTTGTAAATGGTGCTACTGACCCTTCAGCTCCTCTTTATCAAACTACCTTGTTGTTGAGTCATTTCAATCATGTCTGACTCTTCATGATCCCATTTTGGGGTTTTCTTGGCAAAGATATTGTAGCACTGTGCCATTTCCTTCTCTAGCCCATTTTACAGATGAGGAACTGAGGCAAATTGGTTAAGTGACTTGCCAGGGTCACGTGACTAGCAAGTGTCTGAAGCTGAATTTGAACCTAGGGAGAGAGGAAAAGCAAGAAGCACCTATGCTGATGTGTTGATGAAGGAAGAAGCATTCCAAGAATCAGAAGGCAAGAATCTCACTGTACTCTGCCCTTGCAGGTATCTCTTGAAGTTTTGTTTTCCATTCTGAGAGCCATAGTTTAAAGACAATGATAATCTGGAGAGTGTGAAGAAGAGGGCAATGGAACTGTGAGCATCATTTTCTTTCTCTTTCTTCTTTTTTTTTTTTGCAGGGCAATTGGGGTTAAGTGACTTGCCCAAGGTCACGTAGCTATTTTGTGTGTGCGTGTGTGTGTGTGTGTGTGTGTGTGTGTGTGTGTTAAGTGTCTGAGGCTGGATTTGAACTCAGGTCCTCCTGACTCCAGGGCCGGTGTTCTATTCACTGCACCACCTAGCTGCCCCATCATTTTCTTTTCTTCTTTTGGAAAAAAGTAAGATCTCTAAAACAGCTTTGGGGATAGTGAAAGCCCAAGAGTTTATGCCACATAAGGTACAGTTAAAGGGACCAGAGATGTTTAGCCTGAAGAAGAGAAGACTCAGAAAGGGCATGATAGCTGTCCTCAGATATTCAAAGGGACATCATATGGAAAAGGAAGTGAACTTGCTGCTTTGGGTCCCAGAGGGAAGGATCAGGAACAGTGGGTGGAAGCTGCAATGAGGATAGATTTCAAAATACAATTCCTAACAATTAGAGTTGTCTCAACATGAAATTTGATGCTTCAAGGTTGTTATGGGTTCACATCAGATTTTAAAAGTTGACAAAAAAGAAAAATGACATGTAGGGAGGGCTGTCTAAAAACAGACACATTAACGTATTGTTGGTAGAGCTATGAATTGGTACAATCATTCCAAAAAGCAATTTGAAAATAATGTCCAAAAAGTTACTAAACTAAGCATACTCTGACCCAGAAACATACTACTAGGTCTATGCCCCAAAGAGATCAAAGAAAGAAGAGAATATCTTTTGTGAACAAAAATATTTTAGCAGCTCTTTTTGTAATGACAAACAACTAGGAACGAAAGGCATGTCCATCAATTGGAAAAATGACAATAAATTACAGTATATAAATGTATAAGAAATGAAGGAGATGACAAGAAAAAAACATGGAAAAAATGTATGAATTGATGCAGCATGAAATGAGCAGAACATGGAAAACAATTTATACCACTGCATCCATGATGTAATAATTCTGAAAGACTTAAGAACTCTGGTCAACACAATGACCAACTGGCTAAAAGGACCAATGATGAAACATGCTAACCCCCCATGGCAGAAAAATGATTGATCGGTATACAGAATGTGAAATAGTTTTGAACATGGTTTATATGGCAATTTATTTTATTGCTTTATGTTCATTTATTACAAGTTTAAGTGGGGAAAAATATAAATGCTTGATAATTTTAAAAATTTAATTTTAAAATAGAGGTAGTGGTTTCCTCTTTCCTTAAAGGTTTTCAGGAGAGTTTGCATGGCCACTTGTTGGTTATGGTATTAGTCAGACTAGATGATCACTGAGGTCCCTTCCCCCAATAGAATATAAATTCATTGAAGTCAAGGACTGTCTTTATTTCTACTTTGTCTTTGAATTCTCAGTGCCTGGCACATAGTAATTCTTAACAAATGCTTGTTAACTTGACTTTCAAACCTCAGAATCTATCTTAGACAGTTCATATAGTAAATGACTGTGATTTCATAGGAGAAGATCATTGAGGATCCAATTGGAGAAGAGGTATGGCCTTCCAGGGATCTATAAAAAGACATGTGAAAGTGTTGATCTGAGGGGCAGCTAGGTAGCGCAGTGGATAGAGCTGGAGTCAGGAGGACCTGCGTTCAAATCCAGCCTCAGACACTTAACACAAAACCCAGCCGTGTAACCTTGGGCAAGTCACTTAACCCCAATTGCCCTCAAAAAGAAAAAAAAAGAAAGTGTTCATCTGATCTAGAAGGGGAAGGTAAGCCACTGGAGAACTATGAGAAGGATGGCAGAGTCAAAGAAGATGATTCTCATATTAGACTGTGAGCTCCTTGAGGACAGTAACCGGTTTTTGTCTTTCTTTGCATCTCCATCACTTAGCATAGTGCCTGACATATACTAAGTGGGTGCTTAATAAATGCTAGTTCACTGGCCTACCATGTTTAAAGTAGGGAGAACCTAGAAACTTGGGGGAATCTTAGATCTCTGGTTTCATTGAAGATTCAGATGCAATCTCCTTTGGGAGACCTTTCCCAGTCACCTACATGTTAGTGCCTTCTCCTTTAAGGTGACTTTCCATATACTCTATCTGTAACTTGCATTTACAGATTTATGTATATATTGTCTCCCCCATTAAAATGTAAGCTCCTTGAAGACAGGGGCTTCCCCTCCCTCTTTCTTTGCATCCCCAACACTTAGTATTGTGCCTGGTACATAATAAGTGGCTAATAAATGCTTTTGAGTGACTAATTCTTTGATTGGAGAAAGCATATAATAAAAAAAACCACACACACAAGACTGGGATTTAAAAGATGTGTGATTTTATTGGTAACACATATGGTACTAATGTCTTAGTAGAAGGTCTTCCTGATTTTCTGTGGCCAAAAAATCTTTATCACACTGTGGCCAAACTCCTGGCTATGAGCTTCTTCAAATTTAGCAAGTCCACTCCTCAGATGATAGACACACAGCCTGTCATGAGGCCTGCACTCAAAACCTTTCCAGCTTGGCAGGAACTGCTAGAGTTTGTGCCTCCCTGGCTCAGCCTTTAACTCTATGCCAAGATGAAGCATCAAAGCAGGCATTGAGAACATTAGACTAGATAGTGATTTCTCTTAAAAGGGCTACACATCTTCTGGAACCAATAGCTGAAGACTTGCAAAAGTGATCTAGAGAGACCCATGGCCCTTTTCTCAGCCATCTTATTCTCATCATCATCTTCTCTGAATTTCCACTGGGCCTTATAGCAGAAAATTATTAGAAGAGTAGATCCACAGGAAGAGAGATATTGGCATAATATATTCAACATGTTAGAGTGGAGTATTTAAAGTCACATCAGGAAGAGAAGGAAACTGGTCACTGAGGTCCCTCTCCCAATTAGAATATAAGCCCCTTGAGAACAGGGACTATTTTTATTTTCTGCTTGTATGTATATCCCTAGTACTTAGTGCAATGTCCAACATATATAAAGTACTTAATGAATATTTCTCGACTGGTCTTGCAAAAAATTAAGTATTGTCACAGTTGCAATTAAGAAATCATCTCTGAGCCTTGTCTCTACTCCTTTGACTAAGGCTCCTCTCTAAAAAGAAAGAGCAATATATTTAGGCCCAGCCCTAAGCACACTTTCTCCCTTATCATTCCTTTGGCTGTGATAGATTAAGTTGAATGAGCCAAATAAGTCAGTCCTATAGCTGTGATTATTTGATCATGTCTGATTAAGACATTTTTTTAAAATGCAGCACTGTTTTCATTATGTCTTCAGGAGATCCTGCAATAACGGAGGTTGGGACATGATAAGGATAATTTTACATTATGAAATACTCATTCATGTTCCTGATTTATCTGGGTATGTTGTAATCAAAGGAAATGTACACACTTAAATGTGAATTTATTTGAAGACCTGACAGACCAGGTGGAAGGCTTTACTCTGCAGAGCTATATGAGGTAAGGGTGCCTTAAAATTATCATAGGAAAATAAATGATTTTCTGACTTAAAGATAATCCACAACCCTTGTCCCCAGGGTGTCATTAAAGAGCTTGATGTGTCTCTTCTGAAGAATATTTTTGAAAGTCTTTTTTTTCTATTCAAGTTTTAATATTCTGTAATGTTTTCTCTTACTCACTTTATTACATGCTTTAAAGATTTAATTCTATTCACTTTGATGTATTTCTCAGAAGATTAATTGCTCCTATTATTTATCTTTTAAACAGGACATCTACTTGGGAATAGAGGCCAATCCCTTCCTTTTTCATCGGATTTAAATGATTCTGGTTGGATACTAGGGAGTTAGGGGTGATTTTTCAAGTAAAAGGGATTATGTCTACTATCCTCAAGAAGCCTTCATTGAATTTGGATCTACACCTCTTTAAATTATAGTACCGATTTTCTCCCCTTTGAGATTTATTCAATTTTTAGAAGTTTCCAGAATACACATTTTAAACTGCTTATTAGGAATAGCAGTTTGCTAATGAGAAAGCCCCTACAATTACTTATGGCTTACCAAATTACTTGGGTCTAGATTTCAGTAATTGCTGTGGCAGTAAAACTAATTAATTGCTAAAAAACAAATTAATAAGTGTCCCATGATGTCACCAGTTGCTGTCTAAATGGGGCTGGCAGGCAGAATTGTGTGTGTAATCTTTCTATTGACTAAAGTGGAATAGTTAGGTGTCGAGGAACTACATTCACACCTTGAATCTTTCATGGAATGGAGCAGATTGTCCATTGAACCAATGTACATCTAACCATAATCAACCATCCTTTAATCTCTAGCACCAGGAGCCTCTAGAATGGGCTTTGTGCTCTGCAAATTATCATTACCTGACATGTAGGGGAGTGCAGCTAAGTGTGAGGTGTGTGCAAGTATTACTGAATGTGAGTCAAAAGGAGGCTGATGCAAATCTTAGTTCTGGAAATTTTTCACTTTCCCAGTCAGGCTGAAAATGTCTTGCTCCCTTCCCAAAGGGATTGTACAGTCTGGGAGGAGGTGGGGTGACATATAGAGAATCTCATGGTAACTTTCCAGTTACCAACAATCCCTTTTATCTAAGTGGAAAAATACAGGGGCTGCAAAAGCAAACTGAACCAAGGCACCCAAAAGGAAAACGCCCCAAGTGAGTCCAGCACCTTGGGTCTCTTCTCCAAACAGGCAGTTTTCTGCTATCAGCTTTGATAAGCAGACTTTCCTCACCCATGAGACTATAACATGATAATGTCATTCAATAACCCTCACACCCTTTCCTGCTATTTGTCTAGCACAGGAAATGGAGGGTTTTCTTGTCGTGTGGACACAGCGGAAATATCTAGCAAGCAAATAGTGACCCTCGCATGCAAACAGTCCCATATCCTCTTTCCGCCTGACAACTTCCTTCCTGCCTGCTAGGAACAAATCTAACCTTCATTTTTTCCGGACTTCTTTTTACTGACTTACTCTGAAAGCCCTTGGGGAGGATACCAACATTTCATCAATATAAACTTCATCCAACAGCTGGATTCTCAGGCCACCAGGCTGACGTTGACTGTACAGAAGGTACAGTATGGTGTCATGACACTATCGAGGGAGTGGTCAAATCCAGCCGCCATAAAGTGAACTGGTGGGTTGTCAATGACCTCATAAGTTCAGCCTTCCTGTCTCAGGATAACAGTCTTCTGAGCTACATATGAATCTCTTTAAGGTGAAGTACAATACTGTCAGGGTAAGAAATAAACCAATCATTTAAAGTTTAAAAAAATTTCACAAACCAGAAAAACTCCTGTCTGCCATTATATACTATCCCTTTCTATGTACACAGATGTCCTGGTAGAGAAGATAAGATACCAAAGGGAAGAAATGGGCCCAATAACCACATTGAACTTTTCAAACACAGGTATTTGGTAGGGGGGTTAGAGCGGTGGAAACTGAGACATACATAGGCCAAGTCATCTGACTCAAAAATGACTCATTTAAACCTAAGATTGAATCCAGTCTGTCAATTTACATAGCCCCGACTCACTGGACAATCATCCCTGCTCTTGGCTTTGACCTAGGTAGACAAAACTTGGCAATAAGACTTTTATCTCCCAACCCCATCCCATCCCTAAAATAATCACAACCTGTTTGCTGCCACTTGCAATTCCTAGTGATTTGTCAGTCAACAGCAATGCACCTAGTTATTTAAATGTTGTTCTCCCCATGGGAATGTCAACTCCTGGGAGGCAATCCCTAGCACTTAGTGCCCAGTATAAAATAAGTGCCTCATAACTTCTTGTTCATTTCTTGGCTTCCCTATTTAGAATAACTTCTCTAAAGCAAATAATAAAGCACAAGGACTGGGAAGTTAAGACAATTCTGAAAGAAGTCTATGAAAGCCCACAAAGTTGGAAAATTTAATATCTCTCAAGGGAAGTAGTTCTCTGGCCCCTCTAAAGAAGAACACAGGTCTAAGACCTGGAAGTGACTTTAGAAGTCTTCTAATCCAACCTCCTATTTTACCAAGGAAGAAACTGAGGCCTGTCTAGTTTAAATCACTTACCCAAGATCTGAGATTGTAAATGTCAAAGGCAAAATTTGAACTCAAGTTCTATGACTCCAGAGCAAGGTACTTTCTGCTATGCAATCTCACCCCCTAAAATCTGTCTTCTTTAGTTATTAAAAATACCCACACGTATTTATAGCTTAACTTTAGTTACAAATCACTTTTATAACATGAGGCTCCCCAAAACCCTATGAAGGAGTTGGGCAGCGACAATTAGCTCTACTTTACAGAAAATAAAATTGAAGCCCATGCTTTTTCTCAAGCCTTAGTGTAAAGCACAGCCAAAGGCCCTTCACCTCTAAGGGTACTAAAGTTTACTCCTACGAGATTTCTACAAATCAAATATTGTTCAACAAAGAAAAAAAATCTATCATTTTATCCTAGCAGCTGTTGAATGGATATGTTTGAGTACTTAGAAGTTGCTAGGCAGAAGATTTCTTTTAAAGACTCATCTATATGAGTTCCCCTATTGGGGGGTGGGAGGACCAATGAAGAGTTTTATGCAGCTCAAAGTTTTCCAGGCTTCCTCATCCTTATTGGCTCTCACCTACCATGATCCTTCAATGTTGCTCCTTTCGGCTGGGAAAAACTGGCAGCTGGGTGCCTTGGGGGGGGTAGAGTGCGGGACCTCATCAGGAAGATTCATCTTCCTGAATTCAAATCTGACCTCAGACCCTTCCTAGCTGTGTGACCCTGGACAAGTCACTTAACCCTGTTTGTCTCAGTTTCCTCATCTATAAAATGAGTTGGAGAAGGAAATGGCAAACCACTCTAGTATCTTTACCAAGAAACAGCATTAAGAAGAGCTGAATATGACTGAACAACACCAGCATTAGCCCCTGCTGATAGGAATGGGGAAGAGTGTCTACATTTATGTAGCAGTTTTTTTCATCTGGATATTTGGGGAACCTTTGTAAAAAATCCCAGTATACTTGACTAGTGAATAAAGAGCCAGTCTTGGAGTCCAGAATACCTGGATTCAAATTCTGTCTCTTTGATATTTATCATGAGTGTGACCAAGGTTAAGTTATTTAACCTTCTTCCTACTCCCAGGCAATCCTCTTAAAATTGAGGCTAAAAGAGTTTCTGAATTGCATTGGTAAAGTTTCCATTTGGGAATGGCCCCCATTGATGAAATCATAGATCCAGACCTTTCCCCCATAGCCCTAACCCCTTCCCAAACAAAACCAAAACCGTCATCACTGTGGTCATCCTCACTTGCATGAAGTGAAGCAAGACCTAAAGGAATTGTCTCTATTCTTAGAATGGAAAAAGAATAATAACAGCTAATATTTATAGCAATTTAGGGTTTATAAAATACATGATGTGAATCCTTTCCTTTGAGCCTCCCAATAGCCTTGTTAAAGTAGACAGTGCAGGTTTTATCACTCTCATTTTATAGCTGAGGAAACTGAGGTGCAGAGAGTCTAAGGAGGTCACAGGAGTGAGCTGGAGCCAGCTCAAACCACCTCCCAGTTGTTAAATTTTCAGTGTGAGAATTTACACATAGGTGATTAACAAACTTTACAAATCAGGGCTAATTTTCTTAATAATTTAGACCTAATAAAGTGTTAATAATGCAGGTTAAACTAAAAAGTGCTTTTATGTATATACATATGTATATATATAGCTTTTATATATTATATGTAGCTTTTATATGTTATAGATAGCTATATATATAGATGGCTATAAATATAGATAGTTTTTTTTTCTCCCCAAGAGCCAGTTAAACATTTACTAGTATATTCCTGGGTCACACAGTCAGTAATTCTGAGAGTCAAGATTCAAATCTAGGTTACCTGAATCTTAATCCAATGCTCATTCATTGCACTGAACCACAGTAACAGGTTCAAAGATTGGTCCAATGAGCTAGATCAGAGTCATGGCTACAATTCTAACTTCCGGATACTCCATTCATGGTCATACTGTTGATGGAAAGTAGAACAGAGAACATTGGAGTCAAGAAACCTGGATTTTGGCCCTGGCACTGCCATTAGATGTGTGTGTGACCTTTGGGCAATTCATTTAACTTTCCATATTTTTAGTTTCCTTATCGGTAGAAGGGGCTTATTAGTAATTCCTTCCAGGGCATTTTGGGGGCTCAAATATGATAATGTGCATGAATGCATTTGAAAACTGTGCAGTGTGATACAAACCTGACAGCGAGATAACCCTGCTGGTGTCTTGTACTGGCTGCCCTTCAGGTCTCTGAAGACTATGAGTAATTAACCTGGAATTTCCCAGCCCTCTCAGCACTCCTAGACAGGCACTAAAAGACAGGTTTTGTGTCAATTAAACATAAAAGCCAATTTTCTCCTATTGTGGCTTTCCAGTTCTTCACTTTTTTTAATGGCTTCTGACACTTTTATGAGCCTCTTCAAAAGAAAGGAAAACATGCCACTTTAAGAGCACCTAGCAATTCATTTCATAATTGGCTGGGTGAAATGTCAAGAAGGCGAAGAAACAAAAGGGTATTGTAGTAGATATTACTCCAACAACAAGCTCCATGACTCCGATGAGATTTCTTCAAAAGCTTCAGAGGGGAAACTTGGTTTTTAGTTACTTATTTTTGGCATCCTATGATTATAACCTTCAGTGTGACACTGTGAGCTTAGGTGGGAAGAACGCTGAGTTTGGAGTTAAGAGGACCTTGGTCACTTACCTACCTGTAAGCCCAAATTCTTCTAAATCATCTTCCTTAATCTATTATCATAGTCTAGTTTAGAAATCTCAGTGAGATATCAAATTTCCCAGAATTATAGACCCATTGTAATTTTCTGGAATAATAAAAAGAGCATTTACTCTTAATTGTAGGATTATAGGTTTAGAGCTCCAAAGGACCTGAGAAGCCATCTAGTCTCACTCCATTTTACAGATGAAGAAACTGAGGCTCAAAGATGTTAAATGATTTGCCATGTTCAGACAGGTAGCAGGATCTGAATGCAGGTCTTTTGACATTAACCTCAGTTAGCTCACTTTCCACCAAATCACAATACCTCTCAGGGAGAGCCAAGAATCAGAAGGACCTAAGTGCCAGCCAGAGCACTTATACTAGTTCCATGATCCTGGGCAAGACACTTCATCTTTCTAAGCCTCATTTTCCTAATCTATAAAATGGACATAATAATTCTTGTAAAACCTACCTTGCAAAGTCGTTAAGAGAAAGCACTCTGTAGACTTTGAAGCGTGACATAAATGTGAGCTACAATTGTATTGTGAGCTATTATTAATATTGTGGATGCAGGCATCTCTACATGCCAAATCTAGGTATAAAGCATTTTAAAATTATACATAGTTGCATAGAGAGACTTCATGGCATTGTGGAGATAGGGCTGGAACCAGAGTCAGGAAACTCAAATCCTGCTTCTGACACCGATTATCTATGTGACCATGGGTAAGCCACTGAATCCCTGTGAGCTTCAGTTTTATTATTTCTGTAAATGGAGATAAGAAGAGAAATGGCATGGTATAATAAAAATGTGCTGGTTTCAGAATTAGAGGACCTCCATCTCAATCCCAAGTCAGCCACCCACTCCCTTCCTGTGACCTTGGGAAAGTCACTCAAGGATCTTAGGCTGGCTTCCTTATCAATAAAATGAAATGTCCCTTCCAGCTCTCAATCTATAAACCCATAGTATCTGTTGTACCTACCACACAGAAGTGCCCCTGTCCTATACAGTTTTCAAATGAGCCCACACTGCCCTGCATAGATTATAAAATTAATTAAGTCAGCAGTCTTTTTTATTTGCTTGGCTCCTCACCATTATCGTGAATGTGCTTGCTATTCAGACAGAAACTGTCATTCAAAAGAAAATAGTATTTTTATAGCCAAAAAAGGACTCCTTGTGACTGAACTAATCAGTCTCAGACCTAAGTAATCAGATTAGGGGTTTGTGCTCAGAAGGATATTTGTAATAAAGCAAAGTATGCTGACCTAGGAGCCTGGAAGGTCTAGGTTCAAAGTCTTTCTCTAACACTTGACTTTGGTGATTTATTAAGCTTTCATTTTTCTCATCTATAAAATGGGAAATAATGTCTATAGTACCTGCCTCACAGAATTGTTGTGAGTGTCAAAGAAGACACATTTAAAATACTGGATAAATTTTGATCATTAATATTATTCAGTTCAGCAAGAATTTTTTAAGCACCTGTTATGTGCAGGATACTCCTAGTCAGTCAAAAAGGATTTATTAACTTTTTGCTACACTGTGTTAAGTGTTTGGGATCTAAGGAAAATATAAAACAGGGTTGCTGCCCTCAAAGAATTCACTTTCTAATGGGGGAGGCAACATGTAAGTAATGATATGCTTACAAGTTACATACAGGATAAATGAGAGGTATCTCAGAGGAAAAATGCTTGGAGGTAGGGGATGGTATAGACACCAGAAAAGGCTTCTTGCAGAAGGTAGGATTTGAATTGAGTCTTGAAGGAAGCTAGGTAAGCCACCTGTCAGAGGCAAGCAAGGAAAGTTTTCCAAGTATGGGGGACAGTCAGTGGAAAGGTAGAGTCAGGTTGTGTTTTATGAACAGTAATATGGCTAATGTCACTGGATCATAGAGGAAGAGTAAAGTATTTAAAAAAAAAAGACTAGAAAGCTAGAAAGAGGGCAGGGTGTAGAATGTTATAAAAGTCAAACTGTATTTTATAGTTGATCCTGGAGTCAATCAAGAGCCCACTGGAGTTAACTGAATAGAGAAGGAATATGATCAGATCTATGCTTTAGGAAGATCCCTTTGGTAATTAAGTGGAGTAGAGACAGGCATGAAAAGAGCCTGGAGGCAAGGTGATGAGCCAGCATACTACTGCAATAATCCAAGTGTAAGGTGGTGAGGGCCTGAACCACAGTGGCATCTATGTAAGTGGAAGGAAGGGGACATATACGAGAAATGTTTTGAAGGTAGCAACCATGGACTTAGAAACAGATATGTGGGGTTAGTGTGAGTGAAGAGTTTAGGTGGAAACTTGGGTTTCCAGCCTGAATGACTAAGAGGATAGTAGTACCCTGGAGAGTTGTTGGGAAGTTCAGAAATGGGGAACATTTAAGGAGAAAGATGATATGTTCTGCGTGGGATAGGGTGGCTTAAGATGTCTACAGGATATCCAGTACAAGACATACAACAGACAGTTGGTAACGCGAGACTAGAGATCAGGATAGAGGTTAGAGTTGGATAAAAAAAAAAAATCTGAGAATCATCAGCACCGAGAATTATGAATCCATGGAAATTGATGAGATCATGACTTGCTATAGTACAAAGATGAAGAGCAGGGGGTCCAGGATAGACATCTGGGTGATACTCATTTTTAATGGACTTGACCTGGATGAAGATTCAGTAAATGAGACTGACCTGGAGTGGTGTAGCACCAATGCAATATTTACAGCACCCACAGTCATGATAAAGACCGTGACTATAAATCTAGAGAGGAAAGTTGTTGCTTGTTTTTGTTGTTGTTTGTCTATACTTAGGAGAAGAGAGAAATCAATTGTGTCAAAGGCTTAGGTCAGAAGCATTTGGAGCCAAGTATTGGGTAGAGGCTCTGAGAAGGAATTCTAACATCCTGGGTTCTGATGCCAGGCTGGACACCTCTTCTCTCAGATACACTTTAATCAGTATGCCTATCTCCTCGGTGCTTTATCATCTTGATAAAATGTGAATAATATAAAACAGGGATAATTATGTCCTGAGGTTCAAGCCTTTGTATCAAGGCACTATATCTTGTGTGTGACTATTTGAAAGGTATAGACAAATATATGTTGGAATGGCATTTTAAAAATCTAGTATTTAACCTTCATTCTTTTTCAGTTAAAATAAAAATTGTCAACAAAGATGGATTACAGAATACACAATTACTTTTGCTTCCAAATGAAATAAAAAGGCACAGACAATGAAAGAAATAGGTAATAGCCCTTTAACATTTGGCATAATATCTAAGGCAGGTGTCATAAAGGCTCATGAGCAGCTATCCTGCCAAATCTTATCCAAATCTAAAAGAAAAAAAAGACAAGAAAAATATGCATTTTTATAGTTACCATAAAAGAGGAAATAGTTTTATTTTTAGTCCATTTGCTTTGGAGGGAGAGCCAACTAACTGGAAGAAGTCCATAACTTAGCCACCTTAGATCTTTCTATATACACCACTGAAACTTAATAAATGTGAGTTTCCAGATTTACTGACTTCACTGGTTGCTCCAATTAATGATCAGCAAGCACCTTTTATCACTTTTAAATGAAAACAAAATGAAAACCTGAAATCCCGTGATAAAGAATTGATTTCTACCAGACAAGCAAAATTGTTTGGTCTATTTTTATGGCTGATATAATTGTATTCAAAACCCATAAACAATGTACATCCACTTCAATACTTTTTCAGCCCCTCTTTGGTCATAAACTTTAATTAAAACAAAACATCCCTTAGGTAAATCAAAGGAAGTTCTATTGAAATAATATAAACACCCTAAGAAAGCTTGGATTGTTTCCATACTCAAGCCTGATTAGGTGGGAAAGCTCCCAGCCCTTGTATGCTTCAACATGTCACTTGACCAACCAAATGGGTTCTAATTATTAGAACTGCCTCTAGCTAGCCCTGGTGGGGCTTTGGCATGGTTTCTCAGCAACCTTGGTGCCAATCGTCTCCATTCCAAGGGAGAGCCGTCCATTTGGAAACTATAACAGCATCTATGAAGGCTATCTTTTGTGGATTTAGGTTCTCCTCTATTAAGTTACCATAAGGCTAGTCTATCATAGGACTCAGACTGTCTGCCCCAGTTGGCTGACGTCAGAAGCTTATGTTAGCTCTGTAGAATGGAGAGCATGTTTTCTGTCACTCTCATACTAAAGTGTTGATTAGAGTAGCACAAGCCAGACCAGGGAGTGGTTGGTACCTAAGAACAGTGAAAGAAAGAAAAAATACCTTTTACAGAAGCTGAAACTGTTTCCAAAAAACTCAAACAATCTCAGCGGATGCTCTTTGAAAAAAGATAGAAAGGAACATGAATCCAGTTTGATTTTTTTTAATATGCACACTGAATAGTTTCTCTAACTCATAGCTTCCTTTTCTGTTAGTCATCAAAGAACTATGTGACAATGAACTGATGGATTCTGGGAAACATAGTGGGTTAAAATTTTAAGGAAGGATTTGAGCTATGACCTTTTCCTGCGATCTCTACCTACAAGGATCACAGGATAGGAACTGAAAAGAACCTTAGCGACCATCTAGTCCAACTCCATAATTTTCCAAATGAAGAAACTGAGGCACAGAGAAGATGAAGGACATAATTATCCAAGGGTACACAGGTAATAATTGGCAGAGTTTGTTCTAACTACAAGTGCACACTTTCCTCTGTACCAAGAAGAATGAGAGAAGTCAAGGTCAAATGTCTAGATAGCAACACAATTATATTTTACCTGTTATCTAGAGGTTGCATCCACAAATCAGAGTAAACACAAAAATGACGTGCAGTCATCAGGTGGAGCTTTTAAGAGGTTAATTGGCCGGTCATAGAGGTTTTCTAGTGTAGAAAAGTTTAAAACGTAGAGAATATCCCCACAGAAAACTACAAATGCCAAATTACTCTTTGGGATAGACCAATGCTTCCAAATGCATTTTAAAATGCAAATATTTCATTTATGAATCCTGTGACAGTTGTTTATCCTTCATTTTGAAGAGGATCAATGACTTCATGGGGTGATATCTTGACTTGTTTGTGAATTAGATTTAAGCGAGGCAGAGTTGCACAAACTCATCAACCTTACTTTCTCTTCCAGAGTCATCCAAGTCTACTGGCAAGACAAAAGTTAGAACCACAGGTGATGACCCAGGATGCATTGAACGACCTTGGTATCTTCAATATCTGACCAAGCTCTAAGCCCTCCACAGCACCTGCTTCAGTGACTGCCATTGCCATTGGAACAAACTGTTCTCAGCAGCCAATTCCATTGGGGGAAGTGTTCACATTACTGAGGTAGACATCCTCCCAATTCACTGATGGGTGTGAGGCTGAGATGCTTTACAACAGGGTGGCCACTCTGCATGCTACAGCTACTTGGTCCTTTTCATTAATTAAATATTTTATTCCCCCCCCCCCCATTACATGCAAAAACGATTTTTAACATTCAGTTTTTAAAATTTTGAGTTCCAAATTCTTTCCCTTCCATTCTCTTTCCCTTTCCCCATCATTGCAAAGGCAAACAATTTGATATAGGTTATACATGCACAGTCATGCAAAACTTATTTGTATATGAGTCATGTTGTGAAGGAAAACAGACAAGAAAATAAAAAGACAAGAAAAATGAAGTTTTTTAAAGTATGCTTTGATACGCTTCAGACTCCATCAATTCTTTCTCTAGAGATGGATAACGTTTTTCATCATTAGTCTTTTGGAACTGTCTCAGATCATTCTAAGATCTAACTCCCCCCTAGGTCTATTAAGGGGCAGGGAAGCTAAGTCATTCACAGTTGATCATTGTACAATATTGCTATTACTGTGTACAATATTTTTCTGGTTCTTCCCATTTCACTTTGCATCAGTTCACATAAGTCTTTCTAGGTTTTTCTGAAAGCATTCTGGTTGTCATTTCTTATAGCACAATTGTATTCTATCACCATCATACAGAATATTTTATTCAGCCATTCCCCAATTGATGGGCATCATCTCAATTTTGCTACAACTTCTTGGAGCCACAGGTGAGAGATGATTGAGAGATGGACACTAAAGGTGGATGAGCAACCCTGAAAAGAATTCAGCCAAGTCCTTGAACCAGAGGTCTAGGCCACCCTGAACACTCCATATACCCATGACAGCGTATTCATTTCAAGGGACAATTATTTGAAAAACCATTGCTCTCTTTTAAGTAAATGTATTGACTATCATGCCTAAAAGTTATAATCACACCATAGCTAGCTCATGAGATACAAATGACAGTATAATTGATGTCAGAAGAGAACTGTGATCACTTCTTGCCTCTGATACTAACTAGTTGTGGTACCATCAACAAATAACTTAATCTCTCTGAGTTTCAGTTTTCTAATCATTTTTTTTAAAGAGCTAATAATTACTTTCATCAGTCTACTAATGAGAATTTTTCTGAGGATCAAGTAAGAGAACAAATGTATAGTGCTGTGTAAGCATAAAGCACAAATGAAATGTAAATGGGGCGGGTGCGTGGGGGAGAGATACGATTTCTTCCAGGTTCTCACATGGAAATTCCTAGCATGGAAACTCCCTCCAAGAGGAAGATCAGCAACTCCTTAAGGAGTTGTAGGACACTGATAATTTAAGTGACTTTGTTCAAGTTCTCACAACTGGTATATGTCAGAGGCAGAATTTGAACTCCAATCTTTCTGACTCCAAAACTATCCTCCTATTTATTAGAAAAAGGCAACATCCCAGCTTTCACCATTATTATAGCACAAAGAGTGTTGGAATCAGGAGATCTGGATTTAAATCTTGGCTTTGCCATGTACTACATGGCCATAGACAAGTCACTTAACTTCTCTGTCTCCCTCTTCTCATCTGTGAAATGGGAATAATAATGCCCATACTATCTGGTTCACAACAAAACTATGGGGAAGTCAATTATAAATCTTAAAGTACCAAAGAAATGTGAATTGTTATCCAAGAATAACCTGAGACTACACACCACGACACGGCCACATCTCAGGCCACTGGCACTAGAGTGCAAAGGTTAGGGGCTGTTGACTGTTCACAAAGGACAGAGAAATAGAAAGAGACTAAGAGAGAGAGATTATGATGATTGGAAATCTAAATCTAAGTGATAAGAGTTGTTTTTGTATTATCACGCCTATTCAACAAATGGATAATTGAGACTCAACAATAATTCTCTGAAACATAATAATGAATTTTATTTATTACATAAAGAATAATCATGAATTATTCTCTCTAAAAGATAAAATGTTCCATCTCTTTGATATAATCAAATAAAAGGAAAGCAGGATTTCACACAGAAATAAATACTCTAAAGAGCCAGGAAATTCAACCATTTTTATCTTCATTGTTTTTGTTCAGTCGTTTCAGTCATGTCTATCTCTTCATGACCCTATCTGGGATTTTCTTGACAAAGATACTGGAGTGTTTTGCCATTTCCTTTTCCAGCTCATTTTACAGATAAGAAAACTGAGAAAAACTGTTAAATGACTTGCCCAGGGTCACACAGCTAATAAGTATCTGAAGATGGATTTGAACTCAGGTAATCTTCATGACCTTACCTTATATTTAATTCACTTCTAAGAAGATTTACTATATACAATAATAAAAGCTAATATGTATATGCCTTTTTAAGGTTTACAAAGTGTTTTACATATATTATTACATTGGATCCTCAGGACAAGCCTGTGAGCTATTATCCCATTTTTACGGATGAGAAAATTAAAGATGACAATTTAAGCAACTTGCATGGTGTCACACAGCTAGTAAGTGTCTAAGGCAGGATTTAAACTCAAGTCTTCCTGATTTGAAGCTCAGGACTCTATCTACAACTATACCACCTAATAGCCACTGTGCTATGTAGGTCCTACAGAGAGAAAACCAAAAGCAGTCCCTGACTTCAAGGTTACTCAAGGCTATTGGGTGAATGCAACAGAGATTTGGAGGTGAAGGGATCTTCAAAGTCATCTAGCCTGACCCCTCCATTTAACAAATCAGGAAACTGAATCCTGGAGAGTATAAATGACTTGTTCAAGGTCACATTGGTAGTAAATGACAGTTGAAATTCAAACTCAGGTCTTCTGACTCCAAAACCTTTTCCACTGTGACTCCCAAGTGCTTTGTTCCACTACATATTGCCACCAAGTAAATACAATTAGATTTGAGAATCTGTCCCCTATATACACCCCCAGTTACTGGAGGGGATCAGGAAAAGCATCTCACAGGAGCTGGTACCTCAGCTGAGCCTTGAAGGAAGCTTTCTCAAAGCCCAGGCCCTAGGTTCTTCAGCCAGCCTCAATTTAGGTTTTGCTTACTACGATAGGTTTTGGGGATTCATGATGCATCTTTCTCCTGATTTACCTGCCTACCAGGTGTTCTGCATTGCCCCCCAACTGCTCATTTGAAGGCACTTAATTCTGCAATTCATGTTTCATTGTTAATATCCTTGGAAACTTTCCTTTTTTTTTTTTCATGGCTGGTAAAATAAAACTTGTTCTTTGTCAGTTTAATAGATGCCACTAAAGTGCCTGCTAGAAACACTGGGGTATATGAATGGCAGAGGTGGCCAAGAATTTGCTTCTGGATTTTTATTTTATTATCTCTTTGACTTTTACAGGTCTCACTTAAAAACAAGGATTGAAGAGTACTCGGCCTTCTGAGTGTCATGCATACATGCTTGCCACATTGTCTTTGCCCATGGACCAACTAATTTACTCCTACTCACCTCCAGAGATAGTTTATTTTTGCTACCCTGCTGTATCTAGGGAACTGAATGAACTGGGCCCAATAAACTGCCAACTACTAAACTAATATGTGCTTGGAGAGAGAGAGAACTTTCTGGACCTTATTATTTTGCAATATATGTGTGAGGATATTGAGTCTTACAAGGAGGAATTCAGTGACTAAAAGAATACAACCACTATCATGATCAGCATTTCCCATACCCACAATAGGCAAAAAGTTAAACCAAATCCCTATGACTTGCACAGTCTGGACCCAAACATAGGGATGAACCACGTTCATGGGTCAAGCAAGCACTGAAATTATATTTTAGACCAGGTACTATGAGACAAAAAGTGAAGTGTAAATTTGGTGATGATCTAATTAATAATACCTTATATGTGTACAATCTTTTATAACCTTTCAAAAGACTTTTGTGTGCATCATTTATTTCATTTCATCCTAGAATAAAAACTCCTGCTTAGCATCTAAAGCCCTTCATGATCTGGCTCCAACCTATCTTGCTAGGCTGGTTACACTTTATTCTCTGAATGTACTCTGTGATCCAGCCAGACTAACTTACTTACTGGTCCCCGTCTACACCATTCCATCTCCCATTTCCATACTTTTGTGTGGGTTATCTCCCATGAACGAATGCTTTCTCTCCTTATCTGTTGGATCTCCTAGATCCCTTTAAGACTCAGAAGGCTTTCCCAGTTCTTCCAGTTGTTATTGCTCCTCTTCCTCCTCCCAAAATTATATTGTGTTTTCTTGTCTTTATTTTGCATTTATTTATCCATGCAGAAGCAAGCCAGCATCTGAAACTGGAACCAAACCCAGACCTGACCAGATCCTTTTGCCTGCATGAAAGATCACTACTTAACACATCCCACTGTACTTCCTGTTACTCAGCCACTGGTAAAGGAGCTACTGTTGGAGCAGATCAGGCCAAACCTAGACCCAGAGCTGGGCCCAGCTCAATGCTCTCTGAAGCAGCCCTTGGAGAAAAAGGAGGTACAATGGAAATAGTGCTGTACACCATTACCCCTATTATACCTCCTATTTCTCTGGGTATCCCTTTTGTTAATCCCTGTGATCACTAGCCGTATAGGAGAAAACTATTCTTAATTCCCACATCTCAGTCTCACATCTTCATCCTCCTCAACCTATATCACCCATAACCCACTACAACCCCATTTACCACTCCCTTTATGCCATCTGGAATTGCTGTTCCAAAATAAGCAAACTTCCTTCAATCTAGATTTCTTTTTCTCACATTCTTCCCATCTACTAGCTCTCACTGAGATCTTTCTTCTCACTGATGACCTTGTTTCCCCAGTTATCTTTTCCAGGGATGCTGTAATACCATCCCCAAGGTCATTATCTCTCCTAGGAAGCTAGGTGGCCCAGTGGATAGAATACTAAACCTGGAGTCAGGAAGACCTGAGTTCAAATCCAGACTTCAGAACTTACCAGCTATGTGATTCTTGGCAAGTATTTTAACCTCTAATTCAACTCAATCTCCTCAACTATAAAGTGAGAATATGAGATCTACCTCCCAGGGTTGTTATGAGGATCAAATGAGGTACAATTTGTTGTAAAGCACTTGACATAGAGTCTGGCACATAGTAGGTGATAACAAATGCTTGTTTCCTTTTCTCCTCCCCATCACTGCTCATCTCTCATCAGACCTGTCCTGGATTGCTCCCACCAGCTGCATCCTCTGCTCTGACTCACATGCTACTGGAATTGGAGGCAATCTCTCAGAAAATTCATGGTTTCCAATTTAAACAGGGCCTTCACAATAGTAAGAAAATCCTTCCATTCTTCCACAATTGATTCCCTATGTCATCTTGCACAGAAGTACTCAAATTTCTTATACTTCCCCTTTCCTCCTTGTCTCTCAGCTGAGGATCTTGCCTCTTAACTTTACTAAGGAAAGTAAGGCCAATTGTAGTAAGCTTCGTCTTCTCTCTTATTCTTCATTTTGAAATTCCTGGGCATCATCCCCCACTCTTTCTTCCTTTCCCCTGTGATTTAAAGAGAGGTGGCCCTCATTCTTTCCAAGGCCAATCCCTTTATATGTGCACATGCTGCCATCCTCTTCCATCCTGTCCAAGAGTCTAGCTTTGACTTCATCACTCGACTGAAACTATTCTTTCCAAAGCTAGCAGTGGTCTATAACTTGCCAAATTGGATGAGTTTTTTCCTCATTTTTCATCCTCTTTGACCTACCTACTGTATTTGATACTATGATAGCTTTTCTTCTTATCTGTTCTGTACACTCTGAGTTTTTGTGACATTACTCTCTCTCCTGGTTCTTCTTCTGTCTATCTGATCACTTCTCCATCCCTTTCGGTGGTTCATCATCCGTATCATACCCTGTGTATAGAACTCAAGGGTCTATCTCAGGAACTCTTCTCTTCTTCCTCTTTACTCTATCTCTCAATAATTTCATTGGCTTCTATGGGTTTAATTATCAGCTCTTTGCATATGACTCAAAGGTCTACTTATGTAACCCTACTCTTCCCTGAGTTTTAGTGTCACATCACCTGCTAGATATTTCAAAATGGATGTCCAGGAGACATCTCAAACTCAGTATTTTCAAAATTGAACTCATTATCTTTTCCCAAAAAATCTCTCCCCTTCCAACTTCATTACTTCTGTTAAAGCTATCACCATCCTTCCAGTACACAGGTCTATTACCTTAGTATTTTCTTGAACTCCCTGCTTTCCCTCACTATCAGTTGGCAAATCTTGCCTTCCTACCTTTTCAGTGTTTCTTGGAGCTGACCCCTTCTCTTAGCATCACATTTTAGCTCAGGCTCTTATCATCCCTTTCCCAGATTATTGCAACAGCCTCCTAATTGGTCTCACAGTCTTAAGTCTTTTCCCACGCCGGTCCATCCAAAGCTACTGCCAAATTGATTTTCTTAAAAGCAGTTATGACGATGTAATTTCCCTGCTTAATCAACTGGAGTGGTTCTATGTTGTCTCTAAAATAAAATATTAATTTCTCTGTTTGGCTTTTAAAGCCCTTTACAACCTGGCCCCAACCTATCTCTCTAGCATCATTGTACAAATCCTCTTACTCTGTGATGTAGCCAAACTGGTCTTCTCTATTCCTCATACAAGGTACTCCATCTCCACACTCCGTGTCTTTGCCCCATGCCTCCAATGCATTTCCTCCTCACCTCTGACTTATGGAATTGCTTTTTCTTCAAGATACAGATCAAGTACTACCTTGTTACATGAAACCTTTCCTGATCTCCCAAATTTAAGTGCCCTCCTTCTTAAATTACCTTTTACACAATTACCATGTATTTATTAGCCTCCAACCTCTTAATGTTTATTCTGTATATACTTATATATACACTTGTCTTCCCTACCAGCACATAATCTTTTTTACAAGGTGAGATTGTGTCTTTCTTTGCATTTGTATCCTCGGTGCCTAGAATAGTTCTTGTTACATTGGTCGTTAAGTTGTTTTAGTCAAATCTGATGCTTCATGACCCTATTCAGAGTTTTCTTGGCAAAGATACAGGAGTGGTTTGCCATTTCCTTCTCCAGTTCATTTTACAGATGAGAAACTTAGGCAAATGGGGTTAAGTGACTTGCACAGAGTCACATAGCTAGTAAGTGTCTGTCGCAGGATTTGAACTCATGAAGATGAGTCTTCCTGATTCCCAGCCCAGTTACTCTATCCAGTGAGCCAACTTAGCATATAATAGGTGCTTAATATGTTTTTTATTGATTAATTGATTGATTGAGCCCTATACAAGTTGTTCCTGACTCTACTCCCTCTATAGCAGTGGTTCTCAACCTTCCTAATGCCACGACTCTTTGATACTCATATGTGGGCATATCTGCATGTGGGTGGACCCACCTGGAGATGGATAGAGGAGGGGTGTCTTGGTTCCTAAGACCATAGGAAATATGTGTTTTCTGATGGCCTTAGGTGACCCCTGTGAAAGGGTCATTCGACCCCCAAAGGGGTTGCAACCCACAGGTTGAGAACCGCTGCTCTATAGGCTGGGGTCCTATGGTCAGTTTGACAGTTAAATGCTTCCATTGATGAAGAACTCATTATCTCATGAACCATTACTTTCCATTTTAAAATAACAGATAACTGCTAGAAAATTAATCCTTATGTTAAATCATTATCTGCTTCTTTGTAACTTTTACTGGTAGGTTGGTCCTCATTCTGCTCTCTGAAGTCACATAGAAAAACCCTGAGCTCCTCTCTCCAAGATATCTTGTCTCCCCAGAGTGTTTATTCTCTAAACCAAAGTCCCCAAATGAGTTTGAGAGAAATTAAAAGACTTGTCCAAGGTGCCATTAATGAGTAGACTAGATCCCCTATCTTCTGACTGCAAAGTAGTGGATCTTACCCACACACACGGAAAATTCAGGACTGAAAATCCATTCAGATTACCATCAGATTTAGATTAGGATACCATTTAGATTATTTGCATGATAAATTCTTAATTCCAGAGTTTAAAAGTGTGTTCCACCCCCCCAATTCCTCCCAGGTTACAATTTGACTTTCAATCCCTGGGATTTAAAACTCAAATCAAAATGGCTCTTTTGTTTTGTTGCTTAATTACTTTAAAAGCAAGCTCACTAGTTTTATAGATCATGATCCTATTAGTTATCTGAAAACCAAATATAACCTCACTATGGAGCTTTAAATTTCATTTCATGCTAGTCTGCAGTAAATGGCTTCACAGCAAATATTTCATAGGACTCTTCTGTCTGCTGACTCAGAACACATGTGGTAGCTGGCCTGAAAAAAATAGATTGTCATGATCTATTAAATCAATAATCCATGCACTAAGGAGAATTTACACTGTAGGCTCAATCCTATTCTCCAATAAGAATCCCTACAAAACTTGTTTTAAAAAAATTTCAGCTGCTGTAACTGGTACATAAAGAGATAATGTCTGATTCTTTTTCAAGCAATACATGAATCTGGCTACAAAGCTTTGCAAATTGATGACTGGGATATATATTACCAAGGCTCTGTAGTTAATCATACCAATATTTAGAATCATAGGACCATGGAGACATTGTATGGGAAGGGACCTCCAGAGACCTTCTAATTAAATGCCCTATCTCTAAGAAAAGTTTACCTAAATCACCATAAGCAGATTATAATCTATCTTCCTTCTGGGATCCAAACCCTTCTGTATCCCCCCATTTCTTTCATTGTAGGAAATTTTATCCTGTAGCACTTAAAGCATAAAATAGGAATTCTCTTCCTGGCATTCAAGGCCTTCAAGAATTTGACTCCAAATTACTTTGCCAGCTTCATTTTACATCACCTCCCTTCAAGACCCCTTTATTCCAGTAGACTATTATTCATTCCCTGATTCTATCCTGTCATCTCCCATAGTCACAAATTAATTCAAGCATCAGATTCCTCTGCTTTCCCTTCCTTTCAAGGTCTAGCTGTGATTCATCCTCCTCCATGAAGTCTCCTCTGATCTCCCCAACTAAACATAATTTTTAATATATCTCTGTTGGATCTCTACTATGTATTTATCTAATTCTGACTTGTATCTGTGAACATGCATTACCGGACCTAATAGATTATAAACTTTTTTTTTTTAAATTCTACCCTTCCAGCATCTAATAGTACATAATAGGAACTTAAACATTGTTTGCTGAATGAATTTTTAAAGTCATCTAGACAAAAGTAACTCATACAATACACATTACCAATTGGTTCTATCTCATTACAAACAAAATTACTTCCCCTTACAATCTTGGTTTCTTCTATTCTGTCTTCAGTGAAGGAGAAAAGTTTAGGATCAATACCTTGTTCCCATTTCTGATACATTGTAATAGCCTTCAATTTGCCTGCCTGCTTCCAGTCTTTTCCCCCTCTCCAATCCATTTTCTATACTACTTCCAAATGGATATTCCTAAAGCACAGGACTAGTCATATCACTCCTGTGCTCAAGTACAATTCTATAAAAAATGTATATTTATGAAAAAATGTATAAAAAATTTTTTTAAATTAAAAATATATATATTTATATAGTACTTTAAAGTTTGCAAAAATGCTTTACATGGGTTATCTCATCTAATGTTCACAACAGTGTGAAGTAGGTACTATTATACTCATTTTACAGAAGAGAAAACTGAGGATGAGAAGTAAAATAATATAAGTGAAATAAGTTCACTCAGGAAGTGTCTAAGGCAAGATTTGAACTCAGATCTTCCTGACTCTAAGTCCAGCACTCTATCCTTTGTTCCACATAACTGTAAAAATAAAATACACACTTTTCTGTTTGACATTTAAAAGCCCTTCACACTCATCCCAACTTTTTTTTTCCCAGAATAGTTGTTTTTAACTTTTTTGGGCCATCAACTTCTCTGGCAGTCTGTTGAAGCTCAGGGACCCTTTCTCAGGAAAATGTTTTTCAATTCATAAGAAAAAATACATAGGATTACAAAATAAGGTGACTATATTAAAAAAACAGTTATCACAGGCCCCAGATGAAAAACCCCTGTTCTAAATGGATTTCACAGTATTTCATTTCTTGTACTCTATATTTCAGTAAAAACCAGCCTACTTTCTCTTCCCTAGACTTGATATTACATCTCCCACCTCCCTGACTTTGACCAGGCTGTCCCCCAAGTCTAAAATGTTTTCTTCTTTTCTTTGCCCCTAGGAA
Organism: Pseudochirops cupreus; assembly: GCA_028627135.1. Taxonomy (NCBI): domain Eukaryota; kingdom Metazoa; phylum Chordata; class Mammalia; order Diprotodontia; family Pseudocheiridae; genus Pseudochirops; species Pseudochirops cupreus. The sequence continues at coordinate 396,970,987 of CM053582.1, read as the reverse complement.
TCCCTAATTTGCTTCAAACCTGAGCCCAAGTGCATGTTCCTAGACAATCAAGGACTTTTTTGGTGGCTCCTTCATTAGTACTTTCCCCCCAACTCCAACTACTTAGGACTTGCTTACTATGTAAGCAAATACCGTAAACTATAAGCATAATATAAGATTGTATTTGTAAAGTGCTGAGCATAGTTCCTGGCACTTTGTAGGCCCTTAAATTTTTGTTCTCTTCCTCTTTCCCTACGTATTTTGTATTTTTTTTATCTACATACAAATTACATCTCTGTATATAAACTCCTTGAAAGCAAGAACTACTGGAGAGATCTTTTTATGTAGAATCTAGAGTAGTGCTGGGCGCATAGTAATTAGCAAATCAGCATCTGTTTGTTTCCGCACCTTACAAAAGTGGGATCATAATTACTCCTATCTCACAAGGTTGCTAAAACAATGAAATGAGATGATGTATGTCAAGTGTTTTGTAAACCTTAAAGCTATATAAATGTTAACTGTTGTGGAAGTTGGTGGGAGTTAGTTTCCTTTAAGGCAGAGTTTCTTAACTTGGGGTTTGTGAACTTGTCTTTTGTTTTTAATTTTTTGATAACTGTATTTCAATAAAATGTATTGCCTTTATAATCCTACGCACTTTGTCTTTTGCATTTGAAAACATCATTCTGAGAAAGGGTCCACAGGCTTCACTAGACTGCCAGTTATATTGATACAGTATTATATAAATGTAATTTTTTAAAACCCATTCACAGTCTCCAGTACATAAAGGAAGGCAGTAAGAAATGAAATTCAGAGATGAGAATGCCTAATTCCCTGTCAGACAAGTAACAATGTCAAGCTAGACCAAAAATAAAAAATCTCAATTTACTATATTCAGTTGGTCTATGGGCAGCTGCAAACTTTCTATACCTAATCCTGATCAGTCTCCTTCCAGTTTCTTCTGATATGTCTCCAACTGGACAGCTCCCAGGGTGCTCATTGTTCTCAATGGCAAAAGAAAGTCCTTGTGACTCCATCCTTGATTGTTTGAGGTAGAGTGGTATAAAAGGTAGAAGGCTAGACTTGGGATTGGGAAGACCCGGTTTCTAATCCCACCTCAGACACTTATTGATTATAAAACCCTGGTCAAAGTTACAGTCTCTCTGAACTTTGGGTTCCTCATCTGTAAAATGGGCATAATGATAGCATCTACTTTGTAAATTTTAAATTTAAAATACAGATACAAAATACAAAGCTCTTATGAGATTCAAATAAATTACTGAACATTTTAAAGCTTTATCTAAGGTGAATTATTATTATTATCTGGATGGGCAAATGTTTTTCTTTCATTTCTACCTGTCAAATCCTTCTTTTCCTTGTAGGCATAGTTAAGGTGCCATATCTCCTGGGAAGCCTTCCACAAATAAAACACTACCTCTCCCACTTCAAATTTTCTTAGGACCTTATGCTCAAATATCTCTTTTGTCCTAATCATATTTTATCTTTTTTCATAGCAACTTATAAATCGCACTCCAACTTTCTCATTTTGAGCTTGTTGAGGACAGAAACTCTGTCACTTTTTCGTCTTTGTCTCATCAGCACCTGGCTGTTCCTAGCTTAAACACATATTAAGCATTTGTTGAGTTGTTTTACTGTTATTAATCACAGTATCTATTATTATTTATATGTATGACAGCATTTATAGTTATTCTATTATTACTGTATAAATATTATTGTATTATATTTTCTTGTATTAATGTACTGTTATGCATTGTTACTGTGTTTTAGTATTATTTATTGTTATAGTGATTGGCCATAGTATCTACCTTATAAAAGTAAAAAACCATTGATAATAGAAAATCCTACCTACCTTTTCTTTATTTAAGTGGAGGAAATCACTGAAGATTATAAAATAATTATGTGCATCGTAAAGTTTCAGGCTTTTGTTCAATTTATATAAAAGTAACTCCAGCCTATGTAGCCTCTGATTGGTGAAAGGAACCACCAGCTTTATACTGACCTCCAAATAAGAAAGCTGTTTGTTTTTAGAGGATGAACGATGAACACACTGAGACTCAGGGAAGCTCTTTTCACCTAGGAGATGACTCTAGTATTTTAAATGAAAGAAACTCATCCCTTTGGGAAGTGACTTTAGTCACCAAGGTAAGTTAGAACTTCATTTGACAAAGCCAACTTTTTAGAGGCCACTGAAAAGTATGATGTGGAGAAAAGGCCAAAATCTCTATAGTTGTGATTCAATAGCATATTGACATTTAAGAAACACAAGTAAAATACAATAAAACTTTCATTAATTAGATCTCTCAATTAAGTAAATCATATTCTTACCCCTTCTATTTTTAGTTTTATTTAATTTAGATAGGCCAACATTGATTAAGTTCCTGTAGTGTATAGACACAGTTCACGGTACAAATAGAGGATATAGGGGGTGGCTAGGTGGTGTAGTGAATAGAGCACTGGCCCTGGAGTCAGGAGGACCTGAGTTCAAATCCAGCCTCAGACACCTGACACACTTACTAGCCGTGTGACTTTGGGCAAGTCACTTAACCCCAATTGCCCTCCAAAAAGCAAAAAAAAAAAAAAATAGGGGATATATAATATTTAAATAAAAGCATATATATGGTACTTACATAGTACTTTATATACTACTTACATAGTACTTCAGTATTTTCAAAGCACTTTCTATATATTTTCTCATTTGATAAGACAGGATTCATTCCTGAGGTGTCAAATAATGCATCTATCTATTGCCAGACTCAGTTGATGTGCTGGTTATCTGCTGAAGTGCCTTTCCTTTTCTTTCCTCTTTTTAAATTCTTTGCTACAGGGGATGGCTCTCTGGGGAAGGAAGAGGACAAGAGGGGATTATATTTTAAAATTAAAGTAACACAAAAATATATAATAAATATCTTAAAAGACAGATTTTGCCTTCCCTGAACTTACAGTCTCACAGCACTTCTTAAACTGTGGGTCACGACCCTACACGGGTTGCAAAAAATTTGGCAACAGTAAAAGGTTTCTGAAAACACAACAACCAAAAATTGATTAAAAATCAATTGCATAATGAATTCAAGGTGTTTCTGGCAGCACTTGCCCATGTTGTATCATGCAACTTCATTGAAGCCTTGGTTTTGGACACAAAGCATGCGTGCTTTGCATTGCACGTGCCCTCAGGCTATGCAATGCCAATGAATGCTGCTAAAAAACAAAAAGGGGTCAGAATTGGAAAGATTTTAAGAAGATGGGGGGAGGAGGTATGGAACATACCCAAAAAATTATTATACAAAGTATTGTATGAGTATAAAGTTTTATGTGAGGCCGGGGAAGGAAAGATCATTATTCCCTGGAAAGATTGGGTAAAGTATCTCTTGGAAGAGAGGCGATGGATTAGAGGTACAGAATGAGACATGCATTTTCAGACAAGTCTGACATGTTGATTTGTTATGCTTGACTTATTTGATACAAGGGAAGGCTTATCTTAGAGGGAGGAGGCAAATTAGTGGATAGTGCTAGAGGTGCAAACAAATTTTTTAAAAAGAAAAGCAAATTAAAAAAACAGTTTGAGAACAGAAAAAAACACAAAAGTTTCTAAAAGAGATTTAAATAGAACAAATTAATTGCTACCTGATCAAATTTATTATACATTTTGATTTTAGGCAAACTACATAATAACATTTTCTAGTTTCACATGTAATCTTTTCATTGCTCATTTTCTTTGTATATTGAAATATTTTTATTTGTAAATGACTGATGAATTCATAATAAAAAAGAGGAAAATTGGAGAAGGCTTTATGGAAAAAAGCACATTTGAATTGAGTTTAAGGGATCAGTAACAACTAAATAAGTGGAAAGGAAGAACATTCTGGTCATAGGGAAGAAAATGAGCAAAGGCATGAAGACAGAAAAACTTGGAATTTGTACAGACAAGAGAGAGAGGGAGGAAAAGGACGGAAGGAAAGGAGCCAGTGAGAGAAGGGGAAGGGAGGGAGAGAGGGAGGGAAAAAAAGAAGGACGGAAAGAAGGAAGGAAAGAATCAAGGAAGGAAGGAAAAAAGGAAGGAAGGAAAGAAGGAAGAAAGGAAGGAAGGGAGGAAAGAAGGAAGGAAAGAATGAAGGAAGAAAGGAAGGAAGGAAGGAAGCAAGGAGGGAAGGAAGGGACGGAGGGAGGGAAGAAAGAAGGAAGGAGAAAGGTCATTGAGAGATCTTTGGGTTTGGTTTTTGTGTTTGTTTCTTTGTTTTTCTCTTTAGTGAAGAAGAGAAGGAAGGCCAGACAAGCAGAACAGCTTTAAAAGCTTCAGGTCAATATTATTATTAGCATGTACTTTAAACAAAAAATCAAGTTGTACATAACACAGATCTACAATTTCAGGTGTAATTTTCTCTTACTATCTTGTTACATATGTGCAAATGTCCATTCTGTTGGATATGTGTTAATTTCCGAAAAAAATAAAATTTTAATTTAAAAATTAGAAGCTGTTAAGAGAGCAATGAGTCATGGATGGTATCTGAGTGGTATAAAAGGGTAAGAGGAAAGCTTTTTAGGACTCAGAAAACCTGAGGTTTTTTTGTTTGATTGATTTTTGAGGACCAATGGAAAGAAGTCAGTGAGACAGTGAGACCAAAGATGCCAGACAAAGAAAGGAGAAATGAAGAAGCAAATATTTCTTGAGGGAATCTGGAGGAGTTGAGATGAAGGGTGCAAGTACATATCACAAAAATGAATTCATATCAAGGGTTTACCTGAGAGAAATAAAAATTGTTTACATGGAATTTTCACCTCAATTTACTATATTGATATTTACAAATATAAAATCAAAATGATATTTAGAATACTGACTTAATGAGATAAAACATCAAACAAATGAGGTTAAATTAACGAGAGAGAGAGAGAATCGATTAGGGTTCGAATCATTAGACCTGGGTTCAAGTTCGAGCTCTGATTCTTATTAGGTCATATAGTAATATGTAAATCCCTCAACCCCTTTGAGTCTCAGTCTCCTCCTCTGTAAAAGTTGGAATCCTGATATTTACACTAATTGCTTTACAAAGTAGTTGTAAAGAAAACACTTCGTAAACTTTAAAGTGCTATAAAAATGTGAGTGAGTATTATTCATTCATTTAACCAATATTTACTATCTACTATGTGCAGAAAAAAGGCAGCTGGGTGGTTCAGTGGATAGATCACTAAGCCTTGGGTCAGGAAAATCTGAGTTCAAATCTGGCTTCAGACACTTACTAGCTGTGTGACTCTGGGAAAGTCATCTAACCTCCGTTTCCCTTAATCCACTGGAGAAGGAAATGGCAAACCACTCCACTATCTTTGCCAAGAAATCCCCATGGTCAGTATGGTCAATGGAGTCATGAAGAGTCAGACACAACAGAATAACAAATGTGCAGAAAAACTGTACTAGTCTAGAAGCTAGAACCCATGTCTCCTAACATTTGTGCCAGTGGGCTTTTTCTCCCATGCTATCTCTGACCTTGGTTCATCTTTTTACCACTTTAATTTCTTTTATATTCCAATCTTAAAAAAGAAGAATTAAGACAAATCTCTTCCCTTGAGGAGCTTACAAGCTAGGTTATGTTTATTATGTACTCATGGAGGTTTATAAAAAAAAAGTATACAGATAGGTCTAAATTAGTGCAAATAATGAACCCCTGAAGTGGTCACACATATTCAAATTCACACTATTCAGTCATAATTATGTAAAATATGCTAATTGTTTCTAACCTAATGAAAATATACATTGCAAATTCAAATAATACAACTTCAGGGGATTCATTATTCACAAATATTAGAACCTGGCTATTATATATTTTAGAAACCTTTTCAACCAAAAAAGTATTCAAATACGAAGGTTTTTGTTTATGTTAGTTAGAAACTTCAATAGCCTCACTCGTCCCATCCCCACTTTTAACCCAGGACTTACTCTGATATTAAGCTGTAGAGCCATCAAGGATATTTCTCTAAGTACACCATCTATTAAGATGGATGGGATCCATCAGTCTTATCAATAGCCTATGAGTAACATGCAAAATGATTCATAAAAGTCATCACCCTGCCCATCATTCTACCATCAGCATTCTTTGGTCTCTTTGAGCAGTCTAGTTCTCCATTGATGAAAATGGTTGTGGAACGAGATGCTTTACTAGGCTCTGTAGTAAGACCTAGAGCCCCCAAGAATCTGGCGTGAAACAACATAACACACTTTGAGGACAAATGGGGTCAAACAGCACATAGACTTGTGATCCACTCACTGCCCACCAGGCTAACTAGAACATAGGTTTGCCACCTTGCTGAGTCCCTTCTGAAGGCCAGGTAATGAAAAACCCTCTGACAAGTTGATTAATAACCCTGAGCTGCTAAAGTTCAGCCAAGTGAGCAATTAAACATTCCAAACAGCAATGAACCTTCAGAGATAATTTATGATAATTTTATGCACAAGAGCTCAGTGGCTTTTTAATTTGATAGAATGTTAGTAGCACAGATTTCTAACAAGGGAGTGTCAGGGTTCCATACATCACTGAGATTACTTAAACATTTCAAACGTGGCTGATGAATGAAGTTTCTCAAGATGTGGGGAGATACAGAAGGTGTTGGAAGGTTGAGATTATTCATCATATCAATTATTGAGAGTGGATGCACTGACATCATACTCCCCGATCATATTTTATGTCCACAGTAAAGATAAATCAGGCCTGAAATAACAGACTTTACTGACTACAGCATCTGCAGGTAATCCAACTCCCCTTCCTTCCCTCTCCTCCTTCTGTCCTCCTTAGTTGCTCTTGCTCCCCCACCCCACATGTCAACCCATTTCTCTTGAGTACCTGAGCCTATTAAGATAAAAGTGAGAAAGGCAGACAGAGAAAGAAAAAAGAACAAGAGAAAAGGAATTTAAAGCTGGGGATTTTCTATCTATTTGCAGAAAGTGCACCCCTTCGTCTTTTGATAAACTCATAGGATGTCAGAGATGGAAGTCACCCTAAGGATTATATAGGTGTCCCGTTCTGGTTCTAGATGTGAAAGCTGAATGACTCATCAAACATGGCACACCTCTCTCATAGGTCAAACATGAATTTTAGCTATTAGTACAATTTGTGGCAAAGTAGAGAATAGAACCCAAGTCTCCTAACATCTGATCTACGCACAG